>OY728123.1:206309424-207509424 GCA_963277665.1 Viscum album
AAATTATCTTTATTAAATTATAAAATAAATACATACATAAATATGATATCATATATGATCATATAGTATTTCTCTGTTAATAATATTTCAGTAGTATCATTATTTCAGGTGATAATTGATTCATTTTCCTTTATAAGTTTTGTTACATAAGTTATGTTTTCAGGGATAGGATGTATTTTATTAATTTCCAAAATGATATTAAGTTATTAAAAATTATTTTTAATGATAAAATGGAAATTATTCTTTAATGTTTCCGATGGGGAATGAAATCTCATCGCATCGTGGAGATGGTAAGCTGTACGAACGCACGAGCGACAATATAATTCTATTGATTGTGAAATAATATGTAGTTGGATGGTATATTATATATAAAGAATAATTAACATGTTATATTTATTATTTTAATCAATTATATTCATTATTATACCCATATAAATAATAAAGTGTTGAATAACAAACTACACCATGATGTGGAGATTGTAAGCCGTATGTACGCACGTATGGTGACTTTTTTATTTATAGGATTGATAGAATAATGAATATGGTTGTAAATTTTTTATAATAACATAAAATTATGTATACGGTATTTTAGTTATTATCCTGATAAGGAAACAACAAAGAAAGAGGAAGTGGAAGAGGAAAAGAACTTTGAAAGAGGTGATTAAATAATTACATCTTCTTCAGGTGCTTCCTTTTGTTTTGAACAAAAGGGATCCTTAGGTTCTATTTATGATTGTTTTAAGGCATCTTGGATGAAGTTTGGGTATTTGGAAGGATATTTGAGCTGGGTTTGGCCGATCCAAAAGGCTTTGGAGGTGTGAATTTAAGAGGATGGGAAGTTCCCTTATACAAGAGAGGTGAGGGGTAATTTAGGAAAAGAATGATATATTAATTTGTTATAAAATCATTTTCGGTTTCTAGTAGATCAAAATTGATTTATTTCGAGGATAAGTTTGGTATGGGTCAAAATACTCTCAAAAAATAGTTTTTATACAAGTTTGGGTCACCATATTAACCTTATCGTTTAGATTTAACTCTTGGTTAAATAGTTTAACATTTACCATGTCTTATAGTATTTTATATTACATTGTTAATAAACATACTATAAAATTAGAAGACCACATAAATTGGTTCCGTAATAAATTATATAACCATATCTAAGTCCTTTTTCTGAATCTTATATTTTTAGGAATATTATATAATTTAATAAACTAGTATTTCTATTAAAAACTCATTTATGTCAATTTTGACACTATTTAGAATTTATTTTTTTGTTAAAGTGGTAAATACTTTATTAATTATAAAAAAATACATTTAATCAAAGAGAACATGTAATATTAAACTATAAAATCCATGGATGGCCTCCAAAGTTTAAATTTATGTTTATTTTAATATTTATAATATCAATTATTTAGATCTTTCATTAATAAGGTAATTACTGCATCAATGTTGTGTCATAAATAACATTATCTATTTATTGTCTCAAAATTATAAATAAAATATAATGATGTATTAAACCATTTTTTCATTCAAATTAATATTTTTGGTAGAATTTATCTTATGGGTGACCCTAAATTAAAAATTATTTAGTTATTAATATTTGAATTTAACACTTTTAACTCTTCTTTAAATAAAATATAATAAATGTCCTAATCTAATACAAGTGGATAAAAAGGATCATATTTTGTCACTAATGTTTATTTTGGTCAAAATAAACTTATCCAATAGAATTAGGACATGTGTTTGGGTAATTATAATATTTTTTTTACCATTAATCACCCTATTTAATTTTAACCGTGATAAATAAAATTCAAAATTTACTATTCACAAAAACAATTATTTTCATCGTATTGAACAAAATTTTACTTACTTATGACAACTATGTCTTTTGGATTTTTTAAATTAAATTTATAGAAGCAGAAAAATTACGTTATATGAAAATTTTCAAATATTCCTAGAAGGTAGGTAAAAGGCATTAAAAAGATCTATAAAATTTTATATGTATAAACATATTATAAAATGACATTAATAAATTAAATTGGAATAATATAGGTATTATTTATCTATTTTTACTTTAAAAAAAAATTTAATTTTAAGTCATTATTTAAATGAAAAAGTTGGTTTCAAATAATAACACAGTGTTTTTCACTATTCATCAAAAAATCAATGCTTTCAGAAAAATATCAAAAATTCACCGTAAGATAATTTTGATATTCGGAACCAAAAAATGAAGTCCATTTCAAAAAATAAAATTTATAAAATATCAAAAGGAGGGTATTACTATTCATAACTACTTTTTAAATGGGCAGTTTGATTAGTCGTGGTGTACCAGAACTTGAAGTTCTATACAAAGCAAGTTATTTTTTATTCAAAGGAAATATTAGCATGGATACTTGGGGTGTTACATTCTTCCCTCATTCAAATAATTTTTTCCTCGGAATTTCTAGAATATTACTGTATAAAAATATTTGTATGGTTCTTCATCATAAGTTCCTCAGATTCCCACATTGCTTATTCCCTTTTATGGTTTTTCCAAAGAACTTTTACCAGATGAATCTTCTAGTTTCCCAACACTTGTTCTCTAGTATCAAGAATCTTGATAGTCTCTTCACAATAAGATAGACTTGGTTCCATTTCTATTTCATTATAGGTGAGTACAAGAATTGGTTCAGGAATGTATTTTTTCGATAGTGATATGTGGAACACATCATAAAATTTAGAGAGACTTGGCGGCATTGCAAAACAGTAAGCTACAACTCCAATTCGTTCTAGGATTTGGAAAGGTCCGATGTTCCTGGAACTTAATTTACCCTTATTACTAAAACATATAACACCCTTCCATTGAGATACCTTCATGAAAACATTATCTCATACTTGAAATTCCAAATCATTCCTTCGTTTATCGGCATAGCTCATTTTCCTACATTGAGCTACTTTGATCTGGGTTTGGATAATCTTCCCCTTTTCCATTTTTTCCACAACATTTTCTGGTCCAAATAGTTTTATTTCACTAATATCATCCCAAAAAGTACGTGTGTGCCATCTCATTCCACATAACATTTCATATTGTGCCATCTGAATACTTTAATGTAAGCTATTATTATATGATAATTCTACCAGAGGTAAATAATGATCCCAGATACCTTGAAATTCAAGTGAGAAATATTTTGTAATGTCTTCTAAGGTTTTAATAGTCCATTATGATGGTCCATCAGTTTGAGGGTGGTAGTTAGTGCTCAAACAAAGTTCAGTATCTAGGGATTTCTGAAGACTTTTCCAGAATCATGATGTAAAATGGGGATCACGATCAGAAAAAATTGATAGGGGTACACCATGAATTCTTACAAAACCATTAATATATAGAATTTATAAACTTTCAATTGGTAAATTATATCATAAAGGTATAAAATGCGATGACTTGGTAAGATGATCAATAATGACCCATATTTCATCATTCATTCTTGGAGTCTTTTGTAGCCCCCTGAAAGAGTCCATCATTATATCACCCCATTTACACTCAAGTATGGGAAGACGTTTCATGACTCATCTAGGATGTTGTCTTCTATCCTTCACCTATTGACAAACCATGCATCAAGAAACATAATAAAAAATCTCCCTCCTCATGTTTTCCCACCAAAAATGTTCCTTCAAATAAATATACATCTTCGTTCTATTAGGGTGTGCAAAAAAAGTGGAGGTATGAGAATCAATCAACAATTCCCTTTCTAGATTAGGTATATCGGGAACACAATGACTCTTCCCAAATTTCTGAATTCTATATTCATATACGATGTTAATCGATCTCTAATCATTCAAAGAAATAATTTTCTTTTGAAACTCCTCATCACTAGTATGATAACTTTTTACCCCTTCCAGTAAATATGGTTTGGCAACCATCTGAAAAGGTATTGATGTTTCACCTTCCATGATTATTCCCATTTCCATATATACTATATCAATGAAGATACAATACCTCTCAACTCTCATCTTGTTCATAAATCTATTATAATTTTTTCTCAATGCATATGTCACGTTATTTTCCTTCCCCTAGTGGTAGGGTATAGTTTAATCATAATCCTTGAGTAGCTAGATCCATATCCTTTTCCTCATGTTGAGTTATTTATTTGAGAAAATATACTTGAAACTCTTGTGATTAGTATATATCTGACATTTTTTAACCATAGATATAGTGTCTCTATATCTTCAGGGAGAAGATTATATAATCTATCTCATGATCATGAGTTGTATAGTTTTGTTCATGAATTTTTAGCTGTCGTGACAGAAGGTAAATAACTCTATCATTCTGCATAAAGACACAGCCAAGTCCTCTCTTTGAATAATCAATATAAATAACAAACTCATCATTCCCTGATGGTAGAGTCAAGATAGGAGCATTTAATAATCTTCTATTAAATTATTCAAAACATTCTTCAAACTCTTTTGTCCAGAAACATATAACCCATTTACGTGTGAGCGTGGTTAATGGGTTTTCCGATTGGGGAAAATTCTGGACGGGACACTGATAGTAACCTGCTAAACTAATAAAACTGTGTACCTCAGTTATACACATCGGTGATGTCCATTCATGGATTTCCATTGTCATTGAAGGATCAACATAGATTCAATACTTATAGACAACACGGACATGAAAATAAATCTTTGGAAGCTATAATTCACACTTACTGAACTTCTTATATATTTCATTTCTTCTAAGAGTCTTTAGAACACAATGAAATTGATTTTCATGATCTTAGTATCATTTGGAGTATACCATGATATCATAAATAAATACCACTAAAAAATCATCAAGATATTCTTTGAAAACTATATTCATCATGTCTATAAAAACAGAGGGTGCATTAGTCAGTACAAAAGGAATTACTGTAAACTTGTAATTCCCATACCTGGATCAAAATGTTGTCTTCGGAATGTCTTCCTTCCTCACGCACATCTGATGGTTTCCATATCAAAGGTCAATATTTGAAAAATATTGACCTCCCCAAAATTGATCAAATAAATAATCAATGTGAGGTATGGGATACTTGTTATTTATTATTATAACATTGATCTCCCTATAGTCAATGCACAACCTCATAGATCCATCTTTCTTCTTAACAAAAATAACATGGGCTCCCCACGAATAAACAGTAGGGAAAATAAATCCTTTATTACTCCATTCCTCTAGTTGTTTCTTTACTTCCACTAATTCAACAATGGTTATTCTATAAGGGGTCTTCTATATGGGCCTTGAACCAATAATTAAGTCAATGGAAAATTCATTTTCTCATTCTGGAGGATGTATAGGTAAATAACTTAGAAACACATAAAATTTTTATTCCACAATAAGTACATATTATATTTAAACATTCATTTCCTCACCAATAGATATTTCACTCCCTTCCTCCCTAATAATACAATTTACTAGAACTACTAGGGGAGGATCTAGATGAGCATTAGAAGGTGATGTTTCTGCTCTAATGATAAGGTATTACTTATCATCATCAACAATTATAAACTCCTTCTCCTAATAATAAAGTTTTTTCATCATGGATTGAAATCCAATCCATATTGACGATTATATCAAATTCAATCCTGGGTATGACAATAACATCATAAGATAAATCATGTCAATATTCCATGATGGGGACTGATTGCGAAAACTTTATTGCAATGATATTTCCTTAAGAGTTATGACTGAAAACTCCCTTAATATGTCAAATTAGAAATATATAATTTTTTTGGAAAACAGGGTAGATATAAAAGATTGTGAGGATCTAGAAACAAATAAATAATAGGATAATTTTTAGGAAACTATTAAATTTCATGCCCCCACATCCCTTGGAACAACAACCTCTGTAGTAGTGATCACATAAGATTGGCCTTGCTCCCTTGGCCTTTTCTGAGGTATGTTTCCTTAACTCTTAGGATATTCATTTTCATAATTCCCCATTTATTTAAATGTGTATCATTGAACATCGATAACCAATTTCTTCCCCTTGAAATAAATATCTTGGTTGCATTTTTCTCCACACTTGTAAAGAACTCACTTCCCCTTTAGGCATGTACCAGTATGTTTCTTCCCACAATTACTACAGGTTGGAAATTCAACTTTTTTCCTTTCTTCTCCTTATTTCCTCTTTCAATGTTATCTTCATATCTCTTCTTCTCTTACTTCACATTAAATTCATAAGAAGTAGATAATTCCTTTTTTTTCTTTATAGCACATGAGACTATATCTTCATATGATGAAAAGGATTGAGAGACTAATGATTGATGAAGAAATGGTTTTAACCCATCAAATAAAAAATCAATATCACTTCTTGGGATATATGTATAATCTATAGCATACCGTGATAGCCTTGTAAAGTAGTCCTTATACATTGTGACATTATCATCATCCTTTTTCCTCATACTCATAAATTGTCTTTCAATATCCGCTCGATTTTCGTGAGGAAAGTATTTTTCTAAGAAAATATCTTTAAAAACCCTCCATTACATATTTGATACATCTTCATCCTCTTTTGTGTTTTGAATTAATGACTACCATTGATCTACATCTCCTATGAGATGATAAACTTCCATGATAACCTTTTCTTTTCTCCACTCCCCAAAGCATGAAAAATTCTCTCTAAGGAACTTATCTATTGCTCAGATACAAATGGATTTGTAGTCCCATTGAATGTTGGTGGTTTCTGCCTCATGAAGTGGTCTAACATTGATCCTCCACATTTTGGATTAGGGTTCTCCAAATGGGTAAGGTTATTATTTATAACCTGAGTGAGTTGTCCCAGTATGGTTATAAGTTGTTCATCCCCAATTACATCACTCACTCCACTATAATTATCTTGAGTAGGAGGGTAATCCCTATATGGATTATGTCCATTGATTATATTTCCATTCCTTCCACTATGCTCCATTTCTAAACAATGGAATACAATAGATTATTTAATGAATCACAATGCATAATTCAAAACATGTAAAATACTTAATATAAATTTCACAATTTATAAATATAATCTATAAAAAAAATTTATTTAGGGATGTGTTTACTCAGAAATCCATAATAATGGTTTGTAGAGAAAACATGATTTATCCTAATCATATCCCCCAGGAGTGTCAAACTAGGTGACCAGTAATGCCCGTTGTCGTGTTCCAGGATACCCCGGGTTAGGATCGAAACTCCTTGTCAGAGTTTTTACTCCTAGGAACATCTATTCCAGGACCACACCCACTTGTAGTATCCAAGAAGAGATGTTTTTGTTGGAAAACCCACATAATATCTATATTACCAAATTTTTTGGATGTTTTTCTATAATAATCCCTAATGTCTATCTACGGGTAATGTTCTGTAATCTGAGTTTTCCTAAATCTAGATTCCAAGGTTTGTACTAAACTTCCTCCGAAACCAACTCTAACTTCCCAGCCCCAGTTACTGAGATTCTGTGAATTATTACATAACATTGGCATGATCACAAGTGATCATGTATCGTATAAATGATCATTTTAGTAGCCTTGGAATTTCTAGATACATACACATGTTTTACCTTACTTTATGAAAAGAAAAAAAAATATTTTGTCTCCTTAGAACACACTCATATCCCTTAGTATATCCATGCTGTTCAATCATAATATACTTCTTCGCATCCTGGGAAAAATAAAAAATAAGAAAGTGGTGAGCTCAGATTCTCAGTAAGGATAACAATATTGAGGAATCTAAAATAATAATAAACATTTAAGGCAATATATAAGACTAAAACACAAGACTTTTAAACTTAAGCTTTAGTATAATATGTAAAAGATAAATCAAATATGGCCATTTAATTATTCACATGTATATTCTACTAGTTGAATAATCACATGTAATAACAATAGGTAATTTAATACTTATGGAATGCATAATGCCAGACAACTTAACCACATAGTAATGGCCTCGTGCTAGGACTACAAATAAATTTTTTTTCAAGGCCTTGTTCTAATACACTAGTTTTTCTCAAAAGACATATCGATGCATCGAGGGGCTATAGAGGGCCCTTCCCATCACTTACTACATCCAATGCATTCCTCATATAAAAAGTCTGAAACATAACATAAATATTTGTATTAAAACTACCATATGAAAAGTTAATTCTTTATCTATAATCCATGAATGGTATAAAAATAGAACATCCATAGTCAAAAATATCACAAAACCTTCAATACAATATGGAAGATCGTATCATAATAAATCAACATCAAATAAGTGTAAAATCAAACAAAGGATGTTGAAATAGATGAAATCAATCAAAAAACCGTTAGAGTGAAATATATCTTTATACTTTGAAATAATTAAATAATAAATTAATTTTAAAAGAAAACATTTATTTTGAAAATATTTCTATAATATTTTAAGGTACGCTTCTAAAGGGTTATAACAGTGTAAAATATCGACATCCTCCGTATGAGTTAAAAAAATTCTTACCTAAATTTTTCAAAAAAGGTCACAAAGTACCTTGTTTCCGAAATGATGGAATGATTCCTTTCAAATCATTTTATAAAAAGTCAAAAAATTGTATAAATTACTTTAAACTATAGTATAGGAAATATTAAAAATGATTTGAAATACATTTTTAAGAAAAACAGATGTGGATGATAAAGATGTCCAAGTAGATACTTATGTATAAAAATCCTTAAATAATAAAGTGAATGTAAACATAACCCTTACTTTTTTACTTTTATGTATTTGAGGGTATGTTAACCACCTTTATAATGGTTAAATAATTTTTATTAAATTATTAAATGACTACATACATAAATATGATATCATATACAATCCTCTAATATTACTTTGTTAATAATATTTCAGTAGTATCATTGTTTTGGGTGTTAATTGATTCATCTTCCTTTATATGTTTTGATATGTAAGTATTTTTTCTTATGGATATGATGTATTTGATTCATATACATAATGATTTTATGTTCTTAAACATTTTTTATCCATAAAATGAAAATTATTCTCGAATGGTTACAATGGAAAATGATATCTAATCACGTCATGGATAAGGTAAGTCGTACGTACGCACGAGAGATAATATCATTTTATTAATGGTGAAATAATATGTAGTTAGATGTTATATTATTTTTAAAAAATAATTAAAATTTTATATTTATTATTTAAATAAATTATACTTATTATTATACCCATCCAAATAATAAAGTGTTTAATAACCAACTACACCATGATGTGGAGACGGTAAGCCGTATGTACCCACGTATGGTGAATTTTTCATTCATAGGTTGGATATAAGAATGAATATGGTTTTCCCATATTTATATAAACATCACAATATTTATAAGTTACTGGAGTTATTATTTTTTCATGAAAACAACAAATAAAGAGTATGTGAAAGAAGAAAAGAACATTGAAAGTGGTGATGAAATAATTACATCTTCTTTAGGTTCTTCCTTTTTATTTAAAAAAAGGGCTCTGTAGGAAGTATTTAGGATAGAATTAAGGCCTCTAGGATGTATTTATGGTAGTTGGGAGGATATTTGATTATGGGTTGGGCATGAAAAATGGCTCTGGAGGTGTGAATTTATGATAATGGGAAGTTCCCATTTATAAGAGAGGTGAGGGGAAATTTAAGAAAATATTGACATATTATTTTATTATAAAATCCTTTTTGGTTTCTAATATATCCCAATTGATTAATTTTGAAGAAAAGTTGGGGCTGGTTCGAAATACTCTCAATGGATATGTTTTAGAAGAGTTTAGGTCACCATATTAACCTTATCTTTTAGATTTAACTATTGGTTTAAAAGTTTAACATTTACTATGTTTTCTTGTATTTTAATATTACATGGTTAATAAACTTACTATAAAATTACAATAAATCCTGAAGTAGTTCATTAATGACATATCTACCCTTATCTAGTTCCTTTGGCATAACCTTATATTTTTAGGAATATTATATAAGTTTATAAAATAGTATTTGTTTTAAAAACTCATTTATATCAATTTTGACACTATTTAGTATTTTTTTTTGTTAAAGTCATTAAAAAATTATTTCTTTGAAAAAAATACATTTAATCAACCCTAATATGTCATATTCAAATATAAAATTCTTGTATGGCATCAAAAGTTTCAATTTACATTTATTTAAATATTTATACTATCATTTATTTTAATCTTTCATTAATAATGTAATTACTCCATCATCATTGTGTCATTAATAAATTTAATTATTTAATGTCTAAAAATTATAAATAAAATAAAATGATGTAACAAACCGTATTTTCTTTCCAATTAATATTTTTATTAGAATTTATCTTATGGCTATCCCTATATTAAAAAAAATTATTAAAATTTGAATTTAACTCTTTTAACTCTTCTTTAAATAAAATATAATAAATATCCTAATCTAATCCAAGTGGATAAAAAAGGATCATATTTTTTCCCAACAATTATTTTGGTCGAAATAAACATATCCAATAGAATTCAGAAAAGTGTTTCTATAATTATAATATTATATTTACCTTTAATTTCTTTATTTACTATTAACCGTGGTAAATAAAATTCAATAGTTACTATTCACCAAAAATTATTTTCATCCAATTGAACCACATTTTTTAATTAATGATGAAAGTTGTGTCTGTTGGATTTTTGAAATTCAATTCAAAGATGCTGT
The DNA here is from genome assembly GCA_963277665.1 of Viscum album. Taxonomy (NCBI): domain Eukaryota; kingdom Viridiplantae; phylum Streptophyta; class Magnoliopsida; order Santalales; family Viscaceae; genus Viscum; species Viscum album. The sequence goes on from OY728123.1 coordinate 206,320,089, forward strand.
AAAATTCTGTTTTATGAAAATTCCAAATTTTCCCAGAAGGTAGGTAATAGACGTCAAAAAATTCAATAAAAATTTATATGTCTAATCTCAATATAAAATGACCCCAGTGAATTACATTTTACTAAAATAATTTTTAATTATCTATTTTAAATTCAATATAAATTTTAATTTAAAATGATTATTTAAATGAAAAAGTTGGTTTTAAACAATAACACAATGTTTTTCACTATTCATAAAAAATTGAAAGTTTTCAGAAAAATACTAAAAATTCATGTAAAGACCCGTAAAATTCATGGAAAAGTTTTCTTAATTTTCTTTGGGATTTTACAAGAACGCAGTTTCAGATGGCACTTGATTCTGGGGCCCGGTGTGCCCGAAATTTCTATCCGAAGTTTAGCTCGGGTACGTTCAGTGAACAAACGAGCATGAATTCCTATCTTTTGAACCGGTGCTCGGAATCAAATTCTGAGGGCATCTATGGAACCGTAGAACCGGTAATTTCTTAGGAACACTTAATCCGAAGTTGTGTTTACACGAGAGAAGTTGATAAAAATTGTGGAAGGTAAAAATAAAAATTTAGCAACAATTTTTATTTCTACTCTAAGTGTTTAATCATTTGGATGGATGTTGGGTAACTACCCAACCTCCCTTGGGAGGTTATGAGGGTGGTGGGGCCCACAAAAACCCCACCTCTTCATATCCTCTAACCTTCTCAACTCCCATTAATTTTGTTGACATAAGTTTATTAACTTATGGACATAATGAGGTGAGTTAATGTGGAATTCAAACACTTGAATTTCGAAAGCCTTGATGTGTAAATAAAATAAGTTAAGAACTTATTTTATTGGGTTGGTGTTTAGTTGTTTGAGAGCCTTTGGAGAAAAGGCTAAGGATGTCTTGAGTTCGTCATTCTCTTGACGAAGAACGCGAAGAACGAATGATCTCCGACGTGGAGCGCCGAGCCCTCGGAGACCGTCTTCCGCGACACCGACCCGCGATGCGACGTCTTCTTCCACGACATTTTTCTTCCATGACGTCTCTTTTCACGACGGGTTTCCACGACGAAATCTCCGTCAATGTCTTCAAATCCTCGCTTCACGACGCCGACGTTCTTCATCTCTTTTATCAAGGTAGGGGTTTATTTAATTATTTTTCTATCGTGAATTCTACTTTGTCGTCCTTCCGGAATTTACGACCAGTTCCTATCGATTAATGAGAGGGGGTCGGACCGCACAAACACGACCGACCCTACTCTAATTTGAATGTTGTTTTTAATATGGTTGGGACGGAATGGCGTGGTGCCGTCACACCACGTGGGATCGTACGACAAGTAATGCGCGGCGCCGTCGCGCGGCGCCGTGAAGTTGAACAAGGACGAGACACTGTCGCGCCGCGTCAAAGAAAACTAAAGACACCGCGGCTGGAGTGGGGCAGCAGTGGAGGGGCGTGGTGCCGTCGAACCACGCCGGACGAACCAGGCCGCGACCGGTTCCGGGCCGCGGCGGAGCAGGGTGACCAGCGGTCGGTTCCGGGCCGCCGGTGTCGGCGAAGGAGGAAGGACCGGCTTTCGCCGGTCCTTGTTGGTAGAACCGGCCGGGCAGTGCGGGCCGGCCGGAAAAAGGGAAACCGAGGGAATTAATTCCCCCGGCCGTCTTGCAAAACGGCCCCCATTAAAGGGGGTCCATGGTTACAACCAGGGGGCAGCCCCCCCCCTCCCCCACGCCAAACGGCTCAGCCGTTTGGCCGAGCGCCTGGACAGCGCGCTGGCGCACTGTGCCCAGGCTGGGCCGGCTACCTGTCCGGGCCGCGCCCAAGCGGGCCGGACCCGGAGCCGGTTCGGGTCGACCGGGGGGGGGGGTATCGGGCCGGGTTGGACTGGGCCCAAACCCCTTAATACCAAACCTTTTCCGGTCGGATGCCCATAACTTGTGCTACGGGCCTCTGATCGATGCACCGTCAGTTGCGATGTGATCCCTGGATCGAGGCAGTCGTTTCGGTAAATCTCACTCAAGGTTTCGGATTACTTTGGGTTCGACCGAGTTGGTTCGTACCCGAAACAAACTGGGCCCTTGGAGCGGAAACACTCATATATTGAGCTTCAGACGTCCGATTGACATGCCGTCAACTATGTTGAATTCCTCTAAGTGAGACAGATCTTTTGGCTTACTCTGCCCGAGATTTGGAAGTAGGTGGAGTACGGTCGGGTTGGTTTTTCCTTAAAAACCAACCGGACCCCTGGGACGAAAAAGCCAATAACCCTCAGACCGAGCATCTGATTGACGCGCCATCTGCGACGTTGAGTTCCTTTGGGAGATACGGAACTTTTGGATACATCAACTCTGGACTATGTGTCAGTTGATGTATCAGCCTCTCGGCTCGTGGAGCGGACCCTCCCGAATGAGCTTTTTGTGTGCAGGAACCCTAGAGCTGGCTGCGACTGCTACTGTGACGATGACGACTGTACAGAGATCCTCAGTGGATTCGACGGGGATGACTTCAGCACTCAGTGATCCAATGTGGATCAGTGCTACCGATCCTGTGTGGGTCTGATCCTGTGTGGGTCAGCGCTAAGTAGTTCTATGTGAGCTAGCGCCTACAGATCCTGTGTGGGTCCGATCCTGTGTGGGTCATTGCGGGGGTTAGTTTCCTATCGATCCTTTGTGGGTCATTGCAGGGGTTAGTACCTATCGATCCTTTGTGGGTACGACGACTTAGATGGATCAGTGATCATCTCTATCGTCATTCGAAGAAGTATACCTGTGTGAGCTTAATCCTATTTTACTTTCTTATGTGGATTATGTTGTGCTATCCTGTGTGGATTTACATTTTGCTTTCCAGTGTGGGATGGGTTTTACTTGGGTTCGGATGTTGGAGCCGAACGAGAATTGATGACTTAGGTATATGTATGGGAATATACCTAAGCAGTGTCGGATGTTACTTCATGATTGTATCTTTCCTTTGTGGATTATCCTTTGTGGATTCTGGGAGACCTTCAGGCGTCTCGGGGTCCCTACTAAGTAGCTTATACTCACCCCTGCACGGGCTATGACCGCACCACATTGTGTTGGTTGCAGACGACGGACAACATTGATCGTGGTTGAGGCTTGCAGAGCAGGACGGTATCTGGAGGTGGACCACTGGGCGGGACGTACACGGAGAGGACGGCGGGACCCGAGGAGTAGTGGAGCTATCTTTACCCACCCTTCAGGTGGGATTTTCAGTGGACAGATCAGCATTGTGGCTTTACTTTTCAGTTGTTGTTTTCCCCTTTCCAGTTGTACTTTACATTCAGTTTGGGTTTGTATACCGGACCACTTACTTTTCCGCACTTAATGTTGTACTCAGTTTTTACTTAGGGTTTACTTCTTCGGCTTTCTTGCTCTGTGGTGTTTATTTACTTTCCAAAGGCAATGTATTCCCTTTTTATTGGGAATTTACGCCATAGTGCTAGTCGCCAGCCTCCGGCCTATGGAAGGCGGGCTTGGGGTAGTCACGACACGGGCCCCGAGGATGGTTCGTGGCAAATTGGTATCAGAGGAGTTCGGTTCTACCGCAGAACATGGGACTCTGATCTTTTTCTATGTGAAGCAATAGTGTTTAGCGTATTGGGTGTGGTTATCAGTCCAGGGAGTCCAGTGTTGGTGTGGCGGCCGACGTATCCGTACACCAGGATCCTAACTTCTAATTTCCGACTTAATGCACGAAAACATTGATTGCATGTGTGTTTCAAGTTTTCTTTGTGATTACTTTATATCAGCTCACCAGGTATACTGTTCTGAACGTGTCACACCTGTTCCCTTTTCAGGATGGCCCCATGACGGCAGCCAGCTAGGGTTCCGAGATTTGAGCATGACGATAGCCCACCAAGCGACGAGGCCTCGATGTAGGGCCCTTTGTCAGCAGTGGCACCGGCGGTAGCTCTACTTGCCGAGCCACCGATGCTTCCAGCCCCAGCCACTGACGATGCACGTCACCTTATTGCACTGCATGAGATTCACCGCTAGCGACTGCCCAGTTTCCGCGGGGAGACGGACCCCCAGGAAGCCGAGGACTAGATAGAGGCTGTGGTACGACATTTCGGGCCAGTGAGGACACCAGCAGACCTCATGGTGGTCCTCGCAGCGAGCCTACTACATGCAGCAGTGGGCCGATGGTGGAGCTTGATGCCCCAGGTGCATGATGAGGCATCTCTACTGTGGACAGACTTTGAGAGCCTCTTCCACTCAGAGTTCGTCCTGGCCACCCTCTGTGCGGTGCGCATCCAGGAGCTTCTTCAGCTGCGGCAGGGCAGCTTGACAGTCACCCAGTACTCGGCGAGATTTACCGATCTCTCACGCTACTCGACATACATGGTACGAGACCCATTCTTCCGGGCCCGGACCTTTGAGCAGGGATTGAGACATGAGATCAGGGCATCATTGATCTCCCTCAGCATTCCGACCCAGGAAAGAGTACTGGAGCGAGCCCTTTTGATCGAGAGCTTTCTTACTGAGCCTTCTTCAACAGTGAGACCTACCACGGGGCGACACGTAGCAGAGTCTTCTGCAGCAGGCAGTCGAGGGATGACTCATGGGTCCATGTAGACCAGACCCTCAGGAAGACGACCTCAGGACACTGGCTCAGCAGTGCGGGGAACACAGCGCGGAGCCATTCTTTTGAGAGGCAGACAGTGCTACTCATGCGGCGGGCAACGACAAATGGCTCGTGATTGCCCGACCCACCATGCTGAGGAGCAGCAGAAGATTGAGGGACCACCGAGGCAGAGGCAGAGGGTCGACCGTGGCGGTCCGTAGGGAGTTGGTGGATGAGGCAGAGGAGCTGGCCGAGCAGCAGGTGGTGGGTGACGCTTTGAGGCTCTACCACCACCACCACTAGGAGGTCCACCCCGACCACAGGGAGCTGGCGGGCAGAGACATGCACAGCTCTAGGCAGCGGAGGCCTACGACCACGGCACGCCGGATATGATTCAAGGTACTATCTGTGTCTATTCCACCCTTGCTACAGTTCTTATAGACACAGGACCGAGTTACTCTTTCATAGTCGCTGCCCTTGTTTGGAGCTCGGAGATTCCAACAGAGCTGTTGGCTCGATCCTTATGGTTAGATACTCTTACAGGAGCAGACTTGACAATTACGCACTGGTGCCGACAGTGTGAGCATACTCTTGGAGGTGAGAGCTTCAGCTGGGTTCTTCTTGTAGCGGCGTCGAGGCCTTACGACGTCATCTTTAGCATGGATTTGTTATCTACGGTTCATGCACATATCGACTGTATTAGGCGCAAGGTGCGATGTGTACACACCGACGGGAGCAGGTTCACCTTCACCGGCGAGAAGAGAGCCTTTTCAGCACAGGATGGACTCTCGCAAAGGAGAGGACAGCCCATCACTCATCAGTTGGCTGGCCTCATCCTAGGAGTTTTTGACGTACGGAGTACTAGTTTTCCTGCAGTGGTGGATCAGTATATGGATGTATTTCCCAACGATGTTCCAGGGCTACCTCCTCGTTGAGAGGTAGTCTTTTATATCGACCTATATCCCGGGACAGCCCCGATATCGACTCCAGTGTATCGGATGGCCCCCGCTGAGCTTCGAGAGCTACGGGTACAGTTGGAGGACTTGCAGGGCAAGGGGTTAATCCGACCCAGTGTTTTACCCTGGGCTTCCCCGATTTTGTTCACCAAGAAGGCGGACGGGAGCTTACAACTTTGTGTCGACTATCGTTGCCTGAACCAGGTGACAGTGAGGAACATGTATCCGCTACCGAGGATTGATGACCTCTTTGATCAGCTCAAGGGAGCACGGTGGTTATCGATGATAGACCTCAGGTCAGGCTATCATCAACTCAGAGTTCGAGACGAGGATGTGAAGAAGACGACCTTCAGGTGTCGGTATGGCCACTATGAGTTCTTGGTTATGCCCTTCGGCGTGACCAATGCTCCAGCAGTGTTCATGGCCCTCATGAACAGTATATTTCAGCCATACCTCGATCGATTTTTCATTTTCTTCATCGACGACATTTTGATTTACTCAATGACTGAGGAGGAGCACGCCTACCACTTGCGGTTTGCACTAGACACACTCTGAGAGAACCAGCTTTATGGTAAGCTCTTAAAGTGTCAGTTCTGGATACGCGAGGTCCACTTCATGAGACACGTCATCTCTGAGGTAGGAGTTGCAGTGGATCCTGCGAAGATCGAGGCAGTGCTAGCTTGGGAGCCACCCAGGAGCGTGACAGAGGTGTAGAGTTTCTTGGGACTAGATGGATACTACCAGAGATTTGTGCCAAACTTCTCCAGAGTTGCAGCACCACTCTCAGCTTTGACAAAGAAGGGGAAACTCTTTGTGTGGTCAGACAGTTTTCAGCAGAGCTTCCAGGAGTTGAGACAGAGATTGACCAGCGCACCTATCTTGAGGTTGCCTGAGGAGGGAGTAGGGTACGTAGTCTACTGCGATGCATCAGGGACCAGACTCGGATGTGTCCTGATGTAGGAGTGGGCCGTGATCGCCAATGGATCACGTCAGTTGAGGCCGCATGAGAATAACTACGCTACCCATGACCTAGAGTTAGCAGCAGTGGTCTTCGCTCTAAAGACATGGCGACACTACCTGATGGGCGAGCACTTTATAGTCTTTTCTGACCATCAGAGTCTCAGATACATCTTCTCTTAGAAGGATCTGAATCTGAGACAGCGGCGATGGCTCGAGTTCCTCCAGGACTATGTCTTTGAGATAGTCTATACTCCTGGGAAGGGGAACGTGGTAGCTGATGCCCTCAGCAGGAGGACGGGCATTCAGCTACTTGAGGAGGCGACAGAGCAGCTATCATCTTTGCAGATATCCTTCGTGGATAGAGATGGAGCAGCCTTCCTTCAGTCTCTCACAATCACTCCTCCACTACTGCAGCTGGTCAGAGAGGCACAGCGTGGGGACACTGACTGTGAGACGCGACATGCACAGATATCCTCAGGACATGCACCTGATGGTTTCTCCTTTGGAGCAGAGCACGATTTCCTTTTCAGAGGACGTACCTTGGTACCAGTTGCTTTACGGGAGGAGGTGCTGAGAGAGTTTCACAATTCTACTTTGGCGGTACATCCTGGAGTGGAAAAGATGTACCAGGATCTCAGACGACAACACTGGTGGCCGGGCATGAAGAAGGCTGTGGTAGAGTTCATTTCTAGATGCCTCACTTACCAGCAGGTGAAGGCTGAGCACCAGGTACCAGCAGGCTTGGTACATCCCTCGGAGGTCCCAGAGTGGAAGTGGGACGGGATATCTATGGACTTCGTGACTGGACTTCCACGCACTTCCAGATGTCACGACTCCATTTGGGTGATTTTCGACTGACTCCCCAAGTCGGCACACTTCTTACGCATTAGAGAGCAGGGATCAGTGGAGAGCTTGGGATGTCTATATGTTCAGGAGATTTTGCGGCTTCATGGTGTGCCATTATCTATCGTCTCCGATCGAGATGCTCGCTTTACTTCCCACCTTTGGAAGGGGTTTCAGGAGGCGTTTGGGATGCAGCTACATCTGACCACAGCCTTTCACCCTCAGACGGATGGTCAGACGGAGTGGACCATTCAAAATCTCGAGGACATGCTCCGCACATGCGTGCTCGACTTTGGTCGCAGCTGGGAGGACCACCTACCCTTGGTGGAGTTCACGTACAATAACATCTACCACTCCACCATCGGAATGGAACCATACGAGGAATTGTATGACCGACCTTGCAGATCTCCTTTGTGCTGGACAGACCCTGGGGAGTCAGCACTTGTGGGACCGGAGATGGGTCAGGCCACGACAGAGAAGGTCCAGGTCATCCAGGAGCGGATGAAGACATCTCAGAGCTGGCATAAGTCTTATACTGACAGGAGGCGAAGGCCACATGAGTTCGAGGATGGCGACCACGTCTTTTTGCGTGTCTCACCTCAACGTGGATTACGGAGATTTGGCTGAGGCGTCAAGTTGTCTCCACGCTTCATCGGACCATTCCAGGTCCTCAGCAGGATTGGTGAGGTGGCTTATCGCCTGGCTCTACCACCTGAGTTACATCGGGTGTACAGCGTCTTCCACGTATCTCAGCTGAGGAGATACGTGCACGACCCGACGCATATCATTGACCATGGGGAGCTTGACGTTGATGATGGGGCGACTTTTGCAGAGGTTCCAGTGTAGATTTAGGATCGACATGAGCGGGTCCTGCGTGGATGGTCGATTCCTCTAGTGTGCATCAGATGGAAGCACGGGAACCTCCAGGAGAGCACTTGGGAGCGGGAGGCTCAGATGCCTGCTCAGTACCCACATTTGTTTCCCTAGCTTATGATGTATCTTTACGGGGATGTAAAGCCCTGAGGTGGCAGTAATGTAAAGACCCGTAAAATTCAAGGAAATTTTTTTCTTAATTTTCTTTGGGATTTTTCAAGAAAACGGTTTCTGACGGAACTTGATTCCGAGGCCCGGTGTGCCCGGAATTTCTATCCGAAGTTTAGCTTAGGTACGTTCAGTGAACAAACGATCGGGAATTCCTATCTTTTGAACCAGTGCTCAGAATTGTATTCCGAGGGCACCGATGGAACCGCAGCGCCGGTAATTGCTTAGGAACTCTTAATGAGGAGTTGCGTTTACATGAGAGAAGTTGATAAAAATTGTGTAAGTTAAAAATAAAAATTAAGCAACAATTTTTATTTTTACTCTAAGGGTTTAATCCTTTGGATGGAAGTTGGGTAACTACCCAACCTCCCTTGGGAGGTTATGAGGGTGGTGGGGACCACACGAACCCCACCCCTTCATATCCTCTAACCTCCTCAACTCCCATTAATTTTGTTAACTTAAGTTTATTAACTTATGGAATTAATGAGGTGAGTTAATGTGGAATTCAAACACTTGAATTTCAAAAGCCTTGATGTGTTAATAAAATAAGTTAAGAACTTATTTTATTGGGTTGGTGTTTAGTTGTTTTAGAGCCTTTGGAGAAAAAGCTAAGGAAGTATTGAGTTCATCATTCTCTTGACGAAGAACGCGAAGAACGAACGATCTCCGATGTGGAGCGCCGAGCCCTCGGAGACCGTCTTCCGCGACACCGACCCGCGACGCGACGTCTTCTTCCATGAAGTTTTCCTTCCGCGACATCTCTTTTCACGACAGTTTTCTGCGACAAAATCTCCGTCAGCTTCTTCGAATCCTTGCTTCGCGATGCCGACGTTCGTTATCTCTTTTATCAAGGTTGGGGTTTATTTAATTATTTTTCATTCGTGAATTCTAATTTGTCACCCTTCGTGAATTTACGACCAGTTGCTATCGATTAACGAGAGGGGGCCGGACCGCACAAACACGGCCGACCCTCCTCTAATTTGAATGTTGTTTTTAATATGGTTGGGATGGAATGGCATGGTTCCGTCGCACCACGGGGGATCGTATGACAAGTAATGCGCGGCGCCGTCGTGCCGCGCCGTGAAGTTGAACAAGGACGCGACGCCGTCGCGCCGCGTCGAAGAAATCCGAAGACACTATGGCAGGAGAGGGGCCGCGGCGGAAGGGTGAGGTGCCGTCGCACCACGCCGGACGAACCAGGCCGCAGCCAGTTCTGGGCCGCGGCGGAGCAGGGTGACCGGCGGCCGGTTCCGGGCCGCCGGTGTCGGCGAAGGAGGAAGGACTGACCGTCTCTGGTCCTTGTTGGCGGAACCGGCTGGCCGGACAAAGGGAAACTGGGGGAATTAATTCCCCTGTCCGGCCAGAGAAAATGGCCCCCATTAAAGGGGGGGCTGCGGTTACAACTAGGGGGCAGCCCCCCCCCCCCCCCACGCCAAACGGCTCGGCCGTTTGGCCGAGCGCCTGGCCAATGCGTGGGCGCGCTGTGCCCAGGCCGGGCCGGCTGCCCGGCCGGTCTGCTAGGCCGGGCCGCACCCATGCGGGCCGGAGCCGGACCCGGTTCGGGTCGACCTGGGGGGGGGGTATCGGGCCGGGTCGGACCGGGCCCGAACCCCTTAATACCGAACCTTTTCCCGTCGGACGCCCATAACTTGTGCTACGGGCCTCCAATTGATGCACCGTCAGTTGCGATGCGATCCTTGGATCGATACGGTCGTTTCGGTATATCGAACTCAAGGTTTCAGATTACTTTGTGTTCGGCCGAGTTGGTTCGTCCACGAAACCAACCGGGGCCTCGGAGCGGAAACACTCATATATTGAGATTCGGACGTCCTATTAACGTGTCGTCGACTATGTTGAATTCCTCTATGTGAGACAGATCTTTTGGCTTACTCCGCCCGAGGTTTGGATGCATGTGGAGTATGGTCGGTTTGGTTTTGCCTTAAAAACCAACCGGGCCCCTGGGACGAAAAAGCCAATAACTCTGAGACCGGGCGTCTGATTGACGCGCCGTCTGCGACGTTGAGTTCATGTTGGTGATACAAAACTTTTGAATACATCAACTCTGGATTATGTGTCAGTTGATCTATCAGCCTCTCGGCTCGTGGAGCGGACCCTCCCGAACTAGCTTGCTGTGTGCGGGAACCCTGGAGCTGGTTGCAACTGCTACTGTGATGACGACGACTGTACAGAGATCCTCAGTGGATTTGACGGCGACGACTTCAGCACTCAGCGATCCTATGTGGATCAGTGCTACCGATCATGTGTGGGTCCGATCCTGTGTGGGTCAGCGCTCAGCGGTTCTGTGTGAGCCAGCGCCTACAGATCATGTGTGGGTCCGATCTTGTGTGGGTCACTACGGGGGTTAGTTTCCAGTCGATCCTTTGTGTGTCATTGCGGGGGTTAGTACCTATCGATCCTTTGTGGGTCCGACTACTTAGATGGATCAGTAATCATCTCTATCTTCATTTGAATTAGTATACCTGTGTGAGATGAATCCTGTTTTACTTTCCTATGTGGATTATGTTGTGCTATCCTGTGTGGATTTATGTTTTGCTTTCCTGTGTGGACTGGGTTGTACTTGGGTTCAGATGTTGGAGCCGAACGAGAATTGATGACTTAGGTATATGTATGGGCATATACCTAAGCATTGTCGGATGTTACTTCGTGATTGTATCTTTCCTTTTTGGATTATCCTCTGTGGATTCTGGGAGACCTTCGGGCGTCTCGGGGTCCCTACTGAGTAGCTTATACTCACCCCTGCACGGGCTATGCCCGCACCACGTTGTGTTGGTTGCATACGATGGACAACGTTGATCATGGTTGAGGCTTGCAGAGTAGGACGGTACCTGGAGGTGGACCACTGGGCGGGACGTACACAGAGCCGACGGCGGGACCCGAGGAGCAGTGGAGCTATCTGTACCCACCCTTCAGGTGGGATTTCCAGTGGACAGCTCGGCGTTGCGGATTTACTTTTCAGTTGTTGTTTTCCCCTTTCCAGTAGTACTTTACATTCAGTTTGGGTTTGTATACTGGCCCACTTACTTTTTCGCACTTACTGTTGTACTCAGTATTTACTTAGTGTTTACTTCTACTTCTTGCTTGCTCTTTGGTGTTTGTTTACTTTCCAAAAGCAATGCCTTCCCTTTTTATCGGGAATTTACGACTTGGTGCTAGTCGCCAGCCCCTGGCCTATGGAAGGCGGGCTTGGGGTAGTAACAACACGGGCCCCAAGGACGGGTCGTGACAATTCACCCTAAGATAATTCTGATATTATGAACCCAAAAATGATGTCCATTTTGAAAAATAAAATTAATTGAATTTCAAAATGTGGGTAATACTATTCATAACTAGGTTTTAAACCGCTAGTTTGATTAGTCATGATGTGCTAGAACTCAAAGTTGTGTACAAAAAAGCCTATTTTATTTTTCAAAGAGAAGCATACCATGGAAGATTGGGGTGTTACAAGGATCCCTTGGTAGTAGCATCAAGGCCTTACGATGTCATTAACATTATGGAATGGTTATCCACAGTCCATGCTGAGATTGACTGTTTTAGGATTAAAGTGTGGTGTATTTGTAGTGATGGGACCAAGTTTTCATTTTTTGGAAAAAGGAAGCCCAAGTTGAATACGATGGACTCACACATAGGAGGGTGAAACCAATCACTCATCAGAGGGAAAGCTATACCCCAAAATAGTGTATGATCTGAGTCTTCAGTTTTGTGCAGTGGTAGAGGAGTACAAGGTCATATTTCCTAAAGATGTTCTAGTATTACCTCCACGAAGGGAGGTTGAATTATTCATTGACCTATACCTCGTGATGGAACCAATATCTATACCTTCATATCGTATTTCTCCTGTAGATCTTCATGAGTTGAGGGTAAACTTGGAGTACTTACAAAGTAAGGGCTTCGAAAGACCCAGTGTTTCACCCTGGGAAGCCCCAGTTTTTTTTCTGAGAATAAAGATGGGATCTTGAGATTATGTGTGGAATTTCAGAACTTAAACCTGATGATATTGAAGAATAAGTATCCACTGCTGAGTATTGATGACCTCTTAGATCATATGAATCGATCAAGCTGGTTCTCAAAGATTAACCCCAAATCTGGCTATCACCATCTTTGAGTACGGGATGAAGAAATACCATAGAAGGCTTCTGGATATCGATATAGCCACTATGAGTACTTGGGGATTATTTTGACATGATTAATTCCCCAATAGTGATCTTGAGACTCATGAAAAAGATCTTCCAGCCTTAATTAGACCGGTTCGTGGTAGTCTTCATTGATGACATCCTAGTGTACTCAGCATTCGGGGAGGACCATGATATACCATTGAAGATATCTCTTGACATATTATGAAAGCACAAGAAATATGGGAATCTCTCAAAGTGTTAGTTCTATATTCGAGAGGTCAATTATCTGGGACATGTAATTTTAGAGGATGGGGTTACTCTTGATCCAACAAATATAGAGGCGATGCTTGCTTGGGAAGCACCCAATATTGTTATTAATGTGCGTAGTTTCCTTGGTTTGGCTGCGTACTGTCAGAGGTTTGTACCTAAATTTTCCAGGGTAGTAGAATACTTGATATCATTGACATGAAAGTGATATCCTTTTGTGTTTATGGAGAAGTTTCAATATATTTTTCAGCAACTGAGGTAGAGATTGACGAACGCTCCTACCTTGAGATTTCCGGATGAGGAAGTAAAATACGTGGTATTCTGTAATGCATATAGAAAGGACTTGGTTGTTTCCTAATGAAGGGGAAAGAGGTGATATAATATGGTTAAAGACAGTTGAGACCACATGAGAAGAACTACATAACCCATGATATTGAGTTTTCAGTGGTAGTATTCGCATTGAAGATGTGGCGACGCAACCTAATGGGTCAAAAGTATATTATCTACTCTAACAATAAGATTCTCAGGTATATATTCTCTCAAAAGGATCTTAACTTGAGATAGAGGAAATGGATAGAGTTCTTACAGGACTATGAATTTTAGATTTTATATACACCTGGGATGGGGAATGTGGTGGCAGATACTCTCAGAAGGAGATTGAGTTCAAATCTATTGAACGAGGAATTAGAGGAGTTGGCCTCATTGCTGATATCCTCTGTGGTTGGATATAGATAAACTTACTTCCAATCATTGGTCATCGCCCCCTCAATCTTATAGAAAGTCTGGGAGGCACAACTCATAGATACCGACTATTAGACTTTATGTGCTCAGATTTCCATAGGGCATGACCCCAATGGATATTGAAAAGGTGGGGAGAACATAATTTTTTAGAGGACGCATAGTAGTAACTATGGTGTTACAAGGGTATTTTTTTGGTGTTCCATATACCCAATTTGGTGGTTCATCTAGGTGTGGAGAATATTTACTAGGATCTACGACAACAGTTTTGGGGGCCGATAATGAAGAAGGGAGTTGCAGAGTTTGTATCTCGATGCCTCACATGTCATCAAGTGAAGGCCAGGTACTAGGTTACAGCTAGTTTGACTCAACCCCATAAGGATGTAGAATAGAAGTGGAATGGGATATCGATGGAATTTGTTATAGGTTTATCATGCATGTCTAGGGGAAATGATACAATCTAGGTGATCATTAACTAAATCACCATGTCAGCCCACTTCCTATCTATTCGGAAGAAGAGTTCAGTATAGAGATTGGGATTCTTATATGTTTAAGAGATAGTTCAACTCAAAGGATTTCCATCGATGATAGTCTCAGACTGTGATGCTCTCTTTACATCCCAATTGTGGAAGGGGTTTCAGGAGGAATTTTGGACTCAACTGTGCTTCAACACAATGTTTCACCCACAGAGGGAAGACAAGAAAGAGTGGACAATTCAGGTTCTCGAGGACATTATTGTTCTTGCATCCTATATTTTTTCCACAGTTTGGAGGATCACCTACCAATGGCGGAGTTTTTTTTTACAACAATAGCTACCATTCCACTATCGGTATGGCACCATTCGAGGCCTTGTACAAGAGACACTGGATGTCACCACTTAGCAAGACAGACCTAGGAGAGTTAGAACTCATGGGTCCAGAGTTGGTGTAGGATAATATATGGAAGGGTAAGGTCATCCAAGAGTGGATGAGTACTACAAAAATACGTCATACAGATTATTTTGACAAGATATAGATTCCTTTCAAGTTTTAGGTGGGAGACCATGTGTTCCTTCGGGTCTCTCCTCGACACAGGATACGAAGATTTGGTATGGGAAGAAAACTATCTTCGAGGTTTATCATCCCTTTCCTGATACTATGTAGAGATTTAAAGGTGGCATACCACATGGATATACTACCATAGTTAGATAGGGTTAAAGACATCTTTCATGTGTCACAACTGAGGAGATGCGTGCATGATCCATCGCATTTCATTGACTAGGGTGAGATGGACTTTGAGGATGCGTAGAATTTTATTGAGTACCCAGTGGAGACTGAGGATCAAAAGGAGAGGATCCTTTATGGGTGTTTGATTCCTTGGGTGCGTGTTTCATAGAATCATGAGAATCTCTAGGAGATCACATGGGAGACAGAATCTCAGATTCATGTTTAGTAACCTCATTTATTTGTATAGCCTTTGTTTTTGGCTTTCCTGAACGTAGATCCCTAATATGGGAAGAATGTGATGTACCATATTTTTCTACATATTATTCTTGAATATTTTATGGAATTATTTCAAGACTGAGTGCTAAGATTACATGTGATTCTGAGGCCTATTGTTCCCATAACCATTTCATGAAAAATATTAAAATATTAAATAGCACACTCATGTAGTTTTCCTGAAAAAGTGGAATAACTTCTAAACAGGTACCCGGATCATAAATCTGAGTGCACTGTTGCATTTAGAGAAGAAAATTTACCTTATGTGGGGCCTAACATCAACCAGATTGGGTTAACTATGGAAATTAGTTTTTAGTGTTATAATAAATAAAAAAATAGTGAATTTATATTATTTTTAATGTTTCACAGACATAGATATATTCCTTTTAAATGAGCCTTAGAGACAAGGATATAATATTAAGCACGTAACCCTAGAATTTCATAGAGGCTTTATAAGGAACTTGGGGAACTATCTCGACGGTGATCGATGATGGGATTTCAGATCAGTGATCTTCAGATTCTATTTTTGATGGATCTTACCAAAGGTGGCGATGAAATTATTGATTCTATTCAGCGAACGATCCAACATTATGGTAGGGAACTCCCCCAAGATTTTCTTTCCCTCTTTCTTGAATCAACAACGAATGTGGATCAACCAATGAATATGTTCATCCATAGTTCAATCATTCTAGAGGGATGGGAATATTTTAGGGAAATCATTAGGGACGAATTATTTATCAGTATTTCTTCATTCTATGTTCTAACGGGAATGGATTGAGGATGAAAGGAAAAAAGACCGAGATTTGTTCCTCTGGGCATTCTTTTTGTTTTTCTTACCCTCATTAAATGATATTATCACTGTTAAACCCTCATGGTTGCGGCTCAGCATGCCGAGAGTCTCTAAATATGTTCAGACTAGTCCGGTCTGGGTTGGACAGACCAGGTTAGGTCGTCCGGTGGGTCGTGACAGGTCCGGTTGGTTCGATCAGACCCAGACAAAACCCATGTCAAATATTTTTATGAAAACAACCATAACATTCAAACCGTATGACTATTTGATGATCCATTTGGGGTGTTGGGACCCATGACAAAAGATGATAATTTTGATATATACTAATTGAAACCTTGTAAAATTGTGAATATGACCTAATGGATTGAGGATTAGGTTCTCTCGGAACGAGCATGCTATTAGCAGAATCCTGTGGCTGGTTGTGACTTTGAGACATTGTGATTTTCTGAGACTGTATTACTTATAGATACTAAATGAATTACCAAATTTATGTGTATAACTGAGATAATGTTTTTTATCATGTATAAGGGTCTGATCTAGACTATCTGTCTTATCGATACTTGGTGTTCTCTGGATTATGTCTGATGATCAGGTTTTGTATACTATAGACTTATAAAAGTGTGAGTTGACTGTAAAATGTATTTGTGATATACTTTATTTATTTATTTTTGTTATAATTTGTGTTTTTATTTCTATTATAATTTATTTATTTATTTTAGGGAAAGTTCATTTATTTCTTAGTGGTATTCCTTTGTGTTTTTGGGGTGTCCAACTGAGTATTTATTTCTCACCCTTATACGGTCTTTTCCCACACGTGTCGTGTCTTGAGCAGATGATCAACACTTGGAAGAAATACTATGGGGACCAAGATGAGGTGGTTATTGTAACACCCTGAGATTTTATGATTATTATTCTTCTTAATTTCTTTGATATCATTTATTGTAATCTTCACCAAGATTATCTTTCACTATATGAAACATCGTATTAGCTTGTGGTATACGCAACACAATTCTTGGCTTGTGGTAAACATAATTTCAAGTTCTTTGGAACAAAATTCATTTTACACGACATCAAGTACAGATTTTGATCAATGTATAACTGAACTATACTTTGAGCATGTTATATGCAACACCAATGGAAGCATTCCCTACATGAAACCACGACTTGACTTGCATTACATTCAAGAGAGACCTTCTTCAATAGCGTGTGTTGTATGCAATACTAAGTTTCACTAAACAACGCTATATTGTTATAATATTATTATAAACTAGCTGTTATGAATATTATTAACCGTCATTTTATTTTTATAACATTATAATTCATATTACACAATTTTTTGGAATGCGTTATGAGAAAAAAATCAATTTTTTAGATAAAATAAGTATTTTTCAAAAAATGATGTTTCTCCACCTTTTGATGGAGCACTCATTTTAAATCTAATATTTACAAGTTTATAAGTTCAATTTTAAAAAATAAACTTCTTCTTTTGAATCATGATATAAAAATTTACATTGGATAATGTTTTGAAATTTGTCTAACAACGTTCTTATTTTGATGAATAGTTAAAACGTGCTAAATTTAACTTAAAAAAAACTTTTTACATCAAGATAATTTATATGGTCAAATTGTAATAGTAGATTGTTTTAAATTATAAATAGAATATAATTTTACCATTTAATATAATGTATTTCATTAGCATTAATTTTACATTGAATTCATAGGTAAACACATTTCAATCTTTGACAATGTTTTAACTTTTAAAACCCTTTTTCTAAACAACGTGATTAATTTTAAATTAACTAATGCAACTTCTATGTTTTTAATTTTGAAAATGGATTCCATATTTTGATTCATTGGGTCCAAATTATGTTCATAGTTTAGTTTTTTGGATATTATGAATAGTAACTACGGTAATTTAAATTTTCTATAGTTAAAGGTAAATCTGGAAATTATGGGTAAAAATAAGATTACAAAATTACCTTAAGACATTCCGAAATACTATTGGATGAATAAAATTAGCCCTATATCATCTAAGGGTCATAATAGATTCATTTAAGGGAATTTTGACCATGAAAATGTTATAATTATCATTTAAACCAAAGAAAGTGACAACATGTCACTCTCTTATATCTCATAAGTGTAATAATTTTAATTTAGTGATAAACATCATAATACTTCGAATATAAATAGTCACCATAAATATAATAAAATTATCTTCATCATGAGAATTTATTTAGAATATTTATGGATTAAATAATTATCATTAATGATGACACAATAGTGATGTAAAAATTATTTTATTGATTTAAATATCAAATAAATGGTTTTAAAAATATTAAAACAAATATTATATGAACTAATTAATGTTCTCCACAAATTTTCTATATGAATATGACATGTTAAGATTCTATTATATATTTTTTTTGAATATATCCTCTGTGTGGAGTTTATTTAAATTCCAATAAATGAATAGTGTCAAAATTGACACTACTGTTATTTTATAAAAATAACATATTATAAATTTTTTAAAAAATCACCAAAATATTTAAAAATTATAAATTGAAATTTATGTTGTCTAAAATTTCATAAGTTATCCAATTATGGACAATTCCCAACACATAAGTAATTATTTATAACAATTTAAAATTTATAATATTATTACCACAAATAAAAATAAATAGATTAAATAAGGATAAATTAAGTTGATAAGGTTTAAATTTAATTACCAACATGTATAAATATTATTGTTTTATTATATTAAAACCCTATGTAATCTAATATTCGGATTTGATACTTTTTTTGGAGGTTTTTATGTGGCATTTGAGTTCAGTATAAATTAATATTTTAGAGGTTTCCAACAGTGCCCCTCTCACCTCTTATAAAAGGGAACCTCTTCCCTCTCCTCCTCACACCACTTTGATCCTTCAATATCAGAAAAAACCTACCCATTTATATTCTCCAATTTCCTAGAAACATACTATATTTCCTAGCCTTTTTCAAAGACCATCTTTAGTTCCCCAAGAGGTGGTTTAGAAGAGGCGCATCAAAGAAGAGGTAATATCCTTTACCGATTCTTTCAAGTTCATTTCTTCTTCTACATCCCCTTCTTTTGTTGTTTCAAAATAAAGTAATAACGTTAGTATCACAAATATAATTATATGTTATTATAAATATTAACCAACCCTATTTCACCTTATATCCATCCTACGGAAAACAAAATCACCTCCCTTACGTACGTATGGAATATCGTCTCCACGCCATGGTGTAATATGTTTTTCCACCACCACCTTACTTGGATGGGTATAATGGTGTAAATGATAACTATATATGGTTATTATAAAATTATACTAATTATGAGATATTATATCCTCCAATCTAATTCCATTCAATAATTATGGGAACGATATCTTCGCTCGTGCATACGTACGGATTACCGTCTCCACGACGCGATGAGATTCATTCTCCAAGTTAACCATTCAAGAATGATTATAAAGTATATATAATAAATAATCATGTAATATATGAAATATTAATGATACTTAATTTATTTATATGTCATTTACTTACTTCCATTAAATTTAATAAGGAAACGAAAACTACGTTCATGCGTATGTACGACCTACCGTCTCCATGAACGGTGTATTTTTTTCCATTTATCAATCTGTGATATATATGTATATTCTGAATATATTTTATATATAAATCATGTTTTCTATTCTGGATGTAAGTAATCAGTATCTATGTAATCATATGAATAATTACATATGGCATCCCACCTTTTTATAACATAACTCTTCATTACATTTTACAAAACCGAGGATCTTTAAGGTTTAGTGTCTTGGAAACCAGGAACTGAAAACATGAAAACATAAACATCCGTCTTAAAAACTTAAAAGTCTTCTCCTTATGTTCATCCTAGGTTCATTTCTACATCTCATAACCTGGGGACATACAACAAAAGAAAGGGTGAGCAGAAGGCCCAGTAAGGGAAACAAGGGAAACATTTAACATGTGAACTTGAGATACATCAACAATGTCATGAAAAATAACTTTAAGGCATTAGAATGAAATCATGAGGCATATAATAATAAAAATAATTTATTTAATAACATGAAGATGTATCTACGACATTTAATATTTACAATTATTTCCATTTCACCAAGGTCCATCCCCAAGGTGTCATTAAAAATTACCAAGGTTATTCACCAAGGAGTCGTTAAAAATGGTCATCTCTAGAGATTAAGTCTTTACCCAATGCATTGGAGCGCTATCTGGGTGCACCATTAAATTTTTCTTTATTATCATCTAAGACACATATATCATCATCAATCATTTCATAAACAAACCATATAGCATAAAAGAAATGGGTTTCATTTCATAATCATAGTGTTTTAAAAACTGCTTTAAAGACATGATCTTTATGTCACCTTAAACCCACGGAAATGGAAAGCGGGTCTCATGTATATAAATCCCAGAATTTAAAATAGAATATTTTGGTATATATGTGAATACCCCTTTATTAGATGGGCTTCGATCAGCCAAATACTACTAGATGAGGCCGTCGAATCTTCTTCTATATTAATTAACCAAGATCACTTGTATTTAGAGACAAGAATCGAAACGTTTAGTTCCAGCGGTCATATTGACCAATGGTCATATAACAGTAAAAACCCAACGGTATCATTTTAATTATACTCATGTTATCAAATGAAATAAAATAACACACAAAATAAGGAAAGAAGATTTATTCAAAATTTCGGGTCGTTACAATCTTTCCCCATTAAGAAATTGTGTCCTCGCAATTTTTAAAATTGGGATTGGAAATTTCATTGAAAGTCCCAAATCAAAAAAAGAGTCAGTAACACTATTACTTAAAAATAATGAAAGGGAAGTAAAAAGGTCACCCAAGTTAACCCATACTAGGATTCAATGTATGAAAACATGGACATGGAAGAGAAAACAAAGGGTCACGTTCTGAGGGAGAGTGATAGAGAACATGATTAGGAAATAGTTAACAACAAGAAAATCAAAAACTTATGATGGGTTAAACAGTATTTGATTTCCCAGTGGGAAACGTTAACAGACAACATTTTTTTTTACGTTCCTTTTCATAGTTTTGAGGAATTAATTTACTACATAGAATAAAAAACAGGGAAATATACCTACCTTCATGTAGAGTTTCATCCTCTAATACGTTTCTACCAAAACTAATCTTTTCTCTAAACGATGAGCATTCAAAACTACATGGTCTCATCAAAGCATAAGAATCATCTTCTAGAGAATCACATAATCCATCAAAGATTAACTATTTATTTCTTATATTATCCCAAAAAGAGAAAGGGTAAGATAAATCAACTCTTCAAAAAGAAAGAATCCCATAGGAAGGGAAACTTCTTTAAATCTTCAAAATTCAATGGTACTACCCAAAGTTCATCATAGACCATTCCATAAATAACTGTCCTTAAAATTCCTCAAAATACACCAAAATAAGATTAAAACCCAATTACAAGAACGATCTCATAACATAGTCTTCCAAGATAGAATTTATCGTTCATCTCCAAACAACATCAACCACTCTTATCATCTTATAACAAAAGTAACTAACTTAATCACATTTCCCCAAGATAGGTTTATCATTTCCATAAGTAACCTATATTACCATAAATTTTCCTTAAATTCATCGATTCTTCAAAATATAAGTCAACCATTACTCCCCAAAGAAAATACCATAGTAATCTATTTACCTCGATCAAATAGGGTTCCCAAAATAGTGAACGTCTTACAAAATAATAACCATCTTTTAATACCCTAATCACCATTTTATTAAGAAGGACTGCTTCACTACAGCAACATGTGGTACATAACAATAGATGTCTTCTTTAATGATATAAAATCATCTTAGGTAGTGACTCGATGATCTTATAAAACATAAAAGATATGCTCATAGAGCACGAACTAAAATACAACATGACATAGACAATTATTGAAATGAAGTTACATGTAATTTAGTCATCATGATCCATCTCAACATAGGACTTGCAATGTTCCCTTGTCCTCAAAGATTATTTATCCTCATCATGTTTCTCATCCCTTCCCATAGAGCATTGCCTTGGATAATGTCTAACATCTCCACATTTATGACATTGAAAAGTATAAGGTACATTAAACCGAACCTTATCTCTATTCTTCACATTATCCATTTTTTTAAAGCAATTGTATGCTTTATGCCCTATCTTCCCACACTTAAAACATCTCTCGGTTCCTTTGTGACATTCTCCTTCGTGCCTCTTCCCACACTTTTTGCAAAAATAAATTGGGTCTTCTTTCCCTTATCAACTTTATCAGATGAACAGCCTTGAGACTTTGTCTTCTTCTTCATTGATGAATTTGGGAATTCAACAACGTACCAATTATTAATTGTTATTTTTGACAGCTGGTTGGGAATAATCACAATATGTTCACCTTGATTTCTCGTCATATCTGTCACATTAATAGGGAAATCTTCACATTTCCTATCACATTGGTTTTTGGGACATGTTCTTCCACTTCACGCCATTAACTAAGAAAATAAAGTATAATTAGGGGCTTAAATACTTAGCCAATAATAATTAAAAGGAAATTTTAAGCATAGAAGGATAAACTTGTAGAAGGAAAGTATACCCTAACTTCTGATCCCCTAGATTCCAATCTAGTTTATCCTTGATCATATATTCTTATTTGAATCATTATTTTATTTTATCTTTGTTCCTTTAATAATGGTTCATACTAAGCTTATGAATTTACCAAAGCATATCCCTCGGGAGTGTCGTAACCAAGAGTGTAGCAAGGCCCGTTGTCATGTACCAGTTCCCATTCAAGTCTAGCTCAAAGCGGTGTTTTTGGGTTTTACCCCAGTGTACATCTGTGCCAGAGCCACCTCTACCTGCTCGTATCCTGACAAGGATGTATTTTCTTGGCAACCCCTTACTCAATACTCACCAAATACCAGGAATATTTCCTATATTTAAACATTTCTATAGGTTTCTTCCTAAAGTCTTCATATCCTAATTTCCACAAATAACTAAACCATCCTTTGATACCAACTATGGAATCCCGCCTTTTTATAACATAAATTTTCATTACATTTTACAAAACTGAGGATTTTTAAGGTTTAGTGACTTGGAAACCAGGAACTTAAAACATGAAAACATAAAACATCCTTCTTAAACACTTGAAAGGCTTCTCCTTATATTCATCCTAGGTTCATTACTGCATCTCATAACCTGGGGACATACATCAAAAGAAAGGGTGAGCAGAAGTCCTAGTAAGGGAAATAAGGGAAATATTTAACATTTGAACTTGAGATACATCAACAATGTCATGAAAAAGAAATTTAAGGCATGAGAATGAAATCATGAGGCATATCATAATAAAAATAACGTATTTCATAACTTGAAGATGTGTCTAAAAAATTTAATATTGACAATAATTTCCATTTCACCAAGGTCCATCCCCAAGCTATCATTTAAAATTACCAAGTTTATTCAACAAGGGTTCGTTAAAAATTTTCATCTCTAGAGATTAAGTCTTTACCCAATGCATTAGAGCACTATCAGGGTGCAACCTTAAATTTGTATTTATTATAATGTGAGCCACATATATCATCATCAATCATTTCATAAGCAACCCATATAGCATAAAAGTAATGGGTTTCATTTCATAATCATAACGTTTTAAAACCTTCATTAAAGACATGATCTTTATGTCACTTTAAACCCACGGAAAAGGAAAGCGGGTATCATGTATGTAAATCCAAGAATTTAAAATAGAAAATTTTGGCATATATGTGAATACCCCTTTATAAATAAGAGCATTGAGTATTCACTTAATAAAAAAAATAATTTGAGAAAAGGAGAGGGACATTTGAGACGGAAATTCTGCAGCATAACGGTTATGCTTCGGGGTTTTAGAAAACATTGAAAAGAGAGGTGACATAGGTCACCCACTCAAAAATGATACAAATAACAGTATAGGGACAGAATATAATGTATATAAGAACATGGTAATGAGATTTTAAAGACATACCATATGAAATGGAAAACATGGAGGGAAGACAAAAATAAGATTTCTCTTATGAAAATTCGGCAGCCTAACAGTGTCACTGAAACTTCAACAAAATGAATTGAAGAGATAAAATAGGGTATCACATCATATAAACATAGAAGATCAGTATGATAGATATAGAGATCATACCCCAACATAAAAAAAAGTAACTTGAAATACTTTAAATGAAAGTAGAACTTTGAAAAATGAGAAAGGTGAAAGAATCCATTAAAAAATTCGGCAGCCTAACGGCGCCACTTAAACTTCAACAAAAATGAATTGATGAGATCAAATAGGGTATATCATCATATGAACATAAAAGAGAAGTATGATAGATATAGATATCATACCCCAACATAATAAAAAGGAACTTGAAAGACTTGACATGAAAGTAGAACTTTGAAAATGTGAAAGGTGAAAGAATCCCTTAAAAAATTCCGCAGCCTAACTGCGCCACTTAAACTTCAACAAAAATGAATTGACGGGATAAAATAGGGTCTCTCATAATATGAACATAGAATATATTTATTATATATATAGATATCATACCCCAACATAATAAAAAGGATCTTTAAATACTTGACATGAAAGTAGAACATTGAAAAATGAGACAGGTGAAAGAATCCCTTAAAACCTCGGCAGCCTAACGACGCCACTTAAACATTCTTAAAAATAATTGATGAGAGAAAGAGGGGTCTCTAAACATATGAACATGAAAAGGGAAGTAAGTGGGATATAAAAGAACATCCTCCAACATAAGATCATGGAGAATAAATGAAATTACATAAAGGAGATTACTTGAAATGAAAGAGAGAGGTAGGATCCCTTACCTTAAAACGTATCTCTTAAAACTCAAAGGTTGGGAACCTGAGGGCTTGGGGCACCTTGGGAGGACTCTTTGGGAGGTAATGAGACCAAAGCTTAATTGGGGGAGATTTAAGAGTGAAAACTAAATGAGGAAAGGGTGGGTATTTATAGGGAAGGTGAGGTGATACTTTAATAATTTCAAGGGACACCTCACAAGTGGTTTTCTCAAAACCATGGGCTCTCCCATGGTATTTCCCACGGAGATAGGCCACATGGGGCCCCCAATACAATAATTCATCATCTTTGGTTGGCCAAACCTTAAAATATATTATTACATCATCATGAAATAGTTATGATGTCATTAAACAGACTGAAACCCTAAAACTGCATTTTTACTATTCACTAAAAATTAATCTATCTTAGAAAAATCCCAAAATTTCACCTTAACCAAATATCGATACTCTGATTACAAATATGAACTCTATTTTATAAAAATAATTTTCTAAATATTTTTAATTTAATTTTGAAATAAATACACTATTCACTAAAAATTCATTTTTTTCAGAAAAATCCCCATAAATTACTAATCATAAGCGTAAAATCACTATTCATAATTTACTATTCATCAAAAATTACGTTGATCTTATTAGACTCCAAATTCCTTTATGAACACTTCTGTAGAAGGCCATTTTCTGAAAATCAGTACACATTATTATTTATTTATGGTTTACATAAATATTTTAAAATATCCTTTTTTTCAAAATTCATCAATAAAATACATCCTAAAATTATCCGGACATTTGAAATTTCACGAACTTCACTAAAGTAAGAAATCTCAATTTATTCATCCCAAAGGATTACACAAAAAAGCTACGGTCTCATCACATAGCCCCTTATAACACCATCATATGACCTAAGTGTAAGGTGAGCTATGTTGAGAGAATCTGATGGCGGATCAACCAACATCGCACGAGTAGTAATTTCTATCAGTTTGAACTTCTCGCGAAGGTGATTTCGTTCTAGCTTCACACGATGAAGTTCGGCTTGGGTTTGGTCCAGAGCAAAGCCCAGTGGTGCTACCTCCTTCCCAAGTTATGTTAGATGGGATTCGATCAGCCCAAGACTTCTAGATGAGGCCATCAAATCTTCTTTCTATATTAATTAACCATGATCACTTGTATTTAGAGACAATAATCGAAATGTTTAGTTCCAATGGTCATATTGGCCAATGGTCATATAACAGTAAAAACCCAACAGTCTCATTTTAATTATACTCATGTTATCAAATGAAATAAAATAACACCCAAAATTAGGAAACATGATTTATTCAAAATTTCGGGTCGTTACATTACAAGTCAAAACACGGACGATAAATGAAACGATTTTACCCAAAACACTGCTTTAACATGGAATTGACAAATGAACAGGTAATATAAAGTCATAAGTCAATCATATATGATATCATAAATATTATTATGGATCTATTACAAGTTAATAATATTTTTAAACCCACTATACAAGAGTCTCAAACACATAGGGAAGAAATTGGACATAAGGTAAGGGATAATTTTGCAATCTCGTTTTTATCTGAGATTGCTTATACGTAAGTATTTACTGGGGTTATATTTTTCATCCATGTCCACAAAAGTGTTTTTCATAAAGAGTTTAATCTTCTTTCATATATTTTTAAACTCATGTTTAACCCTCTTTGAATTTTACATTATGTTATAGAATGAATCTTTCTTTTGTTTACCATATGATGATCTTTTTGACTTTTCCGAAAAAAGTACGAGGAAAATGTTTTTTTAACTTATACAACATAAGTGGACTTTTACGGTTTTATATCGCCTAATTTTCAGGAAGCTTAATCTACAAGATTTCATGATTATTTTCAAAAAAATTCTTTTCTTTTAAAATTTCCTGGCATTTTGGGATAAAATGATTTTGAAGAAGAAAGGATATTTTCCTCAAGAATTCATCTAAATTGTTTTATCAAAACTATTTTCCAACTAAGATGAAATTATATATCATGTTTATGTTTCAAGTATAATGTCCTTATTATTTACATGGTTTTATTTTTTTTTATGATGAAATGATATCCACTTCTTTTATATGGATTATTTCATGATGGGATGATGTTTATGAAACCCGTTTAATTGTTTGGGTTATAATGAATGATTTGTGATTGTTTTGTGGAACACGTAAGAATGATTTCAATATGAGATGGGTGGGACCTATATCTCCCTCAAATTCATTTGGTAAAGATTTATATCTCATGAGTTAGATATGGCTAGAACGGCAAGTGAATCCGGTTCAGTAATACAGGGATGGAACAATAAGTAAACCCAGTTCAGTAATGGACTTTGTCCACTAGGATCATCTTGGAATCAATGCCTTAGCTACTATGGAAATAATAACATGTGGTTAATGGTTTACCATAATTACATGTTTTATTCACATGCTATTTTATCAGGATTAATGTTCCTCTATGATCTATTCCTTATGTACTGCAAAGATTTATGTCATTGCTCAAGATTTTGATTTTTTATGTTCATGTTTTTACATTCAAATGTTTATGGATTGTTTTTATGTTCTCCATGTTTATCTTACTGAGTATTTGAGCTCACCCTTTTTATGTTTTATTCTCCCTAGGATATAAATAAAGGTTTTAGGTAAGAAAACAAACGGGGAAGATATTAATGGGAGATGTTGAAGATCTTTCACAATGATTAGAAGATTATGTTCTGACTTTCCAAAGGCACTACAACAGTACGATGTTTAGGGATCTATTTTTTTATGTACTAAGTATTCTGAAAAAGTAATGTAATTTCTATATAAGTCATGTTTGGGTCTCTATAGTTGGTATCAGAGTGAAGATTTAGTTAACTTTGTAAAATAGGATGTGAAAACTTTAGTGAAATCCCTAGAGATGTTTCTAAGGTATGTCTTGGGATTTCTCTAAGGTTAAGTATAAGTATATGTTATAGTCCTAGAATTATGGTAATGATCTTATAATTAAACCTCAGATGTTATATATTGAAGTTACTCCCCCTTTATTATGTTGTTTTCCTAGCATGATTTTTTCCTCTCACACTATTCTTTTTGGGTCTAAGATGATAGATGGAACCCGAAGGAACCGTGTTGATGAATGTAATGGACAATGCCATGATTGTACTCCTGAACAAACCAATGTTATGAGAGATGGAGTGAAAAATATTATTACTATACTGACACAAGATATGAATCATTCTGGACATCCAAATGAGTAGAGAAGAGAACACTATCCTATTGAGTCCTTCATGAGGCAACATCCACATTCTTTGAGTGGGTCTTCTGATCCACTTATTGCTGAACAATGGATCAGTACCATTGAAAAGATATTTTCCATACTTTGCAATTCGGAACTTGAAAAGTTCATTCTGTCTATTTAATGTTTAGAAGGTGAAACAGACTAGTGGTGGACTCTAATTAAGAATTTGAGGCACCAAGATGAAATTGAATCCATGGAATGGGATGAGTTCAAGAACTTATTTTTCAACAAGTAATTCCCTCGTATTCTTCGAATAAAGACGGAAAAGGATTTCCTTGAGCTTAAGCAAAAGGATGATGAATCTGTTGGTATATATGAGGTGAATTTTACAAGGCTTGAAAGGTATGCATCTTGCTTTATCATTCAACCTGAATGTAAAGTTGATTGATTCTTCATAGGCTTAAAACCAAGTCTTCGAAGGGAATTAGCTATAAGATACTTTAGTAGCTATGAAAAAATTGAGCATTTTACTATCAATGTAGAACTAGAAGTTGGTGTAACATATCCATCTCATGGTTTTGATAAAAAATGAAAGATTGAGTTCAAGGAAAAATCTCAGAAAAATGATGAAAAGAAGGGGAATATTTCTTTATGCTCAATGTGTGGAAAGAAGCATGGTAGAGATTGTCTAAAATGTACTAGAAAATGTTTCATGTGTGGAAAAGAAGGTCATCGAGTGGATGAGTGCCAATGTAATAGGAAAAATGTTTCTAATGACATGAATATAGAAAAGACTACAGAGAATGCTCCACCAACACTTCAATGCATCAAGTGCAAGGGAATGGGGCATTATGCTATTCAAGGCCCAAATACAAGGGTTAATTATGATCAACCTGAGAAACCTGTTAAGGCAAAGGAAAAATGGAAGTCACATGCAATCACTATTTGAGATATTGAGTATGACAATGATGTTGTGGAATGATTAAGTGTTTATGTAATGTGATTTGAAAATAGTATCATGGAATCTCATTTATAATATCATGGAATTTTGGAATATCAATGTATTGGTTTTCAATAATGTTATGGTACTAGTAACCTTGAAAAGTGATTGAAATATTTTTGGAAAGTCGATGATATGTACATAATGAAGGTATAAGGAGAAAATTAAATGTTTGACAGTATTAATGATCTCATGAATGATATAAGTACAAATTTATATCATGGTTTTAGTATATAGAAATTTTGTGATTTTGGTATGTGGAAAGAGTTATCTTTTGACATCATTCATGTTTTCACTAATGTTCAATGGGTATTCATTTTTGAAGAGAATACCTGATAAAGGTATTCACATGTTTGGAATGTGACCAAAAGATACATATTTTGATATATGGGGGATAAATGATGTTATTCACATGATTGGTTGATGAAATTTCTAGTAATCATTTTATTTATACTATGAGTTTGGATATAATTATTTTGGATAAACCTATACATTTGATATGTATTACGTTGGACATAAGATAATATTGTTTAAGGATAGAACCTTTTTCGATAATATTTCTGGATTGTTATAATAGTGTAGTTTTAGAAAAAGGACAACCTACAGGACATGCGACAACCCGTCGTGTCGTACAAGGTTGTGGGAATCGAACCCACAACTGAAGTGCTACATTCCTTTATCACCTACCACTGGCCTACAGGAAGTCCCTGGCTAGTAGAAACTAGTTTTAGTTTTTTAAAGAGGTATGGTAGATGAAGTATAAGTCCATTTTTGGAACCATATACAATTAATGTCACCATAAGATGGAATTATGTATACAACTTTTGCTGGAATAATGTTTAAGATAGATGGAATGAACTATCATTCTATAACATGATCTTCTAAAACTTCACAGAATACAAATTCAACTTCATTTCTTTAATATATGAAGTGGAAATTGTTCAAGGTAGAAACAACAGTGAGATTTTACCAAAATCATGTTAGTATTTATTTTAATTCAAAAATTCTTCAAAATTAGGGATATGATCTTGAAAACCAAAAATATTGTCCTAGTGCCCTCATATCTGATAAATCAGATGGTACCTTAGATCATCACAAATTAATGGCTTTGTGATTGTTGGCTTTTTTAGAGCCATGTTCTCTACCACTCTTCATCCAAACACGATGGTTAGATTTCTCTTCCATATGCATATTTTTCATCTATATTCTCCTATGTGGAAACCTAGTGATAAGTTACTTTGGGTATCCATTATGTTTCTAACGTTCTTTTTAAAAAAATGATGTTTTAGTATTCCTTTTTATGATGTGGTTTTCTATGAATGAAACTTTCAAGTAGAAAACAATTTATAACCCCGACGAATTTCGTGGGTGAAATTCATTTTATGGAGGGTATAATGTAACACCCCTAGATTTTAGGAGAATTATCCTTTTTAATTTCTTTGATTAAAATTGTTGTACGCTTCACCAAGATTATCTTGCGCTATATGAAACATCATATTAGCTTGTGGAATACGCAAAACTATTCTTGGCTTGTGATGCACACAATTTCAAGTTATTTAGAATAAAATTCATTTAACACAACATCAAGTATAGATTTTGATCAATGTATAACAAAACTATATTTTGACTATGTTATAAAAAACACCAAATGAATCTTTCCCTACAGGCAACCCTGACTTGCCTTGCATTACACGCAAGAGAGACCTTCCTCAATAGCGTTTGTTGTACGTAATACCGAGTTTCACTAAACAATGATATATTGTTATAATATTATTATGAATAAGAAATTTTGAATAGTATTAACCTCATTTTTAATTTTATAACATTATAATTCATCTTACACATTTTTTTTTGGAATGAGGTATGAGAACCAAATCAATTTTTTGGATAAAAGAATTATTTTAAAAAAAATGCAGTTTTGCCGCCTTTTGATTCCGCACCCATTTTAAATCTATTTTTTTACACGTTTATAAGTTAAATTTTACAAAATAAACTTATTTTATTTTGAATAATGATATAAAGATTTAATTTGGATAATGTTTCGATATTTTTCTGACAACGTTCTTATTTTGATGAATAGTAAAAACACACAAAAGTTTACGTAAAAACAACATTTTTCATCGAGATAATTTATATGGTAAAAATATAATATTAAATCGTTTTAAAGTATAAATAGAATATATTTTTACCATTTAATATAATTTATGTCATTAGAATTAATTTTACATTGAATTCATAGGTAAAAACATTTCAATCTTTCACAATGTTTTAACTTTTAAAACCTGTTTTCTTAATAATGGGATTAATTTTCAATTAATTACTAAATCATATGTGTTTATAATTTTGAAAAAATGGATTCCATATTTGGATTCAGTGGGTCCAAATTATGTTAATAGGTTACTTTTTTTTTGATATTATGAATAGTAACTATGGTAATATTTATTTACTACATTTAAAGGTAAATCAGGTAATTAAGGATAAAAATAAAATTAGAAAATTACACTAAGACCTTCCAAAATTCTATTGGATAAATAAAAGTTGACCAATATCATTTACGGGTCCGAATAGATTCATTTCATAGACTTTTGACCGTGAAAATGACATAATTATTATTAAAACCAAAGAAAGTGACAACATGTCACTCTCTTATATCTTATAAGTGTAAAAATTATAATTTAGTGGAAACTATCATAAAACATCGAATATAAATAGTCTTTAGAAAGATAATAAAATTATCTACATCATGAAAATTTATTTATAATTTTTAGTTATTATATAATTATCAATAATTATGAAACAATAGTGATGTAAAAATTATTTTATTGATTGAAATATCAAATAAATGGTATTAAAAATTTTAAAATAAATATTATATGATCTAATTAATGCTCTCCAAAAAATTTCTATATAATATTACATGTTATAGGTCTATTAAATATATTTTTTTCTAATATATCCTTTGTGTGGAATTTAGTTAAATTCAAATAAATAAATAGTGTCAAAATTGACACTATTGTTATTTTATAAAAATAACATATTATAAAATTGTTTAAAAATCACAAAAATATTTAAAAATTATAAATTGAAATTTATATGGTCTGAAATGTCATAAAGTATCCAGGTATAGAAAATTCACAACAAATAAGTAATTCTTTATAACAATTTAATATTTTGAATATTATTACCACAAATAAAATTAAATAGATTAAATAAGGAAAAATTAATTTGATAGGGTTTAAAATAAATTACCAACATGTCTAAATCTTATTGGTTGATGATATTAAAATCCTATATCATCTAATCTTTTGATTTGAGTCATTTTGGGAGGTTTTTAAGTGGGGTTTCAGTTTATTATAAATTAATATTTTAGAGGTTTCCAAAAGTACCCCTATCATCTCTTATAAAAGGGAACCTCCTCCCTCTCCTCCTCACACCACATTGAGCCTTCAAGATCGGACAAAACCGGAAAATTTAACTTATCCACTTTTCTATAAACATACTAGAGGTCTCGGTCTTCTTCAAAGACCATCTTTAGTACCCTAAGTGGAGGTTTAGAAGAGGCGCGTCAAAGAAGAGGTAATACCATTTACCGATTCTTTCAAGTTCATTTCATCTTCTAATTCCACTTATTTTTTTGTTTCATTATTATATAAAAAATTAGTATCACTCATATACTGATATGTTATTATAAATAGTAACCAACCCTATTTCACCTTCTATCCATCATACGGAAAATGAAATCATCGCGCGTGCGTATGTATGGAATAACATCTCCACACCATGGTGTAATATGTTTTTCCACCACCACCTTACATGGATGGGTATAATGGTGTAAATAATAACTATATATCATTATTTTAACATGATTATAATTATGAGATATTTTATCATCCACTATAATTCCATTCAATAATTATGAGGATGGTATCATCGCTCGTGCGTACATACAGATTACTGTCTCTATGACGGGATGAGATTCATTCTCCATGTTAACCATTCGAGAATGATTATAAAGTATATATAGTAAATAATAACGAAATATATAACATATTAATGATACTGGATTTATTTATATGTTATTTAATTACTTCCATTCAATTTAATAAGGAAACGAAAACAGCGTTCATGCGTACGTACGACCTACCGTCTCAATGAACGGTGTATTTCCTTCCATTTATCGTTCTATTATATATATGAATATTCGGAATATATATTATATATAAATCCTGTTTTAAATTCTAGAAGTAAGTAATCATGATCAAAGTAATCATATGAATAATTACAAGTCAAAACACGGATGATAAATGAAACGATTTTACCCAAAATGCTTCTTAAACATTGAATTGAAAAATGAACGGGTAATATAAAGTCGTAAGTGAATCATATATGATATCATAAATATTATTATTGTTATGTTACTGGTTAATAATATTTTTAAACCCACTATACAAGAGTCTCATACACATAGGTAAGAAATTGGACATAAGGCAAGGGATAATTTTGCAATCTCATTTTTATTTAAGATTGTTTATACGTTAGTATTTACTGGGGTTATATTTTTCATCCATGTCCATAAAAATGTTTTTCATAAAGAGTTTAATATTCTTCCATATATTTTATAGTCATGTTTAAACCTCTTTTATTTTTACATTGTGTTATGGAAGGAATATTTCTTTTATTTACCATAAGAGGAACTTTTTGACTTTTCTGACAAAAGTACGAGGAGAATGTTATTAAACTTATACGGAATGAATGGATTTTTACAGTTTCATATCGCCTAATTTTCATGAAGCTTATTCTACAATATTTCATGATTATTTTAAATAAAATCATTTTATTTTAATATTGCGTGGCATTTTGTGAAAAGAACATGATTTTGGAGAAGAAAGGATATTTTCCTCAATAATTCATCTCAATTGTTTTATCAAAACTACTTTCCCTCTAAAATGACATTATTTAGAATGTTTATGTTTCAAGTATAATGTATCTATTATTTACATGGTCTTATTTTTATTATGATGAAATGATATCCACTTTTTTATATGGATTAATGTTGCAATGGGATGATGTTTATGAAACCCATTTTATTCTTTTGGTTATAATAAATTATTTATGATTGTTTTGTGGCACACGTAAGAATGATTTCAATATGAGATGGGTGGGACCTATATCTCCCTCCAATGCATTGGTTAAAGATTTATATATCATGAGATAAACATGGATGGAATGAAAAGATAATCTGGTTCAGCAATACAGGGTTGGAATGGCAAGTAAACCCAGTTCAGTAATGGACTTTGTCCACTATGATGGTCTTTGAAACAATGCCTAGGCTACTAAAGAAATCATAACATGTTCTTAATGTGTTTCCACAATTAAATGTTTTATCACCATGATATGTTATCATGATTAATGTTCCTCTATGATCTATGCCTTATGTACTACCATGATTTATGTCATTGCTCGAGATTTTGATGTTTTATGTTCATGTTGTCACGTTCAAATGTTTATGGATTGTTTTTATGTTCTCTATTTTACCCTTAATGAGAATTTGAGCTCAAAATTTTTATTTTTTCTTTCCCCCAGGATATAAATAAATGTTTTAGGTTAGAAAAGGAAAGGGAAAGGTATTTATGAGAGATGTTGAAGATCTTTCACCATGATTAGAAGATTATGTTCTGAGTTTCCAAAGACACTAAACTAATACGGTCTTTGGGCATCTATTTTTATTATGTATTAAGTATTCCGTAAAAGTAATTTAATGTCTATGTACATCATGTTTGGGAAAATATAGTTATTAAAGAGACCGGATAGTGTAGCTGTGCTCATATTTCTTCAAACAGCTTTGCAGTACCTTTCCTTTCAAGTTGAGTTTTTTGCAGGTGAGTTTCTAGAACATGTCTGTGTGTGTGTACATGTACGTAGTAAAATGTCTCCCATGTATGGGATATTCCTACTCATTTCTAATCACTAGCCCCTAGCCTTTTGGAGGTGGGCTTGGGGTTGTCATGGAATGGTCCCCTCAAGGATAGGCTCTGAAAATATTGGAATT
Organism: Viscum album; assembly: GCA_963277665.1. NCBI lineage: Eukaryota > Viridiplantae > Streptophyta > Magnoliopsida > Santalales > Viscaceae > Viscum > Viscum album. The sequence continues at coordinate 206,355,055 of OY728123.1, forward strand.
ACATGGTATCACCAACCCTTTCTAGTTTTGTTGTATGAACTTATAACAAGAAAGTTCATCTTAATATTTGGGTCTCAATATAATTGTCATAGAATGTTGTTATAATAAGTAGTGCTCAAATGGATTTAAGAAAAATGACCTCAAAACACCAATAGATAGTTATTGGCACCATGATTGTACCTACCATGAATAGTTTCTCTTATATAACCACAAATGTATTTAAAATAATTTGAGAAACTACAAAAATAAAAACATGATTTTGGTACATGGATTCGTCTTTTCTGAATCCGAAATCACTTTTTATTTCAAATTATTTCCATTTCCTACTTATTTATAGGATATATGAATAATATATAACCCGAAAAATTTAATATATGTAACACCTCATGCTTCCACGGCACGCTTCTCTTTGAATAATACAATAGCTTGTGTTGTACACAACTTCAAGTTCTAACATAGCACGACCAATCAAACTGGCCATTATGAATAATAATACCCACTTTTTGAAATTTTATAAATTTCATTTTCCAAAATGGACTTTATTTTTAGATTCGGAATATCAAAATTATATTTGGGTGATTTTTTGGTATTTTCCTAAAAATATTCAATTTTTGATAAATAGTGAAAAACACTAAGTTATTGCTTAAAACTGAATTTTTATTTAAGTAATTAGTTATTTTTTATTTATTTTATTTCAAAATAGATACATAATACCTATATATGTTCAATTTAATTAATTGGAGTCATTTGATAATAATATTATATATATAAAAGTTTATTGAATTTTTAACACCTTTTAACCACCATCTACGAGAATTTGCAAATTTTCATAAAACGTAATTTTACCACTTTGGTGACTTGAATTTCAAAAATAAAAGAGACACGGTTGACATCAGTAAGTAAAATGTGGTTCAATAGGATGAAAATATTTTTTTGTGATTAGTAACTTTTGAATTTTATTTACCATAGTTAAAATTAAATAGAGTAATTAAAGGTAGAAATGATATTATAATTACCCAAACACATGTCCTAATTCTATTGGAAATGTTTATTTCAAACAAATTCGAACATAGAAATAAAATATGATACTTTTTTCCACTTGGATTAGATTAGGACATTTATTATTATTTTATTCAAAGAAGAGTTAAAAGTGCTACATTTGAATTTTAATAACTAAAACATTTTTAATATAATGTTATACATGAGATAAATTAGAATATAAATATTAATTATAAAGGTAAAGAAAATTCCGATATATTGGTATTTTATCTATAATTTTTACACATTAAAAAATTAAATTTATTTATGACATAATGATGATGCAGTAATTACCTTATTAATGAAAGATTAAAATAACTGTTATTATAAATATCAAAATAATTATAAATTAATAATTTTTATTTATTCCACTAATTTTCAAGGTTAATATGACATGTTAGGGTTGATGAAATAAATTTCGTTCGAAATGATAAAGTTGTTATGACTTTCACAAAAAAAAACAAATGGTGTCAAAATTGAAAAAATGCATTTTAAAAAAAAATATATATTATAAATTGACATAATATTCCTAAAAATATAATGTTTCACCAAAGTACTTATATAATGTTAGATATACCACTAATTAACCTCTTGGGGTTCTCTTGTATTTTTATAGTATGTTCATTAACCATTTATTATAATAATACAAGAATATATGGTAATAGTTAAAATATTTAACTAATAGTTAAATATAAATGATAAGGTTAATATGGTAAACTAAACCAGTCTATAACCTATTGGTTGTGGTCTTTTCGACCTATCCCCACCTTATCCTCAAATTAAATCATTTTGGAGCCATTATAAAATGAATATGATTTTATTATAAATTAATATTTTATGCTTTTCCTAAAGTGACCCTCGCCTCTCTTTTAAAAGGGTAAATCCCTTTCACTCATAATCACACATACAAATACATTTGGATTATCCAACACCTACTAACATATCCTTCCGACTATCCTCACTTAGACCAAGAGGCCTTTGACTAGAAATCCATTCTAAGGATCCTTTTTTATCAACTCAAAAGGAAGAACCTGAAGAAGAGGTAATAATTTCATCACCTCTTTCAAACTTCTTTTCTTCTTCCACTTCCTCTTTATTTGTGGTTTCTATACCAAAATAATAACTCCATTACGATCTAAAAACTATGATGTTATTATAATTATGGTACAACCATATTCATTATTCTATCCATCCTTTGAATGTCAAAGTCACCATACGTGCGTACGTACAACTTACCGTCTCCACGTCGTGGTGTAGTTTGTTATTCAACACTTCATTATTTGGATGAGTATAATAATGAGTATAATTGATGTAAATAATAAATATAACATGTTAATGATTTTTTATATATTATATACCATCCAATTACATACGATTTCACTAACTATAGAATGATATTGTTGCTTGTGCGTACGTACGGATTACCGTCTCCACGAACGTGATAAGATTCAATCCAATTGTAATCATTCAAGAATAATTTTCAATTTATGATTAAAAATATTGTTTAATAACATAATATAATTATGTATAAGAATCAAATACATCCTATCCATACCAAACAAGACTTTCATAACAAAATATATACAGGAAAATGAATCAGTTAACACCCGAAACAATGATAGTACTGAAATATTATTAACAAATAATTATTTTATGATCATATATGATATAATATTTATGTATGTGGTTCATGTATAATTTAATAAAAATTATTTTACTGTTCTAAATGAGTTCAACATACCCTCAATAAAGTAAATGAACAAGGTAAGGTTTAATTATACAATCTCTTCACTATCTGAGATTGTTTATACGTGAGTATCTACTCAGACCTCTTTATAATCCACATCTGTGTTTCTTAAAAATGTATTTCAAAACATTTTAACTATTTACTATACTATGGGTTAATTTCATTTATACCCTTGTTATACATTTTATAAATTTTTTATAATGGAATATTTCCTTCATTTTCCAAACATGGTCTTTTACAGCCTTTTTGACAAAATTAATGAAAGAATGTTTTTTAACTTATATGGAGGGTGAGGCTATTTTCTGCCATTATAATAACTTAGAAGCTATCCTTAAAATATTATAAGAATATTTTAAAAATAAATTTTTTCTTTTATAATTACATGGATTTTAAATGATTCCATAATAGAAAGATATTTTTCTCTCAAATAATTTTGATTTCATATATGTCAACATCCTTTGATGGATTTTACACTAGTTTGAAGTTGATTTATTATGAAAAAATATTCCGTATTGTATTTATGGTTTTGTGATATGTTTGAATGTGGATGTTTTATTTTTATACCATTCTTGGTTTATGGTTAAAGTATTGATATTTCGTAAGGTAGTTTTAATACGAATTTTTATGTTATGTTTCAACAATTTCATATAAGGAATGCATTAGAATTAGTAAGTTAAAGCCGGTGCCTGCTATAGATCCCTGATGAATCGGTAGGTATCATGAGACAAAATAGTGTCTTGGAATAAGGCCTTCACAATGTCTAATTTTTAGTCTTGGCACGAGGCCTTGAATATGTGGTTATGATTTCCAACATTATGCATTCCATCATTATAAAATTGGATTTTCATATTACATGTGATTATTCAACTAATAGAATATCCACGTGAAAAAATAAGTAGCATTGTTTGATTTATCTTTTAGATATTATGTTAAATTTTAAGTTTAAAAGGATTGTGTTTTAGTCTTATACATTGAATTAAATGTTTATTCTTATTTATCACAGTTTCCACTATATTGTTATCCTTACCGAGCATCTGAGCTCACCCCTTTCTTATGTTTTATTTTTCCTAGGATGCAAAGAAGAATATTATGATTAACTTGAAGGAATAGTCTAATGTATTTAAGAGTGTTCAAAGGGTACAAAAAATTGTTTTTGTATTTCATGATGTGATGTAAAACTTATATATATATAGTAATTCATTGGATACTAAACTAATCTGTCTTTCGAGATATGACATCTTGTGATCATGCCAATGTTATGTAATAATGCAACAACTCTGGGTAACTAGGGCTAGGGCATTACAGTTGGTATCAGTGGATGTTTAGTATAAAACATGGATGATAGATTCAGAAAAACCCTGATTAGAGAACAATACCCTAAGATATAATTTTAGGATTAGTATAGAAAACTTCCTAGAATTTTTGTAATGTAGATATTTTGGGAATTTTCCAAGAAATAATTCAATTTCTAGATTCGAGCAGGTAGAGGAAGCTCTGGCATAGATTTACCAAAGAGAGAAAACTATGATAAGGAATTTCAGGGTTGACTCGGGGTATCCTAGAACATGAAAATGGGACTTGATACACTCTTGGATATGACACTCCTAGGGGATATGCTTAGGCTAATTCACATTTTCATTAAAAACCATTATGAATGATTTATGAGTTTGTACCTCCTCAAAGAAAATATATTTTTTATGATTATTGAAAATATCTATAAACTGTTTAATTTATGTTATGTTTTTTACATGTTTGGAATAATGTATTTTGATTCATAAACTAACATAGTGTATGATATTGTTTGGAAATGCCATATAGTGGATGGAATGGAAACCATATCAATGTATGTAATCCATTTAGGTATTTCCCTCATACTCAAGATAATTATAGTGGAGTTGGTGATGCAACTGGTGCTTAACAGATTATTACTATACTGGGGAAAATCACTCAGGTTATGAACAATAACCTTACCCATATAGAGCACTCGGATCCACAAAATGGAGGATCAATGTTAGATAGCTTTAGTAGGCAACAACCACAAACATTAAATGGTACTACAAATCCATTTATCACTGAGCAATGCATAAGTTACTTAGAGAAAATATTTCATGCTTTATTGAGTAGAGAAATGGAAAAATTTGTCATGGTAGTTTATCACCTCGTTGGAGATGCAGATAAATGGTTGTTATTAATTGGAAACCCAAAGGATGATGAAGAAGTATCAAATATGGAATGGAGAGAGTTTAATGTACTTGTATTAGAAAAAAATTTCCCAGTGACCATCGAGCTGATATGGAAAGACAATTTCTGAGTCTCAGACAAAAGGAGTATGATAATGTCGCAAAGTATGAGGCTAACATTACAAGAATAAAAATACATGCAACAGATTATATACGTAACCCAAGGAGTAATATTGATCAATTATTCAATGGGTTAAAACCATTTATCCATCGATCATTAGTCTCACAATCCTTCTCATCATACGAAGATATTGTCTCATGTGATATTAAGATAGAAAAGGAATTACATAAGTATTACGACTTTAAATCAAAGAAAGAGAAGAAGAGATCTGCAAAACACAGTCGAAATGGAAATAGGAGGAAGAAGGGAAACCTTGAATTTCCATACTGCAGTAAATGTGGGAAGAAACACCATGATACTTTCTTGAAGGGAATGGGAGTATGTTACATGTGTGGTGAAAATGGGAACCAAGCTCATGATTGTAAGGGAAAGAAATAGGTTTACAATGTTGAATTCTACAATTGAAGAGAAATGGGGAATTATTAAAATGAATTTCCTAAGTTCCAAGGAAACATACCTCATAAATGTCCAAGGGATCAAGACCAAGGTTATTCGATCACTACTACTGATGTAGAAGCTCCAAATGACGTGGTTGTAGGTAATATAATGGTTTCCTCAAATTTATCCAATGCTTTATTTGATTCTGAATCATCACATTATTTCATATCTTCCAAGTTTTCTAAGAAAATTAGATATTTCCAATTTGATTTACCATGGGAGTTTTCAGTCAAAAATCATAAGGGAAGTATCATTACATCAATGTTTTCTGAATTAATTCCCATTAGGGTATCTAAATGTTCATTATCTTCTGATCTTATCATCATACCCATTATTGAATATGATATAATAATCAGTATGGATTGGCTATCAGATCATGATACAAAATTTTATTGTAAGAAGAAGGAGGTTACAATTTTTGATGATTATAAGGATTACCATATCTTTATGTAAGAAACATCACCTCCTGATTCTTATTTAGATCCACCCCCAGTAGCTCTACTAAATTAAATTATTGGGGAGGTAAAGAATGAAATAACTATAGGCGAGGAAAAGAATATTCAAATAGAGGATGTACATATTGTTCAAGAATATTTTGATGTGTTACGAGAGGATTTACTAGGACATCCTCTAGAATGATAAATTGAGTTTTCCATTGACTTAATTCCTAGTTCAAGGCCCATATCGAAGACCCCTTATGGAATGGCCATTGTGGAATTAGTGGAACTAATGAAAAAACTATAGGAATTGATTAATAATGGATTTATTCACCCTAGTGTTTCTCCATGGGGCGCCTCTGTTCTTTTCGTTAAGAAGAAAGATGGATCTATGAGGTTGTGCATTGACTACAGGGAGATCAATGATTTAACAATAAAGAACAAGTATCCCCAACCTCAAAATGATTATTTATTCGATAAAATTCATGGAGAATAATATTTTTCAAAGATTGAACTTCGATATGGATATCATAATTTATGTGTGAATAAGGAAGAGATTCTGAAAACAGAATTTCGAACCAGTTATGAGCATTATGAGTTTATAGTAATACCCTTTGGACTAACTAATGTACCCTCTATTTTCATGGTTTTATTGAATAGAGTTTTCGAGGAATATCTTGATGGATTTTTGGTGGTATTTATTGATGATATTTTGGTATACTAAATAATCTTTTATGATCATGAAAATCACTTGAGCACTATTCTAGAAACACTCAGAAGAGATGTATTATATGGAAATTTTAGCAAGTGTGAATTCTGGCTTCAGGAAATTTCTTTTCATGGCCATATTGTCTCTAAGGATGGAATCTCTATCGATCCTTAAAAGACCAAGGCAATCCAAGAATGGTTATAACCGACAAGTATAACTGAGGTACATAGTTTTATTGGTTTAGCAGGTTATTATTGGCATTTTTTCCAGAACAATTCCTGATTGGATAACCCATTAACCAAAATCACACATAAAGGGGTTAAATTTTTTTGGACAAAAGAGTGTAGAGAATATTTTGAAGAACTGAAGTGAATATTAGTCAATTCTCCTATCTTGACTCTACCATCTGGGACTGATGGGTTTGTTATATATAGTTATGCTTCAAATAAAGTAATTGGTTGTGTCCTTTTGCAGAATGATAGATTTATTTCATATGCATCATGGTAGCAAATAATTCTTGAAAAAAACTATCCCACTCATGATCTTGATTTAGCCGCTAAACTCTTTTCATTGAAGATATGGAGACACTATCTTTATGGTAAAAAATGTGAGATATATACCAATCACAAGAGTTTGAAATATTTTCTCACAGAAAGAACTCAACATGAGGCAAATACGATGGCTTGAACTACTCAAGGATTATGATTTCACAATACATGACCACTCGGGGAAGGAACATAAGGTGACATATGATTTGAGCAGAAAGGATCATGGGGTTTTTAACAAGATGAGAGTTTAAAGGGATATTATGTTCATGGATATATTAAATATGGATATGGAAATAATAATTGAGGGTGAAACATAAATAATTTTTCAAATAGATTCCAAAACATCATTATTGGAAATGATAAAAAGTTCTTAGACTTATAATGAGTAGATAAGAAATAAAATTAAAGATTTGAATCATGTGAGATTGATTGAATTCATATATGAAGATTGGATTTTGAAATTTTGGGAGATACTTTGTGTTCCAGACATACTGGATCTAAGAAAGGAATTGTGGGATGATTCTCATAGCTCCAATTTCTCTATACACCATGTTAGCACTAAGACGTATATAGATTTGAAGGAACATTTTTTGTCAGATAACATGAAGATGGAGATTGCTGATTATGTGTCAAGATGTATGGTTTGTCAATAGGTTATTCTAGAAGACAACATCCAGGATGATTCATGAAACCTATTCCCATACCTGAGTGTAAATGGTATGATATTATGATAGAATTTGTCATGGGGCTACCAAATACTCCTAGAAGGAATGATGCAATGTGGGTCATTATTTATCATCTTACCAAGTAAGCACATTTTCTTTCTATAAGAGAAGATTTACCACTTGAACGTTTAGCAATAGTATATATTAATGATGTTTATATACTTCTCGGTGAACCCATATCGATTGTTTCTGATTGTGTCCCCAAATTACTACAAGATTCTGGAAAAGTCTTTAGAAATCCCTGGATACTGAACTTCGTTTGAGTGCTGCCTACCACCCTCCAACTGATGGACAGTCAGAACAGACTATTCAATCCTTAGAAGACATGTTGAGATCTCTCTCACATGACTTTCATGGTATGTGGGATTAGTATTTAACTCTGGTAAAATATTACAATAACAATATCTTCCATTCAAGTATTCATATGGCACCATATGAAGCATTATATGGAAATAGTTGTCGCACACCAACTTGTTGGGATGATGTTGGTGAAATAAAACTTGCTGGCCTAGAACTTGTCGAGGAAACAATGGAAAAGTTGTCGGTTGTCCAAACCCACATCAAAGAAGCCCAAAGTAGGAAAAAGAGCTATGCCAATAACCGAAGGAATGATTTGGAATTTCAAGTAGGAGATTATGTTTTCCTGAAGGTATATCCATGGAAGGTTGTTATAGGATGTGGTAAGAAGGGAAAATTAAGTCATTGGTACATCAGTACTTTCGAAATTCTAGAACAAATTAGATTTGTATCTTATCATTTGGAAATGCTGCCAAGTCTCTCCAATGTTCATGATGTGTTCCACATATCACTATTGTGAAAAACATGCCTGACCCAACACATGTACTCACCTATGAAGAAATAAAACTGGATCCCTACATTTATTACTGCAAAGGTCCTATCAGAATTCTTGATACCCGAGAATAAGTGTTAAGAAACCATACGACTTGTCTTGTGAATGTTTTATGGAGAAACCATAAGATGGAAGAAGCAACATGAGAACCCAAGGAACTTATGATGAAGAACCACACAAATATTTTAATGTAGTAATATTCTAGATATTTTGAGGACGAAATTATCTAAAGGAGGGATGAATGTAACACCCTAAGATTCCACGGTACGCTTCATTTTAAATAATACAATAGCCTACGATGTACACAACTTCGAGTTCTAACACACCACGACCAATCAAACTAGACGTTAAGAATAGTAATACCTAATTTTTAGAATTTTATAAATTTTATTTTTCAAAATGGACTTCATTTTTGGATTCGGAATGTCAAAATTATCTTAGGGTGAATTTTTTGTTTTTTTTTGAAATATCCAACTTTTGATGAATAGGGAAAAACACTACGTTGTTGCTTAAAACAGACTTTTCATTTAAATAACTAAAAATTTTATTTGAATTTATTTTAGGTCAAAATATATACATAATACCTATATATGTTCAATGTATTTCATTGGAGTCATTTGATAATAAAATAAGTTATATAAAATTTTATTGAATTATTTAACGTCTTTTACCCACCTTCTAGGCACATTTGCAAATTTGAATGAAACATAATTTTACCACTTCTGTGAATTTAATTTCAAATATCTGCGAAACATGATTGACGTCATTAGGTAAAATTTGGTTCAGTAGGATGTAAATAATTTTTGGCGAATAGTAACTTTTGAATTTTATTTACGACGGTTAAAAGTAAATACGGTAATTAAAGTTAAAATTATATTATAATTACAATAAAACCTCTCCAAATTCTATTGTATTAGTGTATTTCGACCAAAATAAACCTTAGGAATAAATATTATCCTTTTGGTTTACTTGGATTAGATTAGGACATTTATTATTTTTTTTTTAAAGAATAGTTAAAGGTGTTAAATTCAAATTCTAATAACAAAAACAATTTAAATATAAGGTTATACATAAGATTCATTAGACTATAAATATTCATTATAAATCTAAAAAACTTCTTACATATTGGTATTTTTATAATTTTTAGATATTAAATAATTAAATTTATTTATTACACAATGATGATGCCATAATTAACATATTATTGAAAGATTAAAATAGTGGGACTTATAAATATTAACATAATTTTAAATTGAGACTTTTTATGTATTACACTAATTTTCTATGTTACTATTACAATTTAGGATAGATTAAATAAATTTATTTCGAAATAATAATGTTTTTATGACTTTCACAAAAACAAAATATGAAATAGTGTCAAAATTGACATAAATGAGTTTAAAAAAAATACTATATTATTAATTAATAAAATATTTATAAAAATATAAGGTTCAGCCAAAGGACATAGATAAGTTTATATATATCAATAATGAACTACTTGGGGTTATCTTGGCTTTTTATAGTATGTTCATCAACCATTTAATATAATAATACATGAATATATGGTAATAGTTAAACTATTTAACTAAGAGTTAAATCTAAAAGATAAGGTTAATATGGTGACCTAAACATGTATATAACCTATTTTTGAGCGTTTTTAGACCAATAACCATCTTATCCTCCAATTAAATCATTTTTGAGCCATTATAAACCTAATATGATTTTATAATAAATTAATATTTTAAGATTTTCCTAAAGTGACCCTCACCTCTATTATAAAAGGCTACTTCCCCTTCTCTAAAAATCATGCCTTAAAATCCATTTGGATCATCCGTACCCTGATCAAATATCCTCTCATATATCCCCACGTCGACCTAGAGTCCTTACTTTGATCAAAGAGCTAACCTAATGAGCCCTCTGACCAACCCAAAAGGAAGCATCCACTGAAGGTGCAATAATTTCATCTCCTCTTTCAATGTTCTTTTCTTCTTACACTTCATCTTTCATTCTTGTTTCCATAAAAAAATAATAAATCCCATACCTTAAACATAATTTTATTTTATTATAAATATGTTATAACCATATTCATTATTCTATCCATCCTATGAATGACAAAGTCACTATATGTGTGTATGTACGTCTACCATCTCCACATCAGGGTGTAGTTTGTTATTTAACACCTCATTATTTGGATGGATGTAATAATGAGTATAATTGATGTAAATAATAAATATAACATGTTAATGATTCATTATATATTATATATCATCCACTTACATATGACTTCACCATCAATATAATGATATTGTCCTTCGTGTGTACGTATGGATTACCGTCTCCATGAACACGATGAGATTCAATCCCCATCGTAATCATTCAAGAATAATTTTCATTTTATGATTAACAATAATGTTTAAGATCATAATATAATTATGGTTATGAATAAAATACATCCTATCCATAAAAAAATGACTTACGTAACAAAACATATAACGGAAAACGAATCAGTTAACACCCGAAACATTGATACTACTAAAATATTATAAACAATGAAATATTAGAAAATCATATATGATATCATATTTAAGTATGTGGTTACTGTATAATTTAATAACATTTATTTAAATATTATATAGTAGCTTAAATTATCATTGATCAAGGATAATTAAAAGGTATATTTTAATTCTACAATGTCTTCATTATCTGAGGTTGTTTATACGTGAGTATCTACTGAAACCTTTTTATCATTCATAGTTGTGTTTCTTAAAAATTTATTTCAATACATTTTTACTATTTCCTATATTATGGGTTATTGTTATTTATACCCTTTTTTGAATTTTTATATATTTTTTATAAAGTAATCTTTCCTTCTTTTTCCAAACAATGTTCTTTTTGACCTTTTCGATAGAATTAAGGAAAAAATGTTTTTTTAACTTATACGGAGGGTGTGGCTATTTTCCACTTTCATAACACCTTATAAGATGCACTTAAAAACTTATAAGAATGTTTTCAAAATATATGTTTTCTTTTATAATAGTATTAATTTTTAAATTATTTCAAAATAGAAAGAGTTATTTCTCTCAAATAGTTTTGATTTCATCTATGTCAACATCATTTGATGGATTTTACACTTGTTTGAAGATGATTTATTATGATAAAATATTCCATATTGTATTGACGGGTTTTTGATATGTTTTATTGTGGATGTGTTATTTTAATACAATTCATGGTTTATGGTTTATGTATTAACATTTTGTATGCTAGTTTTAATACGAATGTTTATGTTATGTTTCAACCTTTTCATACGAGGAATGCATTGGACATAATAAGTGATGGGTGGATACTGCTATTGCTCCTTGATGCATCGGTAGGTCTCATGAGACAATGTAGTGTCTTGGAACAAGGACTTGAGAAAATATTATCTGTATTCTTGTCAGGAGGCCTTGACTATGGGGTTTGGATGTCCGATGTTATGCATTCCATCATTATAAAATTGGATATTGATATTACATGAGATTATTTGACTATTAGAATATCCATTTGACTATGTAAATGGAATTATTTGATTTATCATTGCCATATTATGCTAAAGTTTATGTTTAAAAGTCTTGTTTTTAATTTAATACATTTCCTTAAACGTTTTATGCTTATTTATAATAGTTTCCACAATATTGGTATCCTTATTGAGCATCCGATATCATCCCTTTTTATGTTTTATTTTTTCCAGGATGTGAAGAAGTATATTACAATTAACCTATAAGAATAGTCTTAGAGATATAAGAGTTATAAAAGGGGAAACAATGTTGTTTTTATTTCATGATGTAATGTAAAACTTATGTATGTATCTTGTAATTCTAAGGTTACTAAACTAATTGGTATTTTGAGATATAATCTCTTGTGACCATTCCAATGTTATGTAAAAATGCACTGACTCTGGGTAACTAGGGCTAGGGATTTACAATATAAATCCATCTATTTGGTTTAATCATCCTACGATGTATGTTTCTATAGAACACTTCTATTCCACAAACTATTTTCAAGAATTTTCATATGATAACTATTCTTACATATAGATATTTGAATTTATCACAATCAATATTTCTCCCAATATATCAGATAGACACATGCACCCTTTTTTTAGAAATATAGGATATCAATAGACTATATATTTTATTTCTTAGTGATTTATGTAATAAATATAATACCATTAGGATAATTACCTAAGATATGTTTTCCTTGATAATTTTTTTTATTCACTTAATTTTAACAAACTCTTTCTATCCAAACACAAGTTTTTTTACATAATGGATTTATTTAATATTATAACTTATATGATATAAAAAAAATTCAATATATTTGGAAATTAGTTATGGGATAAAGTCAATATTTGTGAAGACTGTATTGAAAAGATTATGGAACACATTGAAAGATGTCCAAAATATGTCATTTATCTTCCTTATAGTATCATCATAGATTTGATGTGTATAGTTAAATATCTGTCTAGGTATTACTCCAATATAAATTTCAATTATGAATTTATTATTTTAAGCCTCATAACTAATCCTACTTTACCAACTACATAACTTTAATGTGTATAAGTAAATGTGAGTTTAGGAATAAATACACTCAACATTTTTAGGATAGATGAATGCCAGATTATCATATTTTTCCTCTCATGGGGACGAAGAAACTAATATTTTCAAAACACGAGTGTACCTTAATTTACATTTATATTACATAAATTTCATAATGGAATGTATTTATGTATATGAATTTATAGTTATATTCAACTTGAAATAGTAAACACATATCATGTGGAGCATTTCCTAGAAGCCCTGTGGATTACCTTAATTTATAATGGTTTCTTTGTCTAAAACATGATATGTAAGTTTGTTGATAATAATTATGGTTTTTACAGCAAACGTGTACAAACACTATACTATATATATATGCATGATACTAGTTTTTGATTAAATTTTAAAATAATTATTTTTCCACAACTGGGTATTCCTGAGTCGAATATTTTATTTCATCATTTATTATCAATGATTCAAGTATTACTCAACTACTAACTGAGTACAAAAAAGCAGAAACAAAATCCATTCCAAAAGTATTAGTGTCACATTTTTTCATTAGATCACCATGATAGATATTTTCGATGTTATTAGGACACAATTATAGATATATAAGAATCATTTACATGGAAATAATAAATCATGTGCTTCTCACTACTCATATAGGAATCACCCTTTCTTGTCCACATTGGTGAATTCACTTAGACTTATAATAATTTTTCTGAAATTTATTGATTGTTTTAGTTGGATCCAAATATCTAAAAAACATATATTATCTAATACTAAATAAATAAAGTTGAAATATTACATTAAAATGTGAATATTCATGAATTAAAAACAATTTTACTTCTTCTTTAATTTATTGAAGTTTTTATCCCATCGAACTTTCTCATCACATGAGATGAAAATGACATATTTTTGGATGGTCTACCTCTTTATATTTGATTTTTTTAGAATGATGTTGCAAAGTTTAATTTAGTAGTGTAATTTTGATCAGACTTCATACCATGTCTTATAACCTTTTAACTATAAGAAATAACGATTTAATATTCTTTATATTCTTACCATCTTAGAAAACCATGAAAAAAAGTTACTGAAGTCGTTTCTCCACACTATACATTTCAAATAACTCAATGAATTTAGAGTAACTTAATGAACATGATGAATAAATGATATTTATTGAATGATAATGATTTAATATGAATCCATCATTCAACGTACACTTGTTTAGTGTAATCAAAATCTCATTTATTTCTTGTTTCACTTTCTCCTCACAAACTTCTTAGAGATGTGACACTGTGGTATAACATCAATTTACATTGTTTTCTTATGAAAGTCACTAGGTAATGATAATAAAAATATTTCTTAACCCTTATTTTCATCATCCACATGTCTCATATTAGCTCACTTTCATCCCTCACCTACTTTTAGAGGTGACTCAATAGGTAGTTCAAGATCTGCTGCATACAACTTTATTTTATCTCATGTTATTTTGTGAAATTTCATTGATTAATCTGTGAAATTATTAACTATTAGGATATATTCCTTGCCTAAACTTTATCCATGTTTTTTTATAATTACATTCAATTTTGAACAAAATAAAATATAAGGAGGTTAGAAATTATATTTTGATTGTAGATTATTAAAAACATTATTGATTTATCAATATATATTGTCTCCCACAATTTTATCAAATCTTAGTATTCCTCAATAATTAGATATATAACACTAAATCATTTTATTATTATAGTGGAAAGGTTCCTTAAAACCTCTCATCATAGACCAAACCTTGTCTATACCACTATATTATGATTTTCAAGGTTGGCTTCTGGACTCCACATTACCTTTCATCGCCATTTTCTATTGAGTGGAGTCCCATATAATACAAATCATGTATCATCATAACTTAACACACATGAAATAGTATCTTAATGGGTTTTTTATGTGAAATTACTCATACCTATCCATATTCTAGAGGATACCGACTAGTAGTGATGTTCTATTGGGGAAAGCAGTGAAATTATACCCTATTTATCATAGTAAGGAAACTATATAAATAATATAAAATAATGTTAATCTAAATGAATAGTTACCAAAATTTTCATAACCAAATCCCAATATTGGGTAAATACTCACAAACTAGTTTAGTAAATATGACATTTCATAGTAGTTTCATGTGTCAAATAAAACCCCAAAATAAGGACACTAAAAATACCCAAAATGTCCATTCTATATATGAAATTCAAGACTCATACATCTATCTTTGGATATTTCCCCTATCCTAACCTTAAATCATGAAATATACTTGATTATTAATGGCATCCCAAACACGGTGTAAGTACAACATGGTAGGCCACCCCTGACAATGTCAAATGAAATATCCTTTATAATAATAGTGTATATTGAAAAGAGGAGAAAAAATTAATAGGAAAATAAATGAATAATATTTTAAAAAATATTATCAGATAGACACTTAGGCACTTGGGATTCACCATTACCCCCAACATACTAAACCTAGTGCAGCTATACCATATGACCTAAATACCCATTATAGATACTAAAAATATAAATAAAAGTTGTAACTTTTAATCATTCAAATTATATATTCCAAGGAATGTTTCTCAAATTACCCATACCATGTCAAAATACAATTATTTCCTAGAACATCATGTTGGAACTATATCTATGAAAAAGGAATGTGATGTCAATAATTAAAATTCAAGGATATCATGCATCACATCTATCCATACTAAGTCAAGGATATGGAGAACCCTATATAAAATATTTAACCATGGGTGTGAAGCATCACATCCACCATCTTGACCCATTTCATCAATCCAAAATTTCCAAGGTCTAACAATCTTGGTCTTTTCTATACATCACAATGTCAAGGATGAAGCTCCTTCATTTATCATTATTCCCATGTTCCATTTCACTCATAATATTTTACCCAATTCCATAATAAAATCTTTTAAACATTTATTCACATAAGAAAAAAATAAGGATCTCTAAATTGATTTAACAATATAATCTGGACCCTTTTTAACCACAATAATTTTCTTTATTTTTCTTATTTCATAACACTAATATTTATGAATTAATTAAAATAACCCCTTATGTCAAGATAAAATTACAAAAAAAATTAATATTATTTTAATCACCTAAATAATTTAGTTCATCATTTACAATCAATTTTTTCAATTTATATGGCACTGAAACACTCTATGGGTGGCTTTATGCTCTGTCTCATAGTCATAAATGGGCCCGACATGATTCATTAAATCAGTAAAACAATATTTAAATGCCTAATTTATTATGATTAAAAAAATAAATCATTGTGAAACACATTTTTGAAATATTAAAAACCAAATATTCATTCAAATAATCACGTATAGGGGAAATATATAATATTCCATATACGATATAGTTATAGCCAACCACATTTAAAAACTAATCCCTTGATTCAGTGTAAAATGATAAAAATTAGAAAGAGAAAACTCTGTGAAATTAGGGATCATGATATTCAAAATAATAGAAACAACTAAATATAACTCATTATTGAATATAAAATGATACAAATTTAGATACTTACCTATGGATTCAAAACACACAAAAATCACTTCAATCATTAAATAATAAAATTATCATGATACTTGGAAGAGATGTGAGGTATTGGTTTGAACCCTATGCTGTTAGAGGAGAAATGACGAGGAGAATTTGGTGAAATCATACAATGCTCCAGGTGAAAAGTTGTAAATTTAACAAATTTAATGAGGCATAATGTTATGCTATCTGATTTTCTAAACTATTGACCAAAATTTCATTCTCTTCATTCTATGAGGAAATAATGTCTTACAGTTTTCTAGAGCACCTATAAGGACAAAAAAAATACGAAAGATATGTGAATTACTTTTTCCAACCACACATGTATTTTATGACATCCATTTCATGTTTTATAAAATGTCCCCCCTTCTTCATACCACAGGTAAAACTATATAGTTAGTTCTAACCTAGCACTAACTGGGGACCATGCGTTGTATGGACCTTTTAGCCCTTTTCATTTACCAAACCCCTGGAACACTCCTTAAACCATTCCTAATATTGGGAATAATTCCATTAACCATTTTTAAAATGTTATTATCCAAAATTAATGAAAAACATACATTTCAAAAGGACCCATATATTATGTAATGGCCCGGACCTCCCTGGTCCATTACTTTGTGAAAATGTGGTGTTGGAGGTGTTCCGGGAGGTCAAGGTGACTTATCCCCCAGCCGCTGCCTACCGGTAGCTCGGTCTACCGATAGATGCTGATTACTGGTAGCTCGGTCTACCGGTAGCTGCTGCCTTCCAGTAGCCGGTCTACCGGTAGCTGCTGATTACCGGTAGCTGCTGCCTACCGGTAGCCGGTCTACCGGTACCTGCTGATTACCGGTAGCTCGGTCTACTGGTAGCTGCTGCCTACCGGTAGGTCGGTCTACCGGTAGCTGCTGCCTACCGGTAGCCGGTCTACCGGTAGCTGCTGATTACCGGTAGCTCAGTCTACCGGTAGCTCCTGCCTACCGGTAGCCGCCGCTTACCAGTAACTCGGTCTACCGATAGCCGCATCCTACCGGTAGCTGGGTTTACCGGTAGCTGCGGCGTACTGATAGCTGGGTATACTGGTAGCCGCAGTCCAGCACTAGCTCGGCTAACACTTTGCCAAATTTCTAGTTCTGGGAACAATGTTTCCAGTTTTATGAATAGTATCGGTAGGTGAACAATGTTTCTATCGGTGAGGTTCAGTGAACAGTGTTTCTATCGGTGAGGTTCTATCGGTGGACTTCTGTCGGTAGACTTGAAAAGTGTTTCTATCAGTGAGGTTCTATCAGTGGACTTCTATCGGTAGACTTGAACAGTGTTTCTATCGGTGAGGTTCTATCGGTGGACTTCTATCGGTAGACTTGAACAGTGTTTCTATCGATGAGGTTCTATCGGTGGACTTCTATCGGTAGACTTGAATAGTGTTTCTATCAGTGAGGTTCTATTGGTGGACTTCTATCGGTAGACTTGAACAGTGTTTCTATCGGTGAGGTTCTTTTGGTGGACTTCTATCGGTATACTTGAACAGTGTTTCTATCGGTGAGGTTCTATCAGTGGACTTCTATCGGTGGAATTGTACAGTGTTTCCAGAATCCTAAGAGCTACTGATTCCATACTTTGCCAAATTTCACGAATGAACAGTGTTTCCAGACTTCATGAGAGCTACTGATTCCATACTTTGCCAAATTTTGAGTATGTGAACAGTGTTTCCAGCTTCGCAAATTTGACGTTTTCTTTGAAGTAAAATACTTTTAAAACCTTATTTTAAGGACTTTAAGGCCGATTCAAAGGCCATAAATCCTATATTAATTATTCCTAAGGTCAGGATGTTTTTACTTGGTCAAACCGCATGGGTTAATGCGATCCGTTTTTAATGGAGAATAAATCGGATCTTAAACCGTCGCCTCTCTAATTTATTTTTTTAAAGGGAATGAGATATCATTCTTCGTTGTTCTTCCTCTTGGTTCTCATCTACGAGATGCTAGAACCTTGCAATCATTCCCGTAGGAGTTTCACAATCAAACGTTACTCGGATCAGTTCCGCTCTGTTTGATGCAACCAAGTTGTGTCGATCGTTCTTCCATATAAGGTATGTTTTATCATTGTTCCTTTGGGGATTACCTTCTCTTGTTCTTCCTTCCATATTAGCATGTAATCTCTATGGTTCTAATGGGTTTTCTTGGGGTTGGTTGGTACTGTCGTACCATGGGATCCTCTGGTGGATGCAGCTGCCGTGAGGAGAAGAGGACTGTGACCCGTTGTGTGGATAAAGGACGTCAAGAACTCTTCGAGGTAGGGGATTCATGGATTCTCTAATTGTTTATGTGCAACTGTCGAATTAGCATGATTTAACCCTTTGGATCACAATGAAATTGAACTAATTAAATACTTGAACCGGATTAAAAGAATTGGTTGATCGCATGTTGTTGCTTTGAACCGTGATAACGGTTTGCCTCATGTTTTTCCTAGATAGAGTGATATCTATGATTTTCTTTAATTAGTTGCTCGTTCATGATGGAAAGTGATAAAGAATGTAAAGCCGGAATTATTTGTTAAATAATTGGCTAAAGATAAAGAGGCATGTTAATGAATCTGTTAATTCAAGATGGATTAAATAACTATTAGTTCGATAATTTCAAAAGGGTTCTGAGTTACCCTCTTGCTTGTAAGGCTGAATGCCTTGTGGTTTGGAGCTCTGAGTGCTCATCTTGTATGAAGGCTGAATGCCTTGTTAAAGGGTCGAGAGCCCATTTTGTGATCTTTGATTTCCTTGTGCTTGTGATTTGATGTTATCCTGGATGGCTGTTGTGATATGTGGAGGCATGTGGACTTGTGGTTGAGGCAGTGGATGGCGCCTAGTGTGGCGAGATGCATCGGTTTATGCATGTGGGTGTCGGGGAGGACACCAAGGATGATGGTATGAGATGAATGTGATGGTCTGATGTTGGTGGTTTGGTTTGGTTGTTTATCTTCTTTACCATTCCCCACTGCTCAAGGCAGCTGGTTTTGCTTACCCTCTTTCCGAAGGAGGCGAAGACATGTGGGGTATGCCACGTGCTTTCCGTGTTTAGCCTCTCGATGGAGGATGGGTCTATGCTCTTGCTATAGGCGGCAAAGACTCGACGGGTAGTATATCTACTCACCGTGTTGAACCCTTTGTGTTTAGTAGCATAGGATTCTTTTCTAGAATGCCTGGGAATATGGGGAAGGTAATTCCGTAATGAAAGTTTGTTTAAATGGTGATAATCCACGGGGATGGAGAAACTGGAATTTAATAGTGATGTGAATCCTAAAAAGGAGCAGTTTTTGAATGTGATGCCAATTTAGTTTAATGTGGTAAATTTCTCATGGTTAATTAATGTTTAAAGAATTAATTAACGTACAGTGAAACTGATAAAATGAGAATGGAGTAATCTAATAAATCTCTTCAAATGGTTGTGTGCTTATAGGATACCCAGTCTTAGAAGTAGCAGCCTAGAGTGTGGGAGACGTTAGCTGCAGTTGTGCCTATGACTAGGTAATGCCCATAGTGTGGTTGTGAGTTATATATATTCTGTACTTTTTGTGCTTCTATACGCTACTCCACCCTGTCGGTAAGGGAAACTGACACCCCGGGGATTCTGAGCCCTGGGGAGGTTATTTCCCCAACATTCTGATGGGAGGTTGAATGGCTGACTACCCCCTTTGGTCCCGCTCTCTTCTCTTGGTAGATACTTGTGCCATGAGGCATAGCGGTTAGTTACCCAATATATGTGTGTAGAGGGCTGTAATGGATTGTGGTTATTCACACACATATATTCTGGATATAGTATCCTATGGGATACTATAGGTGTAATGTCTATAGGCTATGATGGCTTGAGGATCCTTACTCGGAGTATGGGTTGTAATGGCTTGTGGTATTATACCCGATGTATGATACACATTATGCGGGCTGTAGTGGCTCCCGGAAACTACCTGGTTACTTTTGGTTGTGAGGACGGTGTGGTGCTTCGCCCAGGTGTCTGCGGGAAAGCCTATGTGGTGCACGAGGTGCAGATTGTGGAGCTTAGCCCAAGTGTCTGCGGGCAAGCCTTTGGAGAGAGATGCACATGACGTATGTCGTTGGGGCAAAGCGGCAAACCAGTGGGGAAGTAGTAGCGGGGTACCCTTGATATTCTTTACTATATGCTATATTCTTGTATGTGTTACTTGGTGAGAGTAGCCATGGTGAGGTTGGGAACTTAGTATACCTGTTTAGGTAACGAGTTAGTTTCACTTATTGTTCACTGGGCTTTAGCATGATTTATTTACTTTTTCACGAGGGGCTTGGGGAGGATCCTACTGAGTATACTGTTATACTCACCCTATGTACATATAAACTGTTTTTCAGGTCACATGGAGCAGGTTGGAGATCAAGCTGGTTACTACTAGCTTGCTGTTGGAGGAGGAGCTGTTCGGGCTTGTGGTCACTGCCGTTTCACTTTCTTTTGGGTACTTTGAGTTTTCCCCCTTTCAGCTGTAGTACTTTTTCATGACATTTCATATATGTACTTGGTTTCCATTTATATCTCAGTTCTAAGTTGGAGTTGATTGGAGTCTATTCTATCTCTCTCTTCTGCATGTGTTCTCTTAGAGGGCAATGCCTCCCATTCGTGCGTTTACTATACCCTCGGTGCTAGTCGCCAACCCGGGGCCTACTGGAGGATGGACTCGGGGGTCATTATCTCCCTTCTCACATTGCCGGCCCAGGAGGGGTACACTTTGGGGGGAGGGGGTCGTGGCAGAGTGGTATCAGAGGTCTGGTTGAGGGATAGGATGGAGTTTGGAGTAAGGCACAGGTGAGGATGCATGGGATGGTAGGGAAACAGTGTCATTCATGTTTAGAAAGTGGGGTAAACACTGGAGACCGGCAGAGACATATGCGTTTAGGGCCCCCTATGATCTGTTGCATGGACCGTTAAGATTACGATGGCTACTAAACAAAGTGATACCAGTTGCAGGGTAGAGACCTAGGAAAGGATCATGCATCATTATTCTTTGTGCACGTGTTTGAATGGGTATACCTTGGGATAGGTAACCTAATATAAATAAATAAAAAATTAATTACTTAATGTTGAGTCTTCCATATTCCAGGCTTAGGAGCTCTAACAGTTGTTATTTTGCAGGTATGGCTTCAGGTCGACGTCCTCGTCAGGTTTACGCAGAAGATGCCCATCAGGTTATTCCAGCAGATCGTCGCCGAGTAGAGGTTGAGGACGATGACACTTGGAGGAAGACACTTCGAGAGTTTCAGCACCAGAGTCTACAGAAGTACGAGGGATCCGTTTCAGATGCAGTCACAGAAGACTGGTTGGAGGAGATCGAGATAGGCTTCAGTTCAATTCGTGCTTGGAAGGAACACCGGGTGTCCTTGGTTGTGACGATGCTGCGTGGAGCAGCGAGGCAGTGGTGGTTCTTATTCCTCAGTGATCATGAGGAGTCAGCAATCTCATGGGAGGAGTTTCAAGACAGGTTTAGAGTCGAGTTTCTTTCTTCGACTGCGAAGGCATCCAATCGCCAAGAGCTTCTTACCCTTCGACAGGGGAGATCCAGTGTTCGAGAGTTTGGAATCCATTTCAGGAACCTTCTACGATATGCTTCAGACCTGTTACCAGATGATGAGGCCAATGCGAGGCATTTCGAGGAGGCTTTGCATCCAGAGATCCAGCGCCAGGTCACCCCATTTATGATAAATACATATCTTGAGGTGATGGTGAGGGAAGAGGTTGTTGAGAGGACTTTGTCCAGGACTGGATCGTCACGAGAGGGGAATCGTCATGATTCCTCACGAAGCAGAGCTGCGGTCCGGGGTTCCCGGTTTTCAGGACAGAAGAGTTTCTGTTCACCTTGGGCTAGGTCCCGACCCTTCCCATCTCGTTTCTCTGGAGGCAGAAACTCTCAGACCTATGCCAAGGGATCAGGCACTTGTTTTTCTTGTGGTGGTCATGGTCATCAGCAGTGGGAGTGCCCGACTTTTCAGTGCAGTCATCGTGCACCAGGCGCTCCACTCCAGGTTCCTCCGTTGAGGCAGTTCCAGCCGAGGCAGCAGTAGCAGGTTGCACCAGTTTTAGATCACCAAAGGGTAGATGGAGCAGGCAGAGGACAGCCCCATGACGCTCCTCGTCCTCATAGAGCAGAGCGCGGCCGTGGTGGTGGTCGTCATCAGGGTCAGAGAGGCCGTGGATGAGGTCGTGGTCAGCTTCATGCTCTAGCGTTACCAGCCCCAGGCGAGCCAGATGTCGTTCGAGGTACCCTTTGCTTGTTTTCTACCTTAGTGTATGCCTTGTTTGATTTAGGAGCATCACACTCCTTCATATCACCTACCCTTGTCCATGCTTTGGGACTTGAGGTAGAGAGGCTTTCAGTGCCCTTGGCGTTGACTACGCCAGTTGGAGGTCGAGCTGACTTGTTTGAAGTATGTAGAGACTGTGAGCTAGTGTTGGGGCAACACCGCTCTTGGGGAGATTTCCTATGTTTGCTAATACAACCATATGATGTCATACGTGGCAGGGATTGGTTGTATTCGGTGAAGGCTGTTGTGGATTGCTACAGGAAGAAGGTCATTTTCTTTGATGGAGATGGAGATAAAGTAGTGTTTTTTGGTGAGAGAGATCCTCGGATGAGTCATAGACGAGTTCCATCCTTATCATCCATGATGGTTGGGATGACGCTGAGTTCTTCAGAGGTTCAACAGTTGGCGTTTCCTAGGGTCGTAGAGGAGTACCCTGACGTCTTTCCAGAAGAGGTTGTATCCATACCCCCTCGACGAGAGATCGAGTTTGGGATCGAGCTACAGCCAGGAGCATCTCCTATCTCTATGTCTCCATATAGGATGGCCCCTTCTGAGTTACGAGAGCTACGTATTCAGCTCGATGGTCTGTTGCAGTGTGGTTTTGTTCGGCCAAGTGTGTCACCGTGGGATGCACCAGTTTTGTTTGTGAAAAAGGCTAATGGCAGTTTGTGGTTGTGCATCGATTATCTTCGGTTAAACAATGTGACAATAAAGAACCGCTATCCTCTACTGCGGATTGATGACCTATTCGATCAACTAAAGGGTGCAAGTTGGTTATCAAAGATAGACTTGCGGTCAGGATATCATCAGATGCGTGTAAAGGATGAGGATATCCTGAAGACTGCTTTCCGCTGTCGTCATGGGCATTATGAGTTTGTTGTAATGCCATTAGGCGTGATGAATGCTCCAGCTGTTTTCATGGGGTTGATGAATGTTGTGTTCCGTGAATTCTTGGACAAGTTTGTTGTGGTTTTCATCGACGACATCCTTGTGTACTCCACATCTAAAGAGGAGCATGCAGAGCATCTACGAGCTTTTTTGGGAGTTCTTCGCCAACATTAGTTGTTTGGGAAGTTGTCCAAGTGTGAGTTCTGGGCTTGAGAAGTTCGTTTCTTGGGACATGTTGTGTCCCAACAGGGAGTAGCTGTGGATCCTTCGAAGATAGAAGTAGTGGTGTCTTGGCCAGCCCCCATGAATGTGTCAGAGGTGCGAAGTTTCCATGGTCTCGCAGGCTATTATAGGAAGTTTGTAGCTAATTTCTCCCGAGTTGCGACTCCTCTGACAGCTTTGACCAGGAAGGATCAAGCATTCATATGGACTGATCAGTTTCAGACAGATTTCGAGTATCTAAAGGAAAAGTTGGTAAGTGCTCCAGTCCTTTGTTTCCAGCGGAGGGAGTCCAGTTTGAAGTTTTCTGTGATGCATCACATCTGGGGCTAGGCTATGTTCTCATGCAGCAGAGGTCAGTTGTTTCTTATGGGTCTCGGCAGTTGTGTCCCCATGAATGCAACTATGCCACCCATGATCTTGAGTTGGTAGACGTTGTGTTTGCTCTAAAGTTGTGGAGATATTACCTCATTGGTGATCTCTTTGTGGTTTTCACCGATCATAAGAGTTTGAGGTATGTTTTCTCCCAACGTGACTTGAACTTGAGGCAGCGTCGGTGGACGGTGTTCTTGCTGGAATACGACTTTGAAATATCGTATACACCTGGAAAAGGGAATGTTTTAGCTGACGCTCTAAGCCGAAAGATACATAATGATGTTGTGCGTGAATCCGGTGATTCTTGGAGAGTGATGGAAGAGCTATCAGCTTTGCATCTTGATATTGGAGAAGTTGGGGGTAGAGGCTGTCTTTTCCAGATGACGGTGCAGTCATCCCTGATGCAGAAGGTGGAAGAGTCTCAGTTGGGTGACCTAGAGGTGGAATTTTGGAGAGACAGAGTTGTATGTGGTGAGGCCCCTGATGGTTGGTCGGAGGATGAACAAAACCAAGTGTTGTATCATGGCAGGCTTTTTGTTCCCTTGGCGATGCACGAGACGGTTCTATGAGAGTTCCATATTTCACCCTTGGAGGTACATCCTGGTGTGACGAAGATGTACCGATCCTTGAGGAGTCAGTTTTGGTGGCCTGGGCTGAAGCGTACAGTTGCAGAATGTGTGTCTCGATGTTTAGTCTGCCAGAAGGTGAAGGCCGAACACCGTGTTCCTGGTGGTCTTCTCCAGCACTTAGAGATTCCTCCGTGGAAGTGGGAGGACATCTCAATGGACTTTGTTACAGGTTTACCTCGAGCTCTGGGAGGACATGATGCTATATGGGTGGTAGTGGATCATTTAACAAAATCATCCCACTTCATAGCGATCAAGGAGTCGAGCTCAGTGGAAGTTTTGTCGAGGAAGTATCTATAGGAGGTGGTGAGACTCCATGGAGTACCTAGGACGATCATTTCTGATCGAGATCCTCGTTTTACCTACAGGGTGTGGAGAGGTCTCCAGCATGCTTTTGGTTCTCAATTATTCCTTAGCACTGCTTTTCATCCTCAAACGGATGGTCAGACAGAGCGAACCATCCAGACTCTTGAAGACATGTTGCGCTCTTGTGTTCTTGATTTTGGAGGTTCATGGGTGAAGAACTTACCCTTGGTAGAGTTCGCTTACAATAATAGTTTTCACTCTATCATCGATATGGAGCCGTTTGAAGACTTGTATGGCCGGCCATGCCGTTCTCCGTTGTGCTGGACTGGGGTCGGAGAGTCAACAATTCTCAGACCAGAACTAGTGCAGAATACAACAGAGATGGTTCAGGTGATTCGTGAGAGGATGAAGATAGCATAGGATCGTCAGAAATCATATGCTGATCAAAGAAGGAGACTGTTAGAGTTTAATGTTGGGGATCACGTGTTTCTAAAGGTGACTCCCCGTCGTGGGCAGCGAAGGTTTGGTCGTGGAAGTAAGCTTTCTCCCCGGTTTGTTGGGCCTTTCAAGGTGTGAGCTCGTGTTGGAGCTGTGGCGTATCGAGTAGCACTTCCCCCTCAGATGAGTCGGATACATGATGTTTTCCATGTATCACAGCTCCGTCGTTATCTTCATGATGAATCTCATGTTATCGATTGGGGAGAGATCGATATTGACGATGATACAACCTTCGAGGAGCGACCTGTGGAGATCCAAGACCGCAAGGAGAAGGTGTTGCGTGGGCGTTCTATCCCATTAGTTCGTGTCTTGTGGCGACACGGTGGCATGGAGGAGAGTACCTGGGAGCGTGAGTCACAGATACGTGCTCAGTACCCAGAGTTGTTTAATGTTTAACTCTTTTCATGTAATGACGTTTCCTTTATGGTTAGACCTTTCAGGTTTTATTTATGTACCTTTGATGTGATGTTATGTTTGAATTGTTTGGTTATGGATTGTTTGTTTCCATACTCTCGGATGTCGTAGTTTTGTTCCAGCTTTTGAACAACTCATGGTGGTTTTCCCCTGAGAGGTATCTTATGGGGTGGTTGTTCAGACCCCTCTTTTCTTCTGGGTTGGTTTTTAATTCTTGAGGACGAGAATGTTTTGAGAGGTATATAATGTAATGGCCCGGACCTCCCTGGTCCATTACTTTGTGAAAATGTGGTGTTGGAGGTGTTCCGGGAGGTCAAGGTGACTTAACCCCCAGTTGCGGCCTATCGGTAGCTCGGTCTACCGGTAGCTGCTGATTACCGGTAGCGGCTGATTACCGGTAGCTCGGTCTACCGGTAGCTGCTGCCTACCAGTAGCTCGGTCTACCGGTAGCTGCTGTCTACCGGTAGCCGGTCTACCGGTAGCTGCTGATTACCGGTAGCTCGTTCTACGGGTAGCTACTGCCTACCGGTAGCTCGGTCTACCGGTAGCTGCTGCCTACCGGTAGCCGGTCTACCGGTAGCTGCTGATTACCGGTAGCTCGGTCTACCGGTAGCTGCTGCCTACCGGTAGCCACCGCTTACCAGTAGCTCGGTCTACCGGTAGCTGCATCCTACCTGTAGCTGGGTTTACCGGTAGCCGCGGCGTACTGATAGCTCGGTATACTGGTAGCCGCAGTCCAGCAGTAGCTCGCCTAACACTTTGCCAAATTTCTAGTTCTGGGAACAGTGTTTCCAGTTTTATGAACAGTATCGGTAGGTGAACAGTGTTTCTATCGGTGAGGTTCAGTGAACAGTGTTTCTATCGGTGAGGTTCTATCGGTGGACTTCTATCGGTAGACTTGAACAGTGTTTCTATCAGTGAGGTTCTATCGGTGGACTTCTATCGGTAGACTTGAACAATGTTTCTATCGGTGAGGTTCTATCGGTAGACTTTTATCGGTAGACTTGAACAGTGTTTCTATCAGTGAGGTTCTATCGGTGGACTTCTATCGGTAGGCTTGAACAGTGTTTCTATCGGTGAGGTTCTATCGGTGGACTTCTATCGGTAGACTTGAACACTGTTTCTATCGGTGAGGTTCTATCGGTTGACTTCTATCGGTAGACTTGAACAGTGTTTCTATCAGGGAGGTTCTATCGGTGGACTTCTATCGGTAGACTTGAACAGTGTTTCTATCGGTGAGGTTTTATCAGTGGACTTCTATCGGTGGACTTGTACAGTGTTTCCAGAATCCTAAGAGCTACTGATTCCATACTTTGCCAAATTTCACGAATGAACAGTGTTTCCAGACTTCATGAGAGCTACTGATTCCATACTTTGCCAAATTTTGAGTATGTGAACAGTGTTTCCAGCTTCGCAAATTTGACATTTTCTTTGACGTAAAATAATTTTAAAACCTTATTTTAAGGACTTTAAGGCCGATTCAAAGGCCATAAATCCTATATTAATTATTCCTAAGGCCAGGATATTTTTACTTGGTCAAACCACATGGGTTAATGCGATCCGTTTTTAATGGAGAATAAATCAGATCTTAAACCGTCGCCTCTCTAATTTATTTTTTTAAAGGGAACGAGATATCATTATTCGTTGTTCTTCCTCTTGGTTCTCATCTACGAGATGCTAGAACCTTGCAATCATTCCCGTAGGAGTTTCACAATCAAACGTTACTCGGATCAGTTCCGTTCTGTTTGATGCAACCAAGTTGTGTCGATCGTTCTTCCATATAAGGTATGTTTTATCATCGTTCCTTTGGGGATTACCTTCTCTTGTTCTTCCTTCCATATTAGCATGTAATATCCATGGTTCTAATGGGTTTTCTTGGGGTTGGTTGGTACTGTCGTACCATGGAATCCTCTGGTGGATGCAGCTGTCGTGAGGAGAAGAGGACTATGACCCGTTGTGTGGATAAAGGACGTCAAGAACTCTTCGAGGTAGGGGATTCATGGCTTCTCTAATTGTTTATGTGCAACTGTAGAATTAGCATGATTTAACCCTTTGGATCACAATGAAATTGAACTAATTAAATACTTGAACCGGATTAAAAGAATTGGTTGATCGCATGTTGTTGCTTTGAACCGTGATAACGGTTTGCCTCATGTTTTTCCTAGATAGAGTGATATCTATGATTTTCTTTAATTAGTTGCTCGTTCATGATGGAAATTGATAAAGAACGTAAAGCCGAAATTATTTTTTAAATAATTGGCTAAAGATAAAGAGGCATGTTAATGAATCTGTTAATTCAAGATGGATTAAAGAACTATTAGTTCGATAATTTCAAAAGGGTTCTGAGTTACCCGCTTGCTTGTAAGGCTGAATGCCTTGTGGTTTGGAGCTCTGAGTGCTCATCTTGTATGAAGGCTGAATTCCTTGTTAAAGGGCTAAGAGCCCATTTTGTGATCTTTGATTTCCTGGTGCTTTTGATTTGATGTCATCCTGGATGGCTGTTGTGATATGTGGAGGCATGTGGACTTGTGGTTGTGGCAGTGGATGACGCCTAGTGTGGCGAGATGCATCGGTTTATGCATGTGGGTGTCGGGGAGGACACCAAGGATGATGGTATGAGATGAATGTGATGGTTTGATGTTGGTGGTTTGGTTTGGTTGTTTATCTTCTTTACCTTTCCCCACTGCTCAAGGCAGCTGGTTTTCCTTACCCTCTTTCCGAAGGAGGCGAAGACACGCGGGGTATGCCACGTGCTTTCCGTGTTTAGCCTCTCGATGGAGGATGGGTCTATGCTCTTTCTATAGGCGGCAAAGACTCGACAGGAAGTATATCTACTCACCGTGTTGAGCCCTTTGTGTTTGGTAGTATAGGATGCTTTTCTAGAATGCCTGGGAATATGGGGAAGGTAATTCCATAATGAATGTTAGTTTAAATGGTGATAATCCACGGGGATGGAGAAACTGGAATTTAATAGTGATGTGAATCCTAAAAAGGAGCAGTTTTTGAATGTGATGCCAATTTAGTTTAATGTGGTAAATTGCTCAAGGTTAATTAATGTTTAAAGAATTAATTAACATACAGTGGAACTGATAAAATGATAATGGAGTAATCTAATAAATCTCTTCAAATGGTTGTGTGCTTATAGGATACCTAGTCTTAGAAGTAGAATCCTGGAGTGTGAGAGACGTTAGCTGCAGTTGTGCCTATGACTAGGTAATGACCATAGTGTGATTGTGAGTTATATATATTCTGTACTTTTTGTGTTTCTATACGCTACTCCACCCTATCGGTAAGGGAAACTGACACCCCGGGGATTCTGAGCCCTGGGGAGGTGTTTTCCCCAACATTCTGATGGGAGGTTGAATGGCTGACTACACCCTTTGGTCCCGCTCTCTTCTCTTGGTAGATACTTGTGCCATGGGGAACAACGGTTAGTTACCCCATATATGTGTATAGAGTGCTGTAATGGCTTGTGGTTATTCACACACATATATTCTGGATATAGTATCCTATGGGCTACTATAGGTGTAATGTGTATAGGCTATGATGGATTGAGGATCCTTACTCGGAGTATGGGCTGTAATGGAATAAGGTATTATACCCGATGTATGATACACGTTATGCGGGCTGTGGTGGCTCCCGGAAACTACCTTGTTACTTTTGGTTGTGAGGACGGTGTGGTGCTTTTCCCAGGTGATTGCGGGCAAGCCTATGTGGTGCATGAGGTGCAGATTGTGGAGCATAGCCCAGGTGTCTGCGGGCAAGCCTTTGGAGAGAGATGCACAGGACGTATGTCATTGGGGAAAAGCGGCAAACCAGTGGGGAAGTAGTAGCGGGGTACCCTTGATATTATTTACTATATGCTATATTCTTGTATGTGTTACTTGGTTAGAGTATCCATGGGGAGTTTGGGAACTTAGTATACCTGTTTAGGTAACGATTTAGTTTCACTTGTTGTTCACTGGGCTTTAGCATGCTTTCTTTACATTTTCACGAGAGGCTTGGGGAGGATCCTACTGAGTATACTGTTATACTCACCCTATGTACATATAAACTATTTTTCAGGTCACTTGGAGCAGGTTGGAGATCAAGCTGGTTACTACTAGCTTGCGGTTGGAGGAGGAGCTGTTTGGGCTTGTGGTCGCTGCCGTTTCACTTTCTTTTGGGTACTTTGAGTTTTCCCCCTTTCAGCTGTAGTACTTTTTCATGACATTTCATATATGTACTTGGTTTCCTTTTATATCTCAGTTCTAAGTTGGAGTTGATTGGAGTCTATTCTATCTCTCTCTTCTGCATGTGTTCTCTTAGAGGGTAATGCCTCCCATTCGTGCGTTTACTATACCCTCGGTGCTAGTCGCCAACCCGGGGCCTACTGGAGGCGAGACTCGGGGGTCATTATATCCCTTCTCACATTGCCGGCCCAGGAGGGGTACACTTTGTGGGGAGGGGGTCGTGACATATTATAACCTACCCACATTATAACAACTCATCCTCAAGATTCCCTTCAATGAATCAGTAAGCCTCCATGATAAAATGGTAGGGCCACTAGGGTGACATATTAACTTCCCTCTCCAAAATTTCATTATGAACTAAATGATTCTTCCACAACACTCAGATAAAAGGCATAGTCTATCATTGAAGAGTCTTCTCACAATAATCCACAATACTAATCAGGTGCTTCTCAAATGACTCATCATCCAAATTCTCAAAATAACAATCATCGAAAACTTGGGAAGGGTAAGGGAATTTCTAATGATTTTACACATGGAAAACTTATTCCGTAACACCATATCATTATGGGTATCAGGCTGATTTGCATTTGGATGGATCCTATACACAATTTCAAATCCCCCAACATATATGGGCATCAAATTTCCCTATTTTTAATTCTAATGGTGACATAGTTTTGGATGTAACTGATGAAATACATGGAAACATACTAAAAAATCAATATTTCAGTGAAATAAATCTTTGTATGTCATATTTTGTCTCCATGTTATATCGATAAACTTATTGATCTATTAAACCTACTCCAACTTTTCATTTAGGAGACTCAGCCCCAATAAATATAACTCTTATACTTTCATCCAGTATAAAGGTGGTCTATATGGCCGACCATGGAGAGCCTTATATTGTTATCTTTTAATATTCTTATGATAATATTTTTTACCCAAAAATTAATTAGAAATTTTCATTTTTCAATGATATGATAAAATCCATGATTTATTCCCTCAATATTACCTCTAAATCCAAGATTTTGTATTCTAATTTATCATCCATCTGTGGGTGGAAGGATATACTAAAATACACCAAAGTACTAAGAAACCTCTTCAAACATTGTATCAATATTGAGGTAAAGCGAAGATGAATATATAAATATATACTATGTGGAACCTCATAGAAAAATAAAAATTGATCCAATTATGGGTGAATGGTTTGGTTCATCATATCCATAAACATAGTAGGAGTGTTTTTATCTCCGATTCCATAAAAATTAAATCATAAAGGTCATACCAACTTTTGAAAGTATTCTGGGGTTTATTAGAATTCATAACCATCATAAGATGACACCCAAATATCAAATTAGTTTTTAGAATACAGAAGAATGCATCAGTTGGTCATAGTGATCAACAATTAATGGAAGAGGAAACTTGTTTGTAATCATGATGTGGTTCGACTTCAAACAATCGGCATAAAAGTGAAACGTTCCGTCCACCATCTTATAAAATACAACTGGAGAACTCATGGAGATATACTCAAAAAATTTATTTTATACTATAACATCCCCCTGATGTGTCTTAAACTATTTTTTATCTTTTGGTTTTATTCTTTAAGTTAAAATAGAAACTTGATAAGTTCTATGAACCATTTCAATTATAAATTTTTTTTACCCCTCATGTGGAAGCCCTTAAAATTCATCCGAAAACATGTCTTAAAACTGATCCACTATATAAGGAAAGACGTTTTGATGTAATCTCGTAGCATCAAACATAAGACTCATAACCTGAGCTACATTATCTACCTACCACAGATTATACATCCCCGCACATACTGCTCGGATATCCTACTTTATTATGATTATAAAAAATACATATTAGTGACGTGAAAATTACCCTTTGATAGTAATAATTGAATTGATCATAATTTGAAGCTGAACAATTCATTCATAGTATTAGTTTAAAACCATACATATATATAATGAACATGTTCTAAAGGAGAGGATACCAACAAACCTCAAGGGAATTCTCTTTACAATGATGTATACCCTTTGATTTCACCCCAAATAGTGGGTCGATCGAAATAACTTCACAAAATAATTCCACCTCTAGACCTAAACAATGCAAAAAACAAGAATATATAAAATAATGTGAAGAAATTATTTAAAAAAAATGCAAATAAAGTGTATAAGCTATAATAATTGTACCTCAGATAGTTGATGGTCCATCTTTTCTACCCCATGGGAGCCGGCCAAAATGCATGTAATTGGCTTGTCCTTCTACCCTATTCCCATGTCTAAGTCCCATGCATGAAACTACTAGTGTAATAAGTCCACTCATACCTTGGAGCACCACATAATCCACCCCAACTGATATTTATAGTATAAATACAATTTCCAGACTGATATGGGTAACATATTTCCTTTCATTGCTCTGCACTGGTATATTTCCTCTATCACTAGTCATCTATTAAGGGATCCTATATAACCTCTATAGGTGTCCCATACTAATATAAGATCAACACTCCCTTGGTGGACAATGACATTGACCATACATGTAACTTCCTAGGAAATTAAAGAATATGAAATTTTCATATTTATAAAAAATTTTGAATTAAATATTAATTTTATTTTAAAGGGGATGCTATATTCAATGGAATACCTGACACACAACAATGAGTTTCTCTGACGTATTATGTTGTAGAAAATGCTGAGTCATGCTGAAAAATAATAATGTTATATTATTTTTAATGGTAGTTAACACCTGACCGTTGTAATGGTGGGAATGAAAAGAACTAACTAAAATATGAAAATACATGTTCGATAAATGTTTTAACATTTATCCAATAATATTTAGAGGCTTGAAATGTGAAGGAATATAATTTTCAGAATAAATACTCTAATATTCTTTAAAAGGTGGATTTACTCCCTTTTGATGGTCAACCCTCTTCAAATCTAGTTCTGGACACTTTTATATATTCTATTTGACAAAGTAACATTCTTATTTAGAATTGGGGCATAAAACTTTTCTTTGGTTAATTTTTTGTTATTT
Source organism: Viscum album (assembly GCA_963277665.1). Taxonomy (NCBI): domain Eukaryota; kingdom Viridiplantae; phylum Streptophyta; class Magnoliopsida; order Santalales; family Viscaceae; genus Viscum; species Viscum album. Next base: position 206,388,968 of record OY728123.1, read on the forward strand.
TTCTGATAACGTTCATTTTTTTATGAATACTGAAAAATACTTCATTTTAATTCAAAACTTCCTTTTAATATTATATATTCTTATGGTTATATTATCTTTTAAGATGGGTTAAAGTGTAATTTTATTATATTCTTACCATGTAATCAAATTTTGGTCATTGAAAGTAATTTCACATTGTAATTGGACATAAACAAGTGTCAATCTTTTGATAGTTATTATTTTATTAAAACACACTTTTTTGTTTTGAAAATGGGAATTAATTTTAAATTAATTAATGCAACTTCTATGTTTTGAGCTTCGTAAAATAGACATCATTTTTGAATTCAGAATATCAAATATATCTTAGGATAAATATTTAATATTTTTTATAAAAACCATCAATTTTTGATTAATAGTAAAAACACAGAGTAGTAGTTAAAAAACCAACATTTTAATTTAAATGAAATTTTACCACTTCTTGGAATTGAATTTCGATAATCTGACATACATGGTTTTTATTAGAAATTAAAACTTGGTTGATAAGATGAAAATAATTTTTGGTGAATTGTAACTTTTGACTTTCGTTTACCGCTGTTAAATATGAAAAGGTTTATTCAAGGTAAAAATAATGTTATTATAATATAAAATTTCCTTAACACTTGTAGTAACCTTATTGGATGAGTAATGTCTGATCAAGACAATCCTTGGGTGAGACTTTTTTCCTTTGAAATCCATTTGGGTAAGATATTGACATTAATAACTTTCTATATCATACACATGTATTGTTTTGATAAAACAATTTTAATGTGGTGATATATAATTGATATATTTGAATGGAAAAATTAATTATAAATCTAAAAATATTTTCTAAATCATGGTAATTTAATTAAAAAATTTATAGATCAAATAAATAAAATTATTTATGACACAATAAGGTTCTAGTGTTTACCTCATTAATGAATGATTTTAATAAATAAGATTATAAAGATTAAAAAAATATCCAAAACATGTCCAATTATTATTGGATGATTTTATTTCAATCTAGAGTCATATTATCTTCTACCTTAATATATTTTGGACCTTCATAAACTGAAAATCATTATATAATAAAATAATATTTTCAGACATTCCAAAAGAGCCCCTCCTCCCCCTTATAAAAATACCTCATCTCTAACCCTTTACTCACACCAATAAAGCCCCTTGTCTCATCCAAACTCTGCCAAAATAAGCTTTAAATATCCTTATCTTCCACATATAATCCTTACCTTAGGCATAAGGCACTTTAATAAATCATTTTGGTTCAAACCAAAGGGAATTACCCAAATTAAAGGTAACGTCTCCTCTAAAATTCTTTTCATTTATTTTACTCCTCCAACCCATACACTCTTTTTATTACATTATTTTATTCGAAACCCACTAAAAAAATATACTATGTTGTTTTTATGAGAATTATTCAATCTACACTTACACACACCTCCATCTAATGGGTAAAGAACATATTGTTTCTGTGGACGACGAACTACTGCCTCACGAAACGATGATTGTTCAAACTTCTCCTACCACCTCTTATGTTGACCATTATGATGTCTCTGTATTTATATGGGATATATATTATATTTATATTTTCTATATGATTCTGTATTTTTCATTTATATCATACCTTTATGGTTTCCATAATGGCTAAACACGATAATTTCATTTGAGGAAGTGCGGACTACCTCCCCCTCAAAGTGATATGACTCATTAATGCCACAAGTGGGATGTATAAATGATGGAGTTAATGAAATTATATATGAAATTATAATTTAATTATAATATAACTTGGTTCATTAAGTTTTATTTCCTTTAAAAGATTAAATATAAATGAAAGTGGCGTTCATGCATACGTACAACTTACCGTCTCCATGAACGGTGCTATTCATTTATTATCTCAAAATGTTATGTACTATTATTAATAAACATATATATACTGGATATATATGATATATATGATATCTAAATCATGAATATTATTCTTGAGATAATTTAATTTTGAGCACATGAAAAACTTGTAATTGTAAGAAGTTCATTTTTGACTCAAGTAGCAAATATCGACAAAACGACCATTATTAACTTAAATGATTGCATAATGCTTATAACATGTTAATAAGTTATATAAAAGGTATAATAAACTTGGAAAGGTTATTAAGAAAGTATAAATTAACTTTATTTTATTATTTAGGTGATTAAAGAATGAATGGGTCAAGTCAGACATGAGGTAAGATGTTTCGTATCTCACTTTAAATTCCGTGAGATTTGCATCATTCCCCACTTATTTATTGAATGTGGTGTACTGTGTATGGAAATTTGAAATATATTATCATGATTCTATTTATATTCATGGTATTATTTTATTAAGTTTTCTGTTATTAACTTTTGGTCTTACAACTCGATTGATTACAATGTGGTAATGGGTTTTCATCTCACTTTTTCTTCCCATGATATTCATGCTATGTTTTCCAAATCTTCCTTTTTAGTGGTGTATGTAATGCCTATGAGTTTATTCTTTGTGTAATATAATTTAATTTATGGATATTTATATCTTCATTGTATGATCCTTCTTTCATGTGGTATTTGTTTCGTATGTTACCAAATCGGTAATGGAACTTTTTAACCCAATTTCCATTCCTTGGATTAATCATCAAATTCTTAATTATGCCATGATATAATTATGTGTGGAACCAATGTTTACTTATTTATATAGTAATTTAATCTCCCCTTTTTGTGGATATACTTTTTATACTTATAATAAATCCATTGATAAATTATCAAGTCATCAATATGAACTTGTTAAGGGAAATCATTGCTGAATTTCCATTCATTGAGTTAAACGTCCAAGTCATTGGTTTAGTTTTTAAAAGAACTTGTGTGAATGTCCCATGATTGATTTACACTAAATATCCAATCATATTGAGTGTATTTATATTTTTCACACATAATAATGTAATTTAATTATCCTCAATCTAATGATACAATCTTTATAAGGGATTTTGTCTCAATTTACAATCCATTGAGACTACATTATTTTTAATCAGCAATTCACTTTTATATGGTTTATATTCTATAATTTGTCATATTATATCTTGAATCCATTTATTCTCATGATATTATAAATATTTTATTAAATTTTATTCCTTAATTATTTTTATTTATACGTCTCTAATTTGGTTAGGAACTCTTTAAATAAAATATCATTTTAATGATTTAATCTTCTAGATCCTTCTCATTTATGTCAATGCTTTAAAAATGGTTTTAATGATTTATTTATATAGACATTAATGTTTTAAAATGTAAACTCCTTTAAAAGATTCAATGTGGTATGGGACACATTGATTCAAAAATATATTTATTAAATGTTTTAATTGGTTTTTGAAAATGGTATGATAATGCATTGATTATGTCAATAACTTGAAATTATATATTTTGATTGAAATGTGTAAATGTAATATTTCATTTATTCTTGTTTTATTTGTTATGAATATTTTATGGTTATTGGGCACTGTTTATGTATACTGGTTGTTCCGTGATAAACCTATAGAAGGTGAGACTGAGATAGATCTCTAAAGTATTAGGCAACGTGATGGAGGTAAATTTGAATGCTTATCCTAAGAGATTTAGGGAATATGCTATTATGGGTATTCCAAATGTAACTCCCTACATAACTGTGAAAGCTACAATGTGAGTATGTTAGGGATTGAACAAGTTACCTTTATGATTTTGGATTACCATGTGTTATTAATAAATCTTATGATTTCATGAGTTATGTTAAAGAGCTTATGTTATGTACGTACTGATGAAGTGGTGTTTTCATTTATTGTTTTATAACCCTTACTAATATTTTTATGCTCATCCCAATTTTTGAAATGTTTTTTTATGGTACATAATAATGAATATAGTCAAGGATGAGATCAAGGAAAAGTCATGCCGTCTAATACATGGAACTAGACAAGATTGTTTTTCAAGAGTTTTTGTATTATGAAAAAAATGGAATCTTAGCAGAAGTTTCCACATTGTAATTTTGGAGATGTAAATGTTATATCCAACTTTTATAAAGCTCTATACCTGAAAATATAATAAATTTGAATTATTCACTTAATTAAAGATTATGTAATGTTTAATTCCGGATCCTTATAGTTAGTATCATAGGTCGGTTTAGATAACTTTAGAGGTTAGGGTGTTATTTAGGCATAAGTTACATAACCATAATGGTTAGCATATTGGAAAGAGTTATAGTTATTTTAGAGGTGATAAATGGGTATTACATTTTGGGTTGCAAAATGAAAGGTATTAGATAGAATTTGAGGATAAAATATGTTATGGTTATTTCTGTGGAATTTTGTCTCTTTTTTTTGGAATGTTATGAAATTGTATAGTCTTTGAAAAAGGACAACATGCTGACCGTGTGACAACCCGCCGTGTTAGAAAAATCTTCGGGAATCGAACCCACGACCAAAGTGATATTGGGATTTATCTCCTACCACTGGACTACGTGAAGTCCCTGGTTAGTATGACTAATTATTTTTAGTTAAATGATTTTATGGATCAATAATATGTTTATTTGGAATATTGTGTCTTATCAAATGGACATCCTTATTATAGGAAAATGATTTGGTGTTTAATTGATAAAGGTTATTTTGGAAGAAATTCTCTCTTTTGGGAAAACTCTATGCTTAAGGAAAATAGAATACTATTGGAATTAATTTTTGGAGTAATGGTTGAAATATTATTTTTGAAGAATATATGTTTTTATTATGAACATAAGGTGATTTTTGTTATTTATGGAAATGATTAAACTATCATAGACACTATGTTATTTAGTTATTTATACTTCAATATTATACTTTAAGAGTAGTCAATGTTTTTGGAGATAAATGTTAAGATTTACTGGGGAAGACTATGTGATTCAATCCTTATGATTTTTGGGTTTCAATCTTAGATTAGATTATTTTGAATAATTTTGCGGAAAATTGTATATTGAATGGTCTTCTTGAACTTTGGGTACATTTTTTTGAATTTTGGAGATTAAGAGTAGTATTTCTTTTTATAAAGGATTATCCTTTTTTGGATTATCCGATCTTGTACTAACCAATTTTGGTTCTAGTTAATGTATAAAGATAGTGGAAATATATGGTTCATATTTTTCTAGATCAAGTTATTCTTTGGAATTTGATTCTATCACATTTTATGTGACCAAGTCATCTTGAATACTCATTGTTTGGTGAAAAGATGAGTTTGTGGTAGAAATTTTGTAAATGAAGAAAGTCTACATGTCAAGTATGTATGTTTCCTCATGTTCTTATTCAATATCATAAATAAATTCTCCAACATTATGAAAAGGAACATAAAAAAAAATTTGTCCATTTACTTTTCCTACTCGGAAATCAATGACCATTTAACCCATCACAAATTTGTGGTTTTCTTGTTGTTAACTTTCTCCTAATAATATTTTATATCACTCTACATCAGAACATGACACTTAGTTTAACATCCACATCCATGTTTTCATGGAATCCAAGTATGGGTTATCTCAGGTGACCTTTTTATTTATCTTTATTTCTTTTAAAGTGATAGTTTTATTTACACTTTTTCTGATGTGGGACTTTCAATAAAGTTTCCAAGCCCAGTTTTAAAATTGTGAGGACGCAATTTCCAAAATGGGGTAAGGATGTAACATCCCAAGAAAATTAAGAATATGAGATTTCAATATTTATTAATATTTCTGAATAAATTATTAATTTTATTTTAATTGGGATGATATTATAAATGGAATACCTAACACACAACAATGAGTTTTTCTGAAGTCTTATGTTTTACACAATGTTGAGTCATACTGAAAACTAATAATTTAATATTATTTTTAATGATAGTTAACACCTAGATGTTGCAATGGTGGGAATGAACAAAACTAACTAAAATGTGAATATAAATGTATGTTAAATGTTTTTACATTTATAAAATAAAAGTTAGAGGCTTAAAATGTGACTGTATCTATTTTTAATCATACATACCCTAATATTATTTAAAAGGTCAATTTACCTCCATTTGATAGAGAAACCTATTTAAAAAGATTTATGGTAACTTTTATATTTTCTATTTGACAAAATAACATTCTTTTTTAGAATCAGGACATCAAAATTTACTTTGGATACTTTTTTCATATTTTTCTGATAACATTCATTTTATATGAATAGTGAAAAATAATGAATTTTAATTCAAAACATCCTTTTAAACTAATTTATTTATAATGTTAGATTATCTTTTTAAAATGTTTTAAAGTCTAATTAGAGTATATTTTTACCATTTAATATATTTTTTGTCATTCTATGAAATTTAACTTTGAAACTGGACATAAATAAGTGACAATATTTTGATAGTTATTATTTCTTAAAAACATGCTTTTTGTTTTGACAACGAGAATTAATTTTAAATTAATATATGAAACTTCTGTATTTTGAATTCGGTAAAATTGACACCATTTCTGAATTCATAATATCTACTATAGCTTAGGCTGATGTTTATGTATTTTTCTAAAAACTCTCAATTTTTGATGAATAGTGAAAACAATGAGTAGTAGTTAAAAAATTGAAATTTACAATTACATGAGATTTTACCGATTCTGTGAATTGAATTTTGAAAATCCGACATACATGGTTATTATAAGTAAGTAAAATTATGTTCAATAAGATGAATTTTTTTGGTGAATAACTTCTTAGGACTTTTATTTACCGTAGTTAATGGTGAATAGGGTATTCAAGGTAAAAACTATATTATAAAAATATAAAATTACCTTAAAACATGTCCTAACCTTATTGGATGAGTACTGGCTGACCAAGACAATCCTTGTGTAAGACTTTTGGCCTTTTAAATCAATTTGGGTAAGATAATTACATTAATAACTTTTTATAACATAAACATGTATTGTTTTGGAAAAACAATTTTAATGTGGGGTTATATAATTGATATATTTAACTATAAATATTCATTAGAAATCTAAAAATATTTCCTACATCATGGAACTTTAATTATAATTTTTAGATATAAAATAAATAAAATAATTTATAACACAATAAGGATGCAGTGTTTACCTCATTAAGGAATAGTTAAAATAAATATGATTATAAAGATTAAAACAATATCCAAAACTTGTCCAATTATTATTGGATGAGTTTATTTGAAACAATACTCATATTATATTTAAATTTAATAAGTTTTTGACCTTTATAAAACAAAAATCATTATATAATAAAATAATATTTTTGAACTTTCCTAAAGAGCCCCTCCCCCTTATAAAAATCCCTCACCTATAACCCATTATGCACACCTCTCATGCCCCTTGAATCATCCAAATTTTACCAAATTAAGCTCTAAATCTCCCTCTATTCCCCCTATAAGCCTTACCTTAGGCATAAGGCACTTCTAGAAATACTTTTGGTTCAAAATAAAGGGAGTTACCCGAATTAATGGTAATGTCTTATCTTAAATTCTTTTCTTTTATTTTACTTCTCCGACCCCTAAACTATTCTTATTAATTTGTTTTATTACAACCCCAGTATCCAAAATATACTAGGCTGTTGTTATGATAATTATTCGAAATACACTTACACACACCTACATCTAATGGGTAAAGAACATACCATTTCTATGGACGACGAACTACTGACTCACGAAAAGATGATTGTTCAAACTTCTCCTACCACCTATTATGGTGAAAATTATGATAATACTATATTTATTTGTAATATATATTATATTTATATTGTCTCTATGCTTCTTTAATTTTCATTTCTATAATACATTTATAGTTTCAATTTTGGGTAAATGTGATAATTTCATTTAAGGAAGTGCGGACTACCGCCCACTCAAAGTGATATGAAAAATTCATGCCATATGTGGGACATATAATGGATGGAGTTAATGAAATTATATATGAAATTATACTATAATTATAATATACCTATTTATAATGAAGTTTTCATTCCATTAAAATACAAAATATAAATGAAAGTAACATTCATGCGTACGTACGGCTTACCATCTCCATGAACAGGGCATTTCATTTTTTATCTCCAAATATTTTGTACTTTTATAAATACATATATATACTAGATATATATGATATCAAAATCTTGAAGATCATTTGGGGAAAATTTAATTTTGACCACATGAACAACTTGTAATTATAAGTAGTTCATTTTTGACTCAAGTAACACAGATCGACAAAAAGACCATTATTAACTTAAATGATTGAAAAATGTTTGTAACATTGTAATAAGTGATATAAAAGGTATAATAAACTTTAACATGTTTATTAAGCAAGTGTAAATTAACTTTAGTTTATTATTCAGGTTATTAATGAACTAATGGGTTAAGTCGGACACGAGGTAAGGGGTTTCTTATCTCACTTTCAATTCCGTGAGATTTCCATTGTTTACCACTTATTTATTGAATGTGGTGTATTTTGTACTGAAATTTGATATATATAATCATGATTCAATTTATATTCATGGTATTATATGATTCATTTTCTGGTTATTAACTTTTGGTCATACGACTCGATAGATTATAACATGGTAAGGGGTTTTCATCTTACTTTTTATTCCCGTGAGATTCATGCTATGTTTGCAACTATTTCCTTTTGTGCGATGTATGTACTGCCCATGATTTTAATCTTTGTGTAATATACTTTAATTTATGGGTATTTACATCTTCATTGTATGATCCTTCTTTAATGTGGTGTATGTTTTGTAAGTTACCAAATCGGTAAGGGAACTTTTTAATCCAATTTCCATTCTTTGGTTTAATATTCTTATTATTAATTATGTCATGCTATGATTATATATGGAATAACTATTTATTTATTTATGCAGTAATTTTGTCACGACCCATCCTCAGGACCCATGCCTTGACTACCCCAAGACTTGCTTCCATAGGCCAGGGGCTGGCGACTAGCACCAAAGGCGTAAATCCCGACAATAGGGTAAGGCATTGCCTTTATAAAGTAAACAAACACCACAGAGTACGCAAGATGAGTAAACACTAAGTAAACTGAGTACAGAAGTAAGTGCTGGAAAGTAATTGGGCCAGAATACAAACCCAACTGAAAGTAAAATACAACTGAAAAGAGAGTATAGTGGAAGAAAAGTAAAGATGCAACACCAAGCCGTCCTCTGGAAATCCCACCAGAAGGGTGGGTACAGATGGTCTCCTCTACTCCTCGGCTCCAGCCATCTGCTCCGTGTACGTCCCAACCAGTGATCCACCTCTAGGTACCGCCCATCTCCACGAGCTCCTACCTCAGTCAGTGCTATCTGTCGTCTGCATCCAACACAACGTAGTGCGGGAATATCCTGTGCAGGGGTGAGTATACGCTACTCAGTAGGGACCCCGAGACCCCCGATGGTCTCACAGAATCCATGAAGGATAAACCACAAAGGAAAGATACAATCACGAAGTAACAACTAACTCTACATAGGTATATTCCCATACATATACCTAAGTCATCATTTCTAGTTCGGATCCATCATCCAAGCCCATGTTCGATCTAGTCCACACATGATAGCACAATCCAATCCACACAGGATAACATAACTCAATCCACATAGTATAGCAAAACAATTATATCGAAGACAATGATTGAAAGTCAAGACTCAGCTCACACAGGTCCAATTCTTCATAAGATAATAGAGATGATCATATGTAGCCACTAATTCATCTAAGCTGTCAGACCCACGTAGGACACAAGACCAGCTAAGCTGTCGGACCCACAAAGGATACAAGACCAGCTACTCTGCCGTACCCACATAGGATACAACTATAGAGTCAAACAATGCCGAAACCACGTAGGATATAAGAATAGTTGTCAAGTACTTCCAGACCCATATCAGATACAAGAATATTAGTCATCACTGTCGAACCCATGGAGGATTTCAGTACAGTCTTCGTCATTGCCAAACCCACAGAGGATCCCAGTACAGTCGTCATCATCGTCGCAGTCACAGCCAGCTCTAGGGTTACCGCACACATCATGCTCGATTCCGGGAGGATCCACTCCACAATCCAAGGGGGGTCGATACATCAACTGACACGAAGTCCGGATTTGATGTATCCCAATGTTCCGTTTCCTCAATAGGAACACAACGTGACAGACGGCGCGTCAATCAGATGCCCGGTCTGAGAGTTATTGGCTTTTTTGTCCCAGGGGCCTAGTTGGTTTTTAAGTCAAAACCAACCTGACCATACTCCATTTTCATCCAAACCCCGAGAAAAGTAATCCAAAAGAACTATTTCACTAATAGGAATCTAACAAAGTCGACGGAACATCAATCAGATGTCCACAGCTCATGTTATAAGTGTTTCCACTCCGAGGGTCCGGTTGGTTTCGTGTTCAAACCAACCTGGCCATACCCAAAGTTCTTCGAAACCTTGAGTGTAATATATCGAAACGCCCGTCTCAATCCAAGGATTTCATCGCAATAGATGGTGCATCGATCGTAGGTTTGTAGCCCATGTTATGGGCCTTTGAACGAACATGTCCGATTTTAGGGGGGTTTGGGCCCAGTCCGACCCGGCCCAATACCCACTGGGTCGGCCCAAACAGGGTCGACCCGACCCGGTTCCGGGTCCAGCCCAGATGGGCGTGGCCCGGCCCGGCTAGTGCAGCCCGGTCCAGCCGGTGCAGCCTGGCCCGTCGCGGGGGTCCGGCACAGCGTGGGCGGCCCGACCCGGCACGGGCAGCCCGGCCCGGTGCGGGCAGTCCGGCACAGCACGGGCTGTCTGGCCCAGCACGGGCGGCTTGGCACAGGCCGAGCGGGGTGGCTCGACGCTGGCCGAGTGGATGTGGAAATGGGGGGAGCTGCCCCCCTTGTTTTCAAACAGTGGCCCCCACGGGGGGTGCCCCCACTTTGCCAGCCTATGGGGGTTACAAACCCCTAGACCTTCTGATTCTGACCGGCCGTGATGGCCGGCCGGTGAGCCGCTGCGGGACCCCCACGGGTCCCGCCTTCCCTTGCACCAGCGGCCCGATTTCCGGCCGCCCTTTCTTGCACCAACGCGGCCTTTGTCCGACCGGCGCACCGTGATAGTGCCGCGACCCTCCGCCACGGCCCGCCCCGGCCGCGACCCATCAAGGTGTTCCGGCGCGGCGCGACGGCGCCATGCCCCTCTACCATAAACTTCCCTTGGCCACAGCTCACCCTTCGGCTTCGCCGGCGCTGCACGACGGCGCCGCGCTCCTTCGCTGCATTTTTCCTCATTCTCGCGCGGTGTCGTTTCACCATGCCGCCTCGTTCCAAACCATAACGATGTACAACAACAACGGGGAGGTGGGTCAGCCGTGTTTGTGCGGTCTGTCCTCCTCTCGTTAATTTGATTTCAAGTGGATAAATATTTTTCGATGAACACCAAAATAATCATGAACATAAAACAAACCCCTACCTCGATAACGAGTTGATGATCGATGAGCGTTGCGAGAAGCGGCGTCGTGGGGTGAGGCTCCATACATGTTTGTAGAGACCCAAAGCTTGACGTACATGGACATTACATTACTTTTTCAGAATAATTAATACATAACAAAAAATATACACACAAGGACCGTAATAGTTCAGTGTCTTTGGAAACTTAGAATATAATCTTCTAATCGTGGTGAAAGATCTTCAACATCTCCCATAGAGATCTTCCCCTTTTTTTCTTACCTAAAACCTTTCTTTATATCCTGGGGAAAATAAATCATAAAATGGGTGAGCTCAAATGCTCAGTAAGGGTATGCATAGAGAACGTAAAACAATCCTTAGACATTTGAATGTAAAAAAACATGATCATAAAATCTAAACATCAAAATCTTGAGAAATGACATAAAACATGGTAGTACGTAAGGCATAGATCATGAAGAAACATTAATCATGATAAATTAGCATGGGAATAAAACATGTAATTGTGGCAACCATTAATCACATGATGTGATTTCCATAGTATCCAGGGCATTGCTGCCAAAATCATCTTAGTGGACACAATCCCTTTCTGAATCGAGTTCACTCCACGTTCGAGTCCTGTATTACTGAACCAGTTTAACTTGCCATTCCAGCCATGTCTATCTCATGAGATATAAATCATTACCCAATGCATTGGAGGGAGATATAGGTCCCACCGATCTCATAATGAAATCATTCTTACTTGTGCCACAATATAAACATAAATCATTCATCATAACCCAATGAATAAAATGGGTTTCATAAACATCATTCAATCATCACATAATCCATATAAAAGAAATGGATATCATTTCATAATAATAAAAGTGGAACCATGTAAATCATAGAGACATTATACTTGAAAATACACATATGAAATAATGTCATCTTAGATGGAAAATGGTTTTGATAAAGCACTTGAAATGAATTCATGAGAAAAATTTCCTTACTTCATGAAATTCATTTTCTTTTCACAAAATTCCATGCAATTTTAAATGAAAGATATTTTGTTGAAAATAGTCATGAAATATTTTGGAGGAAGCTTCATGAAAATAAGGCTTTATAAAACTGTAAAAATCCTTTTAAGCTGTATAAGTTAAAAAAATATTCTTCTCGTACTTTTTCCAGAAAAGTCAAAAAGTAACTCGTAAAAGAAGGATTCCAAACATACCATGTAGTAAAAGTCTAAAATGGGTAAAAAAAGGACATTAAAGATAAATGAAAACATTTCTATAAAACATGGACATGGATGATAAATATAACCCTAGTAAATACTTACTTATAAGAAATCTCGGATAGAAAACAATTGAGATTGCAACATTATCCCTTACCTTAGGTCCGATATGTTTCATACGTATCCGAACCTCCTGTATAATGATTTAAATAATGTCATTGAATTATTACAGAATCATATTCATTGTTATGATATCATATATGTTTCACTTATGACTTTATATTACCCGTTCCTTTGTAAATTCCTTGTTAAAGCAGCGTTTTGGGTAAAATCATTTCATTTATCGAATGTGTTTCGACTTGTCATTCTTGATATTATTACTTATATCCTGATTTAAATAATTCTAGAATGTAAATCATGATTTATATATAATATATATTCATCGTATACATATATATATTATAGATCGATAAAAGGAATGAAATACACCGTTCATGGAGACAGTAGGTCGTACGTACGCATGAACGCTGTTTTCGTTTCCTTATTGAATTGAATGAAACTAAATAGATGACATACATATATTTATACACAAATCCAGTAGAATTATTATTTCATATATTTCATTATTATTCATTATATAAACATTATTATCATTTATGTATGGTTAACATGGTGAATGAATCTCATCGCGTCGTGGAGACGGTAGTCCGTACGTCCGTACGAGTGATGATATCGTTCCCATAATTATTGAATAGAATTGGAGTGGATGGTATAATATATCAGAATCAGTATGATGTTATAGTAACCATATATAGTTATTCTTTACAAAATTATTCCTATCCATGTAAGGTGTTGGTGGAAAAACAGATTTCACCATGGCGTGGAGAGGGTATTCCGTAGGTACGCACGTGTGGTGATTTCGTTTTCCGTAGGATGGATAGATGGTGAAATAGGGTTGTTTCATGATTATAATAACATATCAGTATATGAGTTATACTTATGTTATTGCTTCATAATGAAACAACTATAGAAGAAGAAGAAGTGGAATAAGAAATAAAGTTGAAAGAATCGGAAACGGACATTACCTCTTCTTTGAAGCGCCTCTTTGAGACCTCCTGTTAGGGCACTAAAATTGGTCTTTGAAGAAGACAAGAACCTCTAGAATATTTATATGGAGGTGGAGAATAGAATATTTTAGGGTTTGGCTGAGCTTGAAGGCTCAATGTGGTGTGATGAAGAGAGGGAGGAGGTGCCCTTTTATAAGGGAGGAGAGGGGCACCTTTGGAAAAACTAAAAATATTATTTTATTATAAAGTCATATTCGGTTTTTAATAGCTCCAAATTGATTTATTTATAAACAAATGTAGGTATGGGTATAAATACTCTCATCCAATATAATTTAGACAAGTTTAAGTTTCTATTTTAACCTTATCATTTAGATTTAACCTTAAGTTAAATAATTTTACTTTTACCGTGTCTTCTTGTTTTCTTACTCTATAAGGTTAATAAAATTACTATAACAAGCCAAAAGAACCCCAAGTTGTTTATTATTAATATATATAACATTATCTAATTAATTTGGCTGATCCTTAGATTTTTAGGAATAAAATAACAATTAATAATATAATATTTGTTTTAAAAACTATTTTATGTATATTTTGACACTATTTGGTAATTGATTTTTGTGAAAATAATAACAGAATAATTAGTTCAAAAACAGTTAATTAAATCAAAACTAACATGTCATAGTAACCTATAAAATTAGTTAAATTCATAAGCAGTCTCAAATTACATTTATTTGGGTATTTATAACATCAATTATGTCAATATTTCATTAATTAGATAATTACTACATAATCGTTGTGTCATATATAAATTAAATTATTTAATATCTAAAAATTATAAATAAAATACCATTATGTAGGTAATCGTTTTTTATTTCTAATGAATATTTATAGTCGAATTTATCTAATGTATAACCCTATATTAAAAATGATTTAATTATTATATGTTGATTTTAACTATTTTAACCCTTCTTTAAATAAATTAATATTAAATGTCCAAATCTAATCCATGTGGGCCTAAATGGTTATATTTTTTTCCTAAGGTTGTTTTTGTTCGAACTAAACTTATCCCTTTTCACATTTAAAACACTAATTTAAAATATAAAAACTACCCAAATAATAAGTTAAATATTATATTTTAAAATAACCATTTTAAAAATTCAAATTAGGATTCAAATCTCTGAGAATTCATGATATAGGGAAATTCTATTCATACCGTATATGTTAAAAAAACATTTCATTCTCACTTTTGTAAAATAGAAAAAAAATGTACCCAATTCCAAAAATGACAAGAAGATTATATTTAAAAAAATTTATGAAAAATTAAACATGTGTAAAAATGAATTTTAAAAATAATTATCTAATAGTAAAAACATCCATGAAAACATTTTTTGAAAACATTCACATTGAAGATAATCGTTTTTTGGATGAAGAAAAAAATGAAGTAGATCATCCTTATAACAATTCTCCCAGAATCATGAGTACTTAGAATGAGAAAAATTGATTAAAAGACTTGAAATTTATAGAAATAACCTTATGATAACAAAAATATAATGGGTTTATAATACAAATATGCAATTATTATCCAAGTGGATATTTAAACATAAATAATACGAATAATGATGAAAATGTGAAATAAACCCTTACCTCAAGTCTTACTTCCTTCATATGTATCATAAGATACATTATAATAAACATAGATTAACTATATATATATATTAATGAAACATACTCTTATATATCATACAATTTATGATTTAATTAAAATATTTTTTCACCAATTATTAATAATTATTTTTTAAAATCACTATCCTGTGTAATATCTTCTTCATTTTTCATGTACGTTTTAGTAGTGTAGTTTCATTCCTTTTACATTTATCATAGTTACATAATCTCAAAATATTGACAATGATATAAATATAATATATATTCAATATATATGTATATATGTTAATCCATAAATGATATAGATAAGAAATTTTATTATACTATTCATGAAGAGAAGAACTCATACATATTAATGAACATTATTTTAACATTTAGATGGATGGAATAGAAGCAAGTTAAATAATAATTCACCTTTACATAATCATTATAATAAATGTAAATCTTATATATTCATTGTCTATATAATTATTATCCTCCATATAAAATGGAAAGGAAAAGCGGATCACATCACTTTGTGAAGGTGGTAGTCAACATGTACGCACGAGTGACGATAACATTTTCCAATGAATTATAAGGAATAATGGTATATGTGATTTTACAATTATAAAATCAAAATTATGTAATAAATATCATATAAATTTATTATTTACATATTTATAACCTTCCATTGAATGTGGGGATAAAAAACAAATGAAAACACTACATGGAGACGGTAAGCCATACATACACATGATAGATGTTCTTGCTTTTCGTAGGATAAATAAGAGGTGAAAAATTGTTATAATATAATCATGATAAAATATAAGAATATTTATTATACAAAATTTTAGTATTTGAGGATATTTAGAACACATTAAGAGTAATTATAATAATAAATAAACATGAAAGACATGATATATATGATTACCTATTCTTTTGTAGACTACTTTTAGATCTCTTATTAAGGGACTAAGAGGTAGTATTTTGGAAAGAAAAAAAGACTATTAAATTGTTTAGGATATTTATAATAGTAAGGTTTATGTTTTATTTTATAAATTTGGATCAAATTCATGAAAATAATAGAAATGAGAGGTGTCCTTTTATAATTTTGGGTTGGGAAATTTATGTAATTTATTAATTTATTAAATTAATTTAAATTATTTCCAATAACCAAATGGATAAAAATTGATATAATTTGAATATATGATTATTAAAAGTCTAGATATTCTAATGAAATAAAATTTGGACATGTCTTGTGTAACACCCCAAGATTTTATGAGAAATAATCTTTTTAATTTGATGTCTTGTGTTGTACGTTTCACCAAGATTAGATTGCGCTATACGCAACACCGTATTAGCTTGCAGTATATGCAACACTATTCTTTTCTTATGTTGCACAAAATTTCAAGTTCTTTCGAATAAAATTTATTTTACACAACTACAAGTATAGATTTTAATCTATGAATAAATAAACTATTTTCTCATTATGTAATATGCAACACCAAAGTAATATTTTACTACATGAAACCCTGAATTTGCTTTCATTACATGCAAGAGCGACCATCCTCAATAGCATGTGTTCTACGCAATACCGAATTTCAATAAACAATGATATATTATTATAATATTCTTATAAACCAGCTGTTAGGAATAATATTAAACTAATATTCATTTTTATAACACTATAATTCATCTTACACATTTTCTAGAACATGGTATGAGAATAAAATCAATTTTTCGTATAAAGGAATTATTTTTAAAAAACAAATTACAGTTCTGCCGCTTTTTGATGGCACACCCATTGTAAATCTAGTTTTTGAAAAGTTTATAAGTTCAATTTTACAAAATAAAATTCTTATTTGTAATCAAGATATATAAATTTACTTTGGATAATATTTTGATATTTTTCTGATAACAATCATATTTTAATGAATAGTAAAAACACGATAAATTTTAATTAAAAACAACTTTTTTCATCAAGACAATCTATACGTTTAAATTATAATTGTAAATGGATTTAAAGTATAAATAGAATATATTTATACCATTTAATATAATTTATTTAATTATAATTAATTTTATATTAATTTCGTAGGTAGAATCAATTCAATCTTTTGCAATGTTTTAAACAAATACCTATTTTTTCGACAACGGGATTAATTTTAAAATAATTTCTGAAACATCTGTGTCTTTAATTTGAACAAATTTCTTCAATATTTAGAATTATTAGGTCAAATTATGTTAATAGGCTACTTTTTATTTTTGGGTGTTATGAATACTAACTACGGTAAATTATATTTACCAGAGTTAAAGGTAAATCAGGGAATTAAGGGTAATCATAACATTATAAAATAACCCTAATAATTGTGTTAATATAATTGGATGATTATATTTAATCCTAAAGCATACTTGGGCAAAAATGGAATCTATTGGAACCCACTTGGATGTGATTAATACCTTTAATTTATTTTATTTAAAGAAAGTGAAAGATGTCTCACTCAAACTTTAATTATTAAAGTATTTTTAATATAATGTTATACATAATATAAATTATATTATAAATACCCATTTTAAAGATAAATGTTTTTATTTATTATGTAAATTTATTTTTAATTTTTAAGAAATATTTAATTACCTTACTAGCTTATACATTAATGATGGACACATTATTTATTTAGTGAAAATTCAATAATATAGTTTTTATTCAAATAATAATACCCATTAAATGCCCAAACACCTAACCAAAAATTATTTCCCATGTATATCTAGACCATAAAAATTCAATGGTAGAATTTTTGACCATTTGGAGCCTTATAAAAGTGATTATGACACTTATATTATTTAATTTTAAATGAGGTCAAAGAAGTCACCTTCAATATTTAATAAATATATCAATTTAAATGTGGTGATTTTAAGATGATAAAGTTGAGTAAAAGTTTTATTATGAATTCTATTAGATTTATCATCATTATAGTATTTTATTTCAAAATTTTATGTAAAAAATAAGTATATTAAATAATCACACAAAAATGTTGTAGTAATTAATTTATTAAGAGAAATTTCAAATAAATGGTTTTAAAAAATTTAAAATAAATATTATATGAAAAATTTAATGTTCTAAAAAAAATTTATAGACTAATACGAAATTTTATTAATCTACTATATATTTTGGTTCGAATATATCTTATGTGTGGATTTTATTTAAATTAAAATAATTGAATAGTGTCAAAATTGACACTATTGATATTTTATAAAAATAACATATTATTAAATTGTTTAGAAATCACAAAAATATTAAAAAATTACAAATTGAAACTTATATGGTCTAAAATCTAATAATGTATCTAATTATGGGAAAATTCACAACAAATAAGTAAGTATTTATAACAATTTAATAATTAGAATATTATTACCACAAATAAAATTAAATAGATTAAATAAGGATAAATCAAGTTGATAAGGTTTAAAATAAATTACCAAAATGCCCAAATTTTATTGTTTAATGCTATTAATACCCTATCTCATCTAATATTTTTATTTGAGTCATTTTTGGTGGTTTTTATGTGGGTTTTGTGTTTATTATAAATTAATATTTTAGAGGTTTCCTAAAGTCCCCCTCCTCCCTTATAAAACGGAACCTCCACCCTCTCCACTTCACATCATTTTTGAGCTTTTAAATTAGTCAAAACCCTACACATTTAACTTCCACACTTCCCTATAAACCGAATAGTGGTCCTGGTCATCTTCAAATACCAACTATAGTGCCCTAAGAGGAGGTTAAGAAGAGGCGTGTCGAAGAAGAGGTAATATCCTTTACTGATTCTTTCAAATTTATTTCTTCTTCTACTTACTATTATTTATTTGTTTCGTTATAAGGTAATAAAATAAGTATCACTCATATACTGATATGTTATTATAAATATGAAACAACCCTATTTCACCTTCTATGCATCCTACAGTAAATGAAATCACCGCTCGTGCGTACGTAGGGAATACCGTCTCCACATCGTTGTGTAATCTGTTTTCCACCACCACCTTACTTGGATGAGTATAATGGTGTAAAGAATAACTATATATGATTATTATAAAATGATACTAATTATGATAAATTAAATCATCCGCTACAATTCCATTCAATAATAATGGGAACGATATCATCGATCGTGCATACGTACAGATTACCGTCTCCACGATGGGATTAGATTTAATCTCCACGTTAACCATTCAAGAATTATTATAAAGTATATATATTGAATAATAATTAAATATATGACATTATAATGATACTATATTTATTTATATGTTATTTAATTACTTCCATTCAATTTAATAAGGAAATGAATATAGCATTCATGCGTGCGTACGGCCTACCGTCTCGATGAACGGTGTAGTTCATTCCTTTTATCGATCTATTATTTATATTATATTCTGAATATATATTATATATAAATAATTTTTTAAATTCTGGAAGTAATCAAATCATTATATAAGTAATAATAATATCAAGAACAACACATCCAAACATTTACAAAAAATGAAACGATTATTACCCCAAACGTTACTTTAACATGGAATTGACAAATGAATAGGTAATATAAAGACCTAAGTGAATGATATATGATATAATAAATATTATTATGGTTATTTTACAAGTTAATAATATGTTTAAAACCACTATAAATGATTCTCAGACACGTACGGAATAAACTGGACATAAGGTAAGGGATTATCTTGTCTCACTTTTATTTCTATGAGACATATGCCTTAATCACTATCTATTTATTTTTTATAGTGTTTATGCTTCCCATGAATGTTTAATTATTTTTATTATGAAGGATATGATATTTACATATGCATTTAATTTTCTTTATTTTATGACACAACCGATCATAAATGGCAAGGAAAAATTATTCCAATCTCGTTTTTATTCCGGATTTTTTATTCGTAAGTACATACTGGGGTTATATTTATCATCCATGTCCATGTTTTATAAATATGTTTTCATGTATTTTTAAATTCCTCTTTACCCATTTTTTGAATTTTACAACATGGTAAGGAAGGAATCATTCCTTTTTTTACCATACGAGGTTCTTTTTGACTTTTCAGACAAAAATGCGAGAAGAATATTTTTTTAACTTATATGGAATGAACAGATTTTTACAGTTTCATAAAGCCTTATTTTAATGAAGCTTAATATACAATATTCCTTTATTATTTTTAAAAAAATATTTTTTTTAATTTCTTGGAATTTTCAGAAATGAAAATGATTTTGCAGAAGAAAGGATATTGTCATCAAGAATTCATTTCAAGTGTTTTATCAAAACTACTTTCCATATAAGATGAAATTATATAATATGTTTATGTTTCAATTATAATTTATATATTATTTACATGGTTTGAATTTTTTTATGATTTAATTATATCCATTTGTTTTTTATGGTTTATGTTTTGATTGGTTGATATTTATGAAAACCATTTCATTCTTCAGGTTATGATGAATGATTTGTGTTTATTTTGTGGCACACGTAAGAATAATTTCATTATGAGATGGGTGGGACCTCTATCTCCATCCGATTAATTGGGTAATGATTTATATATCATGAGATAGACATGGCTGGAACGACTTGTAAAATCTGGTTCTGTAATATAAGGCTGGAATGACAAGTAAACCTGGTTCAGTAATGGACTTTGTCCACTATGATGGTCTTGGAAGCAATTCCTTGGATACTATGGAAATCATAACATGTGATTAATGGTTTTCCACAATTAAATGTTTTATTCCCATTCTATTTTCTCATGATTAATGTTCCTTTATGATCTATGCCTTATTTACTACCATGATTTATGTTATTACTCATGATTTACATGTTTTGTGTTCATGTTTTTACGTTCAAATGTTTATAGATTGTTTTTTGTTCTCCATGCTTACCCTTACTGAGCATTTTAGCTCACCCTTTTTATGTTTTTTTCCAAGGATTTAAAGAATGGTATTAGGTAAGGAAACAAAAGTGGAAGATCTTTATGGGAGATGTTGAAGATCTTTAACCATGATTAGAAGATTATCTTCCGAGTTTCCAAAGACACTAACTAATACAGTCATTGGGCGTATGTTTGTGTCATGTATTAATTATTCCGCAAAAGTAATGTGATGTCCAGATACATCATGTTTGGGTCTCTACAGTTGGTATCAGACTGAAGGTTTAGTTAACCTTTGGAAACTAGGATGCGAAAACATTAGTGATATCCCAAGAGATATTTCTATGGTATGTTTAGGGATGTACCTAAGATTAAGTATAAGTATAGGTTAAAGTCCTAGAATTATGATAACGATCATGAATAACATAGGATTAAACCAAATATGTTAGATATTGAAAGTACTCCCCCTTGATTATGTTGTTTTCCTTGTATGATTTTTGCCTGTCACACTATTCTTTTTGTGTTTTAGTCATTGGAGGGAACCAGAAGGAATTGGGTGAACATTGAATCTGATGAACAAATTGGTTACTATGAGCAACTAAATTGCGTAATGCCTAGAGATAAATATATTATGATTATTCTGAATCATTCATTTTAATATATGATTAACAAGGTGAAGTTTAGTTGTATTCCTAAGTCATAAAATAAGAGGAAGATGGACTTTTATTCATGTTTGAATGGTTAGGAACATAGAGGAAGTAAGATTAAGCATTATACATATCAAGAAGGGAAGAAGAACCATGAGTAATACCTCAAATGGATGGAAAGATGTAATCTGTGTGGGGAAAAGGGGCATATAGTGACAGACTATTATGGAGTTCAATGTCTTATCTGTGGAGAACCTGGGAATTACCCAACTCAACGCCATGACCTAAGAGGTTACTTCTAAATCGAGAAAGGATCTATTCCATGCCAATCATTGAATAATATGTATTGAAGGGATTATGTAATGGAATTCAAGAATAATGTTGTTGAGGTACTTTTATGGTATATTGAAATATCTATGTATTGGTCCCATGTGGTTTTCCCTAATAATATGCTACCGGTAACAATGAAATGTGATTGAAATATTTTTGGAATGTTGATGATATGTGGATAATGAAGGGATAATGAGAAAATAATATGTTTGATAGTATTAATGATCTCATGACTAACATAAGTACAAAGTGACATCATGGTTTGAGTATATAGAAATTTTGGGGATTTTGGTATATGGAATTAGTTAACTTTTGAAAAAATTCATGTTTTCACTAAGGTTATATGGTAATTCATGCTTCAAGAGAATACATGATTAAGGAATTCAAATGTTTGGAATGTGACCAACAAGATATGTCTTATGATATGTGGTGATAAATGATGGTATTTATGTGCCTAATATATGACCTTTCAAGTAATCGTTCTCTTTATACTACGAGTTTAGAAAGAAGTATTCTAAATAATTATTAAGGTTGGAATGAATTAAGTTGGACATAATATAGTATTGATTTAGGTTATAACTTTTTATCATTTTATTTCTGTAATGTTATAATAGTATAATTTAAAAAATGGACAACCCGTAGGATAGGGGAAAACAGGTCGCGTCAGACAAGGCTGTGGGAATCGAACCCACAACTGAAGTGTGACATGCCTTTATTTCCTACCACTATCCTACAGGAAGTCCCTAGTTAGTACAAACTTGTTTTATTTTATTAGGCAGTATGGTAGATGATGCATATGTACATTTTTGGAACCATATATGATTAATCTAACCATAGATGGACTAATGTATATAACTTTTTCTAACCTTAGGTTTGAGATAGATGGAATGACCTATCATTCTATTACATGATCTACTAAAACTTCACGAAATACAAATTCTACTTCATTTCATTAAGAGATGAAATAGAAATTGTTCAAGGCACGAACAACATTGAGATTGTACAAAAATAAAGTAAGTATTTCTTTTAATTCCAAAATTTTCAACATTAGGGAAATGATCTTGAAA
Organism: Viscum album; assembly: GCA_963277665.1. Taxonomy (NCBI): domain Eukaryota; kingdom Viridiplantae; phylum Streptophyta; class Magnoliopsida; order Santalales; family Viscaceae; genus Viscum; species Viscum album. The sequence goes on from OY728123.1 coordinate 206,412,296, forward strand.
ACCAAAAATGTTGTCGTAGTTCCCTCATAACTAATGAATCAGATGACACCTTATTTCATCACAAATTTATGGCTTTGTGATTGTTGGTTTTTTCATAGCCATGTCCTCTACCACTCTTTATCAGAAGTTGATGGTTATATTTCCCTTTCGTATCCATGTTTTCACCTATGTTGACATATGTAGAAACCTAGTTCTGAGTTACATTGGGTGACCGTTATGATTCAAACTTTTTTTAAATTTATGTTTTAATATTCCTTTTTACAATGTGGGTTTCTATGAAAGAAAATTTCAAGTAGTAAAAAATTTATAACCTGATGAATTTTGAGGGAGAAATTTATTTTAAGGTGGGTAGAATGTAACACCCCAAGATTTTATGAGAAATATTCTTTTTAATTTGATGTATTGTGTTGAACGCTTTACTAAGATTAGTTTTCTCTATATGCAACATCGTATTAGCTTGTAGTATACACAACACTATTATTGGTTTGTGTTGCACACAATTTCAAGTTCTATCGAATAAAATTCATTTTATACAACACCGGGTATAAATTTTGATCTATGTATAAATGAACTATGTTTTTATTATGTAATACACAACACCAAAGGAATCTTTCACTATATTCTACCCTGACTTAGCTTGCATTACATGCAAGACCGACCTTCCTCAATAGCATGTGTTGTACACAATATCGAGTTTCACTAAATAATGATATATTATTATAATATTCCTATAAAATAGCCGTTATGAGTAGTATTAACCTCATTTCTAATTTTATAATACTATAATTCATCTTAAACATTTTCTAGAACATGGTATGAGAACAAAATCAATTTTTCATATAAAGGAAGTATGTTTCAAAAAAATGCAGTTTTGCCAATTTTTGATGGCGCACCCATTTTAAATCTAGTTTTTGACAAGTTTATAAGTTCAATTATAAATGAAAATTCTCCTTTGTAATCAGGATATAAAAATTTACTATGGATATGTGTTTTAAATTTTTATGATAAATTTAATATTTTAATGAATAGTAAAAACACGATATATTTTAATTAAAAACAACTTTTTTTCATCAAGATAATTTATATGTTTAAATTATTAAATTAAATGGTTTTAAAGTATAAATAGAATATATTTTTACTATTTAATATAATTTATATCATTATCATTAATTTTGCATTAAATTTGTAGGTAAAATCAATTCAATCTTTTGCAATGTTTTAAACAAAAACCCATTTTTTTCAACAACATGATTAATTTTAAATTAATTTCTTTAACTTCTGTGTCTTGAATTTGGAAAAATGGATTCCATATTTGGAATTATTAGGTCAAAATTATGTTAATAGGCTACTTTTTTATTTTTGGGCATTATGAATAGTAACTACAGTAAATTTTATTTACTATAGTTAAAGGTCATTAAGGTAATTAAGGGTAAAAATAATATTATAAAATAACCCTAACACTTGTATTAATATAATTGGATTATTATATTTCATCATAAATCATACATGGGTCGAAATGGATTCTATTGGAACCAACTTGGATGTGATTAATACCATTAATTTATTTTATTTAAAGAATGTGAAACATATCTCACTCAAACTTTAAAAATTAATGTATTTTTAATATTAGGTTATACATAATATAAATTCGATTATAAATACTCATTTTAAATATAAAATGTTTTTCATTATTATGTAAATTTAATTTAAATTTTTAAGAAATATTTAATTACCTTTATAGCTTATTCATTAATGATGGACATATTATTTATTTAGTGAAAAATCAAAAATATAATTCGTATTCAAAATATAATACCCATATAAGCCCCAAAAACCTGAACAAACATATTGGTCGTTTATTTCTAGAACATAATCATTCAATGGTCGAATTGGTGATCATTTGGAGCCTTATAAAAGCGATTATGACAATTATATTATTTTATTTTAAATGATGTCAATCTTGTCACCTTCATAATTTGATGAATATAATAATTTTAATTTTGTGATTTTAAGATGATACATTAGATTAAAAGTTTTATTATGAAATATATTAGATTTATCTTCACCTTAGTATTTTATTTTAAATTTTTATGCAACAAATAAGTATATTAAATAATCATTCATAAATGATGTAGTAATGTTTTTAAGAGAAATATCAAATAAATGGTTTTAAAAATATTTAAAAAAATATTATATGAACTACGTAATGTTCTACACAATGTTTTAGATGAATATGACATGCTAGGAATCTATTAAATATTTCGGTTCGAATATATCTTCTGTGTGGATTTAATTTAAATTCAAATAATTGAATAGTGTCAAAATTGACACTATTGACATTATATAAAAATACCATATTATTAAATTGTTTAATAATCCTATAAATATTTAAAAATTACAAATTGAAACTTATATGGTCTAAAATTTAATTGTGTATCTAATTATGGAAATATAAAAACAAATAAGTAATTATTTATAACAATTTAATAATTAGAATATTATTACCACAAATAAAATTAAATAGGTTAAATAAGCATAAATCAAGTTGATAAGGTTTAAAATAAATTCCCAACATGTCTAAATTTCATTTTTTGATGATATTACAACCCTATATCATATAATATTCTAATTTGAGTCATTTTTTGAGGTTTTCAAAAGGGGATGGATTTTATTATAAATAAATATTTTAGAGGTTTCTCCTCCCTTATAAAAGGGCACCTCCTCCCTCTCCACTTCACATCATTTTTTATCTTTTGAATTCGTCCAAACCCTACCCATTTAATATCACCACTTCCTTAGAAACCTACTATAGGTCCTTGTCTTCTTCAAATACCATCTTTAGTGCCCTAAGAGGAGGTTAAGAAGAGGCGCGCCAAATAAGATGTAATATCCTTTACTGATTCTATCAAATTTATTTCTTCTTCTACTTCCTCTTCATTATTTGTTTAATTAAAAGGTAGTAAAATAAGTATCAATCATATACTGATATGTTATTATAAATATGAAACAATCATATTTCACCTTATATCCATCCTATAGAAAACGAAATCACCGCGCGTGCGTACATACAGAATACCGTCTCCACGCCATGGTGTAATCTGTTTTCCACTACCACCTTACTGGGATGGGTATAATGGTGTAAAGAATAACTCTATATGATTATTATAACATTATTTTTAATCCAGATATATTCTATCATCCACTCCAATTCCATTGAATAATTATGGGAACGATATCATCGCTCGTCCATATGTACAGATTACCGTCTCCACGATGCGATGAGATTCACTCTCCATGTTAACCGTTAAAAAATTGTTATAAAGTATATATAATGACTAATAATGAAATATATGACATAATAATGATACTTGATGTATTTATATGTTGTTTACTTACTTCCATTCAATTTAATAAGGAAACGAAAACAACTTTCATGCGTACGTACGGCCTACCGTCTCCATGAATGGTGTAGTTCATTCCTTTTATCGATCTATTATGTATATTATATTCTGAAGATATATTATATATAAATAATTTTTTACATTCTTGATGTATTTAAATTATGATATAATTAATAATAATATCAATAACTACAATTCCAAACATGTACGATAAATGAAACGATTATTACCCAAACTGGTGCTTTAACATGGAATTGACAAATGAATGGGTAATCTAAAGTCCTAAGTGAATCATATATGATATAATAAATATTATTATGATTCTGTTACAAGTTAATAATCTATTTAAACCCAATATACAGGAGTATCAGACACATACAGATGAAATTGGACATAAGTTAAGGGATTATTTCATCTCACTTTTATTTCTGTGAGACATATGCCTTAATCCCCGTTTATTCTTTTGTATGGTGTTTATACTTCCCATGAATGTTTTGTGATTTTTATTATGAAGGATATTATATTTACATATGCATTTAATTTTATTTATTTTATGACATCACCGATCATAAATGGAAAGGTTTAATTATTTCAATCTCATTATTATCCAGTATTGTTTATTTGTAAGTATTTACCGGGGTTATATTTATCATCCATGTCCATGACTTATAAAAATGATTTAATGTATGTTTAAAGTCATTTTTAACCATTTTTTAAATTTTACAACATGGTGTGGAAGGAATCTTTCTTTTTTACCATACGAGGTACTTTTTGACTTCTCTGACAAAAGTACGAGAAGAATGTTTTTTACCTACATGACATGAATGGATTTTTACAGTTTTATAACTCTTTATTTTCATGAATATTCTTTTAAATATTTCATGATTATTTACAAAAATTCATTTTCTTAAAAAATTTCATGTCATTTTTTTAAAAGAAAATAATTTTGAAGAATAAATGATATTTTCCTCAAGAATTCTATTCATGTGTTTTATCAAAACAACTTTCCATATAAGATGACATTATTTAAAATGTTTTTGTTTCAATTATAATGCCTCTATTACATACATGGTTTTAATATTTCTTATGATGAAATGACATCCATTTGTTTTTTATTGATTATGTTATGATGGGATGATGTTTATGAAACCCATTTCATTCTTCGGTTAAGGATGAAAGATTTATGTTTATTTTGTGGCACGCGTAAGAATGATTTCATTATGAGATGGATGGGACCTATATCTACATACATGTAATTGGGTAATGATTTATATCTCATTATATTAACATGGATAGAATAGAAAGTTTAATCTAGTTCAGTAATATAGGGTTGGAATGACAAGTAAACCCGGTTCAATAATGGACTTTGTCCACTATGATGGTCTTGTAAGTAATGCCTTGGCTACTTTGGAAATCATAACATGTGCATAATGGTTTTCCACAATGGAATGTTTTATTCCCATGAGATTTTATCATGATTAATGTTCCTTTATGATCTATGGCTTATGTACTTCCATGATTTATGTCATTACTCATGATTTAGATGTTTGATGTTCAGGTTTTTACGTTCAAATGTTTATGGATTGTTTTATGTTCTCCATGCTAACCCTTACTGAACATTTTAGCTCACCCTTTTTTTGTTTTATTTTTTCCAGGATTTAAAGAAAGGTTTTAGGTAAGAAAACTAAAGGGGTAGATCTTTATGGGAGATGTTGAAGATCTTTCACGATGATTAGAAGATTATGTTCCGAGTTTCCAAAGACACTAAACTAATATGTTTATTGGGCGTCTATTTGTCTCATTTATTAAGTATTCCACAAAAGTAATGTGATGTCCATGTACATCATGTTTGGGTCTCTACATCTTGTATATGATTAAACCTAATATTTTAGTTCTAACCCCCCATTCATCCTATTGATATTCACCGTAATGAAAATGATTTCTACAGTTTAAGAGTTAATATTGAAACAATAAAATAAAAAAATATCCATAAATACACCATTTTTTAGATTAAAATCTATATTCTATTCACTTGACTAAATATTTTTTTAATGAATTTTAATTCATTTATTTAAATATTATTTCTTATAAAATATCATTAATGTCATTTTTTAACAATATTCATTTAATTTCACATTAAATACATCATGATAAATGGTAAATTCAAATTTAATTCCTTAAACCACCCTAATATGTCACATAGATGTGTAAAATATTTGGGACATAATAAATCATTCAATTTAAGCACCTTTTAATATATTTTAAATCAATTATTTTATTTTTCTATTAATTGAATAAATCTTGTATTAGTATTGCACACGAATTTAATGTAATTATTTAATCCCTATAAATTATAAATAAATTAGCCCCCGGAAGATAATTTCTTTATTCATAAAATTACCTTTAATATTTATTCATCACTTTATTTTGTTCTTATGTGAACACATAAGAGATATTTAATAATAAGAGAGTGAAATTTTTTATTTTCTTGCTCTAAATATAATATTAGTCATTTTAATTGGAATGAATCCATTTAAAAAGAATAATTAGATCCAAATGTGATAATTGTATAAATGAATTCATCCTATATTATTTAATATAAAAAATTATTTTCATACCAAATATTCTTAACATATATTTACCTGATTTACCATTTAATAAGGTGATGGATTTTACCGTAGTTACTATACACAATTCGTTAAAATAAAATATATATATTTATCAAATTTTAACCTTAGGATTGTAAATATCAAATCCATTTTATCAAAATTCTATAACTATTGTTTCAGGAATTAATTATACATTATGTTCTCAAAACCCGATGAAAATTGTTTTTTATAAAAATAATCTTTTAAGCGTAAAACTGGATTTATTCCAATCACATTCCAAAAACAATTAGATAAATATTAATAATTTTTTTTCAATATATAACATATTGATTCCACATAAATTATTCACCAATAGTTATTAATTTAATTTATTAAGATTAAATCTTTTTGTCCACAAAAGAGAAATTATTCGGAAAAAATTTTCCATTACTTTCAAGTGGTTTTAATGATAATAAATGAACTAATTTTAAAAAATTTCAAAATTTATTTATTAATATTAATTACCACAAATTTTAGCAACTATTTTACAATGGTAACATAATATTTTAGTAGTAGATCACAGCTCATTCAGACAAGATCTTTCCTCAAACATATGATATTAATGAAATTGAATTTATTTAAAAACAAATACATCATAAATTCACCAAGTGTTACAATTCACATCATGTATATTCATCTTATGTCAAGTATTTTATGTGAAGTTTACAACATCATTTCCCATGGTTGTTAAGAGTCAAGTCTACAATGTCTAACCATTTCATCAATCCACAATTTCCAAGGCGAAACACACATGGAATTTTCAACACATCACAACATCAAGGTTATACCTATTTAATTTTTCATTATAATCATGATGTATTTCACTAAAAATATTTAAACTTATATTATAATCAAACCATTTAATAATTAATTCCTATAAACCAAACATTTACGTTATTTAAATCCATTTGAACATAAAATAAATACCCTTTATCTATTTACCCTTTCTTCCTTTTCCCAGTGTCATAAAACTTTTATTTCCGAATTAATTAAAAAAACCTCGAATGTCATTATAACTGAAAAACAATAAGGAAAACTAGTTTAATCACCTAATACCTTTATTTATTCCTTGATAACCAATTTTTTTATTTTCATGTGATTTACATACCCTATGGGTGGACTTATGATTGGTCTCATAGTCATCAACAGACCGAATGAGATCCATGAATGGTATATCATATAAATTAAACTATTTATCTATTATTATTAAACATTGTATATATAGATTTTTAAAAAATTCTCAGAATATATGAAACCACATACACTTGAACAACATCAAAACTATAGGAATTAGATTATAGACCACCAAAATTATTGTTATTCACAACCACTTGTCCAACGTCGTACATTGATTCAAGATACAATAGGCTTAATAAAAAATTGAAGAGCTATTTAGAATTAGGTATCATGATACTAAAAATAGGATAAATACATGAAAATTTATTCTTCTATAAAATAATGAATAAATGATGTTTTATACTTACCAAGGGATTAAAATCGCATGAAATGAAACATTAATATCCTAAGAATCAAAAGAAGAATTATCCTTTGAAGAGTTGGGAGACCTTATTTCATACTATAGGTTATTGGAAGAGAAATGTGGATGAAATTTGGGTGTTATAATAAAAATATTAGGAGTGAAAATTGTTAAATTCCCCATATTTAATAAAGAACATGAATAGTTTTCACATTTTCACAAACCATGTGTGAACCGTGTGGCCTACTTTTTCCATGAGGAAACCAAGTAACATGGTTTGTTGGGGAACCTGAATAGTTTAACAAAAAATTACCAACACAGGTGAATGGATTATTCTATCATTGAATTATTTCATAACCACCCATTAAATAGTCTACAAACTGTGCTCCCAAATTCTCCATGTCACATGGTCATGACACATAGTTAGTACTAATAATGTACCATTCACTATATGTAAATTTTCCCCATTTAGAATATTAAAAACCACTAGGACACTCCTGATGCCATCCCTATGATAAACTTGACCCTGATTCCGCCAAAAAATGATACCCAGCTCGAAATACCACAAGACTAAATGGCGTTCTTGATCCCCACGGGTTGGTGACTAGCACCAACACCTCAAAAACAACAAGAGGGAAAATTTTCACCCTACAAAAATTTTAAAACATGTAATATATATATACACATGATAGGAATAAATAATATAAGAGAAAACTTGAAATATATTTCATAGAAAAAATGAATCATCTAAAGCTATACAAACCCCAAAGTAGTTAAATAATCTCCGTGGTAAAATTCTAATAGAATTGGAAAAATAATACAAAAAGAGCTACTCCATACGATAGGGTTGGAAAACTCCCACCATCTCACACCTGCTACCTAGACACATCTAATAGAAACACCACTTCCTCACTATGTTTCATTACCTTTCCCTAAATTTAAATACATAACAACTTATACAGACCATCGAAGGGGTGAATAGGGTGTGTGATAAATAGGATCAGTAGGATCCAACTCATTTGTTCTATATCAAGTCACTATATAACACTCAGAACATAATCATGTTTAAAGAAAACAATGCATGATAATTTTTTAGAAAAACTAAATCAAATGTATGGTAAATAAATATTTCCCCATTTTTCCACAACTATAAATTATTCGAGGTAAAATAGTTTCAAGGTATATCAAATATATTAAAATAGTAAAATAATGCATCACATATTATATCAAATCCAACATGGTATAAACCAAAAGCATATCTAATAACATATCAAGGATAAAAAAGGGTAGGAAAGATAGAACACTCACACCCAAACAAAGAAAATTGTACGCAAGAAGTATCAAGCTATAATCATTGAATCTAGATAACATAAGAATACCCTAGGTAGTGAACCTCCTAATAGGAATAAAAAGTACCTAGATCAACGGGCCTAGGGAGTAAAGTAACACACCATGAGTGAACCCCCTGATATTATCTACAAATGAGGTATATGAATATACCTTACACATAAATACCCAAGGATTCCAATGTGCTACATTATCTAAAACATTTCTTAAAATCGAGTCTTTCAAAACCCTTTCATAAATCCATTTAAAAATGGTTTGAAAATACCATTGTTTTTACTAAAATAAAGGGAAACCTTGTTTTTACCAAGAAACCATTTCCACACACATAATTAAACCATTCCATTTCATTTACCCAAAAAAATTATAAAACTATATAAATAAAATCATCCAAAATATGCTAGAAACTGAACCACCTACCCCAAAATTGTGTCACGCACACCCAAAATGGGATCCACCAACACGAAAGAATGCAAAGACAATTACAAAGGCCCTAAAATAAATCATATCATCAAAAAATCTTTTCAACAAGAAAAGTTGTTAGTGGAAAATATAAAACAACACATACCTTAAGAAACCAGCACGCCACAACACAACTAACACAAATTTCATCCTATAGAGGGAGATCACATAACATAACAAGAAATTATCAAGATATTCAATGAAAAAATACTAATGGGTCTAAAAACATGGTCTAATAATTCTACAACAATAAAATATGAATAAATAGAAAGTTTACTTACCAAGAGAGAAACAATACAGACACAAAGGAGATTAATCCCGAGAAAAAATGATTTAGAAGGAGCGGAGAAGCCCAATATCACCCAGGGGAGATCCTAGGGTTCAAGAGAGGAGCCTTCATTCCAAATTAAAAAAGAAATAAGACATCAGAACATAAAAACATATAGGTTATAAATACTATAGAATGTGAATCATGGGTTCACGATTTAAAATTCAAAAAATAAATATATGATGAACCATGAATAAAATGAATTTAAAATCACTAATTGAACTTTTCATGTTTTGAACCATCCTCATAACAAGTAAACATTCATGTTATGAATAAGTTCACAACCTCAAGATAACAATAGATTCAAGAAAGGTAACCTATTTATGATTTGAAATCATTCAGTATTAATATTCTTTAGAATAACATAAAAAATCCATTAGTTCAGCTCAGATTCCAAAAGAAACCCTCTTAATCCTTATTTAAATTTATAACTGGACTCCATTAATTCTAACAAAAATGTATCCCCTTACTTTACGTTATTTCACTAGAAATGGTTTTTCATCCATTGAAGCCTCAAATCACACCCAAACAATGAATAAAATGAAAAGATAGATTGGAAATACCTAAACTAGAGTAACAATATGTTACAAAATCCCAGCCACAAGACTTTCTATCCCTAGGATGTCATGAAAAAAAATGGTTTCTAGAAACAGGTGATGCTAGTCTCTCTTATAAACAACTCACACTCCCATGTATCTTGAGGATAATATTAATGTCGCCATAATACTCTGACCAACATAATCAACATCCAATGATTTGTTTTACTTAAGAGTAATCAATCTCTCTACGTTTCCCTAAGACAGAAACATATCGATCAAAATAAATCTCTTCCTAACTCAAAATGTGAGCGTGATAATGATGGTAATTTATGAGTTGAGATATTTTCAAAAAATCACGAATTCCCATTAACTAAATTTTAATATTCAAACTGATAAGAAACCTTCCCAATATGCTTAGTGAATAAAAATGGTCCCACATATCTTAGAAAAAACTTCTAATTTTTCTATAAACTGATGATTACCCACACATAGGAGAAACTTTCATGAAAACATAATCACCAAGGGAAAACTAAAAAGATGATTACAAAAATGTACATACTATTTCTATATACTCTGAGATATAAATAGATAACAATGTATATCCAGAGTTCTAATTTATGTATCCTTAATGAGACTCAATCCTATAAGAGAGACCATTCCAACCTATTCCCAACCCAGAGGTAACATGCATGAGAAAACATACAATGCCACTAAGGGAACTATTTTTATTGAATACTAATAATTATTATTAAAATAAAACACTACCAGACCCAAATGTCTATCTCATGATCCAAAAAAATCTAATACACAAGAATAGAGCATATCCTTCGAGTTTTTAATATCACACACTATATGTATATCTTTCTTAGGATGGTAAGTTGAACTCAACATAACATAAGTCCCCATAACCTCTAGGAGACTTTTCTAGAACCATGAGGTTACCCAAGTATCATTTTTCACGAAATAGTAGAGGTAAATCCATGAAACCTCATAACCTCATCAACATTTTGGTTACCAAGGTATTCAACTTCAATGGTATCCCTGATCAAAATTAAGTGATTTGGATTTTTCATCTTATCAATCACCACCCATATAGAATTCCTTCATCAGGGAGTCCATGTTAATCCAAAAAAAATGTTTATGGGAACATATTACCATTTCAAAACCATCATCGGAAGTAGATGTAGAAACCTAAAAGGTTTTAGATTCAATGCCTTAATCTGTTGGAAGGCGTAACAACAGGACACATAATCTACAATGTCACACTTTATACTCAGCCAATAGAATCTCCATCTCATTTCGTAAAACATATTCATATCTCCTGGATTAATAGACCATGAATAAATATGAAATTAAAAAAAATACTAATCTCATAATATTTAACGGGATTAAAAATTGATCCATAAAATGGAGAATTCTATCCTAAGAGAGAGACTATCCAAAAATGTTCTCCCCACCATATGGGGTTTCTTCAATTAACCGAAAATCAGTATACATTTTCTTATACCTTATATTAGACACAAAAAGTGATGTGGATAAATAAAAATTGGTTAGAACCAATGTTGGAACAACCTACTGAGAATTAAGGTGAAACTGAGTGAAGTGCTCCAAAAGGTTTCACTCATCCTTCAATTCTAGAAGTTTTGGTGATGGTACATTCTTGATGAGAGAATATACAATGACATTCCCCTTTTAAGTGGTCTAGGTGATGTCGAATACAAACATTTTATGTTGTTCCACAACATGTATCTATTACTGATTAATGTACTTTTCTTAGAAAAAATATATCTGAAATATTTTTGGTCTTAAAATACCTTGAACGTCTCCCCAATAATATAGTGTATGCGACATTTAAGTGATTTCATAAAAGAGAAATACTCAAAATCGTCACTGGGGTAATTTTTCTAATGTGGTAAAAGAAAGTGAGTGCCATAAGACACATCATGTTCGTCTTTTATAATAACACAACCCAGACCATCCCTAAAAGCATCAAAGAAATCCACATAACCCTTACTAGTATCAAGTAAGATCAAAATTGGTGCTTATGTAAAAATTAATTTCAACTCATCAAGAGAATACTAAATCATTTTTCTCATATGAATTTCACCCATTTTCAGCTAATATCAATCAATAGTTATACAATTACTGATAAATCCTTGATAAACAATCTATTTTGACCAATAAGGCCACCATAACTATGAATTTTAATGATATTTCATGGATTAACCCATGACAAGAAAACCTATACCTTATCAAGATCAACTGTTAATCTAAGACCATAAATCATGTTCCACAATAACATCACTTTATTGATCCATAAATTCAATTTCCAAATCATTATATACAATTGATGACTCTTAATGATTTCCATAACAAAAATCGAATAGTTCTCATGATCATACTCAAATCTATAATAATCCAAAATATCATTAATGATCAATACCGAAAAAGTGTCGAGATACACAAGGAATATCTGATTCATATAGGAAAAACAAAATAAGAACATTGTTTAGAAAAAAATGAATCATAAGATACTCACAATGGCAAGACCAACTCCTAAAATCCATTTCGGTATATCTAGCTCCCAAACTCAAAGTTAATGATAACCCTACCTAATATCAATCTTTGAAAACAAGCTTTCCCCATTTAACTAGACAAAAAATTAATTCACATAAGGAAAAGGATACCTATTCTTAACCATTACCTGGTTCAAATTATGATTGTCCACACACTGTCAATGGGAACCATTTTTCTTCTAGGCAAGGAGAAAAGTGGCTTCTCATGGAGTAACACTAGGGTGAACAAAACCATTCTCCATCATATCATCCAGTTGAATCTTGATATCATTAATCTCTTATGGATGATATGATAATAGGGTATTTATACCATATTTTTATCTAGAACAATATCAATCATGAACTCTACCTCCCTCTCTAGACGAATATTGGAGAAATCATCTAGAAAAACAATAGGAAAATTAATGACAGCTAAGGGAATATTAAACCAAAATGAAACATCATTGGGATCAAATGAAAATGTAAGAATGAAAATCCTATTATCTATGTGGGAAGGTCTTGTATGATCTAACATCATATACCATTATCCCTATAACACCTAATATCTCCCATTAATTATAATAAATGAGACATGAAGTTGATAACAATCAAAATCATCCTGATGAGCGATAAACCAATTCATCCTGATAATTTTTTGAAATATATCAAGATAATGAATCATGAAATCCTAGAAAAAATCATTGTAGGATATCAATAGTGAAAAGGGATACTAAAACCCCTATTGTTTTCTCATTCCATGAAGTGTCTCTAAATTCATAATAACGGAAATGAGTTCCGTTGGTAGTTAAATAATGTCCGAAAATGGAGATATATAAATGAATGAGAGGAACCTATATCAAATAGACTAACTTCTAATGATGGAGAGATAAATATGATACCTCTCACTATCATTGGACTTGTATCTTCCTCCACTAGAAACTCATATACTACATGAAGTTACTTCACTCCTGAGGCCTATATATGGATCCTTATATACATTAAAAATATTAATGTGTTATAGTACCATTTGGATTTGAAAATATTTAACCATGAAGTTTTGTATATATATCCTGATTGAAATCTTATATATGAACATAACATCTACAATTGTTACACATCTTCATAGGTATATAGAAATAATGCTGGGTTTGTCGAAAATTTGCAAGCTTATCATAAATTAGGGGCACACTAATTGTTATAACTGAAGATGTGGATGAGGATCATTACTAAGAACTACCCCAAACACTCTTGCGATGATCATTACAGTTCTTATTCCTCTCCCTATGTGACACTAAAGATCTAACTGAGTGGAAAATAATGGGAATAAAAACCAACCTTGCCTGCCATATCCATCTCTTCCATATATTCACTTTATATTGAATTTTCATAGGTAGAAATACTCAATATAAATACATGTGATATGATATCTGATCACAAACCCTATAGGTACATCTGATCCTTCAACTATTCATTCATTACTACATCAATAGAAAAATGAACTTTCTCTTGGATCAGGTTAGTGTATGCCAACATTGAATTCCAATCTACAACAAGGAGAGAAAATCCAAATATTTTAACATCAACAGTGACCCTATGAAAATTTTTGGGAAGAAGTGGGACTATAAAACCATTCAATTCAATCCCATGGGTCTACATTACTATACAATGAAATCTCCCCATCACTTGATAAAACCATAGAGTCTCAATTTCGCATAGTTTACCCTGATATTTTCAGGTGTATCCATGATTTTGAAGATCTTATCAATATTTTCAAGCTATTATTCCACCTCTTGAGGTTTACTAGTGCCCTTAAGTGACATTGTTTTCTTGAATAAAAAATATCATGATCAATCTATTACTCGTTCATGTTTCAGATATACCTCAACAACTACATTCTGGTATTGAGATATATATTGGTCTATATTATGAACTGACCACAAGATAACCTTGATAATATTTCGATCAAGTGATGGTTTACCTTGATGATCATCTGATGCTCCCTTTATAGGAACCCATATAAGATGTTTTATAGGTATGTCATTGTACACCAAAATAGATGGAACAATTAGACAACAAGACAATACCAATTAAAAACATACACTCATAAGAAATACTATGAATAAGATCAAGATCATCAAAAGGAGACCATCATCCCAAAATTATATGGTAACATCAGTTTCATGATTGAAAGAGCAGGCCACAAACTCACTTCAACCAACATCTCATGTCCCATAAATCCTATCTCTCTTCTACAAACTTCACAAAAATTACTAAAGCTAAACTCTGATACCAAACTATGATGAACATAACCACCATTACAATATGGTACCTGACTCTAACCACCATGCATAGGAAGGATGTTCCTATCTATATGGGATATAGACTAGCACCTGAGAAATAATAACAATAAGAGGGAACTATTTAGACAACCATATCACCACTAATTACCTTGAAAATGCTGACAGAGGCGATAAAACTCAAATGTATCTTAAAATAACAAGGTATAAGTCCAACCTAAATATATAACTAAAAATGAAAGAGTTACTCTATGTGATAGCATGGTAAAATCAAACCATGTCACCACCAACTACCTAGACAAAGATCACATAAACATCAAAACCTTACTATAGCGCTTTTTCATTCATTGTATTGAATGATATAACAAGTTCTATACAAAAACTATTTGGTGAACAAGGAGTGAGAAAAATATACTCAACATGATCCCACCTAGGTGTTCCATATCAAGTTATTATAAAAAAGTCTGAACATTCAAATTTTTAAAGGAAAAATGGATTGATAATTAGGTTATTTGTTTTTATATCTAAATCATTTTAAAAAAATATTTTACAAATATTTCTATAACACCATAATAATCTAGGTAAAAACTATTTCAAATCATATCTCCTATATCAAAAAATTCAAATCATGCATCAAATATCATAACGAATATTTTATATGATAGAATAGTAGAACATGACACATCATTCTAAGGATAAAAATATGTTAGAACAATTAGATAACTCTTACCAAAACATTAACAATAATGTGCATCATGTCACTAGATATATGCATCGAGTATTGATAGAAAAGGAAAATCCTAGTAATTTAATATCCCAATAGTTTTAATAATTCCACTGATCAATGGGACTAGGGAGTGGAAGAACACCCCATGAGTGAATCCCTTGATAGTATCAACAGACCAGTCCTATTACGACACCTTCCACCTATGTGCCTAAGGATTCACATGTGATGAATTTTCCAAACCATATCATAAAAACCTATATTTGAAAACTATTTCGTAAATATATTTCATAATTATTTTAAAATAAGTTTCTATTTACCAAAAATTTGGGAAACCCACCTTTTCTAATAAACCCCTTTCCCCAAACACAATTAACTCACACTAGTTCATTTATAAAATAGTTTATAAAACCAATGAATTATATTTCATTCAACATAGGCTACAGAAGAGACTACCTACCTAATGGTTATGTTGTACACATCCGAAATGAGATTCACCAATATAGAAGAATGAAAAGACTACAATGGGGGCCCTAGAATAAATTTTTACATCTCAGAACAAATTCAACAAGAAAAAAATTAATATAGAAGATAAAACAATGTGTACCTCAAGAAACTCACATGACACACCACAACCAACAAAAATATTATCCTTTGGAGGATTATTACACAATAGCTTTAAAAAATATCAAGAGAATCAAAACCATAAGAACAATAGATCTGAAAATGTAGTGATATAGTACTGTTGCGACCAATGGTAATGAAGAAGCTAAATAAAAACTTATTTGAAGGGATGAAGTACAACCACAAAAACATCAATCATTGGATGAAATGATATTAATAGAGCATAGATCCCCATAAAAACATGGGAGAGCTCTTCAGTTTTGATAGAGGTTCCTATACACTGAATGAAAAATAAATCATATGTGTAGTGTATAAAAACCTACAAGACATGAACAGTACAAAATGTGAATCTGGGGTTCATGATGTGATATCCAAAAAATCCATATACACCAACAAAATATCTCCTTGATTAAATGAACAATGATCAAACTTTTAACAATGTCAACAACTCTCATGATGTGTAACCATTTTTTTATCAAAACCAGTTCATAGAAGCATCCTAGTAATAGATTCACATTGTGTAACATGTTGAGAACACGAAATAATTCAATAAGAAGATTATATAGAAACACATATAAAATACCATGAGTAAACCCATTCCATAAATGATATAATCTATAATTTTTTCACATTTACACATTTACTCTATTAATTCCAACAAACAAACAACCCCCAAACCTTAAGTCATTTTCCCCAGCAAAGGATCTCCATCATTAGAAGTCCCCAAATGCATTCAAACAATGTTTAAAATGAAAAGAGATATGATAAATACATTAAAGTAGCTAATAGTAATTTACATTCCAAAATTTCGAGAGGAATTCCAAAAAACCATTTTAAAAGGCTTTTAGGCAAATTTTATTCAAAAATTTTCTTTTTCAAAAGATCATGATATTACAAAGAGTAACCATGCATTACTCAATGTTTTACCTATAATGTTGAAATAATCTAGATATAGGTAGTTATTTGACACCAAATTTATATAATTAAACACATAAATATCATAATAACACCCCAATAGTAAAATTAACCCTCTATGAGCACCGTTATGGTACACTTTTGTTCAAACTCAAGTTATGTGAGGCATTAAATAACATAATATTTCACATGATGGATTCTAAATTTTTTTATTTTTGTGACTAAAATATGATTTATTTATCTTAAATTCCTTATGAAATCTCACTCAAATCATTAAAAATTAATTAATATATTACATTCACTGTACATGTTCATTTATTTTATTTATCCTTGCTTGCTGTCTATTCTATGTGATGATGTACTATCCACAAATTCACAAACAATTAGCCACGCATAATTAAATAAACACAAAATTATGTGATCATTAGTTATTTTTCTAAACATTGATCATTAGAGTAGATGATGGATCAAATGAGACTCTAGGATAACTCCTTGAGGTAGGCACCAACTCGAGTTTTAACGCTCATCAAACTCTTGTGCATTCATCCTATTTCGTTCCACATCGACTTTTGACTCAAACTGCATCATTTAAATAACTTCTATTTTTACAATTCATACTCACATATAGGCGAGGATTTACTCTGAATTCTTAATTACATTTTCATTACTCAAATTATGGACACACGGTGGCACAAACATTTAAATTTAGTTGGATTTTGAATAAGAAATATTTTATTATTGGACCCGAAATGGGTCCCTTGAGTTAATAGTAACTGATTAAGATTAAAATGGATTTATATGTCCAATTACATTTATTTATTTATTCAATTTCATGAAAAATAATCCATTAATACCAAAAAATTGGATTATTCCAACTACCTCGAGTTATTATTCACGTGAATAGTATCACGTGGTACTCTTCACATCGATAGTAATTCAAATTAATTTTATAAAATATTAAAAATTAAAAAATGTTATTATGATAATAGTTTGATCATAAAATGACTATAATTGATCATTCAAACTCTGAATGATGTGCTGTTAGTGTCAATGGTTCTGTATTTAAGCTATCTTCCCACATTCTTGAATATTAATAAAAAACATTTAGTCATGTATTACATGAATACTCTAATTCTAATTGAAGAAGCCCGGAGTTTTATAGAAACATGAAAAATAGATAATTTAAAAAATTTATGGTTTTTATTTCAAGATGTTGCATCAATTACAGAAACCCATAATTGGATTCTACCAAGGATCACATGTAATTTAATTTGAGCTTGAATAGAAAAAATCAAACAAAACCGTAAACAATACCTTGTTTGATATAGAAAACTGATTTGATCTACCCTATTTCAGAATATCATGGCTCAAAGGAACGAAGAAAGGAATACTATAGATCTTACAAATGTTCACCATAGCTCCTAGATCACCATTATTAAATTATTCAGGGCTATCATGGCGAATTTAAGTTCATACAATATCGTTTTGGTCGCATGAAGAATATATACATGATAAGATGAATCTGTATAAATCTGACCATGTTCACATATTAGTTTCTCTCTCTAAATTATGAGAGTGGTGGATAAAAGTTAATATTACCTCCCTATAATAATTAAAATTCAGGAGAGAACTATTCATGGATTAAAAATTAGCTTAAATAATAAGTTAGACTTTCAAAGATTTCATGTAATACCCTAGATAATTTTAACCTATTAAATTTTCCAATAATAACACATGTAACTAATTATATTTGTCATAAATTTAACAATTATTTCACGACTGAATTTTGATATTATTATATGTCACATGATGAATTATGAGGGATTAATTTAGCTCATTCCTCATGTTATTATTTAATTAACCTTTAATGAATATATTTCATTTGAAAGATAACACTTTTATTGTATTAATTGTTATTGAAACTTTACTTATAAACACATTGAGAAATAAATTCAATCATCAATATTATATTATTAAATAAAACAATTTAATTAATTTACTTCTGATTTTCCATACTTGAATTTTCACCAGTCATTGCATGTGGGTCCAAATTAATCATATTCTCTTATTTATCCAAATGGGTGTAACCTATGGATACACTTATTGTGTGATCCTATAAACCATTATATTTACATTATTGATTCATAACCAGTGACTAAAAGGTGTATATATTATGAAAACATGGAATATTTGGATATATAAAAATTCACATCTTTAAAAGACTCCTAAGAACTTTTTATGTGTAGTATAATCACTTTTTATCCTGATATAACATAAACAAGGATGATTTTTTTATTTCCCTTTCATGATTTATTTATTCATGAACATCCTTTATAGACTTAACTTAAACCACTATGTATGTGGATTTAATAAAGGTATTACAATCCAATTTAAATGGACATTATCTATCTCTTCCTTTTTGAAGAAAAAATATAATGTCTTGATCATTATACCAATTCCAAAACACCAATAATGCACCCCATGAAAGCCTCACCATAAATCGTTGTGTCATGGTTTTCATCATTAATAAAGTGTTAATTTAAATGGTATATAAAGAAAATAATCTCAAGTCAAGAGACTATTACAAATGTTCATAAATAAAATAAATAAATCAATCAAGAAACATGTGTCGTTATTATTGGTGGGTAAGTCCTCAAAATCATCTTTACGTAATATCACCTAGTAAAAAATTCATGAGAATAATTGTCAATAAAATAAAAATAAACAAATTTTGATTATTTGGGGGAATATATATTAAAAATATTTTTTATTGTATTGTGTTGAATTTATTTTTCATTGGTTCCACACAGTTTATTTGAATTCATTTTGAGTAAATAAATAGTTTAATCTGACACATATAAATCCAATTCTTCGTTTTTGGGTTTATTTATGAATAAAACGTATTAATTTGAATTATTTCAGTTCAATTTAGTAATAGTTTAGTTTTTTAAAGTTATGTCTAGTTAAATTTTTATTGGTTTATTATTTTCTGGTTTATATTAATTTTAGTCATTTTAGTTTTATTCAGTTCATTCTTAATTTGTAGGTCTATTAAATAAATCATATGATTTACATTTCTTTCATACATATTATTGCATTTTTTTCTTTTATGGATTGATTGAATTTAGATGTGTTTTATTTAATATTATTTACATTCTATCGGTTCATGTTTGTTAGGGTAAGATTATTCCCTTTTGGTTAAATATTATTTTATTATGTTTGATTTGGATTAGGAATATATGCATAGTAATTTTTATTTATATTTGGTTTCATTATATTCTCTTCAATTTAGTAATAGTTAATAGTTGAAAATTATTTATGTTCAAGTTAAATGAATTTGTTTACATGTTAATATATAAATATTAACTAAAATAATGTACATGTTACTAAAGTATATAGATTTAACGTAAAATATTTATATCTGTTTCTATTTATATATTAATATTATGTGAAGTTATTTTATTTTACACTAACATAAAATTAGTTTACCCTAACAAAACCTTACTTTACCCTTACATATCAGTGTTTAAAAATTACATAACATTTGTTTACCCATACTTAACCATTAAAATTTTATGTTTACCCTTATATAACATTTTTTACACTTAATTAAATTTATATTGGCATTACGTAACAGTAATTTACCCTTAATTAACATTATTTTACCCTTAAATTACAATATTTTACTCTTAAATAATATGTAAAAGTTTTTGTTTTCCCTTTTGTAAATTTATTTTTCCATTAACTATTTTTTACACGTAAATAAATTTATTTTACCCTTATATATTATCAACAAGTTAATGTTCACCATTACATAAATATGTTTTACCATTACTTAACTTCTATTTACCCATCAATTACTTTATAATTCACTACCAAACATTTTTACCCTTAATTTAGTTTAGATTACCCTTAGTTGACCTAAAAAGGTTTCAATTTACCCTTACATAACATTTATTACACTTACTTATCTTCAGTTTACCCTTATTTAACTTTAGTTTACCCATACGTATCTTTGTTTTATCCTCACATAACATCATTTAACCCAAACATAGCTTGTAAAAGTTTATTTTTACCCTTAATTAACATTATTTTACCTTACATAACTATGTTTTACCATTAATTAATATTTTTTACCATTAATTAATCTGTAGTTTTTTTTATTACCCTTGTATAACTTTAGTTTACCATTAAATAACATTTTCATACCTTCAAATACCTTTATTTTTCCCTTACGTAACCTCTAAAAATTAATGTTCACCATTAAATAATATTATTTTACCACTACATATTATTTTACCATCAATTATATATTTTTTACACTTATAAAACATTAAATTTACATTAAATAAACTTTAATTTTTTTTATTCTTACATTACATTATTTTACCCTTAACTAATTTTACTTTATCCTACATAACGTTTTTTAAACTTATATAACTCTATAATACCCTTACTTAGACATTACATATATTTTTACCCATTATGTATCTTTCCGTACTCTTACATACCTTTTTCTTACCCTTACAAAACATTTTTTTACACTTAAATAACTTGAAGTTACACTTAATTAACCTACACATGTTTTTATAAAATTACATAATGTTAGTTAACCAATAAAAATATATGAGTTCCATGATTTTATTGTCTTTATAATCACTATAATAATCTTTATATGAATCACTTTGGGGCCTAAACATTATTTCTCCTTGATATTATAGTTTTTTAATGATTTGAAATCCATTTCTTATTTTTCACATTATTAAAATTTTGATCCTTTCTCTTCTGATAATCCAGGATAGTATTGTGTGGCTCATCAATAGATACATCTTGAATTTATTCCCATGATGTAATATTTTTTGCAAATTTATCTATAATGTTCGTCATTTATTTTTGGAACATAGTTAAATTATCCACATTGTTCACAATGTCTTTGAAATGACTATTTATCACAATTACTGTAATGAAATAGTCATGAAAATCCACATCATCAGTTATTCTTATATCTTCAAATTTTTCCCTATATATTTTTAATTTTTCTTATTTTATTATAATTCTTCCTTCATATATGTTCTCCAATTTATCCTACATTTTCTTTTTTATCTATTGGCCTATCACTTTATTGTACATTATTTTATAACATGATAGTAATATAGTATTTCGAGGCTTCCCATCTATCTCATGTTCCCTATTTTCTACAAAATTAATAGAAAAATCTCATGAAATTAGTGGGTATAGTACTGGAAATATAGTTCTTATCAATAGTTTTAAAATGTTGGTGTTTTCTAGGGATCCTTTGGTATAAACTATAACTTTGGTTACTAAAGCCACGATTTGTTATGTATGGGGATATCCGTATAATAATAGTTTCCTTTAAATTTAAAGTATATGTCACATTTATTTTAATTT
The DNA here is from genome assembly GCA_963277665.1 of Viscum album. Classification (NCBI taxonomy): domain Eukaryota; kingdom Viridiplantae; phylum Streptophyta; class Magnoliopsida; order Santalales; family Viscaceae; genus Viscum; species Viscum album. The sequence goes on from OY728123.1 coordinate 206,435,019, forward strand.
ATCCATTAGTTTAAAAATATTTTCAGTATACATGTTATACTGATGCTTTGTTAAACCATTGGTATAAAATTCCATCACCATGGAATCCAATAGAACCTCGCATTATAGACCAAAATAGTACACACTCCAAACACTTGAACCCACAACACAAAAAATTGTAATCCAATATAGTAAAATATATAAAAAATTAAATCTTTAAACTTGTTATAATACACATTTAAAACAACACCTATATTAAATAAAATTTAGTAATCAAACATCGTATATCATTATTATAAGTCATAAATGTAGATGATCAATATATATCCCACAATCACAACTATTATCACCCTCATTACCAAAAAACGCATCACTATCATCATCATAATTTCTATCTAAATCAACATTAATGTCACCATCTATGTTACAAACATCAATATATTCATCACAAAAACTAGAAAAGTTATCACCCTGACCACCCCTAATTCTATCATCACCATCACCCTATATATCATATAATATAAACATTATCAATATTCATGTGTAAAAAAATATATATGTATTTAGTGTAAGTGATGTACATAATGAGACAATAACAGTCATAAAATTCCCATTGGGCTTTTGAATTTATTCATGCCTGATTGTGGCTATTTTTTAGACTCTGGTTCCTCTGTATAAGCCTTCACTACCTCTTTCCAAGATGATTATAACTTGATACATCCATAAATGTTAGAGGAACTTGATGTGGTCTAATATCTATTGATAATAATTCTCTTACCTGGTCAAATATTTACTCCCCCATGTTGATCAACTCTTAATAAATGTTGAAAATGATATATTTTTTTTCATAATTTGTTAGTTTACTCCATATTAGGGGCCTCCAAAGAAACCTTTTTCCAATATAAATGAAGTATTTAGTAACAAAATAGATAATATAATCTGAAATCATAAAATTTAAACATAAAATATATTATTTTTTCTTTTTTTACATCACTTCAATAATTCATTATTCTATTTCTGAAAAATAATTCTTCTTGAGGCACAAATCATTCTATTTTTAATATTTTCCTCCTTAACAGAATTGAATTTTAAAAAACAATTATTCAATAATACTTTATTTTTTAACACAATTAACTCATTTGAACTAATATTTAATTGATAATAAATAAATCTAATTGCATTAAATTTATTGAAAATGTATTGTGTTATCCTAAGCCATGCAAAACTATAATCAATAAAACTAAAATGAAAAAAATGTATTTTTTTGGTAAAGATATATTATTATTAGTTTTTTATTATTGTACTGGGTCAAATATATTTTGAATTGATACCACTATGTTCTAATGAATTCATTTTTAGTATGATTTTTTAGGTTATTTCAACATTTATAAATTCAATTCATCTTTTTTCATTATAGTTTAGTTATGAATAAAAATTATTAATAAATATTACTTTAAGTCAATATGGTTTAGTTTAGTCTTATAAAGTTATGTTCAGTTTAATTTTTATTATATTATTATGATTTGGTTTAGTTAAATTTTAGTCCCTTCAATTTTGTTTAATTAATGTTTCAGTTGTACGTTCATTCAATACATCATCTGATTTATATTTCTTTCAAACCTATTTTTACAATTTAGTTCCTTTAAGGATTGATTTTTTTTAGTTTTTTATTTAATATTTTCAATATTTGAGTTTTTTAGCTATATCTGGGTAAGATAATTCTTTTTTGGTTCAATTTGGTTTCATTATGTTTGTTTTGGATTGGGAATGTATGGATTGTAAAGATTATTTTTATTTAGTTCATTTATATTCCCACAACTTTATATAGAATTTATAGTTGATTAGTATTTGTTTTTATATTAAATTAAATCATTAACATGTTTATATATACAATATTATATGAAACTATTTATATGTTACTAAAGTTTATAGTTTTCATATTAATAATGATTATATTTATAAATATTTATATGTTAATATTATATGAATTTATTTTAGTTTACCCAAACTCTAATTTATTTTACCCTAAATTATATGTAGTTTTCCATTAGCATTTTTAACCCATACATAATTTCAGTTTACCCTTAATGAAGATTATCTATCCATCACATAACTTTAATTTTCCCATACTTAACATGAACATGATTTTGTTTACCTTTATAGAACTTTTTTATGCTCAATTAACCATATTTTACCCTTATATTACATTATTTTACACTTAATTAACTTATTTAACCACAATTACCATTATTTTACCCTTACATAACCTGAACACGATTTTTTCACCATTATGTAACTTTCTCTTACCATTACATAACATTTATTCACACTTACATAACTATAGTTTACCCATACTAGTACTATAAACCTTATCTTTAACCTTAAACAAATATTTTTAGTAATACATAACCTATATTAACCTTTACTTAACTTTAGTTTACCCTTATATAACTTTTGTTTACCATTACTTTACTTTAGTTTACCCTCACATAACCTATATATGTTTCTATTTACCCTTAAAATATTGTTTTAGCCTTACTAATATTAATTTTATGCTTAATTAACTTTATTTTACCCTTAATTACCATTTTTACCGTTAAATAACTTTATTTTACCCTTACATTACCTATAAATGTTTATGTTTACACTTTCATTACATTATTTTACCCTTAATTAACTTTTCCATACCCTTTCCTAACATTAGTTTACCCTCAATTAATCTGTACAAGATTCTATTTATCTTTTATAGCATTAGTTAAACCTTAAGTAACAATTTTTTACTTTTAAATAAATATTTTTTACCCTTACATAACATGTACAATATTCTATTTACCACTAAATGTTTTTACCCTTACATAACATTAGTTTAACCTTACTTAAATTTAGTTTTCCATTACTTAAATTTCTTTTACCGTTACATAAATTATATTTACCATTAATTAACATATAAATTTTTTTGTTTACCTTTAAATAAAATTATTTTACCCATAACTAACTATAGTTTATCCTTTTATAAAATTATTTTACCATTACATAACTTTGTTTTACTCTTAGATAACATTACTTTACCCTTTCTTAACATGTACATATTTTTTATCCCTTGAAATTTCCCCTTACATAACACTATTATATACATAAATAATATTATTTTACCCCTAGATTAATTTAGTTTACCCTTAGTTAACCTCAATATGTTTCTGTGTACCCTAAAATAACTTTTCCTACAATTACGTAACTTTGTTTCAGTATTAATTTACTTTAGTTAACCCTATCATAAAATGTAAAATTTTATGTTTAATCTTATATAAATGTGTTTTAATCTTAATAAGCATATGTTTACCTTTACTAAGCTTTATTTTACCATTTTTTAACACTTCTTTACCATCACTTAGCATTATTTTATCATTACTAAACCAGTAAATGTTTTAGTTTACCCTTACATAATGTTATTTTACCCTTACATTATTTTACAATTTTTTTACCCTTATATAAATTTATTTCACCCTTAATTTATTTTTTTACCCTTTTTACTTTATTTTACCCTTAATTAACCTGTATATGTTTCTCTTTACCCATACATAACATTTTTTTACTCTTACATAACTTCTTTTTACCCTTACTTATCTTTAGTTTACCCTTATATAACTTTTAATTACTCTTAATTAACTTTAGTTTTCCATTACCTAACCAATAAAAGTTTCTTTACCCTTAAATAACTTTTTCACACTTATTTATCATTTTTTAACCTATAGTTTACTTTTTTTACCAATAGTTAACATTATATTACCCTAACATAACATGTATATGTTTCTATTTACCCTTAACATTTTTTACCATTATCTAACCTTTCATTACCTTTACGTAACTTTGTTTTACACTTACTTAACTCTAGTTTATCATTAAATAGAATTAATAAGTTTGTATTTACCATTACATGACTTTAGTTTACCCTTATATAACATATTGATACAATTAATTATCTTTAATTTGTTGTTAATTAACCTATACATGTTTCTATTTACCCTTAACAAAATTTTAAACTTAATTAACTTCATCTTACCCATACATTAATTTATCTAACACTTACCTAAATATAAATCAAACTTACATTAAATTAGGTTACCCTTACCAAACATCCATAGGTTTTTTGTTACTATTACATAACTTTTTTTACACTTAACTTTATTTTACCATTACATAACATTAGATTACCCCTATTTATAATTATTTTACCCTTAACATTATTTTACCAATACTTAACATTATTTTCATTACATAACTATAGATTACACTTACATAACTAGTATAATTTTATCTTTACCGCTATGTAAATTTTTTTACACCATTATAACTTTACTTTCACTTTAAAAATTTTCATCTTACCTTTAAATTACATTCTATTCTAATTAAATAACCTATATATTTTTAAAAAATTATATCACATTTTTTACCCTTATATAATGTATTTTTACAATTAAATAACATTACTTTACCCTTATGTAACATTTTTTGAACCTTAAAAAATTAGTTTTAGCCTTATAAAACAGATAAAATATTCTATTTGACCTTACAATTGTTTTTCATTTTGTAACATTATAATTCCATTAATTAACTTTAGTTTACACATAAATGTTTCATAATTTTGGTACGATCCAATTTCATTTATTTTGGAACCTAATTAAATTTAGGCCTTGATGAAAAATCATTTATTCCTCTCTTGTTATCGCATCACCATCCTCCCCATTATTGGGAAACACTTCGTTGCATCCTTGTTTTTTTTCTTTATTATTATTCTTAAAAAATAATATTCAATAATAAAAACGGTGTATCAATTTAAATCATTTTAATTTTATTTAAAAAACTAAAATTTTATTATTACCTTAAACTCAACACCCTTCTAATGAGAAATCATTTCTTGATATTGTGCTTCTAGACACTCATTTAGGATAATTGTAGCCAATAAATCTATTCCAACTCTAGAAACCCATCCATTATATGACTCATGTTTATATTCTATATATAGATCAACTAAATACATTATCCATCCATCCCTCATAACCCCACTATCTATAAAATTATAACAATGAAACTACTAAAATATTAATTCATATAAATACAATAATAATAAAGAATTAAATATACTAAATTTTATTACCTATATTTGATCTTGAGTATTAAATTTTATTTCAAATTCAATGTGTCTCCATGAGATTGTATTAATGGGATTGATGTCACCATATTTTTCATGTGTCTCTAAAAAACCCATTCTTTCTCTCCCTATTTTACCAATCATTTGATTATCCTCATTGTAATCAACCATCACATGTGTGTGGTAGTTCTACAATTCAAGCATGTGTTCATTCCCACACCACCTTATAGTGTTAGACACAACTATGAAAGAATAAAAGTAAATTATTAAATTAATATATATTATAATGATAAATTTTAAGGACACAAATATTACTATGGTTTTTAACATATAGCTCATATAATATTTTTAGTGCGTACAACCAGATCCTAGGGCTATGGAGTTTCATAGACCATTGTAGTACGTCAGTATTCCAATGTATTCTCAAGATGATCAATATAATTGGGATGCTAAAAATGTGTTAGAGAAGAAGTTAAGGGAGCATGAACATAAAATACCAGAGAGAAACATGTAGTGGGAAATAGAGCTAGCATTGAGATTTATGGAAAATGATAATATGAATGGGGAGTGGAAACCATCATCGGATAGAGAATAGATATTTTGGGAGAATCAGATATAAAAAGTGGTGATATTATAGGTAGACAATATATCTTGTGTTCCTATAATTGATGTGTGGGATAAGAAATTGTAATACATGGTATATCTAATAAAGGGTCAGGGTGTGATCAGGTATAAGGAGAAGTTTGCTCAGCTCTGGCACCACCCCTCAAATCATTCGGATGAGAACGGATTCATCTTGGATGGTCAGAGATTATTTGTCAGATGTTTGATGGTTGCTTATTCAAATTTTAAATATAAGTTAATAATGTAATGACCCAAAAATTTTAAGGAATTTTTTTTCTTAAATACTTTGGAATTTTACAAGTCTGTAGTTTCTGACGGTGCCGGATTCCGAGTCACAATGTGCCCGGAATAAGTTTCTAAAGTATTGTTTGGGTATATTCAGTAAATGTACTTGCGGGTTTTTCTATCTTTCGAACTGCTGCTCGGAATTGAAATCCAAAGACACCGATGAACTCGCAACGTTGGTATTCGCCTAAGGGGAACTTTACCGCTATTGCGTTTTCTTGGGAGGATAAGTTAATTTTTGGGACTACTTTAAAATAAATAAAACATTATGTGTTACATAATTTTTGTGTTAAGGGGGTGGTTATCTTCACCAAAGAGGATTTGGAGGTGGGGCCTACACCCCACATAACATCCCATGAGAGAATAATTTTTGGTGGGGCCCATACGAACCCAAACCCCTCAACTCCCCCTTTAACTCCCATGAAGCCCCTTTAAATCATAAACCTTTCACCTCCTTCCCTTAAAGATTCTAACACCCACTTAATTAATTGTCAATTAATTAAATGTCTCACCAAATTTGAATTATTTTGAAATTCCTATAAAGAATAAAAATAATAGCCAATCTATTATTTTTGGGTTGGCACATATTGTGTTGGTTGATCTTTGGAGAATATATAGGGCCTTCTTCCAACGAAGAAAACTTTCCTCTCTCGACGAAGAAAGGAGACGCCCATGAATAACTCCCATCTTCTTTATTCTTCCTCCACATCAAAGGAGAAGATGCCACCCGCGTAGAACATCTCCAACATCTTTACCTCCAATGTTTATGGAACGATGTCCATCTTCCGCGATGCCCAAATTCCACGACGCCATCTTCTGCGACTTCGAAAACATACATTGAATCGAGGTAGGGGTTATGAATAATTTTAATTGAATAAAATTGTACCTTGTTCTTCGTTCAATACCTTGGTTTGTCTTTGGCCAAATGATATCATCTAATACAGAGGTGGCAGTCCGAACCAACATGGCCTAGCGTTCTTCCGTTTATTATTGGTTTATTTGGAAACGGAGGCGGAGCTGGAAGGGTTCTGTGCCATCACACAGCGCCGAAGGAAGAGGCATGACCATGAGGCGACAATGATCGAAGGAGGTGGCAACCAAAGGTCGTGGCCAAGCCAGGCCCCGAAGGGGGTGGACTGGTGCTATCACACCAACCGTAGGGAGGAAACCACCGCCCACATCCACGGCCCACATGGAGTAACCAAAGTGGCCTGCCCTAGCCGGCCGGAATGGAGAACCACAGCGCCAACTTGGCGTCGTGCTGCGGAGGATACTGCAACCCGCTGCGCGGGCTGCTCGGCGGGTGAACCGGCCGGCCGCCTTCTGGACGGGCTGAAGGAAACTACAGTGCCTATGGGCACTGCATGCGTAGGAACAGTGGCCCACAACTTCAGGCCGCTCGTGCCTGACAAAACCAGCCAGCTTTGGCCGGCCGGGTAGTAAGGAGGGGTGGCGCCACTCGGCGGCGTCGAGCGAGCCGAACCGGCCTGCGACCTAGGCAAGGTCTGCGGGTGGGCTGCACCCAAACGGGCTAGGCTGACCCCCCAGCTAGGTCAAGCCCTCCAAAATGGGTTGGGCTGACCCCAGTCGGGTTGGACCCACCGAACCAAGTCAGGCCGACCCACCATCCCACTAGGCTTGACGGGCCGGGCCCGTTTCACTTAAACGTAAATAACTTTTAGACCGGGCGTCCGATCGACGCACCGTCTGTGGCACTAGGACCCTTGTGACAAGGAAGTACTTTGGATATACTATAAGTGAGTTTCATACAACTTTGGAAAAGGGCTGGGTTTGGAAGGAGCGTAATTCCAACCGGGCCCCCTGGAACGGAAACGACAATAACTCTCAGACCGGGCGTCTGATTGATGTGTCGTCTGTCGCATTGGATTTTTTTGATGAGACGAAACTTCTGGATAATCAACTCAGGACTTCGTTAGAGTTGACGTATCGGCCTTGGACTTGAGGATTGGACCCTCCTGGAATCGATCGTGCTGTGTGTCAGAAACCTAGAACTAGCTGTGAAGACTTCTGTACTGTAATCCTATCTGGGTTCGACATTGATGACTTCTGTACTAGAATCATTTGTGGGTTTGACGATAATGAGATAGCTGGAATTTATCCTGTGTGGGTCCGACAGGTTAGACCAGATAGCTCGACTATATCCTCTGTTGGTCTGACAGCTTAGCTGGACTATATCCTGTGTGGGTCCAACGGCATAGATGATCCAGTGGCAATATCAGATCATGTATATCTATCTACAATTGTGGCATACATTTGTGAGCTGATTGACGCCTTTCAACAATTATCATCATGTTGTTTGACTTTACTTCCTTTGTGGAAATGGATTGTGATTTTTCTCTTGAGTTAGAGGCAGACTGAGTTTGGTAACTTAGGTATATGTATGGTAATATACATATGTAAGGATAGTTGATACTCCGTGATTGTATATTTTGTTATGTGGTTTATCATTTGTAAATTTTGTGAGACCATGAGGGTCTCGGGGTCCCAATTGAGTATCATTATACTCACCCCTAAACGGGCTATGCTCGCATCTCATTGTGTTGGTTACAGATGACAAACATCACTAAATCAAGGCAGAGACCTATAGAGCTGGATGGTACCTAGAGATGTACCACATAGAGAGACGAACTCGGAGTGGACGGACAGACCTAGGGTGCTGAGGAGGCCATATGTAACCACCCTTTAGGTTGGATTCCCGGAGGACGACTCAGTAGTTGTTTTTTACCTCTCTGCAGTTGTACTAGCTTTACAGTTGTTGTAATTTTTGTTAAGTTGGGTTTGTATACTGGCCCATTTACTTTCCATCACACTCTTTTGTATTCAGTTTTACTTAGTGTTACTTCCTATTGTGTACTCTGTTGTGTTTGTTTAATTTTATAAAGTCAATTCCTTCCCAACTTAGGGATTTATGCCTTTGGTGCTAGTTTCCAGCCCCTGGCCTATGGAAGGTGGGCTTCGGGTAGTCACGACATGGGCCCAGAGGACGGGTCGTGACAAATTGGTATGAGAGGAGTTTGCTCTACCGTGGAACTCAGGACTCTGATCATCCTCTTTTGTGAATCAATAGTATTAAGAGTGTTGAGTATGGTTTTCAGTCCAGGGAGTCCAGTGTTGGTGCGGCGGCCGGCGTATCCATACACCAGGACCCAGACCTCTAATTTCCAACTCAGTTCATGAAAACACTGATTCCATGAGTGTTCAAGAGTTTTCTTTGTGATTACTTTGTGTCAGCTCACTAGGTATACTGTTTAGACCGTGTCACACCTCTTTATTTTCAAAATGGAACCACGAAGGCAGCCAACTAGGGTTCTGAGTTATGTACGTGATGGTAACCCACTGAGCGACGAGGCCTCAGTGTAGCGCCCCATCGTAGCGGAGGCACCTGCGGTACCACTACCCGCTGGGCTACTGATACCACCAACCCCAGCAGAAAAGAGTGCACGCCGCCTGAGTCTGTTGCATGAGTTCCAGTGCCAGAGGCCGCCCAGGTTCTGGGGAGAGACTGACCCACAGGCAGTTGAGGATTGGCTGGAGGCCATCGTGAGAGTTTTCAGATTGGTAGGGACACCAGTCGACCTTATGGTGATCCTTGCTGCGAGTCTCCTGCACGCAGTATCAGGTAGATGGTGGATCATGATGATCCAGGTGCATGATGAGGCATCTTTAATCTAGATGGACTTCAAGAGTCTCTTCTGCTTGGTGTTTGTTCTAGTAACCCTTCGTGCAGTGTAGATTCGGGAGTTACTTCATCTGTAGCAGGGCAACATGACAGTACCTCAATACTCAGCGAGGTTCACTGACCTCTCACACTACTCCATGGATATGGTGTGGGGCACATTCTTCAGGTCCCGAAACATCGTGTAGGGACTCAGGCATGAGATTAGGGTATGGATGATTCCCCTCATCATTCCGACACAGGAGGGGATACTATAGGGAGCCCTTCTAGTGGAGAGAATTCTCGGTGAACATACACTAGTAGTGAGATCCACAACATGGTGACACGTAGAAGAGTCTTCTAAAGCAGGTATCAGATAGATGTCACAGAGGTCCAAGCGGACCAGGCCATTAGGAGGGCGATCTCAGGATGAAGGTTCGGTAGTGTGGGGCACACGAGACAGAGTCAGCCATTTAAGGAGCAGGTTGTGCTATGCATGGCGCGTGACTTCCTGACCTGCTATGTAGATGAGCATCAGACAGTTGAGGGACCTCCCAGGAAAAGGCAGAGGTTCAACTGTGGTGGTATTCTGGGAGCAAGAGGACGTGGCAGAGGAGCTGGTCGGGCAGTGGGTGGTTGACAACATTTTGAGGCACTACCACAACTACCACCAGAATGCCCACCCTGACCAAAGGGAGCTGGCGGACAGAGGCAGGCTCAAATCCAGGCAGTCGAGGCCTATGACCACAACGCACCTGAGATGATTCTAGATACTATTTGTGTCTGCTCCACCTTTGTTGCAGTACCTATAGACACTGGTGCGAGTCATTATTTTATTTTCACTACCCTCTTTCAGAGCTTAGAGATTTCGACGGAGCCGTTGGCTAGATCCTTACGGCTATAGACTCATACAAGAGTGTAATCGATGATTATGCACTGGTTCTGGCAGTGTGATCTTACTCTAGGAGGTGAGAGATTCTACTGTGATCTTCTTGTGGTTGCGTCGAGGCCTTACGACATCATATTTAGTATTGACTGTTTATCTACAATCCTTTCTCAAATCAGTAGTATTAGGTGAAAGGTAATGTGTATCCACAATGATGGGACTAGGTTCACATTCATTGGCGAGAAGGGATCCTTAGCAGTGAAGGATAAACTTACGTAGAGGAGGGGGCAGCTGATCACACATCAGTTGGCTAGTCTCGTCCCCAGAGTGGTTGATGTGTGGAGTCCATGTTTTTCAGTTGTGGTGGATCAGTACATGAATGTTTTTCCTGACGACGTTCCAGTACAACCTCCTCGCAGAGAGGTAGTATTCAAAATTGATCTGTACCTCAGGACATCACCGATATCTACTCCAGCATATCAGATGGCTCCCACTGAGCTTCGTGAGATGCAGGTATAGCTGGAGGACTTGCAGGGGAAGGGATTTATCTGACCCAGTGTTTCACCCTGGGCATCTCCAATTCTGTTCACCAAGAAGGAAGATGGGAGCTTGCGACTGTCTGTCGACTATCATCGCCTGAATCAGGTGACCGTGAAGAATAAGTACCCACTCCTTAGTATTGAAAACCTCTTTGATGAGTCAAGGGATCATGATGGTTATCGAATATAGACCTCAAGGTTAGGCTATCACCAGCTTTGAGTTCGAGATGAGGATGTGAAAAAGATGGCCTTCAGGTGTCGGTATAGCCACTACGAGTTCTTGGTAATGCCTTTTGGTGTAACCAATGCACCAGCAGTGTTCATGAGTCTCATGGACATGATCTTACAGACTTACCTTGATCTTTTTTGCATAGTCTTCATCGATGGAATACTGATTTACTCGAGTACTAAGGAGGAGCATGCCTACCATTTTTGGGTGGTACTGGATACACTCCGAGTGCACCTGCTTTATGGTAAGCTCTCGAAGTGCTAGTTCTGGATTCGAGAGGTTCACATTCTAGGACACATCATCTTGGAGGCTGGAGTTTCAGTGTACCCAGTGAAGATTGAGGTAGTACTTTCTTGGGAGCCACCTAGAAGCATGATGGTGGTGCGGAGTTTCTTGGGACTGGCTGAGTACTATCAAAGATTTGTTCCAGACTTCTCCAGAGTTGCATCACCACTTTCAGCATTGATGAAGAAGGGGAAACCCTTCATTTGGTCAGAGAGATTCTAGCAGAACTTTCATTAGATGATGTAGAGATTGACCAGTGCGCCCATCTTGAGGATATTGGAGTAGGGTGTTGGGTTCATAGTTTACTGTGATGAATCAGGGACTGGACTTGGGTGTGTCCTGATGCAGGATCGAGCAGTGATCGAGTATGGTTCATGGGAGTTGAGACAATATGAGCAGAACTACGCTACCCATGACCTGGAGTTAGCAGTAGTAGTCTTTGCCTTGAATATGTGGTGGCACTATCTGATGGGGATGAATTTTATAGTCTATTATGACCACTAGAGTCTTAGGTATATTTTCTCGAAGAAGGACCTGAACCTAAGACAACGGTGGTGGTTCGAGTTCCTCTAGGACTATGACTTTGAGATAGTCAATACTCATGGGAAGGGGAATGTTTTAGCAGATTCTCTCAGTATGAGATCGGAAATTCAGCTACTAGGAGAGATGACGAAGTAGCTGGCCGCATTGGAGATATCCTTTGTGGATAGAGATGGAACTTCCTTTCTGCAGTCTCTCACAGTCACTCCTCTACTCCATCATTGAGTTAGTGAGGCACAACATGGGGATATTGACTATGAGACATGACATGCTCAAATATCCTCTGGGCAGGCACCTGATGGATTTTCTGAAGATGTGGAGCATGTCATCATTGTCAGAGGAAGTACCATAGTACCAGTTTCACTACAGGAGGAGTTGTTGAGGTAGTTCCACACTTCCCCTCTAGAATTACATCCAAGAGTGGTGATGATGTATTAGGACCTCAAACGATAGCACAAGTGGCCAGGTTTGAAGAAAGTAGTAGCAGAGTTTTTCTCGCGATGCCTCACTTTTCAGCAAGTGAAGGCAGAGAATTAGGTACCAGTAGGTGTGGTACAACCCTTAGAGGATCCAGAATGGAAGTGGGATAGGATATCCATGGATTTCATAATGGGACTTCCACATACATCTAGAGGAAACGACTCTATCTGGGTGATCGTGGACATACTCAACATGTCGGCCCACATCCTACCAATAAGAGAGTATGGATTAGTAGAGAGCTTGAGATGCCTCTATGTTCAATTGATCGTACATCTTCATGGTGTTCTATCGACTATAATCTCTAATCGAGACGCTTGTTTCTCTTCCCGGCTATGGAAGGGTTACAGGAGGCTTTCAGGATGTAGCTTCGCTTGAGCACTGCCTTCCAACCTCAGACGGATGGTCAGACTGAGAAGACCATTCAGACACTCTAGGACATGCTCCATACATTTGTCCTCGACTTTGGTCACAGCTTGGAGGATCAATTACCCTTGGTGCAGTTTGCGTACAACAAAACCCACCACTCCACCAGTGGGATGGCCCCTTATGAGGCACTGTACAACCAACCATACAGATTACCTCGATGCTAGACTGACCCAGGGGAGTCAGCACTTGTAGGATCGTAGATGGTTCAGGCTATGGCGAAGAAGGTGCAGATCATCCAGGAGAGGATGAAGATTGCACAAAGAAGACAGAAGTCCTATGCTGATAGGAGATAGATAACACTGGAGTTCGAGGATGGTGACCATGTCTACCAATGGGTTTCACCTCGATGAGGTCTATGGATATTGGGCAGAGGCAGAATGTTATCTCCGCGTTTTATCAGACCTTTCCAGATCCTCAGTAGAGTAGGCTTGGGGGCTTACCACCTGGCCCTTCCACCTTAGTTGCACCGAGTGCACGACGTCTTCCACGTATCTCAGCTGAGGAGATACGTGCACGACTCGTCCCACATCATCGACCATGGGGAGTTGGACGTTGATGATGGGGAGACTTACACAGAGGTCCCAGTAGATATTGAGGATCGACTGGAGTGGGTCCTGTATGGATGGTCGATTCCTCTGGTGTTCGCTGGCAGCACGGGAACCTCCGGGAGAGAAAATGGGAGCATGAGGCCCAGACACGTGCTCAATACCCTCTTTTGTTTCCCTAGTGTGCATTGTACCTTTACAGGGACATAATGCACTGAGGTGGGGGTAATGTAAATACTCAAAAATTTCATGTACTTTTTTTCATAAAATATTTGGAATTTTATGAGTCTTCAGATTCTGACGGCGCCTGATTCCGTGGCCCAGTGTGCCCAGAATCAATTTCTGATGTTTTTTCTGGTACGTTTGTTAAACGTATGTGCGGATTTTTATATCTTTCGAACTGGTGTTCGGAATTGAAATCTGAGGACACCGATGAACTCACAGCATTGATATTCGCCTAAGGGGACCTTTACCACAGTTTCATTTTCTCAGGAGGAGAAGTTAATTTTTGGAATTTCATTAAAATAAATAAAAAATTATGTGTTACATAATTTTTGTGTTAAGGCGGTGGTTATCTTCTCCAAAGAGGAGTTGAAGGTGGGGCCCACATCCCACATAACCTCCAAGGAGAGAATAAATTATGGTGGGGCGCACATGAACCCAAACCCATCAAATCCACCTTTAACTCCCATGAACCCCTTTAACTCTTAAACCATTCACCTCTTTCCATTAAAGATGCCAACACCCACTTAATTAATTGGCAATTAATTAAATGGCTCACCCAATTTGAATTATTTTGAAATTCATATCAAGAATAAAAAAAATAGTAAAGGTATTATTTTTGGGTTGGCACATATTGTGTTGGTGGAGCTTTGGAGAATAGAGAGGGCCTTCTTCCAACGAAGAAGAATTTCCTCTCTCGATGAAGAACGACGATGCCCACGAAGAATACCCATCTTATTTCTTCTTACTCCACGTCAAGGGAGAGGACGCCGCCCGTGTAGAACATCACCAATGTATTTCCCTCCAACATTGACGGAATGGCGTTCGTCTTCCGTGATGCCCGACATTCCCGATGTCGCCTTCCGCGACATCGACATCGTACCTTGAATCAAGGTAGGGGGTTATGATTAATTTTAATTGAGTAAAAGTGTACCTCGTTCTTCGTTGAATACCATGGATTTTCATTGGCCAAATGATATCATCTGATACATAGGTCGCGGGGCGAACTAACACGGCCCGAAGTTCATCTGTTGGTTGTTGGTTTATTGGCGAAGGAGGTGAAGCTGGAAGGGTGTGATATCATTACACCATGCCATAGGAAGAGGCCACAACCTTGAGGCGGTAGTGAATGAAGGAGGGAGCAACCGAAGGGTGCGACCAAGCCGTCCTGTGGTGGTGGTGGACCGGCGCCGTCGTGCTAGCCGCATGGAAGAAACCACGACCTGCATTCGTGGGCCACTCGGACGAACCGAACCGGCCGGCCGTAGCCGGCCAGGCTAGAGGACCGCAACGCCCACTTACTGCCACACTGCAGAGAAGACTGCGGCATGTTGCGCGGGCTGCTCCGAAGGCGTACAGGACGGCCGTATGCCGGCCGGGCTGAGGGAAACCGCAGCGTCTATGGGAACCGCGTATGGAGGAACCGAAACCCGCAACCTCGGGATGCTCGCGTTGGACAAAACTGGCCGGCTTCGGCCGGCCGGGTAGCAAGGAGGAGCGGTGCCACTCGGCACCGCCGAGCGAGCTGAACCGGCCCGCAACTCGGGCCAGCTCCATTGGTGGGCCAAACCCCACCTAGCTGGGAAAACCCCCCAGCCAGGTCGGACCTGCCAAACTAGGGCAGGCGAACCCCAGCCGGGTCGGACCCGCCGAACTAGGTCGGCCTGACCCGCCAACCCACTAGGCTTGACGGGCCAGACTCGTTTCACTTAAACGTAAATAACTTTTAGACCGTGCATCTGATCAATGCGCCGTCTGCGGAACCAGGACCCTTGCGTCGAGGCAGTTATTTAGCGATACTATGAGTGAGTTTTGGAAAACATTGGAAAATGTACGAGTTTGGAACGAGCGTAATTCCAAGTGGGCCCCTATAACGGAAAAGCCAATAACTCTCAGATCGGGCGTCCGATTGATGTGTCATTTGTTGTGTTGGGTTTCTTTTGATGAGATGAAACTTCTAGATACATCAACGCAAGAATTTTTGAAATATGATGTATCTTCCATTGACTCGAGGTGCGGACCCTCCTGGAATCGAGCGTGTTGTGTGCGGGAACCCATGATTTGGATGCAAAGACTTCTGTACCGGAATCCTGTGTGGGTTCGACATCGACGAATTCTGCTCTGGAGTCCTCCGTGGGTTTTAAAACAATGAGAAAGATGGATTGTATCCTGTGTGGGTCTGATAGCTTAGTCGGACTGAATCCTATGTGGTTCTGACACCTTAGATGAGACAGCTGGACTATATCCTGTCTGGGTCCGACAACATAGCTGGACTGTATCCTGTGGGGTTCCGACAGATTAGATGATCCAGTGACTATATTTGATCATCTATATCTCTCTACAATTGTGGCATACCTATGTGATCTGATTCATGTCTTTCAACCATTATCATCTTGGTGTTTTACATTACTTCCTTTGTGGAAATTGTTTGTTCTTGGGCTCGTGAGTTGGAGCCGGACTGAGTTTGGTAACCAAGGTATAATTATGGACATATACCTAAGTAAGGATGGTTGATACTTTGTGATTGTATATTTCTTGTGTAGTTTATCCTTTGTGGATTTTGTGAGTCCTTGATGGTCTTGGGGTCCCTACTGAGTATCGTTATACTCACCCATGCACGGGCTATGCCTGCACCTCATTGTGTTGGTTGCAGACAACAGACAACACTGAATCGAGGCAGAGAGTTGTAGAGTTGGATGGTACCCAGAGGTGGACCTCTTGGAAAGATGTACTCGGAGCGGAAGGACAGACCTGGGGTGATGAGGAGGCCATCTGTAGCCACCCTTCATGTGGGCTTCCCGAAGGGCGGCTCAGTAGTTTCTATTTACCTTTCTGTAGTTGTACTATCATTACAGTTGTTGTCTGTGTTGTTCAGTTGTGTTTGTATACTGGCCCATTTAATTTCTAGCACACTCTTTTGTATTATGTTTTACTTAGTGTTACTTCATGTTGTGTAATTTGTTGTGTTTGTTTACATTTATAAACACAATGCCTTCCCAGCTTAGGGATTTACGCCATTGGTGCTAGTCGCCAACCCCTGGCCTATGGAATGCGGGCTTGGGGTAGTCACAACACGAGCCCCGAGGACGGGTCGTGAAAAATGACATGACATTATATTTTATTAATATATATATATATTTGATATAGTATACTCACAATAGAAACTAGTGGAGGGATTCCCTATCTCTCCCATGCAGTGATTATTATTATACATTCTATTAATTTATATATCTTTTATTTTTTTCATTTCTTACATTGCAAAAGAAATGTCAAGTTAATTATCAATCAATACTAATTTTTAATCTAGACAAGAAATTAGTGGTGATGTGACTTAATTATTTAATACTAATTTTTAATCTAAATAAATGATAGGAAGTGACATAACAAAATCATATCCAGGGTATGATATACTTTTCTCTATCTATTTTCAATTTTTTATTATTCAACATTCATACCATAATGTTGGTTATTTTGGTAATTTGATTAAGAATTGGGACATTTATTAGGTTGGTTAATTTGGTTTATATTTTGGGTTAGGTCATTTGGCCATTATTTGGGCTAGGTCTTTTTTTTCTTTGTTTTATTTTTTTTCATTATAGTTATTTTAATATATTTCAATTCCCTTTATCTTTTTTTTATTATAATTATATTAATTTAGTTTTTTTAGTTTTTAATGTTCTAATATATTTCAATTAAATATTATAAAATTTAGCTAAGAGAAACATTTTACTACTTTATATTAAAATTCACATGAAGGGAAAGATTGATACAAAATATTTCAAACCAACATCAAAGTAATTTGAATAGGACCAAGCTGAAAGACCCAAGTAGACAAAAACCAAAAGAACCAAGAACACATATCAATGAATCTATATACTCTCCACCACAACATCATTTTCAAAATCTTCTCTTCTAAATAGAATAGTCAAGTCCTTATAAGTAATAAATTTATCGAGGCTAATAATGGATGTGATAGATTCAATTTCATTCCCACCATCATCGAAACTATGTATTTGAATTACATCAATAATGAAACTGAATTTAGATCTTGGACGATCTTTCACTAAAAATACAAGTTTCACCAATGATTTCCATACATATGGATCATCAGTAGAAAGGACATGAATCATGTCAATAACTCTAAATCTATAGTCATCAATAAATCTTCCAAGACTAATAATTTAATTAAAACACATTATTTTCATCATATTAACTCTAACATGATATTAATAATCAAATATAAGTATTTTTTAACAACTCTATAATAAGATAAATTTTTATATCGAGGAATACAATCTGATCCACCAGAATAACATTCAGTTTTTGTAGTTACCATAACACCATCATGTTGGGTTCTCATGTTTACTACTCGATTATTAGTAATAAATTTAAAAACATTGATCACAATTGATTTCAATTCACAAAAAAAATAATTAGGACCAAAATCCGAAGCTTATTTCATCAGAAAAAGAGAAAATAGGTGAAATCAATACCTAAAATATAAATGATTATTAAAACTATATGTGTATTGATTTTTTATATTTTGATATAGTATTACTTCTACATTTAATTAAAACCAAACAGAATAATATTTTCATTTAAAAGTATATCACCTTATAAAAGGTAATTAATAATAATATCTATTTCTATTTTTTTATTCCCAATATAAAATATATAAATACCTTAACACATATGTAATGTTACATGGGATGAGATAAAAAATACATGTTCAGTTTACATACATGATTTAGTATTTGAAAAAAAACACAATTAAACAAGTCTATGTGATGTGGAATATCCTACTCATCAAGTATTAAAATATCTAATGTGTATGATCTAGTAATTACACCTATTTGTGGAATGGATGGATAACTGGGTTCGATTTTCTCATACTTATCTTCTTCATTTATAATTTTTAAGTTATGTCTTGTAGTAACACTTGAAAATTAAATTTAACATAAATCCATATATCCTGAATCCTTGTAAACTTTCATAGTTTAAAATTTATGATTAGTCTTATTTTAAATTCATTATATTAATGTGTACATTTTTATTTCATTTGGATACATCTAATGAAAATTAACTGGTCCTCCAAAAAGTATTTCATTTAGATGATGTGATTTTAGATACAGAATGCGTGTGAGAACGATGGAGGTATTTTTTATAACTGAGAAAAAATTAATGTTTCCTATTTATGTACCTATTACAATAAATAATTAGAATTATATTCTTGGAATAATGGTCTCTATTAATATGAAAAAAATCAAATTAGTACCAACCTTAAATTAATATATAGTAGGTGATTCATTTATATTAAAATAATCTCTTAAAGAGGTTTATGATAATAAAAAAATTCATATATTTTAGAAAAAAAGTATATTATATTGAATAATTTTTATATGTTGCTCCAATAATCATCAGGAGCTTTGATAGTTTTTATTACATCACAAAATTAATTTTTTTGAAGCTGTTATCCCATTAGAAGAATATAAAACATTCAATTTATTTTCACTCAAAAAAATAGGATGAAAATTATGTCATATCCCCAATACAAAATTTCATCCCAAGATCATAAAATAATATTTTCTTTCCCGTTACATTTATAAGAATCAATAGAATAATTTTAAATATATTTTTTCCAATTTTCATTACGTCTATATAATAATGTATAAAATTGGTTGTCGAAAAAGGAAACTCAATAAAGGTAATTTTCATCTTCCAATTGTAATTAGATTGAGTGAAACCATTATTCCTCTTTCTTGAATTCATATAAATTTCTCAAAGGGAAAACTAACATCATGAAATTAATTAATAAAATTAGTTATAAAAAGTTAGTGATGTGTCTTTTTGATCTCAATGGTATTGTCAAACGTTAGAAGATTATTCCTATAGGGACGATCTTCTATTATAAATTGTTTATGTATTATAAAAATGAATCTACGATGATATTTAGGTTTTCTAGATCATATATTATTCCGAAAAGAGGATTGGAATTTTTTCCCATATTGCTATATCTAGACAACATTATGTAAATAAAAAAATAATTTATCATCAGCATAATAATATAACACATCTAAAATATGTCTTTCGAATAAGAATCATCTATGTGCACACCCAAAATATAAGGATTCTTAAAATATTTTATTAAATTATATAAGTATAAATATATTTCATTTATTTGATAAAAATGTCCTGATATGTGTATAATCAATAAATTGAATTGTTTTCTCATACTTATCCATGGATGAAGCTTGTAACTGTGTATGAAAACTGACCATTTTCTATGTAAATTAAGAATCTAACCAATCATATTAAAACCATCACATGAATGATCAATCATTAGGGTAAACACCTTTTCTTAAAAATAATGATATCGAGCATAAAATTTCTTCCATGAGAATCCATATGATCAATTAAGAGTCACATCATTATCATTATTTCTCTCAGTATCATTCCATTACATATTTATTTTCATTTCATCATACATGAAAAGGTTTTGTAGTCTAGAAAACAATAGACTAATATAAATTATTTTTTGTAGAAAATGAAATGGTTTTCCCTTAGAAAATGGCTTCCATAGAGATGTACCACATTTTATACAGTCATTTAGAACAATGGTTTCATCTAAGAATAAATAATAATATTTTGGGAAAGCATGAATCATGTTTTTAGAAAATACAGGTTGGTAAATTAAATTATATACAATAAAATGGTTCGATGGAATATCTATATCATCTAAAATTAAGTCAAAACAAAATATAAATTTATAATCAATGGAAGTATTAAAAATTCCATTCATTTTTTTCTGATGAATTAGTTTTAATAAGAATTACTACCATTTTATGTTACCCAATTATTGTTATAATAGAGTTATGCAACATCATTCAATTATTTAACCCTCTCAATATCATCATTTTAATTACTTGAATCATGTGTACTTGCATCATTGTATTATTTCGTTAGAATAATTTATTTTTCATGAAAAATAATAAATCAAAACTAGTAATATAATAAATTCTATAATATAGTCTTGTCATTCCCATAATGAACATTTTGTTACTGTATTCTATCCCCTTTGTGAAACCATACATAATAGTTTTTTTGATCCACAAATATTTTAATATGGTAGTTAACTTCTTTATGAATTGACCAAGGTATTCAACACAATTAAACATTGGTAGTGTATAAGATATATATATATATATAGCATTGTTAAATGAAAAAATAATAACTCCCTCTATTGTTTTGAAAATCCATTCATATATGATCAGTTTCAAACAATAAAAATCTATCCTTTATGTAAAAAATGTTATATTTAATGCCATCAAAAGAATTTACAAAATATTTAAGTAAAATGGAAAATATATTTATAGAAATGAGAGTCGTTAAATTTATTTTAATCACATTAAAAAAATTAAACCTAGATTGAAATAAAATATATTTTAAATAAGTCTAATATTTTCTCATAAGTACAAAAAATTAACAAACATGAATACATGATTATAAAAAACAACATTTTTTTTCATGGAAAATCTAATTTTAGAAAAGAAAACACCATTTGAAAATAATTAAAACTATATAGTTATCACCCATATCATTAGCTTCAGAACTCAATCCAATGAGATAAAAAAATATGATATATATATATAACAATAATATTTTAATATGTTATATCATTGAGTAATTACTATACCCAATACCAGAAAAAATTTAAATATATGGAATAACAGAAAAACTGGTTCATATAAGAATTATAATATAAAAGGAAACAATGAATATAAAACATGAATAATGATATATATTATGGTCTAAATAATACAAGTTACAACCTAAAAATAGAATTAGTTGGGGTTGGAAAATAAAACGATTATATTTTCAGTAAAACAAGTGTTTAGTATGGAATATTTTATAAATATATCTTACTCAAGACAACCCACAAAAGGCATAGGTATAAAAAATATCTCTTTAGAGATATCAAAATAAAGTAAATGATACATTATATAAATTATTTTCTAATATAATTTAAATAATTATAGAAATATTTTCACATAAAAAGGTTATCTTTATTAGTTTTTTCATACACCGCCCATTTTAAAGGAATGATAATCTTAAGAAAAAGATACCGATTTAATTCTAGGTGAAATTTTTATTCTAGGAAGAAATATTTTAATGTTGAAAAAAATATCTCAATTAAAAAATATTCGATTAAAATTTTATTCAATGAAATTCCTTATATAAATATAATCTATATTCAAAAGTTTATGAAAGCAATATAAATATATATATTTAAACATTATATTACATTCAAAATCCAAATATATTTATGTCCAAAAATGAATAAATTAATTTTTAAAATAAAATATTTAAATGAATAATTTTATAGCCCCTAACACATTAAAAAAATTAAAAAAAAATTACAGTAATAATTAATTATAGACATTCCTTATATAGCATGAAAAATAATTGTTCATTATTTGATTTATTTGGTGATTAAAAAAAATCAAGTAGAAATTCATCACCTAAAATTATATTTATTTTGAAAAAATATAATCAATATAATCAATATAAACCCTATTTCATTTAATTGTGTAGAATAATGACCATAAAATATAAGATAGCATTTTATACCCTGAATTAATTGAAAATAATTATTGATATAATATATGAATTATTTTGAAATCATGAATTTGATGTAAAAATAATAATCAAATAACTAGTGGAATGATATCCTTGGGGAAGGGAAGAAACTAATAATAGAGACGAATATGGAGAGTAGTGTGATGCGTGAATTGGAGGACATGCAACCGGGGTTCAATTTGAATGTTATACCTATTTTCCTAAAACGATTGGTATAGAATTCCTCTATACCAATAGTTTCATTATAATAATTGTATAGCATCCCCTCTATTGAAATTTTAATAAAGAATTCGATATATCCTTTTCAAAAATATGAAATACCAGATGGTTTTATGAAACTGTTGGTATATATCCCGTTTAATAAATCCCATTTCATGTAGTGATAACCCATATTGACAATATCATCAAATTATAGTCCTTGTGATAACATACATTGTGAAATTAAATTTTTTTACCCATGAAAATTTATTCCATCAAAAAGGGATCAAATTTTCTATTCATAGAATTCATAACATCTATTATATATTTTAGACGAGAAGAATATCAGGTGAAACCGGTTAGCTCTGATGCCTCTTAAAGATCCCAAGACAAATATAATACCACTAAAAGACAATGAATTAGCAGTACCTATATTTTTATAAATTCTTATTATAGTGTGCAATCCTTGTGATAGTTTGATATCTTGAGTCACTTTTACACCTATATTCAAAAATAATGAATAGAAGTATCACACATTTCCTTTTTAAAATTTTATCCTAGATGTTAGAGGCCACCCATTATAGAGATAAAACATTTATTGATCCTCAATTTTATTATCATTATATATTATAGTGTTTAAAAATTACAATAATTAACACACAATGTCTAAGAAGGACTTTTACCATTATCTCTATGTGTAGGTATATTCCAATTATTATTATAATATGCAAGGAACTATTTATACATGAACCACTAGTGGGTGAAAATTCAATCTTTTCTCTTTTTTTTTGATTCAAATATTTAGTTTATCAATGGATTCATCATCCCCAATGGTTTTTTATTTTTTATTAAAGAATTTTAATTCTAAATAGATAATAATGAAATAGTATTTGATCAATCTTACAAAAACTTTTCTTCAGAAGAATCATCTCATCAAAGAGATAATGCATGAATGGAATGACATTGTCCTTATCAATAGAAACAAAAAACAATATATATAAACAAGAATGGATTGCCTCAACCTCATCAAAAGCTCACAAATTTAATGCATGTCAATCTTATTCAATTTTTTCTCTCTTCAATACAATAGCACGTGAAGGTATCTCTCTAAATACACTATTATTAAATAGTATATCATTTTTCATTTCTCCAGTATATAATTTTAAAATCAATTTGAATAGTTTCTCCATGATTGGTAGACTTTTAATTCTCCTTAATATTTGGCCAATTAAAAAAATTGAAATAGATATTACTTATAATAATATATCCTATTGGAACATATATTAATATCTACCTAATATTTTAATTACTATGTCCTAAACATCTCCACTAATAATAATTATTTAAATCTATTCTATGTTAAAATGAAAATTTACATATATGAATCACATAAAAACATGATAAAGCCTATGGTGTAGAGTAAGTTTTAATTTTGTATATGTAAACACTTCACATGAAATTATCACACTGAAAAATATTAATATTTTTCTTGTTTCAATACATACATTTCTTCTACATCATAACTATTCAATTATGAAAACAATTCCAATTTAAATTTCGTTAAGGTGTATTCTTATCATCACTTCATAGAAACTATAGATTACACTATAGCACAACCAATTTCATCTTTTCATTGTTCTCTTTTCACTTACCACATGAGATTCCATTTAAACATAAATAACTAAGGAAGAATCAAATTGAGTTTAGATATAATTTTGAATCATAATCTAGGATTAACATTTCAAAAAACATAATCTGATCATTATTCTTCAACATATATAATGTTATGGACACTTCATGATACCTTTACATAGCCCATGTTGTACCTTAATTCAACTAAATTGTTTTAATGATACCATAATATAGAATAGAATATACCTTTATGTATCTCTTATATTTCATGAATCAACTTTATGTTTCTATGTTACAGTCAAGATTATATTTATACATCTATTGATTACCCTCAACCAAGTAGTGTAAAATTAATAGAACCCTTACATAGATCAAATTAACTTTACGTAAATATCGAAGAACCTTGAAATAGCTCTAACATTTTGGGGGTAACCCTAAAATAAAAATATAAATTTGAAAAATCTATTTATTTTGGATTATAAAATTATTATTCTATGCTTTATAAGGCATATTATCAGGGAATCAAATGATTATGCTTAATACATCAAAAGAATTTTTTCAACTATTTAAAGATGTAAAAACATTATAAGAAATTTGTACACTAATGCGAAAAGACATTCCTCAGAAGGAATATGATTCATAGTCATAAAATGAAGTCACATGATATCCATGAATTCATACAATTAGCATAAAAATATGTGTGATCAAGGACTTTTCGGTTTTTCTTGTTATAGCGCAAGAATTCCAAGCATATTCAAATAACCTAGAATCTTCCTAAAATACTTCAATACAATTCAAAACCCTTAAAAAACACAAATTAAATATATTAACTACTAATTAATATAAATATATAAGAAAATAAAATATCTCTAACTATTATAAGGTCCTATCATAAGGGGTGTACAACTAGATGTTGTATAACCCATTTCTGACCACCCAAACGACATGCCTAAAATATCAATGTGTACCTTTAATAGTTAGTTACATGATACATGATTAATATAACTATATATAAATCAGTTTATTCATGTATTAAAGCATTTATAATATTTAAGTTAATATAAAACATGTAATTATGCCAAAAAATTTACCACATGACATGTTGTATCTTACATAGATCCAAAATACTATGGGGTTACATGATGTTTGCACCAGAAACGCATCATGTAATCCCTATAAAACATCATGCTTTGTTGGTTGTCAATATACAGTGGTTAAAAACACCACATAATGATCCACATGGAATGTAAGCCTTATTGCGAATCATGCCTTGTGTAGTTGACCAATGGTAGACAATTTGTCATTTACCATTATAGGTCTTATACTAGTGTGATGTAGCCAATAACCTTATCACATTCAAATGATATTTTAGATAATCCTTCATGTGTTATTATAATTTCCTTGGTTATATGAATTTATAAATACGTGTTATCTCAACTTTTGGATTGAGAATAAAAAACTAGAAATGAATAATGAAAAATAAACAAAATAAATTAATCAAAAAATAATGAATAATTATAAATTATAACACAATCTTTTGGATTCAAGTAAAATTTCATAAGGTGCAGTAAAAGTGGTGGGACGTTTCCTAATAATTGGCCTTCATCGGTTTCAATATATAATCAAAACAATGTGAAAAATGAATCCTCGATATCTTATAGACATGATATTTCACATTTATTTAATAAATAATTTGAAACAAGAATTATCTCAAATGAGATAATTCTCATTAATCAATTTGTTTTATTTTCATGTTCATATTTTAGTGGATAATCCAAGAGTGGAATCCAATATTAATATCCTCATGTGCCCTATGAATCTCTGAACAATTCCCTTGGTATTTTAGGTGCAAGTATGGAGGAACCATGTATTTTGTGGAGTGTATCATTATTCGAAACATGAGTTTTCTCTTCCACTCTCATGTTGTTGTTATTGAGAAATAATAATACTTTCTCTAGGGATTGAAAAAATTTATAGAGTCCCATATTGGTAAAAAATAGCTATATTTTAAAAAAGGATATAAAAAATATATATACTCAGAGTTAATATTTGTGAATTGTGCAAAAAATAGTATTAAAATATTTTATCTATGTCATTCTACATATTTAATAATGACAATAATATATCATATTACAAGATAAAATTTAAATATTATTTTCTAAATAATAAATATTTATTTATTTAAATGATATTAAATAAAATATATCATTTTCATCGGACCCTTAATATGGCCTTTTGCCCATCTGTATTTATCAACTCGTGAATAATAATATAATTATTCAAATAAACTTTTAATTTTTTCAGTATGTAAATAAATACTTTATTCACAAAACTCATGAATATATATTTATTTAATATTAATTTACGTAGAAATGTTTTATTCAATATATTCAGAAACATAGTTAATAAATATTTATCTATTTATTACTTTCTGAATAATAAGTAATAGATAAAATTCAACTCACATATTAGAAAATCAAATATCTACTTATTGAATTTATATTATCAACATAACTTAAATAATTATTATTCTACAAAAAGAGAATTAAATTTCTTCTAAGTACATAATTTAATTTAATTTCATGAAATTTTGGATACACTTAATGTGTGCGACTATATAGTCCTTTTGCCAAAGGAATTAGGTAGGGTTACCTTAAGTATAATATCAATGATTTGATGGACATAAAGACCCATAAAGAAGGAAGTTTATGTTGTAATGATAACAATGACCCTATGAATTATTTTTCTAATATAATCTATTATTTCCAATATCTCATCAAGAATTATTCATAAATGTTCCATCACCTTATATTCTTGATTTTACTTAGTTTGAATCCTAGAAATTAACTCATGAAAGAACTACCATGGAAATGAATTTAATTTTACAAATCCACGATATATTTTTTCCGTTGATAGGGAAGAGAAAATATTTTCATGAATAATTAAATGAATGCCATGTCACCTATGACACACAAAATTTAGGTTTCCACACCATGATAATGTGTCATCATAATTTTTTTAAACTTATAAAAGTACATGATTTAATATGCACAATAATAATAATCCTATGTCTAAGAACTAATAAACGTTTATTAGAACAAAAATATCTAATAAAACATAAAATATGTGTAATTTTTATTGGATGAAATGTCCTCATACCCCAAGATATGACCAAGTGTGAACTTCTTGAGAATCTCTCTAATTGCTTATGCACCACCAACACCTGACAGCCAAATATCATACTTTTCATAGAAAAATTTTTTATCTCATCCATATGATATATTTTTAAGAATATTAACATAGAATTTATATGTTATAATTATATAGTGGAAAATATATAACCTTTCACTGTGATAAATATTCTAAGGAAATTGTTAAATTAATGGTATAAAGATGAAAAATTATCATGTTATTATATATTTATAAATATTCAAGTCATTAACAGTTCATTTTTTGGTTCTTGGGTAGTAAGTCCAATAATTAACTAGGCATATTTAGTAGTCATAAGATATAATACATTATATGTTGAGATATAAGATTAGGATTCCCCCTTTTACATGGATTCCATAACCATAAAGTATCTTTGGGTTTCCGTGGGATTTTATTTCTTTTTTTACCCTATGATTTTTATTTGATATTACTTATAATTAACCATTCTGTTTTTGTTTTTGTTTTTGGGGTTTCAATTTTGGTATATATATACTCACCCATTTTTATTACTTATGTTAACATGTGTTGTGTATGTGATGATGTTGCATGAATTAGTGTTTTCATTTGTGGATGTTAAAATGGAGGTGTTGGTGTAGTAGACATGATGTAGAAGATGATGGTTCTTACTAGGAATGGTTGCTATCATAGTTCATTCTAGGAGACTAGGTAGCAAGAAGGTTTCATTCAATTGTTAGATTCAGTTTCACATGGTGTTATTTTCATCTATATTTGTATTTTTCTTTTAGGGTTTGATCTTTAAGGAAATTTTTTTGTAGTATTATTTTTCATTCATTTATTGTTGTACAATTAATTTTATTATATATTTTTTTAGTGTTTTTGGTTATTATTTTTTAATATGTAATCATTTATATTGAAATTTGTTATAGGTTAAGGACACCTATGTATGTTAATTGCTTATTAGTTTTAGTATTAGTCCCCAAGCCTGTTGTAGGCGGGATTAGGGTGGCACATTCATCTTAGAAGTTTTTTCTTTGATCATATTTAAATTTAAATACTGACTCCTCCAAACCAAAAGGATCCAAAAAATAGGTTATTTAACATATTTTAAACATTAAGTTCTATAAAATATATGGATAAGTTATAATTCATATGAAACTCTCTCTAATATATATTTTAATTTTTCACATCGATCATCATGATGTTGGTGTGTTTCAATCTATCTATTCAGTACCTTTAAATATATATTTATTTATATCGGATAGTTTTAATGAATCAGTCTATAAATTAATTTATCTACTATTTGATTAATATTGGAAACAATATCTCTCTAGATATCTCTATAATCATACATAGAATCATTGAGATTATTATATACATTTTCCTTTCATATTGATATCATATCCATGATTGAATATATAGATCATGATTCATATAATAGAATTTATTTCACACTTTTAATTCAAATGATAATTAAGGTAGATAAAATGTGATGAAAAAGGTTATAATCGATGAACCATACCTCATGATGAATTCCCAAATACTAATAGAACACTAATAATCTCCCACTATAACTAAAACCATTTCCTTTATAGAAAAAATAAAATGGTTTTATATTAAACATTCAATATTATGGTATTTTAGTTTTGAATTAATCATTAAATATTTTTATTTAAAATAATAAATCACCTAATAATCCAAATGATTCAAATTGAAACCAATATATTTTCCTTTGTATAAACTCACAATCCTTGATTAAATGGGATTTTTTTCTCACACTAATAATCTATATTAATAGAATTTGTATTTTTACATTTAGTAGTATGAGAATCCATATAAAAATATTTATTTTCTAATATTATCATTATACATAATTAAACAAAAAATATGATTCATTAAATAAAGGACCCAATTAATCAAAAAAATATATAATAGATTCAAATTTATGGATATAATATATGTCATTCTCAAAAAGTCACATAAGATACTACATTTTATACAGCTTTTGAAAATTTTTATCCCTAAAAACTAAAACAAAACAAAACCAAAAGAAAATATATGTTTTCAATATATCCTCAGTGGTCATTATACCAATTAAACATTTTTAAACAACTAATGGAATTTTTTCACTGTGAAAAATTATTTTTGGTTTGATATTTGTTTAAACTACGAAAATATATTTTCACAGTGCTTAATATAACCATTTTAAAATAAGATGTCATGGGAAATTTCATGGGGGTTATATGAATTAAATATATTATTTATGAAAGTGACACATTATAAATATATTGTTCCAGTTTTATTTTTCATTTTATCTTTCTATGATATGATCTGTTAAAAGGTTGATGAATAATGACTATTAATTAGTGCAAATTTAATCTTCTATAAGAACATGTAACAGAACAAAATTATATCAGAGTAACCACAATGAACATACACTAATTGATCTATATACCTAAAAATCATATTTACATACAAAAACATATCCAATAGATTCATATATGTAATAATTTAAAACATAAACATGAAAAATATACACCAATATATTAGTATACCATGTAACACCACGAGATTTTTTGAAATATAATTTTTGAATTAATTTACATTTTTATACTTTTTATTTCCTGTGAAAATAGAAATAGTTATACATATATATATATGCATATTAAAACACAAAGCGAATTTTCCTTTCACATGGAACATTGACTCAACATCCATTGCTCACAACCATGACTTGGTGTATGTTACATGCAACATTGTTGTTTCTACGAAACACAATTTTATATTTATAATTATTTAAATGAGATAATTATAACCTAGACATTAAACCTCATAATATGAATAGTAATTACCACTTTTAATTTTTTTAAATAATTATATATATATATAACATATTGATAATGAGAGATATTATATTTGGAAAAGTCCTTTAATGTTTAAAAATATTGTTTTTTCGAATGAACCTATTTTAATAATAAAATTGATTTTAGAAAAATTTTGAAAGTTAATTTGATAAAATAATATTAATTTTTAAATTTAGAATTTTAATATTATCTTATGGTGAATTTTTGAGATTTTTCTGAGAAACATCATTTTTTGATAAATAGTGAAAAATAATACTTTTAGGTTAGTAAGTACCTTTTATTTTACATAATTATAAATGTTATATTATTTTTTAATTTTTAAGGTTATATTAGATAAATTATAAATCTATTAATATAATTTATTTCATTATAATCAATTTCACTTTGTAATTGAATATGAAAACACAATAAACATTTAAACTTCTTTCTTTTTTAAAAACCCATAATTTTGTCCCATCTACAGGATTAGAACTAATCATAATTTTGATGCTTCTGGGAACTGAGTTTAGAATAACTAAATAAAACCATTTTATTTGTTATAATATTTAGATTATAATTACATCATGTTTACTTTTTAACCAAATTATTAGTTAAAGTAATTAAAATTAATCACAATGGTTAAGGTCAAATTAAGCTTAAATGGGGACTAAATAAAAATATTAGGGGCCTGAATGACCCAGCAACATGTCCAAAAACCATTTTATGGTCATGATTTGTCCATAAAGTTTATATTAATGATTTTTTATAATTTTATGACTTTTTTAGGTTAGAACACATGTACACCTAACTTTTTTTGAAAAAATTCAAGCGAGTCATTTTCCTTCCCTATAAAAGGCCACCACATATCCTAGTTCCTAAAAACTCTGAAACCTATTAATTTAGAATATTATATTCCCAATACACTTCCTAGAAATCCTCCCTTTCTTTTAGAATCCTTCCCTTGGGAGGAATGGAATCCAAAGAATTCTTTTGTCACAAACCAAAAGGAGTTACTCGATTAAAAGGTAATGAATTCCCTCAAGTCTTTTTATTTATGTTGTTTCATCACCCAATCCACTTTATTTTTTCCATGATTTTATAAAAACACCAATATATTAAATATATTAGTATGTTTTTATTTTTTGTTTCAACCTAAACATAAAAACACCCCCATCTAATGGATGACGAGTATACAGTTTTTATATACGGTGAACTCTGCCTCACAAAAGGATCATTATTCAATATTACATACCTCCTTTCATGGAGGAAATTATTATGGACACTATTTTTAAATGTTTTATATTATACTTATTATTTCTTTAATCTTATTTCATCCATTTAAAACACCTATCTTTTTTAACTTTCCATTTTGTGTTAATATAATAATTTTGTTAAAGGAAGTGTGGACTACCGCATCCTCAAAGTGATATGATTTCTTCATACAATAAAAGTATTGTGTTAAGGATGTTTATACTGAATATATAAGTCATATATTATATCATAAATATACTATAATAATGAATTCTGTTCACGTGTACGCACGACCTAACATCTCTATGAATCGTGTATTCCACTTCATATATATATATTATTATAATACACATATAAGTTATATAAATTATATTAATATCATGGTTTAAAATATATATATCATGATATTTCTATATGTACCGAATATATAACAAATTAAGATACATGTGAAAAACAAAGCAAATATTACATGAAGCATAACTTTAACATGAAATTGCTAAAAAGCGGGTAATATAAAGTCATAATAAATCCATATATAGTGTTAGATATATGAATATTGTTCTTTAAAAGATGTATAATAAATTAATATTTGTTATATAGGAGTTTTTAATGATCATGATGAGAGTAAATACGCAAGGTAAGGGGATTTCACCTCACTTTCTATTTCCATGAGATGCATGCAATGTTTGCCAATATTTACTTTTGTGTGGTCTATGTACTTACCATGATTATATTATATGTATATTATAAATAAATTTAATTCTATTAACATATCAAAGATATGATATTTCATTCATGGGGTTTATGTTTCAAAAAGATACAAAATCAGTAAAATAATTGTGTCTCAATTTTTTTTCTTTGAGACTCTCATTTTGTTAGGATCCTCAATTATTTTTCAAGGTGTATATACTTCCATTTTAAGAGTTATATCATGAAATATATTATATTACTTATATTTTAAGCTTTATTTAATTTTATTTTCTTACATGGAGAGTAGGACCCCAAGCTACCATATTATAAGAGTCTATTGGGACAGTGTCATCACTTTTTTAGATGTTTATATTTAAACATACATTGATGAAATCTTATCATCCATATATCAGAAAAATTAATAAAATTCATTATCATATAGTTATTCATGATATATTCATGTATTGGTACCATATTTATACTATATGTTACATATTATAGTTATGAAATCATTTGTAAGAAAGGCCGAAATTAACCTCTATTTGGTCGGTAAATTACGTTCCATTAAAATCATTTTTTCTAAAAAGGGTGTCCAAGAATATTCTACTATTATAATGAGATAATTAAAATTAAAATTTACTATTTTTTTCATTTCCAAATTTTTTTAAACTGAATATTCTTGCTTCTTTTCGAATGTAAAGTTTTATAACCTTGTTACCGTGCCAAAAATTGGGCTTTTTACCTCGTATGACATGCGTGAATTTATCCATTATCAATCCTTTAAATATTTAATTCCATGTTTAAAGGATAATTTCTATGAATTTTTTAAAGTAGATTTTTTAAGAAATGGTTTTCAAAAAAAAAATCAGGCTTATTTTATATCTTTCATGTAAAAAGGTTTTATAATTATTTTCAGGATTATGTTATATATTTTCTAGGAAAATGGTTTTCAAAATGTTTTCAAGATTACTTTATATGTTTTCAAGGAGAAAGGTTTTCAATAAAAATTAATTATAATTTTAAAAGTTTTCATGTAAAATGGTTTTTAAAATAATTGAAATCCTTCTCTCTAAATTTTAAAAGTTATTTCAAAGAAATTGGATTTTGAAAACAGTTTATTCTATAAAAATAATTTTTAAATAAGAAAGTATATTTTCCTCACGAAATGTTTTAGAAATATATTTCTATGTTATTTTCCATATAATATGACATCTTTTTATGTTTCTTATGACTTTTTAAGAAATTACCTAGATGTTTCATTCATATTATTTCTTTTAATAGGTTATACATGATGTCACGGTCTTTATAAAATATGTTTCTCTTTCACAAGTTATATGTTTATGAAACCCTTTTCTCTTTCACATGTTATATATTTATGAAATCAGTTTCCCTTTAACATGTTATAGGTTTATGAAATTTATTTCTCTTACACGGGTTATATTATTTTGAATCATGTTTTTTTTCATGTTATATTCTTTAATGAAATGATTATGAAACCTACCTATTTTCCATAGGTTATGATGTGATGAAATGCTGATGATATCCATTTAATTACATAGGTTATGATATTTTTCTATAAAACACAACTCTTTTTATGGTTCATGATATATTGAAATATTTATTTTCATGTGGTACATATATATATGCTTTTTTTATGTGATGTGTGGGACCAATATCTCCCTCCAATGCATTGATTAATGATAAGTTGTATATGACTTAAAAGGGTACACAAGATGTAGCCCAAGGCCAAAAACAATAAGATACATGGGTTTTATCTGAAACCTAAATCAAGAAGGTATATGGGTTGTAACCCAATCTTAAATGTAATAGGGTACATAGGTTATAGTCCAAGACTAAAAACAATAAGGTATATTGGTTGTAGACTATGTATATAACAATAAGGGACATGGGTTGTAGCCTAAGCCTAAAAGTAAGATGGTACACAGGTAGTTGGCCCAAGCCCAAAGTGGGTACACAGGTTGTAGCTCATGCCTAACATGCTATAATGGTCATGATTGGTATCCTTGACAAAATATTTTCTATTATTGTCTGCAATCTAGAAATTTCAAATCTTCTCCCAATGTTATTAACTCATGAATTATTATCTTAAATCTATTATGATATATCTATTATGAAATTCCAATATTTATTATGATCTCTAGTATATAGGGTATTATATACAAATGCTATGCTCAAGTTCCATGCTTTTTTTCATTTTATGTTTATACATTCCCTTTATTTACACTTATTGAGCATCTGAGATCACCCTTTTTTATGTTTCATTTCCCCAGGTTATGAAGAAAGGTTTTAAGAAAATGTACTATAGGTGTAGATCTATGTGGGGGATTTTCAAGATCTTTCACTTGTATAGAAAGTTTTGTTTCCATGTTTTAAAATAAACTCAATTATTACATACCTTGGGAAAGTATTTTTGTAATGTGCCAATTATTAATCTAAAATGATGTAATATCCATATATTTTAATCCTAGTTTTCTATAGTTGTTATCAAAGGAATGGTTTAGTCAGCCCATGGAAACTATAATTACAAAACCTTAGTGAAATCCCTTGGGGTTTTTCTAACAATATGTATAGGGATATATCTTAGGATATGTCTATGGATGAGAAAAGGTATAGGAAAATGTCCTGAAATTTTAGTAAAGGATATCATGAGTGTTTTAATAGAAATACTCTCTTATCTGGATTATATAAGTGGATGTTGATCTAGAACAAACATACTTAGCAGTAACAACTCTAATAAGATGTTCCGAGCCTGACTCGAGGTAATCTTGTACATGACAATGGGCCTTACTTCACACCTAGTTTGACACTCCTGCTGGATATGCTTTGGAAATTCAAAAAATCATCATAAACCATTATGATGTTTTGAAAATAAGATGACTGTTAATGACCTGGGATAGGCATAATTATTCATAGATCAATAAAAATGTCATAATTTAGAAATAATATAATTTAGTTTTCATGATTTTTTGGTTCTAAAATATAATAACTATTTATTACTCTATGATCTTAGTTTTAGGCAATGTATAGAATACAAATGAACTGAGTTAACGATGATTTTGAGGGATAATGAAATGATTTTTCTCATTATGATACTAATTATATGGGTGTTTTGATGAAAAAAATAATTTCTATGCTCACATAACATTCTTAACTTATAAATTAAGATGAAATTTCAAAACAATAAATAGAGGGAACTATGGTCTATTGAGTCCTTCATGAGGTAATGACCACCTTCTTTCAGCAAGTCTTCAAATCCATTTGTTAATAAACACTATATCAGTACCACTAAAAATGTATTCTCTATCACCCAGTGTTTGGATCATGTGAAATTCATTTTGGTTGTTCATTGGTTAGAAGGTGAAGCAGACCAGTGGTGGAATATAATCAAGAATATGAGGAGGAAATATGAAAATAAATACATTGATTGATATTAGTTCTAGAACATATTATTCATTAAGAACATTCCTCATTTTCATCATATGAAGATGTAAAATGAGTTCTTTGAGTTAAAACAAATGGATAATGAATCTTTCAGTACCTACAAGGCTAATTTCAAAACACTTTTGAGTTATGCTTTGGGAATTATTATTCTACTAGAATGTATGGTTTATAGGTTCTTTAGTGGCTTAAATCCTAGTCTGAGAAGGGTGTTGGTGATAAAACACTATTTTATTAATATTTTATTGATAATAAATGATATAATTTCCTCAAATGTGCTAAATATATTCATTTATGAAATATTTGGGATTTGATCATTCATTTGAAATTTTGGTGAAAATTCCAGTTTTTCCCTTTAAAGTGAACTGTAGTATTTCGAAGATAACTATTTTTATATTTATTATTTGAATTTGAAATTTTGTAACCGTTTTCCTAACATAATTTTATACAACCTTTAGGCATGACACTTGATCAAAAAAATGCATTTGGATGGAGTAATTGGGCCATGAAGTCAAGAGTGGGCTGAACACGTCAGAATGGAGAAGATTATGTATTTCGGCCATAACTCCTTCATATGTTCTTGGATTAAGCCCAAATTTTTAGAGGCGAAATAAGACCCATATAGTAAAATATTATCCTTCTATAAGGACAGCCAATTCACGCGTTTGGGTGGTCAAATGGGCGGTGAAAGTTGGAATAAAATATTTGACCGAATTTCCACATTCACACTTGAAACCACTTGTAACCTCTGCTCCCCTACCCTCTATAAATTGGATTTTTTCTTATTTGGAGGGGTTGGGACGTGAATTAGGAGTTTTGAGGCAGAGGAGAATTTGTTTCACCCAAATTATCCAACCATTGTAAGAGGGGTAGCTCTTGAAGCAAGGATCCCCTCATCGAAGCCTCCTTCTCTTCTTCATTTTGTACGTTTTCATTTGTGTAATAAACATCTTTGTTCTTATTTTATTTATTCTCTTTTATGATGTTTTGTTTAAATTTATTCTTCTATTAATCTTCCTCTTTGGGCTGTAATTATTGAGTAGAATCATTATTGGGTTATACCCATTATAAACCTTTGCACATGCAAAACGCTTCTACGATAATTACGCCATCCGTGGAAGAGTAGTCTTTTAGTAATCGATCTATATTCAACCCTCTTCATTTAATTATTTTGAATAAATGTGATACTGTAATTTACATAATATTATACATGAATTTTGTTTTTAAACTACAAGAAACTAATCAAGCAATTGAACAATTAACACAAAAACACGCGAGGTCGAGATTTTGTGTAAATTGTGAAAGCGTAATCTTAATCAGCAATACAAGACCACACATGATAAATTTGTAGAGTTCAAATATAATCCCTAAACACAATTCATCCTCATTTCCAGAATAGATATGTTCTCTAATTAACCACTGACCATAATCTAACCTTAGAACAACAATCAAAGCAGGGTGATGCGATTGCGTGTTCTGAAGCTAGCCTAGGGTTTAAGTAATTTCATCTTTGTGGTTAAGTTAAATCTCATTAGGTTCAAGGGATAACAAATTAGGGGATCATAATTAAGTGGATATTGATTTAAATGATAATGATTAATAAGTGAATGAAGAGGTAGAGTTATATTGATTAATCCTTTTAAAATATTTTTTAAAAACATCTTTTTGTTGTGTCATTTTAATCGAACATCATTTCAAAACTTAAAACAAAAAAAATACAATCTTCTTCCAGCAAAATTCTTCTAGATTCATAAACTATAACAAACCCCCATCCTTTCATGTAGTGTTTTTATTCTCTTTTATTTTATTTTTATAATACCTTTAAAAATTTGTTTAAAATCTACTTCCTCCTTTGAGAGACGACCTTGGTCAGCCACTCTGCTGCACCTAAGTACCCCAAAATCACTAATCATTTTAGGGAGCCCACGACAGTGCTCTTTCAATTTGGCACTGTTTCAGAGGAGGCATGTAATTTATTCAGCCATTTAGAGGTATTTATTTTATTTTTCATTTTATTATTTTCTTCACCTCTCTCTTTCATCTTTACCCTTTCTCAAGTTTTCATTTTTTTCTTCATCCTCATCTTTTCTTTTTGGACCATCAACTCAACATATCATTTTTATTTTACTATGGTACACTCACTTTCTTTTAATTTTTATTTGATTTATGACACAAACTAATCCTGAAGATCTCTCAGATCTTGACCCTGAGATTGAACGTAGCCTTAGGTCTCGAATCAGACATTCTCAGTCTACGGGAAGTTTCAATATTCAACCAGTTGGTGAATTTCTCTCTTCTGGAAATATTGAAATTGGAATCAATTCAAATTCAAACATAAAAGAGGAACCAATGGCTAGAAATAATGGAAATGAACTTAATAGAATCATTCAAGAATTGGATGCACCTAATATTAACTATCAACCAAATTGTATTGCATACCGGAATCTTGAATCAGACTTTGAATTGAAATCTGGATTAATTCACCTTCTTCCAAATTTTCATGGCTTATCTGGTGAGGATCGAAACAAACACCTTAAAGAATTTAATGTTGTTTTCTCAACCCTTAAACCAAGAAATGTTTTTAAAGATCAAATCAAATTAAGAGCATTCCCATTCTCACTTGATGGAGCTGTAAAAGATTGGATGTATTATTTACAACCTGATGATGTAACTTGTTGGAACGATTTAAAACGTCTTTTCTTGCAGTGATTATTTCCAGCATCGAGGACCACTTTCATTTGTAAGGACATCTCGGGATTCAAGCAAGCACAAGGGGAGTCAACGTATGAGTATTGGGAGCGATTCAAGAAGTTGTGTGCAAGCTGCCCACATCACCAAATCAGGGAGCAATTACTCATTCATTACTTTTAAGAAGGACTCACACCAATGGAGAGGAGCATGGTGGATGCTAGGGATAGAGGAGCATTGGTGGAAAGGACACCAGTAGCTGCACATGCGTTGATCGACAAGATGACCCAAAACACCAAACAATTTGGTGATAGTGGTACACCACATGTCAAGGGAGTACATTAGGTAAGACCTTCTTCGCTTGAAAGTCATTTGATTGATACCAAGTTTGAAGAATTAACCACTATGGTGAGACAAATTGATTTGGCACAAAATAAATCTCTACCCCCTCCTTCAAGGCCATGTGGCATTTTCACTGAGACAAGCCACCCAACTGACTATTGCCCACAACTAAAAGAGATAGAGGACTGTGCAGCAGTATTATTTGGGAGACCATTTCAGCAAAAACAACAACCATATCCCCAATGAAGTTTGATTCATTTTCTCCAACATACAACCAAGGGTTGAAGGATCAATCAGACATGAGGTATGTCTCTGGACAACAACAAAGGCCACCCTTTCAACAAAACTTCCAGCAGTCTCCGCCTTACCAGCATGGTTTCCAACAACCCGAAAGGGGATTTGAAGCCCAGGCATCAACCAGACAACGGCAAGGGAATCCCCCACCAACGGTAGATTATAATACTGATGATCTTTTGAAGTAAATTGTTCTTAATCAACATAATGATCTGAAGAGTCAAAGTTTGGAGCTGAGGGAGTTGAAGACTCAAATAAGCCAGATTGCCACTGCCCTCCATGAACTTGAAAGTAAGAATTCCGGAAATCTACCTTCCCATCCCACTCCAAATCCAAAGGGGAATGTTAGTGCCATCACATTGAGAAGTGGGAAGCAAATGAATGATACATCTGTACCTACCATTCCACTAGGATTCACCTCAACTCCGAAGAAGCCGCATTCCAAACCAATTGATGAGAAATCCAAGGAGAAAGATAAAGGTAAGAAAAAGATTGATGATGTTCCTCCTAAACCCCTTCCTTTTCCCAAAAGGGTTGTCAAAACCAAGAATATGGCTGAAGAAGAAATGCAAAAGGAGGTTTTGGATACATTCAAGCGTGTAGAGATCAACATTCCTCTACTTGAATCCATTAAGAAAATTCCAAGGTATGCAAAATTCTTAAAATAACTTTGTACCAATCGAAGAGGGCTCAAGGGAAATGAGAGGATCAACCTTGGAAGTAATTTATTAGCACTCATTACATCAACTCTAGTAATGCCAACAAAATTCAAGGATCCCGGGACACTCACCATCCCATGTACCATAGGGGAGTTGCACTTCTATGATGCTCTTTGTGATTTAGGAGCTTCAATAAATGTGATGCCTCACTCTGTATTCTCTTCCTTGAAGGTTGGTGAGTTGAAGCCAACACGAGTAGTGGTGCAGTTGGCAGATAGAGCTACGACATATCCAGCGAGATTTCTTGAGGATGTACTTGTCCAGTTTAGAGACATGATCATTCCAGCAGATTTCTATGTGCCTAACATGGAAGATGATCTGGTAAGTTCTCATGCCCCCATTATCTTAGGTAGGCCCTTCCTCAAAACTGAAAAAACTATCATAAATGTCAATGAGGGTACACTTTCCATGGAGTTTGGAGATGAAGTCGTGATATTTAATGTTATGGATTCCATGAAGTACCCCTTAGAGGATCACTCTGCATTTGTTGTCTCCCATTTTGAACCACCAAGTAAAACCTCCATGGATATTCATTGTCCTATGCTTAGGGAGATTATTAGTATTGGTTCTGGTTTAATGTCTAAGAGAACTTCCACACCTGTTTCTAATGAACATGACTCTCTAAGATTTCATTTTGAAATGGATTCATATTATGATCTTAATCATGTGAACTCTGATTATGACATGGCTATTGAGTATGCTGATGGATTTAGTGCTTTATTCTCTGATTATGATGATTTCTATTCTGATACTGATGTTCATTGTGCAGATATGTTTGTTGCATCAATTTCTCCATCCAAACATCACCCCCTACATTGGAACTCAAGCCATTGCCCCCAAATCTTAAATATGCATACTTGTTGAGTGATGATAGATTACCTATTATCATTTCTTACAATATATCTTTTGAACATGAAGAAAAACTTTCGAATCTATTGAGAGATAACATTAGGGAAATTGGTTGGACATTGGTAGACATATCAGGTATTAGCCCCTCCATTTGTATTCATATGATTCTCTTGGAGGATGGGGCTAAACCGGTGAGACAACCACAAAGGAGACTCAATCCCACCCTCCTGGAAGTTGTTAAAAAAGAAGTTGAGAAATTACTTGAGGCAGGTATAATCTATCCCATTTCAGATTCTCAGTGGGTAAGTCCAATTCAGGTTGTGCCTATGAAGAGTGGTGTTAATGTTGTTAAAAATGAGAAATATGAGTTAGTTCCAATGAGGGTGAAAAACAGTTGGCGTGTGTGTATTGATTATAGAAAACTAAATCAGTCCACTCGCAAGGACCATTTCCGCCTCCCATTTATTGATCAAATGCTCGAGAGACTAGCTAGGAAAACACACTATTATTTCTTGGATGGATTTTCTGGATATTTTCAGGTTCCTATAGCTCCAAAGGATTAGGAAAAGACTACATTCACCTATCCCTTTGGCACATTTGCCTACCGAAGGATGCCATTTGGACTTTGCAACGCCCCAGGTACCTTCTAGAGATGCATGGTGAGTATTTTTTTCTGATTTTATTGAGACCTGCATGGAGGTATTTATGGATTATTTTACATTGTATGGATACTCATTTGATGAATGTCTAAATAGTTTGGGAAATGTATTGAATCGTTGTATTGAGAAGAATCTGGTCCTGAACTTTGAAAAGTGTCATTTCATGGTATAGCATGGCATTGTCTTAGGTCATATAGTCTCACAACATGGCATTGAAGTTGATATATCTAAGGTAGAAATTATTTCATCCCTCCCATATCCTACATGTGTGCGTGATGTTCGATCATTCCTTGGACATGCTGGATTTTATCGACGCTTCATCAGAGATTTTAGTAAGATCTCCCTACCCTTATCTTGATTGATTCAAAAAGATATTGACTTCAATTTTTATGATTCATGCAGGGTATCATTTGATGAGAAAAAACAACGTTTGACCACTCCACCTAACATAAATCCCCCATAGTGAGAGATTCCTTTTGAGCTTATGTGTGACGCCTCCATCATCGCGGTTGGAGCTCTCTTATCTCAAAGGGTGGAAGGACGTTCACTTGTGATTACCTATGCATCAAGGACATTGGATTCAGCCCAATAAAACTACACTACCAAGGAAAAGGAGTTTCTTGCTATCATATTTTCTTTAGATAAATTCCTTTCATATTTATTGGGCTCTAAAGTAGTTTTTTTTCTAACCATGCAGCTATGAGGTACCTCTTGAAGAAGCCAGATGCAAATCCACGACTTATCCGTTGGATGCTCCTTATTCAAGAGTTTGATATCGAGATAAAGGACAAAAAGGGGTTAGAAAACATGGTGGCGGACCATATGAGTAGGCTTACTCACACACTAGAGGGTGACACCTTGGATCAGGTACCACTTTGGGACACTTTCCCTTATGAGCATCTCTATACCATCTTAGGTACGCCTCCTTGGTATGCTGATTTAGTTAATTACATTGTTTCCTATGAAATCCCAGCAAATTTGAAGAATCATCAAGTCCAAAAATTAAAAAGTGAGTCTAGTTGTTATGTGTGGGATGATCCTTACCTCTAGCGCATGTGTAGTGACCAAGTTATTAGGAGGTGTATTAATGATCATGTGTTTGAGTCTGTTTTTCAATTCTTTCATACACTTGAAATTGGCGAACACTTTGGACCCCAACAGACAGTTAATAAAGTTTTGGACTCTGGATTATATTGGCCTAGTTTATTCCATGATGCCCATGTGTTTTGTAAGCCATGCTCTCGTTTCCAACACACTGGGAATATTTCTAGGATACATGAGATGCCCCAAAAACCCATACTATTCTGTGAGATTTTTGATGTGTGGGGAATTGATTTTATGGGTCCTTTTCCAAGTTCATATGGTTTCTTGTATATTTTGGTTGTTGTTGATTATGTGATAAAATGGGTGGAGTCCAAGGCCACCAGGACTGATGATTCTCATGTTGTTGTGGACTTTGTGAATGCATATATTTTTTGCAAGTTTGGAGTACCAAAGGCCATCATCAGTGACCAAGGGACACACTTTTTCAATAGGAATTTTTCTTCCCTACTTTGAATGTATGGGGTGACACACAAAACATCAACATCATACTACCCGCAAACAAATGGTCAGGATGAGGTTTCAAATCATGAGTTGAAACAAATTTTGGAGAAAACTGTGCAACCAAATAAGAAGGATTGGAGCAAGCGCTTGGATGATGCATTGTGGGCTTATAGGACAGCATACAAGACCCCCCATTTCCCATTTCGGATTGTTTTTGGGAAAGCATTTCATCTCCCCGTGGAAGTTGAGCATCGGGCTTATTGGGCTATAAAGAAATGAAACATGGATTTTTCCCAAGATGGAATCCAAAGGAAGCTGCAAATTCAAGAGCTTGAGGATATTAGATTGTCATCATATGAGAGCTCAAGGCTCTACAAGGAAAGATCAAAAGCAGCTCATGAAAAAATGATCCAACAATGGGAGTTTCATGTTGGAGAGAAAGTCCTTCTCTATAGTTCATTACTCAAGCTGATGCCTGGTATGTTGTGTTCCAGATTGTTAGGTCCTTATATTGTGACTAATGTTTTCCCTTATGGTTCAGTGGAGATCACACAATAGGACACATGAAGGAACTTTATAGTCAATGTGAAACATTTGAAGAGATACATTGAGGGACTTCCTACTAATACAGTGGATTTTATCACACTGCATGACCACATCATCACTTGATCACATTACGTTGTTCTTAACACTTTCACTTTTATATTATTTTTCCTAATTAAAAATCCTACATTTCATGTGCATATATCATCCATGGGTTTACATTGAGGAAAATGAAATATTTTAAGTGTGGGGGAGGTAAACTTTTAGTTTAGTAATTTCAATTGTTTTCCTGTTTAAAAAAACCAAAAAAGGGTGTTTTTCATATTTTGTGTGTTTATTTTAAAATTTTTTGTGTTTTTTTAAAACTTTTGAGCTGAAATGATTCTCATCACCATTTTTAAAC
This sequence comes from Viscum album, assembly GCA_963277665.1. NCBI lineage: Eukaryota > Viridiplantae > Streptophyta > Magnoliopsida > Santalales > Viscaceae > Viscum > Viscum album. The sequence continues at coordinate 206,478,804 of OY728123.1, forward strand.
CCATATCAATAAGTGAAACAATTTACCCCTTGAAACTAATCTTAAATGAATACTGAAATGACTTTGCTTCAAGTTAAAATATTTAGTAGTTTTATGAAAAGTACACTAAATTTTGAATCTCATTCCACATCTCACTGTCTTTATATTTGAAATCACTTTCCTATGAGGCTTATAAACCATTATTTTCATATTCATTACTTTCACCAGACTTCTTGAGAGAACCAAACCATTCTTGATTTAACCAGAATTTGATCTATTCCTGTCAAAACATGAGGGTTTAAGGTACATATGTTTAAATGATTGAGGCATTTGTTTGGTATTAAAGCCCCTATTTCAAAGAATTCTTTTTTATAATGGCCTACCATGAATATTTAATCCTTATAGCCCTTAGAATCCATGCACAACCTGTTAGGTTAGCCACATTACAAGCCAATTTTCCTTATCCAACCAACACTTTAAGTGAAATTGCATAATCTAGTTGATCTTAAGTGTGGGAGAATCTATCTTGTGTTGTTCCACCATATTATGTGATACTTTGGGTGGAAAATTAATTTCTGAAGAGATTTGTTTGCTGCTGAAGAAATTCATTATATTAAAATCTGTTCCTATCTGGAGCTTTAATGACAAGTGAAGTTGTGCCTTTTCTGGAGCTTCTAATTGAGGTGAAAGTTGTGCCCATCTGGAGCTTTCAAGAAAATCATGTTTGAGAAGATTGAAATTTTTGATGCAGAAATGATGAATGGTGTAATCCTTTAATGACTTTTCATGATGATGGAGCTTAATTGATACTATGGGGATTGAGGAGAAGACCATATTTAGGTGAAAATTAGATTAATGCAATTTTGCTTGAAAAAGAGTCAAGCCCTCCTCATTTAGCCTCAGAATTTTTCACATCTAAATCCTACCAACCGAAAGCCACAAAACAACCCTTAAAAGTTCTCATTATAAAAATATGTCCTTGAATCACATCGGGAAGCGATATTAGAATTTATCAAGTCTATGGTGACCCTTGTATGAGTTTGGATGAGAAAGACATTGCAAAACAAATTGACATTTGTGTGATAAGAGAAAATTAAAGCGAGGTAAGTGTTTTGTGCATGGGAGGATAAATATAGTGGAAATATATTAAATGATATAAATGAATAACTTGAAATAATGGTTTTTTATGAGCCCTGATATCTTCTGTTTCTTGGTGTGTAATTGTTAGATCTCAAGGATATGTGTTTTAAAATTGGTTTTGATTTGATATTGATATTTACTTGATATGAGATTTTTCTCAAGGGTGAAAAAGGGTAAGTGTGGGGGAGTTGATAAAACAATATTTTGTTTAATATTTTATTGATAATAAATGATATAATTTCCTCAAATTGTGCTAAATATATTCATTTATGAAATATTTGGGATTTGATCATTCATTTGAAAATTTGGTGAAAATTCCAGTTTTACCCTTTATAGTGCACAGTAGTATTTCTAAGATAACTATTTTTATATTTATTAGTGGAATTTGATATTTCTTAAAGGTGTTCCTAACTTAATTTTCTAAAACTTTTATTCATGACACATGATCAAAATAATGCATTTGGATGGAGTAATTGGGCCATAAAGGCAAGAGTGGGTTGGACACGTCATAATGGAGAAGCTTCTGTATTTCAGACATAACTCCTTCATATCGGCTTGGATGAAGCCCAAAGATTTATAGGAGATAGAGGACCCATATCCTCACATATTATCCTTATATAAGTCCTGAAAATTCATGTGTTATGTGCTCAAATGGGCGGTGAAATTTGGAATAAACATTTTTCCGAATTTCCACATTCACACTTGAAACCACTTGTAACCTCTCCTCCCCTCCCCTCTATAAATTGGAGTTTTTATCATTTGGAGGGTTTGGTAAGTGGATTATGAGATTGGAGGTATAGGATAATTTGTTTCACCCAAATTCTCCAACCATTGTAAGAGGGGTAGCTCTTGAAGCAAGGATCCCCTCATCGAAGCCTCCTTCTCTTCTTCATTTTGTAATGTTTTCATTTGTGTAATAAACTTCTTTGTTCTTATTTTATTTCTTCTACTTTCTTATGTTTTTTTAAAATTTAATATTCTCTTAATATTCCTCTTTTGGATGTAATTCATGAGTAGAAGTGTTATTGGGTTATACCCATTATAAACCTTTGCACATGAAAAACGCTTCTACGATGATTACGCCCTCCATGGAAAAGTAGTCTTTTAGTAATCGATCTATCTTCTACCCTCTTCATTTAATTATTTTGAATGAATGAGATACTGTAATTGAAATAATATGATCCATGAATTGTGTTTTTGAATTAAAAGAAACTAAGAAAGAAATTGAACAATTAACACAAAAACACGCGAGGTCTGGATTTTGTGTAAATTGTGAAAGCGTAATCTTAATCGGCAATACAAGACCACACAGGAAATATTTGTAGAGTTCAAATATAATCCCTAAACACAATTCATCCTCATTTCCAGAATGGATATGTGCTCTAATTAACAACTGATCATAAGCTAACCTTATAACAACAATCAATGCAGGGTGCTGCGATTGCGTGTTCTGAAGCTAGCCTAGAGTTTAAGTAATTTCATCTTTGTGGTTAAGTTAACTCTCATAGGGTTCGAGGGATAACAAATTAGGGGATCATAATTAAGTGGATATTGATTTAAATGATATTGATTAATAAGTGAATGAAGAGGTAGAGTTAGATCGATTATGACTTTTAAAATATTTTCTACAAAACATATTTTTGTTGTGTCATTTTAATCGAACTTCATTTCAAATCTTAAAACAAAAAAAATACAATCTTCTTCCCACAAACTTTTTCGAGATTCATAAACTATAACCAAAACCTATACTTTTAGGTAGTGTATTTATTCTCTTTTATTTTATTTTTAGAATACCTTTAAAAAGTTGTTTTAAATCTACTTCCTCATTTGAGAGACGACCTTGTCAGCCACTCTGTTGCACCTAAGTACCCCAAAACCACTAATCATTTGAGGGCGCCAATGATAGTTCTCTTTTAGTTGGAAAATAGAGACATTGGTAGCTATGAAGAGATGGGGAATTTTTCAATAAAAGTTGAACTTGTGGTTGTAATTATGTATCAATATCATGGTTTTAATATGAATAGGAATATGGAGTTCAAAGGGAAATCAACAAATAAGAGAGATAAGAAGACGATCTTTCCTTTATTTTCTAATTGTGGAATGAAACATGGTGGGAATTATCTTAATAAAACTAGTAAATGTTTTATGTGTGAAAATCAAGGACATCGAGTGAATGAATGCCTAAGTGATATGAAAAAGTATATAATTATGGAAATAATGAGAAAATCCTCAAGATTCACCTCGTACACTTTAGTTATTCAATTATAGGGAGTTGTTTTTTTTAAATTTCCCAAATACAAGGATTAATAATGGTGATCAATGCCAACAACCTCTGATCACAAAGGGAAAAGGTAAATAAAATTCAATCAAAAGATGAACTGAGGCATGATTACTGGGGAACTCTAGAGTGGGGAATTTCATATGGGATGTTGTAAAAATAATCCGTGTCAATCCATTATTAGAACATGTTATTATATTTCCCTATAAGAATTTTGTATTAAAAAAATAATATTGATTTTCTAGATTTACAAGGATGAACCCAATATTCTAATTGAATAGTTTTTTAAGATAATAAATTGTTTAAGGAATAAAGGGAGGATAATATTTTCTAATCATTCATGTTTTCAATAAGTATTTATGGAAATTCATATTATGATCATGTTTTTAAGAGAGTATATTATGAAGGTATTCACATGTTTGGTATAAGATGACACATGGGGTATCAATAGTAAGACGATTTCATTAACTTATTTTTACAATCTTGTATTTTAATTTTTTTGAAGGGTATAGGGTAAAACATTTATGTAAATATTATGTTAAACCTTGGATTAAGTTTGTGAGAATAATGTATTATATTACCAAATGAGGTCTTAAGAATATTGGATAACCAATTATAAAAATGTGGTGTTGATGACAACCAATAACATATGAGATGGAATATCATGGGTATCATGATATGTTAGTTTTTAGGGAATGAAAAATTCACCTTCCTTTTTGGAGAAGGAGGTGAATTGGGTCAAGGGAGAAGAAAGGGTGAGGTTTTCCTAAAATCATGAATGTATATATTTTCTTGAAAATTATTTATCTTTAGGAAAAGGTATTTTAAAACCAAAAATGTCATCACAGTAACTCTATTTTTGATGAATCAGATGTTCCTATAGTTCATAAAATATTTATGGATTTTTTATTATTATAATTTCCCTAAACATGTTCTTTATCACTATCCATCATAACTTTATAGTTAAATTTTTCTTCCACGTCTAGGTTTTCACTTCCCATCTATGCTCTCCTATATGAAAACCTAGTTATATGTTAGTTCCGGTGACCACCATGTTTCCAAATTTCCATTTTTAATGGATATTTTAGAATTAATTTTCATGATGTGGGTTTCTATGAATAAAACTTTCAATTGTTAAGCCTTTGATAACTGAGATTAATTTCTAGAGGAGATTCAGTTGATGGTGGGTAGAATATAACACCCCGAGATTTTGAGAAATATATTTTTTAATTAATTTATCTTTTTATATTTTTAATTTAACATGACATTAGAAATAGTTATATCTATATATATATATATATTAAAACACTCTGTAAAATATTAATGGCTCATAGAACATTGACTCAGCGTACGTTACATGCAACCATGACTTGGCAAACGTTACGCGCAACACTAGTGTTTCTACAAAACATAATTTTATTGTTATAATTATTTAAATGAGAAAATTATAAACTAGCCATTAAAATTAGTGAAAAAATAAGAATAAATTATTTTAAAATATTTTTTTATAATTTTTATATATAAATAAAACATATTGATAATGAAAGATATGATTTTAGGTAAAGTCATTTTATATTAAAATACTATTTTCTCAAATGAACCAATTCTAATAATAAAATTAATTTTATACACATTTAGAAACATAATTTGATTAAATAAACTTTATTTTTGAAATTTTAATTTTGAAGCTATCCTAGTGTGATTTTTTAGGATTTTCAAGGGAAACTTAATTTTTTTGTGGAATAGTGAAAAATACGTTTTTTGGTTAAAAACATCATTTTCATTTAAATAATTTATTATGTTAAATTACATTTTAAATTTTTTTAAAGGTCACATTAGATAAATTATACATGTATTAATAAAATTTACATCATTATAATTGATTTCTCATTGAAACAGAATATGAAAACTTAATAAACCTTTGAAATTATTTCTACTTTAATGACCCATATTTTCGTTCTCTCTGCAGGATTACCATTAATTTTAATTTTGATGCTTCTGTGAATTAAATTTTTAAAAACCAAAATATTAAACTATAATTAGTATAAAATATAGTGGCTAATAATATAATTTTTACTTTTGGCCAAAATGATTAGTAAATGTGATTAAAATTAATCACAATAGTTAAGGTCGAATTATGCTTAATTGGGGACTAAACCACAATGTTACAAACCCAAATGGCCTAAAAACATGTATAAAACCCATTTTATTGACATTATTCAGACAAAAACCTTAAATAAATTGTTTAGGATGGGTTTTTAATTTTTTAAGAAATAACATGTGTACACCTAACTTGTTTTCAAAAATTCCAGGTGAGTTATTTTGCTTCCCTATAAAAGGTGACCACCAATCCCACTTACTTATAGGTCTAAAACCTATTATGTTTAGTCAATATATAACCAATAAACTTCACATAAATTATCCCTTCCTCTTAGAATCCTTCCCTTTGGTATAAGGAAATCTCGGGAAGCCTTTTGGAATAAATCAAAATGAGTTACCCGATTAAGAGGTAACGTCTTCTCCCAAGTCCTTTCATTAATTTTCTTTTGATGCAGATCCACTTTATTTTTTACATGTTTTTAAAAAAAATGTATAATAAATATAATTGGATGTTTTTATGCTTTGGTTTCAACCGAAACTTACACACATCCCCATCTAATGAATAATGAACATATTCTTTATGTATAGTGAACTACCACCTCACTAAACGACGACAGTTCAATTTTCCTTACCACCTATCATGGTTGACATTATGATGGAAAATATATTTATATACTTATATATGGTTTTTATTTTTTCTTTAATATTATTTATTCCTTATATAACACATATATTGTTTACTTTCAATTTGGTGTTGATACGATAACTTCGTTTGAGGAAGTTAGGACTATCGCCCCCTCAAAGCGATATGATTCGTTCATAAAAAAGATGGATTGTATTAAGGATAGTTTCGGTAAATATATAAGACATATATAATATCATATATCTACTAGAATAATTATATATTAACATAGATTTATATATATGTCTTTTACTTTCTATATTTCAACACGACAATTAAATAGAAATAACGTTCATGTATATGTACAACATAATGTCTCCATGAACGTTGTATTCCATTTAAAACATATGTATTATATAGATTACTATAATAAAAAATAGTATATATAAATGATATTAATATCATATTTTACATTCGCTAAATACTGATATAAGTATTATGACCAAAGATATAACAAATTAAGACACATACCAAAAACAAAGTGAACAAATACCTGAAGGGTTACCATAACATGAAATTTGTAACAAGAGAGTAATATAAAGTCATAATAAATAACAATATTGTATTATATATATGAAAATTTTTCATTAAAATATATAGAATAAATTTATATTTATTATATAAGATGTTTGTATGGGTATGATTATATTAATGACATAAGGTATGTGGATTTCATCTCCCTTTTTATTTCCGTGAGATAAATGATTTCTTAGCCACTCTATACTTTTTTGCGGAGTAATTACTACCCATTATTTTATTATATGTATCTTATAAAAAAATTTATATTTATTCACTTATATATCTTATGATATTTCTTTCATGGGTTTTATGTTTAAATGTTACCAAATCAGTAAAATAGATGTGTCTCAATTTTCTTTCATTCACACTCGTGTTTTGTTATGCACCAAAATTATTTTTTAGGTGTATATATTTCCATATTACATGTTATATAATTTAATTTATTAATTTCATGATATTTTAATATTCCTTTAATTTCTTTTTATTACAATGATATAATGATCCCAAGTTACCATGTTATAAAAGTGTATTGAGACAATCTCATTGCTTTTCAAGATTTTTATGTTCAGTCTTCCTTGAATGAAATATTATGATCCATATATCAATACCATTGATGAAATTTATTATCCTATGGTTATTCATGATATATTAACATATTAGAACAATATTTATACTCTTTGGAACATATTATAGTTAATAATGTATTTTTTAGAAAGCCCAACTTTACCAACACTTTAGTCAGAAATCTATGTTCCTTTAAAATAATGTTTTCAAAAAAAGGGTATCCAAGAATGTTATACTATTATATAATGATAATTAAAATAAATGTTTATCCTTTTCCATTTTACAATATTTTCAATGGAATATTTTTGTTTCTTTCCGAACGAGGCATTTTATAACATTTTACCACACAAAAGTAATGTTCTTTTTTAACTCATACGACATGTAAAGATTTATCCATTGTCATAATTTTTAGCCTTTCCATTAATTTTTAATGGTTATTATTTAAAAAAATTAAAATAAATTTTCAATGAAATATTTTTCAAAATATTTTCAACATTGTTATATATTTTTTCATGATAAATGTTTTTTAAAACTTTTAAACTGTTATTTTTTAAGTAATCAAGATAAAAGTTTTTAAAAATGATTTGAAGATTATTTTATATGTTTTCATGGAAAAAGTTTTTAAAAATATTTTCAGTCATTATTTCTATGTGTTCAAAGTATTTTCACAGAATATGGGTTTCAACAAGGTTTTATGCTTTACAAATACTTTTTCAATGAAGAAATGATATTTTCCTCAAGAAATTCATTCAAAAAATCATTCCATGTTATTTTACTTCTAAAATGAAATCATTAAATGTTACTCATGACTTTCTAGGAAATGATCTAAAGGTTCCATTCACATTCTTTCTCTGAATGTCTTATTCTTGATGTCCCAGTCTTTGTGAAACCTATTTATCTTTCATAGTTTATATGTTTATGAAAACCATTTCTCTTTCATGAGTTATATGTTTATGAAATATGTTTATCTTTCAAAATTTATATGTTTATGAAATCTATTTATCATCCACTGTTTATATTCTCTTGAATCTTGTTTTTTATTCACGAATTAGTATTTAATGAAATGATTGGGAAAACTATATATTTTCCATAGGTTATGATGTGTTGAAATTTTAATGATACCCATTTCATTTCATGGGTTATGATTATTGTCCATGAAACCCATCTCTATTTATGGTTCATGATATATTTCATTTTTCATTATCTTATAGCACATGTATGTATGATTTTTTATATGATGGGAAGGACCTATATCTCCCTACAATTATTTGGGTAATGTTATATTGTATATGAGCTCAAAGGGTATATGGGTTGTATCCCACGCTCGAAAATAAGAAGGTATATGGGTTTTATACTAAGCATACAAAAATAATGTTCCTAGGTTGAAGCAAAAACCAATAAGTAAGAGGGTACACAGCTTGTAGCCTTTTCCGGAAAATAAGAAAGTACATGGGTTCTACCCAAGACTAAAATAATTAGGTATGTGGTTTGTAGCACGATCCTAAAATTGAGAGGCTACATGGCTTGTCGTCCCAATCCCAAATTAGGTACATGGATCATAGTCCAAACCAAACTTGTTATAAAGGTCATGGTAGGTATCCTTGACCTATGATTTTTTATCCTTATGTGCATGACACAAATTCAATGTCTTTTACCTATTTTTTTATTTCATGACTTATGATATTAATTCTATTATGATAAATGTCTCATGAAATGACAATATTAATTATGATCTCTAATATAAAGGGTATGATCTTCAAATGTTATACTCGAGTTCCATACCCTTTTCTTCATGTTATACATACACATTCCCTTTATTTATCCTTATTGAGTATATGAGATCAACCCTTAATTATGTTTCCTTTCCCTTGGTTATGAAGAAAGGTTTTAGGTAGAAGTACTAAAGTTGGAGATATTTTTGGGATATGTTGATGATTATTCATTAGGATAGAAGTTTTGTTTCCATGTTTCCAAAGGCACTAAACATTTATATTCATCTAGAATGTATTTTCGAAATGCACCCAATATTCATCTAAAATGATGTAATACCCATGAATGTTAATTATGTGTCACTATAACTTACAATAAGAATACAAACCACTAATATCCACCCTTGAGGAATCATTTCATTAAACCAAAATAAATAGTTTTAAAAAATGATGAACCAACCAAACATTCCTTGCACTAGAAAAAGTTAGATGTGTCTAAATTTTCCATTACTAATTTTTTAAAAAACTAAAAAATGAATTCCTATATTTGAATTCAAAAAAAATTAAATTTTAGATTAAATCAAGACATATCATTATAATATCATAAAGAAACTCATGATATAAAAACCAACCAAATTAATCCTAATCAATGATTCCAACCATAATAAAACTTCTTCTTACAAAATAATCAGAAATCAAACCACCTTAGAATAATCAAACGAATAAACTATAATTGAATAATGCCTTATGTCATTAAACTAATCACCTTTCAAAAAAAAATTCACATAAAAATTTTAAATAAAAATTTATTTTTAAATACTTAAGAATAAGTTACAAATTATATTTTATCAACCCCTCTAAATATTTCCATCCTCATTTAGTAATGCTAAAATAAAACCAATAATGAAGTACGCATACTAATTTCCCCCCCTAATATTCCATGTTTCATTTCAATGATCATGAATCAAATATATAATTTTTTTATGATTGAACCGATATAATTTTTCAAAAGTGACGCTACATTATAAAAATACACGATTTATAATAAAAAAATACCAGGTTAAAAAACCAATTGACAAAAAACTAAAAACCCAAATTTAAAACATTTATTTATATATTAGGATTTAATTATATAATAAATTCATGGGTCTATTATATTTAAGTGAAGCTCTTTACAAAAATATATATATGAGAAACACAATAATTAATGAATTAAACCATGTTATACCCCAAAAAAACAAAAATACGCACCCATAAAATACCTTATAATAATTCAATATTAACCATTCGGGTTATATATCATTTTAAAAATTATAATTAATATACCCATTCTTAAACACCTCTCATAAAAAAATTTTAAATTAAAAAATCATAGAAAAACAAGTACATATGAGTGAATAAATACCCCAAGTTTTTAACCAACTAATTTGGCATTCGCCTGAGTAGAAAAAAATTATTCATTTCAAAATACCCCCAAAAATTTTATGAAACAACTATATAAAAAAACACTACAAAACCACTAAGATGTATCACATTTTTTAGTTTGTTAATAAAATAAATGTAATATTAGTTTGTCAAATGAAGTTTTTAACAAAATTTCAAATACAATGTAAAACCACTATGAAAAATCATTTCTATGAAAACATGTTTGAATAGAATCATATTAGAATTAAAATATACATATATGTTTACTCAACCAAAATGAAATTCCAAAATAAATAAACTATAGAAAATTAGACATCCCTAAATCAATTATCAATTTAAATGTACTTAATGTAGTTATACAAAAACATCATCAATATGGAGATTAAAAATAAATCCCCATCAAAATATCATCTAGATGAGAAACGATCGACTCCATCACTACTCTCTTAATTTAGAATATATATTATAATTTATTTTAAAACTAAACCACATTATTAATATAAATTAATGAAAATTATGACTCTAAATGAATATAAAATTGGTAAATTTACCTATTGACTCTATATAATCTAAAATTAAATCACATTGTGGAAATTTACAATCATTTCTTATGTAATTAATCAAATGCGATTTGCTGGAGTGAAAACCTCCATATCCTGAATATTTATATAACAGACATGTTCCAAGATTATGTTTATATTATACTTAACTTTTTTCATATCAATTAATTACCTCTATGATTACAAGGGAGTGTATAATATTACCAATAGATTATGTGTTTGTAGAAAATGACCCTGACAACTTTCTAGAGATATGATATGGTGAAAGTCTAGAAACCACTCGGAATACATGACCTGGATGATCCTTCCAATGTGCATAACCAATATTATCATCCAGATATACTTATAATGTGTGTGTGGTGTTTCTATCTTATAATTATCTTCAATTTAAATTCCATTAAATTCTAATTAAAATTGAAATTAAAATAAAAATTATTTAAAGAAATACAAATGTTTATACCCCTACGTATTTGGAAGTCTCATTAACATAACAACCATTGGATTTAGTATGTATATATAACTATATTTGTGGGTATTAAATTTTTATCCCTTTATCTATTAAATATATGTGAAAGTGAAATTTCAATATTTTTTTATATCATACAGATGATATTTAACATAAAAATAAAGTAATCCATGAAAATATTACCATGATGAATATTTTTATTGAAATATAATTGAACTAGATTTGTGAAGAATGGTTTGTTTCTCTCAGCACACTGTTTTTTTCATGGACCCTTCCTCGATTAAAGAAATGAAAATTTAATATTAGTTGTATACTTATTTATAAAATGGTATTAATATAATAATATTTTATTCAATACCACATGCTCTCAAGGGTGATGATTAATGATAGAATAATTTCATTTCAATCTAGGCACACCTCCATGTACCTTATCATACATCCACAGAACATTCAAAGACAAATCGTTTAATTAATAACACAATATCCATTTAACATCCATCAATTTAATAACCAATTTTTTTATCATCCATAGACATGTCATGATATTAGGAACAATAAAATTGATGAATATATAGAAAAATAAATTTGTATAATTTATTATAATATTAAAACATAATAAAATTAAATTTAATTAGTAGTGATTAATGTATTAAAGTTAACTTAATCTACCAATAAATGACCTCAATATTATAATACAATAGTTCATCTGTTCAATTTGAATAGTTAATGTAATGAGTAACTCAATCACAAGACAACTAGCTCAAAATCTAACAGATTATTCCTACAATATCTTCTATCAGAACCCTAATGCTATCAAATTTTACCACTACCTCTCTTTTATTTAGATTATGATCTTTTCAACTATTAGTGTTTGTCTCTCTAACATTATTATCACCATTTTTTGGAAATAAAATATTCAATTACAATAAAAAATTTCAATGTATTTTTTTGTATATTAAATTTCAAAACTATATTCATGACTCTCTAATATCCACGTGAGGTAACTAGAGTGACCACCTTCATCCCAGATGCATGAACATCACTTTCACAACCCGATGGACTACAATAAAGCACTCATAGGGTATATATATGTATAATAAATTTTATATATACTATTAGGAGAGGGAAATAGGGGTTCCTTCATGTCTTTAAAGGGAGACATAGGGAATTCTAGATAATTTATGCGGGCTGTTTGTTATCATTCAAATATTTTAAATAAATGTTTTCCCTTTTTCATTCCTATCATTAAAAAAAGTAACAAAATATAGAGTATATTTTTTAAAAAAATTAAAAAATTTAATCTCCCAAAATTTAATATATTATAAAAAATAAGAATCTTGAATTTGATAATAGTTACCTAGTACTAAATATTATTAATATGATACATAGTTAATTGGAAAGTTAATTGTTGAAGAAATATAAAATCAATTTATCCTTCAATGGTCATATCACAACCATGATCCATCATTATTTCTATTGGCTCCTCCCTTGAAATATCCATATTTTAAATATCAATATGTAAAAACAATTCAATGCCCTATAGCCAATGAGATTCACTTTCATTATTTATTTCTTCTACTTCATCACCCATACCATACACATATCTTTGTATCATGAAAATTAACACACTCCACCATTCATCAACCATATATTCTATATAATATTCATTTCGTCATGTGATATTAAGATATATAGATCACATTAATCAGGTTCAAAAATATAAATAAAGCTATGGAAGTTCACTGTATTAGATTATATAGAATATATGTTGACACCCCTACTAATATTGACCATCTTGCATTTGAGTAAAATAATTAAAAATTTAATTCTATCATTTATTTCAATAATAGTAGTAAACTTTATATAGTATACCTATTCAAAAATAGTGAATATACCAATATTCTACGTTTTAAACATTCTACCAAATAAAATGTATAAAAATTGATACAATTCAAACCATAGATATTGAATTTCCTACATTGGTTTAGAGAGAATTAGGCCAAAAACATTATATTGTATGACACTTCAAATAAAATATAATTATTCAGGATCTACAAGAATTAATATAAATTATTAAATTTATATAATATATATGTCAACAGATTATTGATAGGCTGTGATATTTGTAAACATACACCATGTGAAAAGTATTCTACCATTTCATTATTAATAGATTTTTTTATATCTACTTCATTCATTATTCAATTTATAATAAACATATTCCTTAGATAATAAATTTATGGGTATAAAATTTCTCATTTGTTTAGTACATATCACTCATCTTATAATAATTCCATCTTTTTTAGTGTAATATTTGATGTCGTCCCAACTGATAGGCTTGTAGTATGAAAGATTGTTGTTTTCTTATTGGGTTGACATTGAGTCAACAAATAATCAACATGGACAACATGAGTTAATATTTTCTCAAATATCATCCAAGTACCTATAAAAATAATTTGGAACACTCATACACCATGTAACGATTATAAATGTATCCTTCTTGTTGGGATTTATTTTTCAAATATGATTTTAAATGATTGAGGTGTCAATAAAAAATGAATAAAACATAATTAACTATTAATATAATTAATTGGAATCAATTTTAATATTTATAATATAAATGTATAAATAAAGTAACTATTAGATGTTTACAACATTAGAAAATGTATTAGGCCTCCTGTTTTAGTTTCATACTTCAAATCAACAGTTAAAATCACAATGATAGTAAAAAATGATTGGGGAAAGATCATCTCCACCTGAAAAAGTGTTATTATAATTATTTTCTAAATATTTTTAAACTGAATTTTTATATAATTTTATCATAAATCTATTTTATGAATGTATAAAACTCCCTTAGAAATATATTTCCCTTTAAAAGTTATAATTGATGTAATAGCGATGGTAGAATATTCTTTAGAAAAATATGGGAATCATTAATCTTCAATCCATATTTCCAAAATTTATTTATGTTAACACATATTTATGTGTTACTTAAATAACTATAAGGTACTTTCACATGATATAATAGTTTAATTAATATATATTTATACTTATTTTACATTACAAAAATTCTTACAATATAATATAAATTCTATTTTATCCTTAGATAATTCCTTATATTCATTTCTTCTAAGTCCATATAAACATTAATATGTTCCTTCTATTTCTTATTCTCATTAAGTAATTTGAAAATCATGTTTTCAAAAACTTTCTTCACATTATTCATGAAATCAAGACTATGACAAAAAATATTAAATTCCAAATATATAAGTCTGAAAATATACTATTTCTCTAGTTTTATCTTCCAAATTCATAAAATGTTGTATATTGAACTTATTTCCAAATACTATTAAAATTTTGAAACTTCAAAAATTATCCTTCAATATTTAATATTTTTGAACCCATCAGTATCTTTTGTTTTATTCTTTGATCAATGGATCTATTGATTTTTTTTCTAGTTCATTGAAAATTTATGAGAGTCACCAAGAAATATATGATGAAACAAGAAGAAACATTTTTTATACTGTATATATTGAGGCTCAAAATAAAATTTAAATACTAGAAAATAGAAAATCCTTTTATGTATTCCAACTAGGCTTCTAGGGAATAAATTTACGGTTCACATGAGAGTATACTAAATTTTTAACAATGTTGTTTTATATGAATCATATATTACCATATCATTGTTCCATAACTATTTTAATCATTCAATTAATAGATAAAATTTATCATAATTATCATTTTAGGAATATATATTCTATTAATAATCCTTTAAATGATGAAGGATATTTTATATATATTCATTTATGGAGGTAGATAGTAAGGGAACAAAACAACTAATAAAATTTTATAACTGGTAACTAATGTATTGAATGTGTTGAATCCATCCATAGTATATCACAATATAAAATTCATATGATAGGATGAGAAATATGGATATAATGATTTAAATTTCTTCCATGCATTAAAATCTTGTGGTTATTTAATTAACCCGTTATTTTTATTTTAAATAGAATTCTACTTATGAAGTTAGTGGTTTTAGATAGCATGAATAATTATTATAGTTGTGGTTTTAATGGGATGTAATGTAAAACTTTGCAGGATTATTATTTAGCATCTTTTTCACTCTAGTAGGTTGATTCAAACATTCAACATTACTCATTGAATTCCACATGAAATCATATCATCTTCTAAACACTTTTATATTTTAATAATATCCCCAAATATAACATACAATAATTTATACAATCATCTATTTTTTTAATTGATCCCAATTTTTTTTTAAATTATATTCCTAAAAATAATTTAGGATATTATCTATTACAAGTAATTCGTATTTTCATTCTAATATTATGGGAATTTCTTTATTATTAATTATTCATAGGCACATGATTTAGTACAAATTCATAGGAAAATAATGTATTTAATACTTTATGCATTTTCTATATAACAGTTGATTTCCACTCTCAACTAATTCATGAAATTAGTTTTTTTACTCAATAAATATTTCTCTTTCATTTTCCTCTAAAACATTCGGGATAGGATCCACTGATAGTTTACAATCTTGATCTAGTTATCCTAATATTCCAAAAAAATCATAATATATATATATACATCTATTGTATCCTAGAATAAATAATCTGATATGTTTAAATGTTTATTATATTTCCATGCAATTCCAAAATATAATAATTTTTAGGTTTTAAATTTCATTTTACACTATTGGGGATGTTTCATATTTATTCTACTAGTTGACATCAGTGTAAAATATTTTTGTAATGTTTGATTCCCTATTCAAAACCCCACACACATAATTATTAAGGAATTTATTCAATATCAAGTGCTTATGAATTTCATGTCTCTCCAAACATGTTTTGAATTTATATTTTTTACATAATAATTGTATTCTCCGATCCACTAAAAGATTATAAAATAAAAACTAAAAAACTCTTCTAAACCCTTCACACACAGAGGAGTGTTCCTAGGTATTATAATCTATATTTTTTTTCTATATATCACAAACTCCCTATATTCTTAACAACAAAATATAATTAAATTAGATGTAGAAATAAAATAATACTAGTAACTCTTTATAATTATGAATCCATAAGTATAATGTAAAATTAAAATAAAATCACAAAATAAACAAAAAAGTTTGTATGAGTTAACCTACCTAACACTAATTGAAATATCAATAATAATAGAAGAGTATAGATCCATATAGATCACATGAAATTCATAAAATCCCAAAACTATTACGAATAATGGATAATTATAACATGACTATGTGGGGAGCTCACTTGTTGATGGTAAAAATGTTAAAGTGGCATTATGATTATCAAAGACTAATAATATAATATGTTTTTTGATTTAAAGAGTTTTATACTAGATCTTTTATCCAAATAATCAATAAAAATGTGACTTATGAGTTTTTAAAACTATAATAAAATGTATAAACTTATTCCCCTACAACCAAGTCATCATCACATAGGTGGATATGTAGTTTTTATTAATGTTGGACTAAGTATTATATAAAAAACGAGTCTCAATATTTAGAATAAGTGTGTCACTAGAGTTAAAAAACATAAAGAACATATATATTGTATTTCCTCATATCTTCCTTCATCAATGTTATATACTTTACCTAATCCAACTCATGGAATTTAGTTATATCTAAATAAGAACCCCATAATCATGAATATATAATAATGAATACTAAAATTTTATTTAACCAATATTACTTTGTCTATAGAGACTCTAATACTGGGGTAGATTTATATATGGACAATCATAGAATAATTCCTATAACATTGAACATTATTGAATGCTTGGGAAAAAAATTCCATTCTAAAAATAATTAACCAAGTATGATCTAAGTACATAGCATATGATTTTGTGAATTCTCAATGAAATGATGATAAAAATAGGTATATATCTTTAAAAATGGATTATACCTTCATCCTACATATAGATAGTGTGTCACTTGAAATATAACTCACCATTAGGATGGTCGTTCATTTTTGGATGGAGTTAACATCACTATATATCCAATACCACACTAGAGAGATCAAACATCAATAGAGGGAAATATACTTCTAGGTAAAGGAAGGTCCCATAGGAAGCTCACACACGTCTAGGATGGTCACATAATTATGGAGGGATCACATGTCATTGCAGAGATCACTCCGAACTTGATATATCTCATGTTACCAGGGTAATGTCACTTTTTGGGAATGTGAGGTCTTTGGGGAAGGGTATCGAGTTGAAGAAAGTGTGTTTATTTTTATCTTTATTTACAATATTTCATTATAGTTTTTAAAAAAACCCCATGAAATAATTTCATGTTTATTTATTGACAGATACTTAAAAACTAATAAAAACCATATATAATCATCCTTTTTCTGGGTGAACTTTTCATCCTTAAAAAAGAAAACATCTTAAATTTATACATGAAGGGGAGGATTTAAATATTCATCTCAAGTGGTTAATGTGAAAATACCAACCCTACATTTTCTCCTATCTTCATCTTTTTGTTATGAAATTAGAAAAGTGTAGTTAAACACCACACATAAATATGATTTTAAGGTAAAAAAAATTAAAACTAACATAGTCATCAATAGAATAACATTTAATGTCACATCCTAAATCATATAACAACATGGAAATTTGCACTAGATATCAGATTATTCTCAATAGTATCACATGAGACCAAACAAAGACATACACCACCCCTTACCAACATAAAAATAGTATAATAATAACTATTCATGAGAATAAGAAATCTATTTCTACTAGAATATCAATTTACTCTATGATATTAGAGGATTATAAAATAAAAATACAAAACTAAACAATTTATGTAAGAACCCGGTTCTTATTTTAGAGGTAAGGGCTTTTTCTTTTCCTTTTCCATAAGTTTTTTTGCGAAAATATGGAAAATGGGGGAAAATCCTAAATTTTAGAACTACACACCGTATACTTTATCCACGCGCCGGGTACTTTTGGCCATGTTGGGATGAGTACATGTGGCGTGTAGCCATGCCGGTGACGAATGGTGTAGAAACCGACTACACGCCGTGTAGTGGTACCTTACACGTCGTGTAGTTTGTCAGCAGGCTTAAACAGTAAGGCAGTGGTGTCGCCGCCAGCTGGGCGACAGTATACGCCGTGTACTCGAGAGTACATGCCGTGTACTCATGTCGACTAATGAACAGTGTGGCGGTGTCGCCAAGTGAATAGTTAAATGAAAGAAGTACACGTTGTGTACTCAGAAGCACACACCGTGTACTCAGAAGTACACCCCATGTACTCAGAAGTACACGCCGTGTAATTTGTTTTTTCGGCTTAAAATAGGCTGTAGCCTCCTCATTTGGAAGAGGAGGCACTTGAGCCATTTTGGAGCCAAAGGAGGAGGTCAGATCTTGGAAGATCCACCGGGCGTTCTTCTGGAATCCGATTCGGCTTTGGACGATTTCGTTGGAACCGCACGGGTAAGCCCTTCCTTCTCATGGTACCGTTCTTACCAATTATTCTCCCAACATAAGTTATTTACGTTTGAATGGGTTTTTTTCTTCCTCAGATTTACGTCTTTCTTGGGCGTTTCTAGAGTCGGTGTTCGGGTATAACGTATGCTGGCGTATAAGGTAGGTGGCTTTGTGATCATTTTCCAACTGTCGTGCGTTTTTGTGTGTTTTCGTGCCACGAACCCATGTTGGGATGTCATGTGTCTGAGTCTGTTGCTATTTTTAATGCCTTGAATTTCATAGGTGATTAAATTGTGATAATAAAATGCTGGTTGGGATCCTTTCTTGGATCCGGAACCACCCCCGGGGTGTGTTTCACTGTTTATCCATTTGGCTAGGATACCCGAGGGTATGCCTTTAAAGTAGTAATTGTAGAATTGCCTTGATAGGAAATGATTGTTATTGCTTGTTTACCTGTTGGGCATGGCCTGGTTACCCGTTTTTCCTAAGGGCGTTGTTGTGATTAGCCTAAGGGCGTGACTATTTTAGCCCGAGGGCTGTCGTTATTCCGCATGAGGGCAACCTTTTGTGCCTGAGGACTTGACATCTGTGCCTGTGGGAGACACTTCATATTCCTGAGGGCGAGAATTTCTGTTATGCCTGAGGGAAATATCTACGGGTTGGATTCTGTATGGCCTGAGGGCAAGCCTGAGGGCGTGGTTTAATATTTTATCCTGAGGGAACGGTTCTAGTTGGCCTGAGAGCTTGGTGCTGTTGAGAACAAGAATGTTTCTAAATTAAATAAATTAAATGAATAATAAAACGGAAATTTAATTGTTAAGTTAGTTAATTTTTAGTACTTCTTACTTTATTGCATTTTATTACTGCACACTATCGTTGCATGCTTACACGCAGTTGGGCACGGGCGTTTGGTGGGTGCCTACTGAGATATGTTTCTCACACCCTATTTGGGTCACGTTTTCAGCCCAAACAGATTACATTTCTGCAGGTGTAGATAGGGTAAAGAGTCCCTATACAGGTACTTGACTGTTGCTAAGGAGTAGGAGGGCATGGGTCTGAGCCCTGGCTCACGATGCAGTTGCCAGCTGTTTTGCTGCACTCTGTTTTCTGCTGTACTGTATTGATGTATAACATGTTCTGGCTATTTTCATAGAACATGAAACATGTAGCATCATCAATTATATACTGTTGGTTATATCCACTGTTGTAGTTATTTTAGTTGTGTATGTTTACTACTTCCGTTGTATGATGTATGTTTATTTTGGTATTCCGCTGCGCTACACTTTGAAAAATGAGGGCATAGTTTCCCCACTACCAGACCTGGGCCCTTTCTGCTAGTCGGCAGCCTCTGGCGTTTGGGGAAATGCGCTTGAGGTCACGTGGCGAACTGGGCTCGGTGCACCCATTGTGTGGCACCCGGGTCCGGGACGTTACAAAGTTGTATTAGAGGGCGTTTCTTTTCTTTGACTTACTATTTGGAGCTGTAGTCAGGGATAGGACAGAACGGTAGTTGGTAATAAGCTGTGCCCGGGAGTAGCTAACCCGTGTACAGGGAAAAGCCAGTCTACCTCGTATTTTTCATTATCTGATTTGCAATTTTACGGTTGGTATGTTTTCATCATTGGGTGATGCACGTGGATTGTGCTGTTTATATTTTATCTGTGGGTTCTATTTAGTTGCAACCCGATGAGATGAGGGTATGTCGTCTCATGCATCATATAGGCACATGCTAGATATCACATGCCATGCATAGTTTCCATGTCATGTAGGTGCATTAGAAATTCGCATGTTGTTGTGATAGTTGTTATGCTAGAAAATCATGCTATTGTGATAGCTGCTTGATAAATACCTGCCTTATAGTATGGTGTTTTTGTTTGATCTTGTTTATAAAATGGATGCCAAACATCTATTTTTGGGTATTATGGGCCCCCATTGACCGTAATTTGGTGGATTATTGACTGTTTTTTGTTATAACACAACTAAGATGTCAAAATTTGGTTCGTTGGGTGTATGTCCCCCACGGGTCGTAATTTGACACTTAGGTATTGTTTTTTAGTATTTTCTTGGTTCTGGAGAAGTTTCTGAGGCATACTGTCCGGAAACGCAGTATACACGCCGTGTAGTATTTTTATAGACGCCATGTATGTTCTTTTGTTCAGAAAGGAAAATGAACCTTTTGAGTACACGCCGTGTACCCTGAGTACACGCTGTGTAGTCTCTTCCCGTGTCACAAACCGTGTGGGCGGCGACATGGGTTAGGGAAGGGCTTGGGTAAAACACGCTGTGTAGTTTTTGTACACGCTGTGTAGTGTTGACCCAGAGTCCGACCATGTAACTAACAACACGAGTCGGTGAACTCCTTGACAGAACACGCCGTGTCAATTATGGACACTCCATGTAGTGTGACCTGGGGACTCGGCCGTGTAACTAACAACACGGGTCGGTGTCACCTCTCCTGCAACACTCCGTGTACCTTTGGAACACGCCGTGTAGTCTTGTCTGAGGACAGACCGTGTGGAGTTAGCCGTGTGGCTGGGAAACGGGATGGTGTACACACCGTGTGCGGGCGTAACACGCCGTGTAGAGTAAATCCCAGTAGTCGGCCGTGTCACAGACGACACGGGCAGTTGGAAAATAACACCGAACACGCCGTGTAGGTATTATAGACATCGTGTAGTTTTGTTGAACGGAAGCCGTGTTGAAGGACCCGGGCAGGGGAAGGGAAGTCAAGTACACACCGTGTAGTCATTGTACATGTCGTGTAGTCTTGTTTTTCCAATTTTGATTACCTTGCTCCTCTTGTTCCTTTTGTGGTTCCTTTGCTTTAAGTCTTAATCATCTTGAATCTGAGGGGTGCTTTTGACCTTGTAGAGTCATGCCGCCTAGACGACCGCGAGTTGTTCACCAGGAGAGCGACGGAGATTATACTCCGGAGATGGTGGGCCATGGGCTAACAGTTGATCCACCAGTAGTAACAGATGCGACACCAGCTGTTATACCGGACACGGGCGCGGAGGCGCAGTTCCGTGAAGGCTTATTGCGGTTCATGTAGACCTTTCAGGGAGCACCGCAGGCTGCGACATCTATGGTTGAGATGACACGTACTTCCAACAGCAGCATCCACCTACGTTTTCAGGGGATGGAAGACCACAGGCTGCAGAGTCTTGGATGGGGTCGATGTAGACTATTTTCGAGCATCTTGAGACGCCTCCAGGGCGGAGGGTCAAGCTCGCGACTTATATGCTGCGTGATTCAGCCAAGAGGTGGTGGGATGTTACCACCCAGTCAGAGCATCACAGGGACATGGTGTGGGAAGATTTTCAGGCAGTCTTCTATGACTTCTTCTTTCCCGAGACGCTGAAGGAAGATAGAGCTCGAGAGTTCATGAATCTGCAGTAGGGCGCTATGTCAGTGATGGAATATTCTGCCCGTTTTATGGAGCTTCAGCGCTTTGCACCCGTGCTGGGGGGTGATGAGACCCTGAGAACCAGACGTTTTAAGGATGGTATTCGGTATGACATCTGAGTTCTGGTGAATGTTTCCAGGTTACCTACTGTACACACGATTTTGAACCATGTGTTGATTACAGAGAGGAACCTTCAAGAATCTAGTGGTGTGGGCCAGGGCGGTTCGGCACCAGTTACTAGTACTATTTCTGCTGGCAAGAGGAAGAGACAGATGAACTTCTCTCAGGGCGGCAGTACCAGCCAGTCAGCTTCTACAGGTGGTCCGATCAGGTGCTAACATTGTGGTAGAGAGGGGCACAAGATGCCGCAGTGTGCACGAGACCCAGTGGAGTGCCGAGCTTGCGGCAAGATGGGTCATCTACATCGCTTTTTCAGGGAGTTTCTACCAGTGTCTAGTGAGAGGGGTTCTATGCAGACTCCGCGTGCAGGAGCAGGACCAGTGGCTTCTTACCAGTCTGGAAACTGGAATACGTTAGGGCGTGTAGGCAGAGATGGTGTTCATGGCCATGGTAGTCAGACAACAGGATCTCAGAGGCAGCAGGGCGGGACAACTCAGGGTAGCCAGGCTGTGTCTCAGGGCTGCAGCACTGGGCAGGCATATGCAGTGCAACAAACTCAGCATGATCAGGATCCCGGAACTTCTACAGTCAGAGGTACTATTATAGTAGTGTCTATATTTTCTTCAGTACTTTTTGATATGGGTGCTATGCATAGTTTCATATCTTTACCCGTTGTGGAGAGACCTAGGCTCGGTGCTTCTTCTTCTTCTGATATCATGACACTAGACACTCCGTTGGGGACTAGAACGACTGGTGTGCGTCAGTGCAAGGAGTTCCCCCTTAAGGTTTATGGGTGTCACTTCCTTTGGGACCTCTATGTCTTAGAGATGACGAGCTATGACATCATTCTCGGGATGGACTGGTTGGTTCCCTTCCAAGCTTTTGTAGACTGCTATCGTCGTAGGGTGTGTTTCACGTCACCAGAGGGAGGAGATTTTCTATTCAAGGGCGAATGGGATGTTCAAGAGAGTCGAGCTAGACCAGAGCATCATGAGAGAGGTGGAGTCATAGCCCAGATTTCGAGCTTATATCTGGTTGACCAGGGGACTTGTCAGATGGATTTCCCTTCAGTTTTCGATCGTTTCAGGTATGTCTTCACGGAATACTTTTTAGGTCTACCCCTAGTGCGTGAGGTGGATTTCTCTATTGATCTTGTACCAGGAGCAGCACCGGTGTCCATTCCTCCTTATAGGATGGCCATGCCTGAGTTTCAAGAGCTCAAGAGGCAGTTAGAGGAGCTACAAGCGAAGGGTTTTATCCGACCCAGTACTTCTCCTTGGGGCTCTCCGGTCCTTTTTGCGAAGAAGGCAAAGGGTACCCTTAGGCTTTGCGTTGATTATCGGAAGCTGAACCAGTTGACAGTTAAATACCGATATCCCTTGCCGATGATAGATGATCTGTTTGATCAAATTCGTGGAGCACGAGTGTTCTCGAAGATTGAATTGAGATCCGGATATCATCAGTTGCGCGTTAGACCGTCTGATATACCTCTCAAAGATTTCAAAAGAGGGTATGGTCTATATGAGTATATGGTTATGCCATTCGGACTCATGAACGCGCCATTAGTTGGCATGGATCTGATGAATCATGTGTTCCATATGTATCTTGATTCATTTATGGTAGTATTTGTGGATGAAATCTTGGTGTACTCTCACAGTTGACACGTCCATGCCACCCATCTTGAGATCGTATTGAGTACACTAAGAGAGCATTTCCTATATGCTAAGCTCTCGAAGTGCCACTTTTGGATGGACCAGATTCACTTCCTGGGTCATATCATCTCAGAGGCAGGAGTTGCAGTAGACCCAGAGAAGGTGAGTATAAGGCCCCAGCCTTAAACCTTACCTAATCTTGAGTTATTACAAGATTACAATTGAGGATCTTTTCGGGTTTATAGTTTTAGAGAATTTGATCATAAAACTTGCATTACATTCCACATATAAACAAATTGGTTACATAAAGATAATATTCTTCATTCCCATCAATGGAAACACATTTAAAATAAAACATGGATTATTTCTTGACACATCCTTGACTCTATCATCTTATCATGTACCTTTCCCTTGACCTGTGAAAAACATTTCAAAAACTTGGGATGAGCATAAAAACTCAGTATGGGTTATATAAAAAAAACATGGAAAGGAAACATGAGTTCATATATACATAAGAATGAAATCATACTTTACCCATAAAACATAGGCACTTTAGCATACCTCATAAAATCATGAATAAATCATAGAAATCATAAGACGTAAAGGTAACTTGAGGCAATCATAACATTCTTACGTGGGGAGTAACCCTCTTGGTTACGTTTGGAATACCCATCACAGTATATTCCCTAAAATCTCTTCGGAGAAACCTTAACGTTTCACTCCTTCGCGTTACCCAATGCATTGGAGAGCTATAACGGGCTCACCCGCCCTTATTTTATCACGGAACCACCCGTCTTCATATTAATTCCCAAGAACTATAACATAATCATATCACATAAAACATGCATAAAGGAAACATAACATTTCCACATTTCAATCACGAGATATCAATACAACACATTGATATAACAAAAACATTATGAAAACCATTTTCAATACCAAAGTGAAAGAAAAGTAAAACATTGTATTTATTTTTCTTTTAAAAAGAAGGTATGGCTTGTAGAGGAAGTCGAAACTCAAATAACGGTCACGACGGCGGAGAAGTCGTTGTCGCCGCATACGTACGACAAAAACATTCCCTTTTGTCATTTAGTAAACGCTTCGTATAAAAAAGATTCCTTTTGAATAAACGTAAAAGTCAAAGGGGTTTATACACTGTATAAAAGAAAGTTGTGTATAAAATAAAATATGCCTCAACGAAAGGAGATTGAGACGAAGTCCCATACCTCGTATCCGACTTGACCCGACCGTTCTTTAATCTCCTGAATAATAAACTTGAGTTAATCTATACTTGCTTATGAATCTTTTCAAGTTCATTATTCCTTTTATACCATGTTATGAACATCATGTAATCAGTTAAGTTAATAATGTTCATTTTGTCGGTATTTGGTTCTTAAGTCAAAAATAGACTTCTTACACTTACATGTTGTTAATTTGGTCAAAGGTTCAATACATCCAGAATGGTATTCATGAGGTAGATATCATATATGTCATATATATCCAGTACATACATGCATTTATAATATTACATAATCATTTAGAGGTAAGAAATGAAATGCACCGTTCATGGAGACGGTAAGCCGTACGTACGCATGAACGCTACTTTCATTTCTATATCGTATTTTATAGAATGGAATCATAATGATATGAAGGTATATTATAATTCCAGTATAATATCATATATAATATCATAGTTCCATCCTTTATATGTCCCACATATGGTATTTAACGAATCAAATCACTTTGAGGGGGCGGTAGTCCGCACTTCCTAAAATGAAGATATCGTGTTTACCCATAATGGAAACCATTAAGGTATGCCCAAAATGAAAAAAACATAAGCTTAAGGAAAACATAAACATATTATATATCATATATAAAAATAGTGACATCATAATGGCCACCTTTGAAGGTGTTAAATGAGTGTTGAACAATCATCGTTTCGGGAGGTAGAATTTCTCCATCCACGGAAACCGTATGTTCTTTAACCATTTGATGTAGTTGTGTGAGAGTGTAGCTCAAATAAATCTTATAACAACATCCTATTATATTGAAGATACTGGTGTTGTTACAAAAGAAGTAAATAAAAATAGTTTAGGGGGTTGGAGAAGCAAAATAAAACAAATGAACATGAGAGAATGAATTACCTTTAAAAGTGTAACTCCTTTTGATTTGAGCCTAAAGGCTTCCTTTGAAAGGATTCTGCCCAAAGGGAATCCTCTAGGATGAGGAAAGGGATGTGGAGAGATTAAATGGGCAGTTGTTGGCCGAGCCAAAGGCTTGAGAAGTGTGTGAAATGAGGTAGAGGTGGGGGCCTTTTTTAAGAGGAGAGGAGGGGCACTTTTTGGAAAGTAAAGAAATATTACTTTATTTGAAAATGTGTTTCGGTTTCAAAAGGTCCCACATTGATATAATTCGTGGATAAGATGATAAGGGTTCGAAATACACTCATCCAATTGGTTTTGGCCATGTGTAGTTCATAGATTTTACATTGTCTTTCCATTTTATTTAAATCGTCAAATAATGATGTCATCGCTGCATCATTATTATGTCATAAATAATTTAATTTATTTAATGTCTAAAAATCATAAAACAAATACTATGATGTAGGAAATCTGTTTAGATTTCCAATTAATATTTATAATCAAAAATATGATCTTTATAACCCCATGTAAAAATTGTTTTTGTAAAACATCTCTTGTTTGTGTCATTTTTACCTTAACATTTAATAAAAAGCTATTTATGTCATTTCCAAACCAAAGTGTCTCCATGGGGTCCCCAAGTTGACCCATGGCTTTTCTTGGTCGGCCATGACACAACCAATTAGGTTGGGACATGTTTCTAGGTCATTTCATATTATTAAAGCATTATTTATACCTTAAACTACACTAATTACCACTAATCGCGATTAAAAACTTAATAAGTTACTATTCACCAAAAAATTATTTTAATCTCATTGAACCACATTTTACTTCTTAATGACAACCATGTATGTCGGATTTTCAAAATTCAATACACATTAGTGGTAAACTTTCATTTAACTGAAAAATCAGTTTGCTTGATTACCACTTAGTGGTTTCACTATTCATCAAAAATTGAAGTTTTTCAGAAAATTACCAAAAATTCACCCTAAGCTATATTTGATATTCTGAATTCAAAAATGAAGTCTATTTTACAAAATTAAAATCATATAAGTCACATTAATTAATTTAATAATTAATTTCCGCTGCCAGAGCAAATAGCGTGTTTTTACAAAACAATAAGTATCAAAAGATTGACACCAGTTTAAGTCTAATTTCAAAGTGAAATTGATTCCAATGACCACCATTGGATAAAATGGTTAAAGTATATTCTAATTTCACTTCAAAACCAATTCAAAACATAATCTAATCATATAAATAAATTAGATTAAAAATCAGTTTTGATGTAAAATGCAGTATTTTTCACTATTCATTAAAAAATGAATATTGTCAGAAAAATACCAAAAATTCACACAAGGTAAATTTTGATGTCCCAATCATAAAGAATAAGTTTATTTTGACAAACATAGTTTATAAAATTGCCAAAATATAGATTCAAAAATGGTTTTCCATCAAAAGGCACTAAAATAATCTTTTAAGAATATTAGTGTATTCCATGCATAAGATTGTATTTATTTTCATTTTAAGCCTCTATAACACTATCTTAATCATTAATAGACATAGATAAAAATATCTATTATTCATTACTTACTTGGGATGTTACATCCTTCCCCCCTTTAGAAAATTGCGTCCCCGCAATTTATTTACTTATCGAATAAATGGGGGTACTTATCCCTCATTGCATTTTCAGATTCCCATGTTGCCTCTTCAATCATGTGGTTTTTCCACAAAACCTTTACCTGCTTAGTCACCTTATTCCGTAACACTTTCTCCCTGTGGTCAAGAATCTGGACCGGTTGTTCCTCAAAAGATAGGTTCTCTTCCAGCTGAACTACCTCTGGACTCAAAACATGAGATGGATCTGGCATATACTTTCTCAACATCGAAACGTGAAAAACATTGTGCACCTGAGATAAACTCGGAGGTAAAGCCACTCGGTATGCAACTGATCCAACTCTCTCTAGAATTTCGTATGGTCCAATGAACCTTGGACTCAACTTTCCTTTCTTACCAAATCTCATCACACTTTTCCAAGGGGAAACCTTGAGAAAAACATGATCACCTACCTCGAAAGATAGATCCTTCCTCCGGTTATCCGCATAACTCTTCTGCCTGCTCTGAGCTGTTCTCATGTGTTTTTGAATCAGCTGAACTTTTTCTGCCATCTCTTCTACCAATTCTGGTCCCATCAACTTCCTTTCACCCACTTCATCCCAGAAAGCTGGAGTTCGACACCGCTTCCCATATAATGCCTGAAATGGTGCCATCTGTATACTGGAATGAAAACTGTTATTATATGAAAACTCAACCAAAGAAAGATGTTGGTCCCAACTTCCCTGATAATCCATAGAACACGCTCGTAGCATATCCTCCAATGTCTGAATTGTTCGTTCTGACTTCCCATCTGATTGAGGATGAAAAGCTGTACTAAAATTTAATTCAGTACCCAATGACTTCTGAAGGCCTTTCCAAAAGTTAGAAGTAAACCTGGGATCATGATCCGATACAATGGAGAGAGGAACTCAATGTAACCTGACTATCTCTTTAAGATACAAACGGGAAAGTTGATCAAGAGAGAAGGTATCTCGTATAGAAAGGAAATGAGCAGATTTGGTCAAGCGATCAACAATAACCCAGATTGCATTATTACCTCGAGATGTCTTCGGTAATCCCACAACAAAGTCCATGGATATATTCTCCCATTTCCACTCTGGCACTGGTAAAGGCTGAAGCATCCCTTTCGGTAACTGCCGCTCTGCTTTAACCTGCTGACAAGTCAAACACTTCACAGTAAAATCAGCAATGTCTCTTTTCATTCCATCCCACCAGTAATACTCCCGCATATCTCTATACATCTTAGTACTGCCCGGATGAACTGAAAATGGAGAACTATGAGCTTCACATAACAAATCTCTCTTCAACTGTGAATCACAAGGCACACACATTCTCTTCCCAAATCTCAAAACACAATCACTATCAATGTTGAATTCAGGCAACTTACCTTTCTGAACCAGCTCTACCTTTTTCTGCAACTCACTGTCTTGCTTCTGTGCTTGCTTGATTCTATCTGATAGAGATGATCTCACTGATACCTGAAACAAAACAGAAGGACTTCCTGTACCAACAACTTCTATGCCAAATTTTATCAAATCGTTAACCAAAGGATCACGTTCCAACCACAACATTGTTAATGAAGCATTACTTTTTCGACTCAAAGCATCAGCCACTTTATTTGCTTTTCCCGGATGGTAATGAATTGTACAATCATAATCCTTGATTAATTCCAGCCATCTCCTTTGTCTCATGTTTAACTCTTTCTGAGTGAATATATACTTTAAAATTTTGTGATCGGTATATATTTCACACTTTACCCCATACAAATGATTCCTCCAAATTTTTAAAGCAAAAACAACGGAAGCTAGTTCCAAATCATGTGTAGGGTAATTTACCTCATGAGTTTTCAACTGTTGTGAAGCATAAGCAATTACCTGATCATTCTGTATTAGGACGCAACCAAGTCCTTTCAATGAAGCATCACTGTATATAACAAACTCACCATTCCTGGAAGGTAGTGCCAAAACTGGAGCATTCACCAATCTTCTTTTCAATTCCTGAATACAATCATCACATTCTTTTGTCCAGATAAACTTAACACCCTTCCGAGTTATCTTAGTCATTGGACTAGATAACCGTGAAAAGTTTCTAACAAACCTTCAGTAATAGCCCGCCAAACCAAGGAAGCTAAGAATCTCGGTTACATTTGTTGGTCTTGGTCATTCTTCCACAACTTTTGTTTTTGCAGGATCAACAGTTATTCCATATTTAGAAACAATGTGACCAAGGAAAGAAATTTGTTGCAACCAAAACTCACACTTGCTGAATTTCCCATACAGTTTTTTTTCTTTTAAGGTTTGCAAGATAACCCTCAAATGTTTTTCATGATCCTCTTTACTTTTAGAAAACACCAAAATATCATCAATGAAAACCACCACAATCTTATCCAGGAACTCATGGAAAATTCTATTCATTAAGTCCATGAATACAGCAGGTGCATTGGTTAGCCCAAAAGGCATTACTACAAATTCATAATGGCCATATCTCGTACAGAACGCGGTCTTCGGAATATCTGCCTCCTTTACCTTCAGCTGATGGTACCCCGATCTCAAGTCAATCTTTGAAAAAAACTGAGCTCCCTGGAGCTGATCAAACAAATCATCGATATGAGGCAAAGGATATTTGTTCTTAACAGTGATATTATTCAAGACTCTATAATCAATGAAAAGTCTCATAGAACCATCTTTATTTTTAACAAATAAAACTGGAGCACCCCATGGTGATGTGCTAGGTCTAATGAAACCTTTCTCTAATAAATCTTGCAATTGCTCCTTCAACTCTAAAAGTTCAATTTGTGCCATTCGATAAGGGGGTTTTGAAATTGGCTTAGCATCAGGAACTAAGTCAACAGTAAACTCAACTTCCCGATCTGGTATTATTCCAGGCATCTCATCAGGAAAAACATCAGGATACTCATTTACCACTAGCACATCATTAATCTGAACAGTTCCTCTATTTTCAACGACGTGTGCAAGGTAACATTCATTTCCATCTTTCACAAGTTTCTCAGCCTCTTGATATGTTATCAAAAGTAAGGGTTCATTCTTGTAAACAAACTGAAAGTCTTTATGAAAAGAAACTTCTTTAGCTCTACAATAAATCTTAGCATGGTAAATAGAGAGCCAATCCATACCCAGGATAACATCAAACTCTACTAGAGGTAGAACAATAAGGTTTGCAAGTAGGTTCTTTCCACAGATAAGGATAGGAAGATTCTTATAAATTCTTTTTGCCTCGACATTTCCCCCAGGTGTTTTTACCAAAAGTCCAGGAGTCATTTCTTGAGATGGTATTCCCATTTTACTAGAAAAGGATTCAGAGATGAAAGAATGTGTAGACCCCGAATCAAACAACACACTGGCATAATTTGAAAAAACAAACAAAGTACCTGATACAACTTCATTTTATGGCCCGACATCTGCTGAAGTAGTTGCAAAGGATTTCACCACCCCTTTCTTCTTGTTGTCTAACTGCTTCCCATCACTCAAGCTCCTTGTCGGACACTCGTTTGCATAGTGACCCATCTCATTGCACTTATAACATTTCACTAACTGTAAGTCAAATTTGTTCTTACCTTCACCTTGATCCTTTTCAGTGCAATCATGAGCCTTATGTCCCATCTTACCACATCAGTAGCACTTCCCATAATTCAGAAGACATTCCCCAGCATGCCTTTTTCCACATTTATCACAAACTGGAAACTTAGTTCTCTTACCATCAGACTTTTTTGAAGAATTCTTACCTTTCTCATGCCACCTCGGCCTCTTCTTCTGCTGGTTGGTATAGAACACTTGGTCATCGGCAAACTCCATTTCCACCTTCTTAGCACATCGAACAAGATTTTCATAACTTTTAAACTCACGAGAAGCTAATGCCCTTCGATACGTTGGCTTTAATATTGAGTAAAAACGATTGATTTTACTATCAAGGTCTCAGATAAAATTTGGAGCATACCTTGCCAATCGAGTGAACCTTTCCTCATAGGAAGCCACTGAGTCTTCCTCTTGCCTCAATTCCAAGAATTGCTTTTCCATCTTAAGTCGAATAGCCTTAGGAAAATACTTCTCAAGAAACATACCTTTGAATTCATCCCAGTCAAGAGCATCAATCTCATCGGCGTCCCGGATATTTTTAACCATAAACCACCACTGATCTGCTTCAACCTCCAAACGGTAAATAGCAAGACTAACCTTTTGATTATCTGAAAACCCCATGACATCAAAAATCTTCTCCAGTGCTTTAATCCACCCTTCAGCTAGCACAGGGTCAGATGATCCTCTGAATGATGGTGGATGTTGCCTCATGAAATGTTCCACCACTGACATGTTCCTCTACGGTTGTTCTGGATGATCTCGTGCATGGATACCACCGCCATTTATCACTTGAGTCAACTGCGCCATTACTGCAACAAACTGTTCAATTCCAATTCCGACCATTTCTGGATGCTGATTCGGAAGGTTATTTCCTTCTGTATGCCTTCCTAGCACTGCTTCCCTGTTTCCTCTGCGGAAAACCATTCTAGACAAACATGTCTTAGATGAAGCAACATGGTAATCTTTAAATGCTATATTATTTCGAAAAAAAAATATTTTTGGATAATTATTTAATAGAATTCTAACTCCTAAAGTTATCTAAACCGACCTCTGATACCAACTATAAGGCCCCATCCTTAAACCTTACTTAATCTTGAGTTATTACAATATTACACATTGAGGATCTTTTCGGGTTTAGAGTTTTAGAGAATTAGATCATAAAACTTGCATTACATTCCACATATAAACAAATTGGTTACATAAAGATAGTATTCTTCATTCCCATCAACGGAAACACATTTAAAATAAAACATGGATTATTTATTGACACATCCTTGACTCTATCATCTTATCATGTACCTTTCCCTTGACCTGTGAAAAACATTTCAAAAACATGGGATGAGCATAAAAACTCAGTATGGGTTATATAAAAAAAACATGGAAAGGAAACATGAGTTCATATATACATAAGAATGAAATCATACTTTACCCATAAAACATAGGCACTTTAGCATACCTCATAAAATCATGAATAAATCATAGAAATCATAAGACGTAAAGGTAACTTGAGGCATTCATAACATTCTTACGTAGGGAGTAACCCTCTTGGTTACGTTTGGAATACCCGTCACAGTATATTCCATAAAATCTCTTCGGAGAAACCTTAACGTTTCACTCCTTCGTGTTACCCAATGCATTGGAGATCTATAACGGGCCCACCCGCCCTTAGTTTATCACGGAACCACCCGTCTTCATATTAATTCCCAAGAACCATAACATAATCATATCACATAAAACATGCATAAAGGAAACATAACATTTCCACATTTCAATCACGAGATATCAATACAACACATTGATATAACAAAAACATTATGAAAACCATTTTCAATACCAAAGTGAAAGAAAAGTAAAACATGGTATTTATTTTTCTTTTAAAAAGAAGGTATGGCTTGTAGAGGAAGCCGAAACTCAAATAACGGTCACGACGGCGGAGAAGTCATTGTCGCCGCATACGTACGACAAAAACATTCCCTTTTGTCGTTTAGTAAACACTTCGTATAAAAAAGATTCCTTTTGAATAAACGTAAAAGTCAAAGGGGTTTATACACTATATAAAAAAAAGTTTTGTATAAAATAAAATATGCCACAACGAAAGGAGATTGAGACGAAGTCCCATACCTCGTATCCGACTTGACCCGACCGTTCTTTAATCTCCTAAATAATAAACTTCAGTTAATATATACTTGCTTATGAATCTTTTTCAAGTTCATTATTCCTTTTATACCATGTTATGAACATCATGTAATCAGTTAAGTTAATAATGTTCATTTTGTTGGTATTTGGTTCTTAAGTCAAAAATAGACTTCTTACACTTACATGTTGTTAATTTGGTCAATGGTTCATTATATACAGAATGGTATTCATGATGTAGATATCATATATGTCATATATATCCAGTACATACTTGCATTTATAATATTACATAATCATTTAGAGGTAAGAAATGAAATGCACCGTTCATGGAGACGGTAAGCCGTACGTACGCATGAACGCTACTTTCATTTCTATTTCTTATTTTATAGAATGGAATCATAATTATATAAAGGTATATTATAATTCCAGTATAATATCATATATAATATCATAGTTCCATCCTTTATATGTCTCACATATGGTATTTAACGAATCAAGTCACTTTGAGGGGGCGGTAGTCCGCACTTCCTAAAATGAAGATATCGTGTTTACCCATAATGGAAACCATAAAGGTATGCCCAAAAATGAAAAAAACAGAAGCTTAAGGAAAACATAAACATATTATATATCATATATAAAAATAGTGACATCATAATGGCCACCTTTGAAGGTGTTAAATGAGTGTTGAACAATCATCGTTTCGGGAGGCAGAATTTCGCCATCCACGGAAACCGTATGTTCTTTAACCATTTGATGTAGTTTTGTGAGAGTGTAGCTCAAATAAATCTTATAACAACATCCTAGTATATTGAAGATACTGTTGTTGTTACATAAGAAGTAAATATAAAGAGTTTAGGGGGTTGGAGAAGCAAAATAAAACAAATGAACATGAGAGAATGAATTACCTTTAAAAGTGTAACTCCTTTTGATTTGAGCCTAAAGGCTTCCTTTGAAAGGATTCTGCTCAAAGGGAATCCTCTAGGATGAGGAGAGGGATGTTGAGAGAGTAAATGGGCAGGGTTTGGCCGAGCCAAAGGGTTGAGAAGTGTGTGAAATGAGGTAGAGGTGGAGGCCTTTTATAAGAGGAGAGGAGGGGCACTTTTGGAAAGTAAAGAAATATTACTTTATTTGAAAATGTGTTTCGGTTTCAAAAGGTCCCACATTGATATAATTCGTGGATAAGGTGATAATGGTTCGAAATACACTCATCCAATTGGTTTTGGCCATGTGTAGTTCATAGATTTTACATTGTCTTTCCATTTTATTTAAATCGTCAAATAATGATGTCATCGATGCATCATTATTATGTCATAAATAATATAATTTATTTAATGTCTAAAAATCATAAAAAAACTACTAAGATGTAGTAAACCTTTTTATATTTCCAATTAATATTTATAATCAAAAATCTGATCTTTATAACCCCATGTAAAAATTGTTTTCGTAAAACATCTCTTGTTTGTGTCATTTTTACCTTAACATTTAATAAAAAGCTATTTATGTCATTTCCAAACCAAAGTGTCTCCATGGGGTCCCCAAGTTGACCCATGGCTTGTCTTGGTCGGCCATGACACAACCAATAAGTTTGGGACATGTGTCTAGGTCATTTCATATTATTAAAGCATTATTTATACCTTAAACTACACTAATTACCACTAATCGCGATTAAAAACATAATAAGTTACTATTCACCCAAAAATTATTTTAACCTCATTGAACCACATTTTACTTCTTAATGACAACCATGTATGTCGGATTTTCAAAATTCAATACACATTAGTGGTAAACTTTCATTTAACTAAAAAATCAGTTTGCTTGATTACCACTTAGTGGTTTCACTATTCATCAAAAATTGAAGTTTTTCAGAAAATTACCAAAAATACACCCTAAGCTATATTTGATATTCCGAATTCAAAAATGAAGTCTATTTTACAAAATTCAAATCATATAAGTCACATTAATTAATTTAATAATTAATTCCCGCTGCCAGAGCAAATAGCGTGTTTTTACAAAACAATAAGTATCAAAAGATTGACACCAGTTTAAGTCTAATTTCAAAGTGAAATTGATTCCAATGACCACCATTGGATAAAATGGTAAAAATATATTCTAATTTCACTTCAAAACCAATTCAAAACATAATCTACTCATATAAATAAATTAGATTAAAAAGTAGTTTTGATGTAAAATGCAGTATTTTTCACTATTCATTAAAAAAATGAATATTGTCAGAAAAATACTAAAAATTCACACAAGGTAAATTTTGATCTCCCAATCATAAAGAATAAGTTTATTTTGACAAACATAGTTTATAAAATTGTCAAAATATAGATTCAAAAATGGTTTTCCATCAAAAGGCACTAAAACAATCTTTTAAGAATATTAGTGTATTCCATGCATAAGATTGTATTTATTTTCATTTTAAGCCTCTATAACACTATCTTAATCATTAATAGACATAGATATAAATATCTATTATTCATTAATTACTTGGGATGTTACAGTGAGAGCAGTAGTTTCCTAGGAGAAGCCTAAGAATGTGTTTTAGATACGGAGATTCTTAGGGCTGGCTGGTTACTACAGATGCTTAATATAGGACTTCTATCGCTTAGAGGCACCGTTGAAAGGTCTGACTAAGAAGGGTGTGAAGTTCGTTTGGTCAGAAGCTTGCGAGACAGCTTTTCAGGACCTGAAGGGAAGGCTAACATTACCACCAATCCTGATACTCCCAGAACAGGGGAAGAGTTATACAGTTTACTGTGATGCATCAGGGATTGAGCTGGGAGCCGTTTTGATGTAGGGTGACCGAGTTTTGGTGTACGGGTCTCGGCAGTTGAGGCCACATGAGAGGAATTACCCGACACATGATCTCGAGTTGGCTGTAGTTGTGCATGTGTTGCGCTGTTGGAGACATTATCTATTGGGAGATCATTTTTTGGTTTTCACTGACCACAAATGCCTCAAGTATATCTTTACTCAGCGTGACCTGAATCTGAGGTAGAGAAGGTGGGTCGAGTACCTATAGTCATTCTATTTCGAGCTTGCCTATACACCTGGTAAAGGTAATGTACTAGCTGATGCACTGAGCAGGAAGACTCAGATACAGGCAGTGCCGGAAGCCAGTGGTGAGTGGCAGCTTATGGATTTGTTCTCTGAGATGCATCTGGAGGTGCATGACAGTTAGGGGTTGACTTATCTTTCCTCATTAGCTGTGACTTCTACCGTCCTGGACAGAGTGAGGATGAGGTAGCTATCAGATTCAGAAGGCCTAGTTCTATGGGAGTCGGTGGAAAGTGAGGACTCTCCTCCTGGTTGGACGATAGCTGAAGATGAGGTTTTGTGTTTCCATGGACGCATATGGGTTCTAGGGGATATATGCGAGGAGCTAATGCGGGAGTTTCATGCTTCATCTTGGGCAGTTCAACCCGGGGTTACCAAGATGTATCGTGACTTGAGGCATCAGTACTGGTGGCCGAGTATGAAGAGAGTGATAGCTGGTTTTGTTACAAGGAGTTCCACCTGTCAGCAGGTGAAGGCAGAGCATCAGAGACCAGCTGGGCTGTTACAGCAGTTACCCATTCCAGAGTGGAAATGGGATGATGTCACGATGGATCTCGTGATGGGTTTGCCGAGGTCACCTCGTGGAAATGACGCCATCTGGGTTGTTGTGGATAGACTCACAAAGGTAGCTCACTTTTTGCCAATCAAGGAGACCTTCGGTGTGGACAAGCTCGAAAGGTTGTATATCCGAGAGATCGTACGTCTTCATGGGGTCCCTCGTTCTATCATTTCAGATAGGGACGCCCGCTTCACGTCTCGTTTTTGGTAGAGTTTTCAGAGGGAGCTGGGTACACAGGTGCTTCTAAGCACAACATACCACCCTCAGACAGATGGCCAATCAGAGCAGACGATAAAGGTGCTAGAGGATATGCTACACGCATGATTCCTAGACTTTGGGGGATCTTGGTAGAATCATATACACTTAGTCGATTTTTCTTATAATAATAGTTTCTAGGAAACTATTGAGATGGCACCATTCGAGGATTTATATGGTAGGCCATGCCGATAACCTTTGTGCAGGTTAGGGGTAGGTGAGGAAGCTATACTGGGGCCACATCTCGTGCAGGAGACATCTGAGCAGGTCTAGTTGATTCGGAAGTGGATGGCTACCTCACAGTCTCGTCAGAAGTCTTATGCTAATCGCCGCAGATGACCTTTGGATTTCATGGTTGGGGATCAGGTTTTCTTGCGTGTTTCGCCGAGGCTGGGACACAAATGGATTAGGAGACAGGGTAAGCTTTCACCTTGAGATTCTGGAGAGAGTCGGACTGGTTGCCTATCGGTTGCAGTTACCGCAGCAGTACCGATCCATGCACGACTTCTTCCACGTGTCTCAGTTGCGTCGCTACCATTCAGAACTGTCTCACACCTTTCAGCTAGATGAGGTTGAGCTTCAACATGATGCATCCTTTGAGGAGCATCCGATCCGTATCGTTGATAGGAGAACGAAGGTTCTCCGAGGCCGGTCAGTTCCTCTCATACGGGTGTTATGGCAGCATGGACGAGTGCAGCACGTGTCCTTTGAGAGGGAGGCCGATGTACGTGCTCAGTGGCCAGAGCTGTTCTGAGCTTTCTCTTCGCCACCCTTGAAAGGGAAATTCGGGGACGAATTGCTATAAGGGGGGAAGTTTTTAAGAACCCGGTTCTTGTTTTAGAGGTACGGGCTTCTTCTTTTTCTTTTTCCTTAAGTGTTTTTGAGAAAATATGGAAAATGGGGAAAAATCCTAAATTTTGGAACTACAGGCCGTGTACTTTATCCACACGCCATGTACTTTTGGCCGTGTTGGGTTGAGTACATGGGGCATGTAGCCATGCCGGTGACGAAGGGTGTAGAAACTGACTACACGCCATGTAGTGGTACCTTACACGCCGTGTAGTTAGTCGGCAGGCTTAAACAGTAAGGCGGTGGCGTCGCCGCCATCTGGGCGACCGTACACGCCATGTACTCGAGAGTACATGCCATGTACTCATGTCGACTGGTGAACAGTGTGGCAGTGCCGCCAAGTGAACAGTTAAATGAAAGATGTACACACCGTGTACTCAGAAGTACACACCGTGTACTTTGTTTTTTCGGCTTAAAACATGCATTAGCCTCCTCATTTGGCAGAGGAGGCACTTGAGCAATTTTGGAGCCAAATTAGGTGGTCGAATCTTTGAAGATCCATCGGGCGTTCGTCTGGAATCCGATTCAGCTTCAGACGATTTCGTTGGAACCACACAGGTAAGCCCTTCCTCCTCCTGGTACTGTTCTTACCAGTTCTTCTCCCAACGTAAGTTATTTACGTTTGAATGGATTTTGTTCTTCGTCAGATTTATGTCATTCTTGGGAATTTCTGGAGTCGGCGTTCGGGTATAACGTTTGTTGGCATATAAGGTAGGTGTCTTAGTGATCATTATCAAACTGTCGTGCGTTTTTGTGCATTTTCATGCCACGATCCTATATTGGGGGTGTCGTGTGGCTAAGCCCGTTGCTATATTTAATTCCTAGAATTGCATAGGTGATTAAATTGTGATAATAAAATGCTGGTTGGGATCATTTCTTGGATCCAGAACCACCCCTGGGGTGTGTTTCACTGTTTAGCCATTTGGCCAGGATACCTGAGGGTATGCCTTTAATGTAGTAATTGTAGAATTTCTTTGAGAGAAATTGATTTTTATTTCTTGTTTACCTATTGGGAATGGCCCGGTTACCCATTTGGCCTAAGGGTGTTGTTGTGATTAGCCTGAGGGCGTGACTATTTTAGCCCGAGGGCTATCGTTATTCTGCCTGAAGGGAACCTTTCGTGCCTGAGGTCTTGACTTCTGTGCCTGAGGGAGACACTTCATATGCCTGAGGGCGGGAATTTCTATTACGCCTGAGGGAAATACCTATGGGTTGGATTATGTATGGCCTGAGGGCAATCCTGAGGGCGTAGTTTACTATTTTAGCCTGAGGGCACGATTCTAGTTGGCCTGAGGGCTTGGTGATGTTGAGCACAAGAATGGTGCTAAATTAAATAAATTAAATGAATAATAAAACGGAAATTTAATTGTTAAGTTAGTTACTTTTTAGTACTTCTTACTTTATTGAATTTTATTACTGCAGACTATCGTTGCATGCTTACACGCAGTTGGGAACGGGCCTTTGGAGGGTGCCTACTGAGATATGTTTCTCACAACCTGTTTGGGTCACTTTTTCATCCCAAACAAATTACATTTTTGCAGGTGTAGATAGGGGCAGGAATCCCTATATACGTACTTGACTGTTGCTAAGGAGTAGGGGGGCATGGGACTGAGCCCAGGCTCGTGATGCCGCTACCAGCTGTTTTTCTTGTTTTGCTGCACTCTGTTCTCTACTGTACTGTATTGATGTATAACATGTTATAACTGTTTTCTTAGAACTTGAAACATGTAGCATCATCACTTATATATTGTCGGTTATATCCACTACTATAGTAATTTCAGTTGTGTATGTTTACTGATTCCGCTGTTTGTTGTATGTTTATTTTGGTATTCCGCTGCACTACACTTTGACAAATGAGGGCATAGTTTCCACACTATCAGACCTGGGCCCTCGCTACTAGTCGGCAGCCTCTGGCATTTTGGGAAATGCGCTTGAGGTCACGTGGTGAACCGGGATCGGGGCACCCGTTGCGTGGCACCTGGGTCTGGGACGTTACAATTTAGAACCCCATTATGTATCCATTTAATCATGAAAATAATGTTTGAGGGAAGATAACCTTACATACAGAACATGATATGGATGTTACTTCCTCTATGATAAGTCCTATGAGAATCTTCATCAAAAATCACTCTTTTTTTTTGCAACCTTGTATCTCACAATATGTGGAATAAACACTCACTCTACAATAGTTTGAAACTATAATATTTAATACATTTAAAAATTATACATTTTATGATTCCTTTACCCCCCCAATTATTCATGATCAAGTAAGTATTTTAATTTATAAAACTATCATTAAAAAAATTAAATGGTTGATAATATAATTTATTATATGATTCATATTAAAATATCTCTAAAACATTTATGATAATTATATTAAATTTTTACATCATATCATCCATGCAAAAATACAATAATGTACTTAATCATAGTTGATTCTCTTAAAACCTAAAGTAATATTACTATAATACTGATATAAAAATAAATATAACTCAAAATTAGTCAAAAATAACACTCAATACAAAAAATGATTGGTATTTTTTTAATAATTTTATATATCCCATAGATCCTAGCTCCTAATTAATCCTAAAACAAGGTATTTATATCAAAAAAATAATAACTAGTTAAATAACACCGTGACCATTTGAAAAAATTTAATGTATTTTCATGAAAAAAAATTACACAATAACTTTCCTATTCTACATTATGGTTATATTTTACATGGCCATTCCATGGTGCCTTCTCCTAAAATAATTGAAAAAATCAAACAATATCTAGGAATACCAACAACCAAAATATCTGAGACTAGCCTAATACTTTTCATTCATGGTTTAAATTTATAATTTTTCTTTATGTAAAATATTAAAACTCATATAATTTTTCAAAAATAAATTTATAGTCTCATAGATGGATGTATATTCATATCAACCATAACCTTCAATGAATTACATTTTAATAAACATTATTAATGAATATGTTTGAATATTACAAGAATCAATTTCAATCATTTGAAATCTCATCCATATTTCATAAGCCAATGCATAGTTGATAGCTATTTAAAAATTCACATGGTGTATAAAATGATATTTTTATTGAAAATATCATATTTTCCATTATTCACATCTCTTAAGAGATAATTTTAACAATGTACAGATTCTATTAAATAATTACCACGTATTGATAATTTTTTCAATCATCATTAAACACCAACATAATATTTCATGATCAAGCATCATTCAAAAATGAATCTCACATTTTCTTCTAATGATATAAAAGAAAAATACTTCAAGGATCATTATAAAAATTTGGAATCCTTAGTATAGACATATTTACCATCCTTACCAACACACTACACAAAGAAAAATGTTAACATCATAATTTCACCAACTTTCATTAACTAAAAATGAAAATAATTTTTATCACATCGACATCATTTAGTAAAAACCTCCCAAAGATCATAATTTCAAATCTACTGACCTCGATTAAAATATATTTTTTCCATATATCACATGGATCATAACCTAGTCATTCTTACTACCACCGTATATGCTACTATCGAGG
This sequence comes from Viscum album, assembly GCA_963277665.1. Lineage (NCBI taxonomy): Eukaryota > Viridiplantae > Streptophyta > Magnoliopsida > Santalales > Viscaceae > Viscum > Viscum album. The sequence continues at coordinate 206,520,653 of OY728123.1, forward strand.
GTGTTATATATCTAATGGTAATTTTTTTACTATTTTCTTATTTTCAGGTGTCTCCTAAATTTTTTTTTCTTTCAAATCGTTATATAGATTATTAGGAAACCCTACCACCACATATGATATAGATACCATGTTCATAACTAATTTTTAATAGATTTATACTTCAAACCCTAGGATACCTACAAAAATTAAAAATCTATATCCAAAATAAATCCCTCATATCAGGTAACATTTATTTACAATCCCTTATAATCAATAGATTCAAAAATAAAAAAATAGCATCTAATAATTCATTATAAAAACATTCTTTCCCTTTATGTCTAAAATTTCATTTTTAGTTATTCATATCCTCATTAATGCATCACTATAATTTCTAACTATTATATCTCACTCTGATACTATCATCATTTCACTACCTACTGAATCCACTAGAGGTTCTTCCACTATATACTCACATATATATGAAAAATCCATCGCATGATGTAACTTATTGGTTATTAATTTATAGATTTTTATTCATCCCTGATACATTAATGAATATAATATAAATAAAAAAATACCAACATCTCTATGTATGTTAAAATCATAAAAATATTATATACCAAGCAATGTTTTACTGATTAATTTTTTAAGACGCAAAATTCAATTTCTCATGATAACAAAAAAACCTTATATTAATAAACATAATTTATAAAAATGAATTTTTTTTTAACAAAAATATCATATCTCATGTAGTCACTCATTCATAAAAACATGAAAAACCCACCTATTGAAATTATCTACGTATTTACCTATATCAATATAATTATCTCTTATGAAGAAATCACCATCTTCCACAACCAACTAGCCACCCATAAATGAATACCATTATAACATAATTAACAAAATCTATAACGCATAACAAGATCACATTTTATATATGTTTTCTCAATTCAAATTGTTATAAAAAACCCATGATCAAAACATGATAGTAAATTTTTTATTAAGGAAGACCCACCTGAAGGAAATAATGTATGACCATTTATCTCTCAGGCATCATCCTCAAAACACTATTTTTAGTATCTTCTTTGAAAAAACTGTGTATTTATTATCACAATGAAATCTCACTCTACCCCAATTACCATGTAACATCATGCATTAATACTCAAAAAAACTATACTATAACTATTTTCATAGTGAAAAATACATAATTTAATTGAAACTATAAATCCCTCATAATTGGGTCCCTAGATAAAATCCCACTACTTCTCATAATCAAACATGGGTGGAAATCCAAATAGTTCAAACCTAATCATTCCCATCTCATGTAGTCATATAAACATTTACATATAAAAAAATTGATTTTATAAAATAATAAGTTGAGATAGTTTCAAAAAATATAATCAAGATAATGAATTTTTGAAGATAACATGTCTATAATAGAATGATTATACTATTATAAGAAATCATGTTTTTAGATCCTGTACAAACCATTATATGATATGTATACCACCAAAATTTTACCCAGAAAACATTAACCTAAGAACTATTATTTTTAATTATATGATCGTAATACTTTTATAAAAATGTGTTGGATACCACCTAAAATGTTATTTTCATTAGAAAATACCACTAAACTATAATTCATTTGATATTTTTTCGTGATTTTGTGAACTAAAACATCACATTTTCATAGATACAAAATCTAACCTAACTATATTATACCAATCTATAACATAATGACTGATTAGTAGCTGATTTATCTACGACCAACTATACTAATATAGGGTATAGATACTATAATCAAGGTATCCACACACACAATGGGTGGAATTACCTTAGATAATATACATTACCATATTAATATGAAATCAAACCCATAAAAAATAAAATAGGTAACTATAATTAAATATAAACCATCAATTCATAAAATACATCATTAGAATGAAAAATAAGAAGTTAATTATAACACCCGCCTTTTAAAACACCCAAAAAATGAAAAGTGAATATGAATAAAACCATAACATTTGGAATAAAAATTGAATACTCAAAGATATTCTACAAACATGTACCACCAACTGATTGTCTCTCCAAAACATCTCACTGTATTCTTACTAATCTACATGAACAAAAGAGTGAAAATTTATAATTACACATGCATTGGTGTGAAATAATACATAGTTTAGTCATCCCATGTAATAATCTAACCAAAATAGAACTAGTTTCTATGTTTATAATCAAAATGAAAAGTGTATACCGAACCAACCCCCCAATACCTTCAACATTAACATAATTATTCATAAATTGTTCATATCCAAGATACTCATATCTCTCATAATTACATTTACTGAATAAATTTATAAATATATGGAACATACCCCCAAATAATTTCAATATAAAATGGTAAAAGAGTGTTACAGCCTGCTGGAGAACAATAGTATTCTAGGAACTCAACCCACTTCTGCTACATAGACTAGGTTATACAGGAAGGGATAATGATCAAAAATCTATTTCCATTGAAAGATATATTACCAATACACTATTGACAGGTGTTATAACTCATCTACCATGAGTGAGGATAAATGTCACATAATTTAATGTGTTCCCACATGTCTTCCTCAATAATACCTAAAAGGAGAATAGTGGAACTACCACTCATATGAAATATACCATTAAGATATTCATATACAACAACACACATATCAAATTTCCTAAGTATTTCAATATTCCCCCCAATGGTAAACTGGTCTCAGGTTAGAGAAACTCCTATATTACTATTATACCTAATACCAAGATAAATATGTGAGAAAGAAGAATATATGCTTGAGACAATTTCATCATGTTTTATCTAAAAAATTTAAAAATTATCAATTATTCAAATCATCTAACAAATAAAAGATTAACCTAAACCTAGAATAAATATATCATAATCTAGGAAATAGCTAAATCAATTCTACAATACCGCTGAAAATAATAAAAAAAATATTAATGTAGTAAATCCTCATAAACTACATCCGATGAATAAATCATGAGTCATACCTTTATAAAAATAAAGAATTAGATCCTTATCCACAAAAAACTACGTCATACAAAAATCCTGAATCATTAGTATGATAAGTCGAATTTTTAATCATATTAATTCAATATTATCATTATGATAATCCATGTCAATTACATGAAAAATCTACATTCTCATCAAAAGAGTAATACATAATCCCTCATAAGAAATAGACTTAATATTCATGAAAACTATATTACATTATTAGAATTATCTCATAAAAAACCAATACATTATTATTATTTTTAAAAGAACATGACCCTAATTGATGTAAAAGCGTAAAATTGGCCAAACCAATTCACCAGAAAGTCCCAAATAGTGTTCTATTGGACAAAAGTATTCAAAAGGTTAACAACACAACTTGTACATCCTAAATATATTCCCCCACATACCATACCTCTCTTAGAAAAATAAGGGTTTCATGTGACATCCCTATTTACTTCCAACATACATCTCACATTCAATTGAACATGTTATGAACACTAATAATAAAATCTAGTAGATTGCATAATCAAAAAACAATAATATCATTGGATCAAGGTAGATAATCCATTACCCTTCCCCCATTTGATCGAAGAGATATGGAAATCTCATGGATTTTTCATTATTCTAAAAGGGATGGTATAAATTATACTTTATTTAACATTTAATCTGCCAATAAAATGGTCCCATGATCTATGATACACCACCACTGTAATGTTATTGTTCATTTCCTTCCCTGGAAAAAAACTAAAAATAATTATCATTAACTCCACTAAATTTAAACATCATATTTTTCTTGACACAAGGATATAAAAATTATTAGTTATTAAATATTTCTAAGGTCTGAAAATTTTAGAGAGTGATAGAAATTTCATAAAAATCCTTATAAGGTATCATTAAATATGTTACTCATATTATATTAGTCTCAGTGACTTTGAATTCATTTCATTAATTCCTTTAACCTAAAACATATTATAATTATTGAATTTATTTATAAAAAATGTAATATCACTTTGATGAAAATTGATATAATATGTCATATCTAGAGTATCTCTATAATCTCATGTAATTTTTTTTAATTTCTTGAATCCATGGGTTCATCTCCTTAATATATTTACATTGATATAAGATAATAACCATAAATTAAATAATATATAATGTAATGACCCAATGTTTCATTAATGGAAATCCCTCTTGATATAATTAAATGTATCTTTGTGTTTATATAAAATATCAACTTCTTTGAGTTTATGTTAAGATTTTTTGACTGTTGCTAATATAGCCGTTGAACAGTGATCACATGATTAGTATAAGTATAGGATTTTAACAAATCCAATTTACTCAGAAAAAGGAAGCGATGGCCTCATCCAGTAGAATTTCCCCATACAAAGCCCATTTTTCATAGCTCAGAAAAGAGGTGGCGTCTTTGGGATTCGCCCTTGACTAATCCCAAGCTGAGCTTCATCATGTCAAGCTCGAACGTGACCGTCGACGAGAAAAGTGGAAGTTTATTGAAATTACCACTCGAGCGATGTTATCCGAGCCACCCCAAGAGTCTATCACCATCGCACACCTTACCCTTAGGTCTTATTCAACTGTTTTAAGGGGTTATGTAACAAATAAGTATTACTATGTTCATGTACATTATTTTTTTATATGATAATGAATATAATTTCTAGTCATTTTTGATACATTGTAAATAGTTTTTAAACTACAAATGGTATTTTTAGTTATTATTTAATTAAGAAATATATTTTATTAAATTAAGTGATTTTAAATTTAAAAAATATTTTAATAAAATAATAATAATATTATTAAATTAAATTTTATTAAATATAAATGATCTCATAATTTTATGAATGCAATAAAAAAATTTATCAAGGTTCGAAAGCCATTTCTGTCAAATCCCGTGAATTTTCAATAAATTTTGGTTTTTATTTTAGAAGTGAAAATTAACATATTTAGAAAATTATTTAGATAAAATAAATGTTATTTATAGAATCAGGATGTTTAAATTATCCAACGGTGAATTTTTCATAATTTTCTGAGAGAGTCAAATTTTTGTGTAAAAATTAAATACCGTTTAAATATATAATGTGTTTTATGACATCATAATGACCCAATAGTGATGTAATAAAATACTATAATCTTTATGTTCGGCCAATATATGTTTTTACATTTAAATAATGTGATTTTGGGTTATTTTGACTTACTTTTCAAAGCATTAATGGACCCCTCAACAATTATTCAACACCTTGCCTTTTTATATTAATTTCCTTGGGAGTGTGACTCACCTCCACATAAGAAACCCTAATATATTAAGATGTTCGGACTTTGGCCTTATAAAATATTTTTTTCCTATTCCCTTTTCCAAAAACCATGGGCAACAAACAATGGATGGTTTGTGGTTTGGATTAATTTAATGTAAGGGGACCCAAACCTAAATAATAAAGAATTCCCTCACCTTTCCTATATAAACCCACCCAAGCTCCCACTTCCTCCTCACTAAAATCCCTTGGTGTTCGTCCAACCTCTGCCCTACTCTCTCTAGAATCCTCCCAAGGTGCCCAAAGCTCCCAAAAATCCTCTCACAAGCTTCTCTCTAGCCTTTGGAAGCACACTTCCAAGTAAGGGTTTTTTCTTCCTTTGTCATTTTTGTTAATTTTATTTAAGTTGCATTGCCCTTTTAATTTCAATTATGAATGTTGGGGTATGGGTTTTCACCTCCCCCATACTTCCCTATTATTTTTTTAATGATGGGATACCCCTTTCTCTCTCATTAAATGCCTCCCATGTACACCCGCTACTACGCAGAAATTATGAAAGGATCTTTTATCTCTTCTATTACATTCAAGCAATAATTTTGTATCATGAATCTAAATTCCATTAAAATTGTTGGGAAATGTATCTATATGAATGGATTACATTCCATTACATGTAAATATGATGAGGAACCCCTTTCTCTCTCATCAACCATTTTTATTAATTCTTATGTCACGCCGTTACACTGCCAAAATGGCACCGATTTTCTAAGGCAATGCCATTGTGTAGTGGATACCATGCCCGTTTCTCCATCAAGGATATCCACCTTTATACACCATTACTTATTTATTACAATGTTTCATGTATGAATTCCGCATTCCATTATCGTGGAATAAATTATTATGTTTTATGAATCCATCTTTTATGATCCACGTGGCACACTTATTCATGAAATGAAATGTTTAAGAAGGGTGTGCCCTTATAGCGCACCAATGAATTGGGTAAAGTATAGTATCATGATACGTCATGTTCAATGAGTGTTGACTCATGCTAATTCAATTGCAATGAGGGTTTACTCATGCTTTATCTGCAATGAGGATTTACTCATGCTCTATGTGCAATGAACCTTGGCTCATGATAATTCCATGTTAAGTGTTGTTGCCACATTTCCATGTTATGATTATCATGCATTATCATGAATTTATTCCCATGTTTCTTTTATGATCTATTGATATGCCTATTTTATAACATGTATTGTACTCCTCATGTTATTCCATGTGTACTCCCTTACCAGTCTTTATAGCTCACCCTTTTCTTATGCATGTCCTCAGGTTATCCCATGCAATTCTAAGTACGAGGAAATGTAGTGGTCATGTAAAGGAAGTTTTCAATAAAGATGTTTTTTTTCATGTTTTAAGTTTTTATGTAATGATCCTAAGCCCCAAATACACTAAAACTCTCGATCTTCTTTGTTGTATCAAGTGAAGTTTTATGTAATAAATCATGTTTAAGTTTGTAATAAAACCATGGTTGTCATAGTTCGTATCAGAGGATAGGTTCAGTTATTTTTGGGATTAAGGAACCCTAGTAAAGCCTTAGATAGAAGAATAAGTATAATAAAAACATCCCTAAGTATTGGTATGTACTGAGTAAGTGGATTATCAAACAAATACATCTCTGTCTAGATACGAGTAGGTAGAGGCGGCTCTGGCACAAATGTATCGTAGGGGTAAACCCCGAAGACACCGCATTGAGCTAGACTCGAATGGGAAACGGTGCACGACAATGGGCTTTACTGCACTCTTGGATACGACACTCCAGGGGGATATGTTTTGACAAATTCAAAAGCTTAGTATGAACCCTTATTAATGGAATTAAAAAAATTCACCTACGAATATATGTTAGAAAGTAGATCGTGAAAAGCCTAGATTGATGCCTATAGACTCTTGAGTAAGGAAATAAAAGTTTATTAATAAGTCATCAACTTTTGTCTTTGGATTATAATTTATGTGTTACCCCTAACTTTCCTTTTATTCCAGCCAATGGCTGGTAATAGGAGGACTTGGGCTAAAAACTGTTGTGAAGATCAGTGTGATGACTGTAATAATGAGATTTCCAATCCAATGGGAGTGGGAATCACGAAATTTGTCACAATTCTCTCTCAGCTAACTCAAGTTTTGAATAGAAACAGGGGTCAAGAGGAATGTTCAAACCCACCTAAGAAAGAACAAGTCACTATCAAGAGCTTCATGAGACAAAGGCCTCCTACTTTTTTTGGATCATCCGATCCCACGATCACTGAACAATGGATCAACTCCATTGAAAAGATATTCTCCATCCTTCAATGTTATGAAAAAGAGAAGGTTCTCCTGGTGGCTTATCGTATGGAGGGTGAAGCTGATCAATGGTGGACCTTGATAAAAAATACGATGCCTGAGGAGGAGATCGAGGCGTTGGAATGGAAGGATTTCCGGAAGATATTTTTCGATAAATATTTTCCATGCACCCTCTGTCTTAAGATGGAAAGGGACTTCCATTCCATCAAGAAAAAAGATAAATAATCTATTGGATCGTACGAGGAAAACTTCAAAAAGGCTTTCATGATACGCTTCTAGCTTTGTCGTCACCCCCGAATTCAAGGTTGACCGCTTCTTTGGTGGACTGAAGCCTAGCTTGCGGAAATAATTAGCGATCTGTGACTTCGACAGCTATGAGGAAATTGTCTAATGTGCCATCAAGGTCAAAATGGAGATCGGGGAATCACAGGGGTATCATGGGGACAATAAGTGTAAGGTGTACTTCAATGCCGGTGGTCCGATGGATAAATCCAACGATGCTAAGAAGATCCAGCACCCCACTTTCCAAAAGTGTGGAAAGAATCACCCTAGAAATTGCCTTAAGGGGACGAGGAAATGATTCAGGTGTGGAGGATAAGTGAACCTAGCTGTTAACTGTCGGCAAGAAAGACCCACGACTTTGACATAGGAGAGGAACGCTTTGTTCGAACCTCAATGCATTGTTCAATGCAACAAATGCAAAGAAACATGTCATTTTTCAAATCAGTGCCCCAATCCAAGGGTTTTCGGAGACAACCAACAACCTCCGAGGCATCAAGGAAAAGCTTTTTCCATCACTTCTGCCGAAGTGAACCCCGAAAACGAAGTGGTGACATGTAAGATAGTTTTTCATTCAAGAATAGTGAATGTAATTTTTTATTCAGGTTCTATGCATTATTTTATATCTCGAATGTTTAGTAGAACAATCACACCACCACCACAAATCATGGAAGTAAAGATGTCGATGAGTATGGAAAATGGGGAAATCATTGCATCCCAGGAATATAAGTCCTCCCTTTTTATAGTCTGTGGATTGAATTTCCCGGCGAACCTCGTCATACTCCCTCTGGTGGAATTTGATGCAATTCTTGGCTTGGATTGGGTTTCCTTATATTGAGCCAACATAAATTGTCTGGAGAGGGAAATCACACTCCATGTGGAGAAGAGACCCCCGATTATTTACAAGTGTAAGGAGGAAGATGAATCTCCTTTAGCTCCATCATCTCAAGAATGGATATTACTACCTTATGAGAACGTGTATCTGGCTCGGATGATTGAGTCCAAGGAAGAAACCATCCTTGAAGAAATGCCTATTGTGAGGGAATTTGCTGAAGTGTTTCCCGAGGAACTTCCTGATCTTCCTCCTAGAAGAGATGTTGAGTTCTCAATTGAATTTATACCTGGGGAGCTACCAATATCCAAGAGTCCATATAGAATGGATATTTTTGAGCTTGAAGATCTGAAGAAACAACTATAGGAGAATCTAGATAAAGGGTTTATACGCCCAAGTGCTTCACCATGGGGTGCACCAGTCCTCCTCATCATGAAGAAGGATGAGTAAATGTGGATTTGCATCGATTATCATGCACTTAACAAAATCAAGATAAAGAACAAGTATCCTCTCACAAGAATCGATGACTTGTTTGATGAGCTGCGTGGAGAACAATACTTCTCCGAGGTGGATTTGCGGTAGGGATATTATCAAGTAAGGGTGAAGAAGGAAGATGTCCCCTAGACTGCTTTTCGTACAAGATACAAGCACTATGAATTCATAGTAATGCCTTTCAGACTCACCAATGCTTCAAAAATATTCATGGACTTGATGAATAGAGTCTTTAGAGATTACCATGAAAAATTTGTTGTAGTCTTTATAGATGATATTCTAATATACTCCAAAACCAAGGAGTATCATGAGGAGCATTTAAAAACTTTACTAGAGACTTTATGCAAGGAGAAGCTCTATGAAAAGTAAAAAAAGTGTGAGTTCTAGTTGAATGAGGTCATATTCTTGGGCCATATCATCACAAGCAATTGGATATCTGTGGATCCCTCCAAAACAGATGCAATTGAGGGATGGTCGAGGACAACATCGTTAACAGATATCTATAGCTTCTTGGGGTTAGCTGGAAATTATCAACGATTTGTGAGAAATTTCTCATGATTGTCCAACCCTCTTACCAAGATAACTCAAAAGGGAGTAAAGTTTTCTTTGAGTGATGAATGCGAAGAAAGCTTCAGGAGTTGAAATGGAGGCTTATCACTGCGCTCGTGCTCACTTTACCCACAAGTGGGGAAATTTTTGTTGTTTTCAGTGATTCTTCAAAGAAGGTCTTAGGTTGTGTGCTGATGCAGAATGATAAAGTTATATCGTACGCCTCAAGTCAGTTTAAAATCCATGAGCGAAACTATCCAACGCATGATCTGGAGTTGGCGGCGCTGATCTCTGCCTTGAAAATTTTGCGGTATTATCTCTATGGAGAGAATTGTGAGATATATACTGACCACAAGAGTCTTAAATATATATTCACACAGAAAGAGATTAATATGCGCCAGAGAAGATGGATAGATCTCATCAAGGATTATGACTGTTCAATACATTACCACCCTGGGAGAGAGAACAAGGTGGTAGATGCCCAAAGTAGAAAGGACAAAGCAATTTTATCAATGATGAGAATTGAGAAGGATCCAATCTTCATAGACATGATGAAGATGGACGTGGGAATCATAAAGATGGGAACATCATCAATACTTTCACAGATGATTGCTCAACCTTCCCTTTTGAAAAGGTTAAAGGATGCTCAAAGGGATGATGTGGGAATTCAAGAAAAAGTGGAAGCTATCAAAAAAGGGAAATCCTTAGAGTTTAATGTTAATGAATAAGGAATTGTTCCATTTGGGAAAAGAATATGTGTCCCCTCAATTCCAGAGCTGAATAAGGAACTTTTGGATGATGCACATAATTCAAATTTCTCTATTCACCCAGGGATCACAAAGATGTATCAAGATCTCCGAGAAAACTTTTGGTGGGATAATATGAAGAAGGATATCGCTGAATATACATCAAAGTGCCTGGTGTGTCAGTAAGTGAAGGTAGAGAGGAAGTAGTCTAAGGGGATGATGAAACCATTGCCCATACCAGAATTTAAATGGGAGAACATCACCATGGACATTGTCACCAGACTTCCAAGGATATCCAAAGGCAACAATGCAATCTGGGATGTTGTGGATCGTCTTACAAAGACTGCACACTTTATTGTTATTTGGGAGGATTTATCATTGGATCAAATGGCACAGATATATATCAGGGAAGTGGTAAGGTTTCATGGAGTACAACTATCTATTGTATCTGACCGAGATCCAAGATTCACCTCTAAGTTTTGGAATAGTCTTCAACATGCTCTGAATACTGAACTGAACGTCAGTACGACCTATCATCCTCAAACAGATGGCCAATCCGAGAAGACTATCCAAAAACATGAAGATATGTTGAGAGCATGTTCAATGGACTTCAAATGAGGATGGGATCAACATCTTCCTCTGGTTGAGTTCTCTTATAATAACAGTTTTCACTCGAGCATCCAAATGGCACCATATGAAGACCTATATGGGAAAAGGTGGAGAACACCAACATGTTGGGATGAGGTTGGTGAACGTAAGCTGCTTGGACTAGAAATGGTCGAAGAAATGGTGGAGAAGGTGAAAACCATTCAGCAGCATATCAAGGAAGCCCAGAGTCGACAAAAGAGTTATGCAGATAATCTTCGACTAGTCCTTGAGTTTAAAGTTGGAGACATGGTGTTTCTATGCATATCTCTGTGGAATAAGGTCATGAGGTTCAGAATGAAAGGGAACTTAAGTCCAAGGTACGTCAGCCCCTTTGAGATTCATGATCGTGTCGGGGTTGTGGCCTATTGACTATCACTTCCACCTGCCATGGCCAATGTACATGATGTCTTTCATGTATCCCTCTTAAGGAAGTACATACCAGACCCTTCACATGTACTCTCTTCTGAGGTGGTACAATTGGAATATGATCTTTCTTATGAGGAGAAAATAGTGAAGATCTTAGATCATAGAGAAAAATTTCTATGAAATAAGACAATTCCCCTCGTCAAGGTGTTGTGGAGAAACCACAAGTTTGAAGAAGTGACTTTGGAATCGGAAGATATGATGAAGCTGAGTTACCCACATTTGTTTTAGTGTGGGAAAAGGAAAATTTAGAGGGAGAAATTTCTTAAGGGGGGAATATTGTAACGACCCAAAGTTTCATTAATGGAAATCCCTCTTGATATAATTAAATGTATCTTTATGTTTATATAAAATGTCAACTTCTTTGGTTTTATGTTAAGAATTTTTGACTGTTTCTAATATAGCCGTTGAAAAGTGATCACATGATTAGTATAAGTATAGGACATTAACAAATCCAATTTACTAAGACAAAGGAAGTGATGGCCTCATCCAGTAGAATTGCCCCATACGAAGCTCATTTGTCAGAGCTCGGAAAAGAGGTGGCATCTTTGGGCTTCGCCCTTAACCAAGCCCAAGGTGAGATTTATCATGTCAAGCTCGAACGTGACCGTCTACGGGAAAAGTGTAAGTTGATTGAAATTACATCTCGAGCGATGTTATCCGAGCCACCCCAAGAGTCTGTCACCATCGCACACCTTACCCTTAGGTCTTATGTGGCTATTTTAACGGGTTATGTAATAAATAAGTAGTACTATGTTCATGTACATTACTTTTGTATATAATAATGAATATAATTTCTTGTCATTTTTTGATACATTGTAAATAGTTTTTAATGTAAAAACGGTGTTTTTAGTTATTATTTAATTAGGAAATCTATTCTAATAAATTAAGTGATTTTTGAGTTAAATAATATTTTAATAAAATAATAATATTATTATTAAATTAATTTTTGTTAAAAATAAAATATCTTATAATTTTATGAATGCAATTAAAATTTTTATTAAGGTTTGAAAGCCATTTCTGTCAAAACCCGTGAATTTTCGATAAATGCCAGTTTTTATTTTAAAAGTGAAAATTAACATATTTAGAAAATTATTTAGATAAAATAAATGTAATTTATGGAATCAGGACATCGAAATTATCCAACGGTTAATTTTTCATAATTTTCTCAGATAGTCAAATTTTTGGGTAAAAATTAAATACCGTTTAAATATATAATGTGTTTTATGACATCATAATGATCCAATAGTGATGTAATGAAATACTATAATATTTATGTTCGGCCAATATATGTTTTAACATTAAAATAATGTGATTTTGGGTTTGTTTGACTAACTTATTAAAGCATTAATGGACCCCTCAAGACTTATTCAACACCTTTCCTTTTTAAATTAATTTCCATGGGAGTGTAACTCATCTCCACATAAGCAACCCTAATATTTTAAGAAGTTTGGACTTTGGCCTTATAAAATATTTTTTCCCTCTTCCATTTTCCAAAAACCATGGGAAAAAACCATGGGGTGGTTTGTGTTTTAGATTAATTTAATATAAGGGGACCGAAACCTAAATAATAATGAATTCCCTCACCATTACTATATAAACCCACCCAAGATCCAACTTCCTCCTCACTCAAAGCCCTTGGAGTTCGTCCAACCTCTACACTACTCTATCTATAATCCTACCAAGGTGCCCCAAGCTCCCAATAAGCCTCTCACAATCCTCTCACTAGCCTTTGGAAGCACACTTTTTGTTTCTTCCAAATCCACTTTTGTTGGTATTTTCAAATAGCTCAGTTGTTGGATAAGTGGAAACCTTACAAATTCAGAGAAATAATTCAAAAACATCTCAGGACATAAATTCAAAATTCAAACTGATTCCAACCCGCGGACCACACCAGCCATTTCAAATTTTAAAATTCAAATTACAAATGAAATTACACACGTTGCCCTCTTAGACCTGGAATCCTGACGTGCGTCACTTTCATAAACTCACCGTCAGCATTACTAAAGAACCGCTGGCTAGACCTCATGATCGCTGAAATCCCCAAGCCATAAACGACCAACACTACCAAAGAGAACACTCCAAAAAAAGAAGCTACATAAGAACCTAAATCCCGAATACCATCTGCATCATCCTTGGACGAGTTAGTCAAGATCTCCACAGGCCGACAGATCAGAGGAGATGGAACCACCGCATGGAGATGAAACCAAACAAGCTGAAAGACACCATCCATAAACCAAAACACCATCACCAAGAACCAAACCAACACTACAAACAAGTTCCACTGAAACGGAATGCTAGAATACCAGGAGACCAACTACAATGCAAGAGAGAACCAAAATAACAGCAGACCGAAACCCACAGGAAGAAAACCTACACCAGAGAAGGAAACCGAAGGCCAATGAGCCTCCCCCTGTAATACCATCAAAACGTCAACCAACACGTCTGAAAACTCCCAAAAAATTAGACGCAACAGACCAATATGGAGTCTATTGCGATAGATCTTGAAGCAAGAGCAGTGAGTGAACAAATCTAAGTCTTCGACAACGAGCTTAACCGCAGGAGACAAACTAGATGAAAATCCACCCAAAAACAAAGCAATCAATGCAACTAAACTCGACCAAACACATTCCCAATCCATCCTCAACACCATCGTGATGGACCAAGGTAGGGTCAAGCGCGGTGGGGGAAGACGAAAAGAGCAGATGGGGGAGAAACATTTCCATGATTGCCGATGATCCAAGCATAGAGACGAAGTGAAAAGAACGAAGGATGGGAAATGGACCAACGAGAGAGAAAAATGAGGGAAAACCCTACTTGAGTCCGCGCCGAAGCGAGAATACCATCGCCATGGAAGGAGGGAGGGAAAAGATGAGGGTAAGAACAGAACCTGAAGAACACCGAGCAGGACGAAGGAAACACCACCGATAGAGGATAAGGGGAACCCTAGATCCCGGGAGGGACCTGTCGGGAGAGACAATAAATTCTAGGCGAGAGCAGGGGCATCGTTCCCCAATCCTCTTTTTGGAAGCACACTTTCAAGTAAGGGTTTTTTCTTCATTTCTCATTTTTGTCAATTTTCTTTAAGTTTTGTTGCCCTTTTAATTTCAATTATGAATGTTGGGGTATGGTTTTGCACCTCTCCCATACCTCCCTCTTAATTTTTTAATGATGGTAGACCCCTTTCTCTCTCATTAAATGCCTCCCATGTACACCCGTTACTATGCTGAAATTCCGAAAGGAACTTCTCTGTCTTATTTTACATTCAAGAAATAATTTTGTATCATGAATATAAATTCCATTACAATTGTTGGGACATGTATCTATATAACCTCCTTACTTTCCATTATATGTAAATATGATGAGGAACCCCTTTCTCTCTCATCAACCATTTTTATGAATTCTTATGTCACGCCGTTACGCTGCCGAAATCACGCCGATTTTCTAAGCCAATGCCATTGTGTAGTGGATATCATGACCATTTCTCCATCAAGGGTATCCACCTTTATCCACCTTTATTTATTGATTAAAAAGTTTCATGTATGAATTCCACATTCCATTATCGTGGAATAAATGATTATGTTTTATGAATCCATGTTTTATGATCCATGTGGCACACTTATGCATGAAATGAAATGTTTAAGAAGGGTGCGCCCTTATAGCGCTCCAATGAATTGGGTAAAGTATAGTATCATGATACGTCATGTGCAATGAGTGTTGAATCATGCTAATTCAATTGCAACGAGGGTTTACTCAAGATTTATGTGCATTGAGGATTTACTCATTCTCTATGTGCAATGAGCCTTGTCTCATGCTAATTCCATGTTAAGTGTTGTTGCCACATTTCCATGTTACGATTATCATTCTTTATCATGCATTTATGCTCATGTTTTTATGCTCTATTGATATTCCTATTGTCTAAAATGTTTTGTACTTCTCATGTAATTCAATGTGTACTCCCTTATTGGGATTTATAGCTCACCCTTTTCTTATGCATGTCCCCAGGTTATCCCATGCAATGCTATGTACGAGGAAATTTAGTGGTCATGTAAAGGAATTTTTCAATAAATATGTTGTTTTTCATGTTTTATGTTTTTATCTAATGATCCTAATCCCCAAATACACTAAACCTATCTATATTCATTGTTGTATCAAGTGAAGTTTTATGTAATAAATCATGTTTAAGTTTGTAATAAAATCAAGGTTGTCATATATAATCATGTATACCTATGACAAAAAATAATTAATAATTAATATAAAATGTGAATAAGGGGGTCAAAGTCAAAGAACTATACCGCATGATGAATATTCAATGTGCTCCTCAATCCAAAATGACATGTTCATCTAACAGTAGATGCCTTTAATTATATAAATGTTAGACAATATTTGGGTTTTGTGTCAAAAAACCTCTTAATAAGGTATTTATAATTTAATTAAATATTAATTAATTTCAATTTAGAATTTATAATTAAATTAAAATTCAATCTAGGTAAAACAATACTCAAATTTAAACCTTAAAATAATATTCAATTCCAAATTTATTTACAAATGTATATTAATTAATTTGATACTTTGTTTTAAGAGAATTTGGTTAATCTATATATGTGTATATATTTTCATTAATTTATTTATTGATAATAGAGTTGATTATTGAATATGCATATATTTTTTTAATTATTCAAGGTATAAATGATCTTATATGTGTATTTAGAGACGTTAAATGGATTTTTAATGCTTTGAGTGAAAAACATGGTGTGTGGTTAATGTATAGCATCAAGGTTGTTTAGAGAAATATGATTCTTAAGCTAAAATAAAGAATAAATAATGTATTTTATGGAGGTTTTGATGATTTGTTAAAAAATTAAATCTATATATTGAGATACATTCGGATTAAATAAAATAGGGGAAAAGTTATATATAAAAATCATGAGAAGGAAAATTATAATGTCATTTTTATTGATCGTTTTTTAGTATCCATGGAGTTTGGGTGAAATCAAATTCAAATAAAACTACATGGTTAACCATGTTATTGAAATGATGATACCATTTATTTGAAACTATCTTTTTAATATTATATATTAATTTGAACTTAAATTTGGAAGGTTTACCATACCGAATAGGTGATTTGACCATGATGTGGATAAGATGGTAATGAAGGAAAAAACTGACACCATTTTCAACTACCAAGTAAAAAAATTGACACTAAAAGAACCATGAAATTTTTTAAAATAATAATTTATATAATTATATGCATAAAAAATAATATATCATAATCATGGATTAGAAATAGTATAAAAAATCATAATGTTTCAAAATTAAACCATGTCATGGTCTGTAGAAAGGTATGGATAATTTTATGATTTAATTAAGTTAATGATAAATCATATGACCTTAACATATTTAAAGATCGTGATTATTTGAACATGATTATTTTTAGTAAACATGACATGTTTATACAAAAATATGACATATTGATGATATGATTAATTTAATTAAAAAGAGTGATAGGTGGAGGTAGGATTGATATGAAGTAATTGTGATTTCTATGATGTGAGAGATCAAGTTATAAGGACCCCTTTATTACATTAAATAATCATGAATTTTAGTTAAGAACTCACTTACTTTCACATTTATGATCCTTTAAAGTTCATATTTTTCGAGACTTGGGACATAATAAATATATAACATTCCACATTTATAAATAGTAGACACTATAAAAACAGTATCCATTTCATTCAAAATATAAAAAATTTCAAATAAAACAATATTTCTCTGACCATTCATCGTTACATTAAACATTTATTCCTTATTTGTCTTATACATCCTTATAACCTATGAAAATAATTTAAAAAATGGGATGACTATAGAAACATCAGTAAGGGAAATATAAATAAATAAAACATTAATCTATGAATACTTGTAATCATCTTCACAAAGACATACTTCTCACAGATATATACATACATTTTGAAACATTATATTTCTAATATATTTACAAAAAACATAAAGATCATAAATATTACCATAATGGTATCATGTTTAATTTAATATTTAGTTTTTTATCCATAATACCTACCTTATGATTTTTAACCCTCATAGATACCTTACAATATAACCCACACAGGTACATTATGGTGTAACCATCACAGTTACACATGGAGTAACCATACAACAAACCTCCAATATACACATACCGAATAAATTTGAGGGATATATAGGTCCCAAACTTCATCATAAACAATTCTTGAGAACCATAACATAATCATTCAACATTAATAATTCCATAAAAACATTACTTTTAAATTTTGTAAAACAAAATTTTTAAAGGAGGATTTTAAAAGAAAATCCCCTTACTAATGTACTATAATTAAATTGAGACTTAATAGAGTAGATGGAATATCTATATAAACTATAAATACACATAATTAAATATAATATAAAATAATTCATCACACAAACAATTTTAATAACACGTAAATAATGACGTACGGTTTTAACCCAAAGAATGGAAATTGGGGTAAGAATTCCCTTACCTCTAATTCGTCTTACATAAAAATTGTTTAAACCTTATTTATAATGGTTAAAAGAGTGTTATTAATATATTAAATAAACATATTAATTTTTTTATAACATTATATGTTCATTTAATATCATCACTCTATCTATTAATTAATAATATTTTGTTCCTTGCATTGTTTCGGGTGAGTTATTTACATGATTTATTGGGCCAGTTTAAATTTTATTTTCCTATAACATGGAAATGAAATTACAAAAGAGGAATGAAATGGTATTAATATGTTTCCATAATATATAATCATACCAGAAATTATTTTTTATCATATAAGATTATGAATCATTAGATAAAACATTAATGATATTTGTTAATAGCATTTTTTGTAGTTCCTAAATAAACATGCACTTGTTTCATTTTATAAATTAATGTTATGAATATGATTTCATTACATAACATTAAAGAGGTTAAATATTAAAATTTAAATTATGTTTAAACCCTAAAAATGGTATTAAAAACTATTTTTAATGATTTAATAAAAATTTAAAACACATCATCGATGATTATGGAAAACGACACATCCTGAACAGTGTCTTTATAAGAGGGGGATAGATGAAGTAAGTTGTAGAATTTTTTTCCAAAAACATGATAAAATCCAGAATATATGTGATTCTAGAGTTTTCATTCCACTTGGGTAATGGTAATATAATATAGTATAATAAAATAATAGGAGTTGAAAAGAAAATACAAGAATAAGAAAGAGGATTTTTACCTCTTGATCTCTTCTCATTGAGACCCTCTTAAGGCCTTTGGTTTTGGACTTCTGGTGAGACCAAAAGGTCTTAGATTTAAAGAATATCTTTACGAAGGATATTGTTCATTACATAGACAATACTCAATGTTTCATAGGTGTGAGAGGAAGAGGTGGGTGAGTGTGGTATTTATAATGTAGGAGATGCGAGGGTTTACATTATTTTAACCATTAGTTTAATATTTTTTCTCTATACTGTGAATAGTATTGATTCATGGGACCGTAAAATAGTAATAATTTTTTTTCAGTTAGAAATATTTCTTCTTAAATCATCCTTGATTCACCTATGATGCTGTAAAACATGTATTTAGTATTTATCGTAGTTTATCGAATTTCAGTATTCAACAAAAAATCAATAATTTCAGAAAAATCCCAAAAATTATCCCTCACCAGTTTTCGACATGTATTATTCAAAAATTAACTCCATTTTTTAAAAATAATTATCTAAATATTATTAATTTAATTTTTTAATAAAATCATAATTTATTCAAAAATCAAAATTTTAAATCTATACCTCATTTTTAACAACGTGAAAAAATAATAAAGATCTCATTATATTATAACCATAATAATAATATATTTACTATTCATAAGGGTATTATTACTATTTATAAGGGTAGGTTACTATTCATAAGGGTAGTTTACTATTCAACAAAAATTAAGATTGCCTTGTCAGAATTAAAATAACTTAGTAATCGCATGTTTATATGTCTGTTTTCTGAAACTCAAATCATAGAAGAGGAAAAATTATGTTTAACATCGAGGTTATAAATATCTTCTTTAAACAATTTGTTTTTTCATATATACTTAGTGTTTAATGAATTTCAATTTATTTATAAAACCTTTGTGTGTTCCACCAGTAAACCTGGAATGTCCCTAGTGAAAACGTCACAGTTTGTTAAAGAATATGTATATTATTTTTATGACTTTGAATAAATTTTTATCACTTATTTAATTCAATGGGGAATTGATATGGATGAAATAACTTTTTGTAAGACATATATTAGAATTTTCCCTTATTTTAATTTCCGATTTTTTTTTAACTCTTATTTTTAATTTCATTCATAAGATTTCAAAAATCTTTTGAGATGATTTTTACATTAGTGAAAAATATTATATTTCTAAAAAGTTAGTTTTTATCTAAATTGATCATGGATAAAGAGTAGGATTGTGGGTATAATTTTAAAAGATCAATTTCCCCTTTAAATAGTTGGATTTAGTTTAACATTGTTTAGAAAATAAATAAAATAATTAATTATTTATTAGTTTGTTCAGAAAATAGATATTTTAGAAGGAAAACCATTGTGGAAATGAGGGATTTTCTAATGAGAATTATTATTATATCTCTCTTAAATATGGTATTCCAGAATAATGCAAGTTTACGAAGATATATTCATTACATCATAATGAATTGAAATAATTATTATAGTATTGGTAGAAATTTATCCACCAAAAACTAATAACATAATTCTACCACACTTAAATAAATTATAATATTAATAAGTGAATGAGATCATATTTTATATATACCATCCATTGAAATTAATTTAGTATTATTTCATTCTCATTCAAAATATAAAATATTTTTAATTATATTTTGATAATTTAAAGTTAAATTTTAGTAGACTTAATAAAACACATGTTCATATCATCTTGGATTGGGATTTTCAACGGGGTTAACAATTAGATTCCAATTTACTACATTTTTGTAGTTTTTTCCTAGGATAAGAATTATTAAATTTAAAAATTATTTACCCATGTGAAATTAAGGACACCCCATGACTAGTACAGTTTTCAGAATTATTGTTATGGACTACCAAGAAGCAGAAAAAATTGAAATTTATGATTTGATTAAATAAAATATATCCTTCTTTATTTTTAATTTTTAAATATTATTTTTTTATGAACATAGTGTGAATTTTTAAAGGATTTAGGTGCATCAGTAGAACTCCTATCACTTTACCAAGATTAATTGAATTCAATAAAACCATATACTATAACCACGAGACTAAGAAATATAAGTTTTATGTAAGTCATTAGTGATAAATAATGGTAGAAAAGAATTATACCATAGTGAATGAAAATAAAATCAGGGAGTTCAAAATGGAAAACCAACTAAATTTTTATCAATTTATAAAAATAAATATAAACAACATAGGCTACATAATTCCATCAATTAAAGTTGCTACCCATAGTATAGTGATGTCACCAGAACAATCGAATAACAGGGAGAATAAGTCGAGTATCCATTAAATGATTTAAAATTTTGGATAATTAAGAAGTATTATAAATGAGTACCCTCATAGAAACTATTTCACTTTATATAAATTTGTCACACATCAATGAAAAATGGTGTATAAACAATATGATATTCTAATAAACTATAATTTATCACTAAATGATTATTCTAATGACTGTTAAAAAGAATAATTATCTAGATAGATAAAAATATGGGATGAACATACATGAAATGTTATTCAAAAATACTTCCCACCATAAAAAATAGTGAAACATTAGAATAATATCCAAATCATTACTCCAAAATATAAAGAATTTACTTATAAGGAATGTGAATTCTTCATTGATAAACTTATAAAATGTTCATTATCATCAGTTATTATTTTTTATACATTCTAAAAAAATTATACCATAGTTAGAAACCTAAATCAAGAGTTTTAATGAACTCTACAACTAGTATAAAACTAATAATGGAAACTATAGGAGTTCCGTAAGAGTATTAAATCTACTTTTGAGTGTTATTTTCCAATGCCATGATGAAATAATACTACCCCAGAGATGAATCTATCAAGTAGAATGAATACCCAAGATCATTAACTAATTGGAGGAAATTAAAATGTAATTAGTGGAATTTCTATACATTCAAACTAATAGATCAACACTGGAATAACAATCAACTTCATCAAAAATATATCCCATAATACATCATATTCAATATTTTCAAGATATAAGTGAGGATAAATAGTTTAATGAAGAAAGAATAGGTATAACTAACATAAAAAATATTTTCATAAATTGTTTAATAATCAAGGTGGGTTGAATAACCATAATTAAGGATGTAATTAATAAGTATGTAGAAAATAATTTACCATTCTCAAGGCCCACCAAGATTTATCCTATGATATATACTCCTTTTATTATTTATAAATAATATCAACCCCTATAACCATAAGTAAATCAACATCTACAACAATATTGTATCAATTTTAAGATAAGAATCCCAATTTTGAAAAACTACACACTCAATATATTAATAAAAACAAACATTACATTACTTAGGTGGATAAGAATTTAAACCAATGAGTTTATATTAAATAATAATCAAGGATATATTCATATTATTGAGTATTCTAAAGGGAATATATTTATTAAACATTTTTAGAGAAATATAACTTTATTTTTAGTTAATAAAATATTTCCAATATATGTTTCAAAGGTGAAAAACCTAAATAGTTAAGAACAATCGAAGGATGGTATATTATAAAGAAAAAAAACACAAGTTTAGGAGGAAACAATTGAAATAAATAAAGATAAACAAATAAAGGGTTTATAAAAAAAGATATGATGCTGATAAATCAAATGGAAAATAAGATAATATTTTCATGAATTTAGAAGTGTATGACTTTATTCAAATTTCTCATTTGTAACATGGATGAAGAAAGGGATATTTGAAATAAAATATCAAAAAATAGCACTGAGATCTTTAAAAAAATTCACATAAAAATAATGTTCAATAATGTTTTCTATATAATACTATAATTTACAATGTTCTTAAAGAAATTACATTCCAAAATAGTTAAAAATATATAATTGTGGTATCACTCAACAAAGAATAATTAGTTATGGTCCATTGGTGAATCCATCAGATGTTTCTGGACCCATTAAAATTTTTAATTACTTCTAAAATTGGTTCATTCATGTTTAAGAAGTCAATATGCGATTTAGGATAAAATATAAAATTAATTAATTTGTGTATCTTCATGAATTTATGATAATATGAGTTTAATTTTATAAATTGATTTTTATCACTCTCATGGTTATATAAAAAATCTATTTATTCTTAGGTTTATAGTGTATTAATAGTGGAAACCTAAGTATTTTCCTAGAGAGGGGTTCTAAAAAATTAATTTATCTTTAATTTCATGAAAGGGAATTTTTTATTTGGTTTTTATTATAAATAAGTAAATGAATAAGTAAAAAACATATTAAAAAGTATTAAATTAAAAATTTATTATAAATCATGTTTATAAAAAGAAATTGGGTCGTGGGTGGTTGCCTAATTATATTACTATCATAGTCTTCAAAATATTGGATCTTATTGTTATTTATTTTTGAATGATAGGTTACAAAATCACCTCATCTACCACCACCTTTGAATTTATTTAGTGAGGACTAACTCTAATGAAATCTATACTCAATATACACTCCTTATTATGTGTGTAAGTGTTATAAAATCACTCATAGTTTACCCATAAAATTTCAACCAGGTCTCATTCTTGCTATGAAATCCAAGAGTTTCCACTATCCATTTAACACAAGATATCAATCTATGATTATGTATACAATAATCATAGTCTATTTCAATATTATTTAAGCTAAAATGAGTGGAGATATATTCTGGATCATTAACCAAGGATGATTAAAATTACATAAATAAATCTAGAATAATTTAATTAAAAATTAAATAAATATATTACCCAGAGACATCATTTAATAGAAGAAATATATTTCAATTAATTCATGTGGCTGAATAAATAATTTCAATAATATGCCCTTACCATACTCATTTACTATAGGTTTTACCCATCCAAATGATATGTAACAGAGAAGAATGTGGAATAAAAAGAAACTTATTCAGAAAAATAAAACAATGAAAACTGAAAATCTCACGAACTGTCCCCTTGGGCCTGTGCCGTGACTACCCAAAACCCACTATCTATAGGCCAGGGGCTGGATACTAGAATAGGAAAGGAAAATCCCTAAAAATAGTAAGGAATTACCTTTATAACCTATAAACTGACACAACCAAGCACATAACATGATATGAGGAAAAAGTAAACTGCATAATAAAAAGAGTGTGTATAGTAATTAAAGGGGCCAAATAAAAGAACAACTGTAATGTAAAAGTAAAACTGAAAACAGCTCCTGTGAACACCCGCCCAGGATCCTACCTGAAGGGTAAGTACAGCTCTCGAAGGTTCATCTATGTGGTACACATCGTCTAAGGACCACCTCCATGAAGCCTCTTATCTTGGTACTCTCGACCCTAATCTATGATGTCTGTCTTCTGCACAATACACAGAATGGTATGGGCGTAGCCCGTGCAGGGGTGAGTATAACAATACTCAATAGGGACCCCGGGACCTCCTAAGGTCTCTTTGAATCCACAAAGGATAAAACACAAAGGATGTAAACAATAGTCAACCCTACATACGTATATGCCCATACATTCTCCTAAGTAATCAATTATACCAATCTCTTTTATGAGTAAACACAAGGTCTAACTCTTTATCAAAAATCTCAACTGTTCCACGAAGGAAAGAATACCACGAAGGTAAGACCACAAATGTAATGCCACACAGAAGAATACCGTAAAGGTGTCACCATGAAGGTTGGTACCATAAAGGTAATGCCACATAGAAGAATACCATAAAGGTATCATCAAACATAAGATTACCACAAAGGTATAGACTCAACTCATGCTGGGAATAACTTATGTATAGAAGTACGAATGATTAATCGTAAGCTACATCATCTTACTTCATCGAGAAGCTTTGTTGTTGACCCACACAGGATCAAAGATGACCCACATAGTATTTGGAGGTTACCCACAAAGGATCTAGAGATAACCCTCAAAGGATCAGTATGCGATGACCCACATAGGATCTCTAATCACTGACCCACATAGGATCCTATGTAGACCCACATAGGATCTGAAGAATCCCCAAGTACAGTCAAGCACAGGGTACCCATGCTAATAATTGTTGATTCTGGGAAGTTATACACCTCAATCCATCGATCGATACTTCACCCACCATGAATTCCTATAAAAAATGTCCCAAAGGCCCGTCATGTTATAAGGGACCCAACACGACAGACAGTGCATCAATCGAACGCCCGGTCTGTGAGTTATTAGCATTTCCGTTCAGAGGGATCGATTAGATTAGGGATCATTCCAACCAGGACGTACTCAAACTTTATCCAAAACTCATGTTTAGTATATGAAAATGATCTTCTTCATCCAAGGATTCTGGCACCATAGACGATTCGTCAAATGGACGACTGATTTTCAAGATATGGACAAAACGCTGTATCTCGGTCCAGATTGGCCAAGGTCCCGTCTGACCTTGCCCGACCCTACCTAGGCCTACTCAAATCGGTCCATGTCCTGCCCGATTGGCCTAGACCATGGAGGGCCTAGCACGCTGGGTCATGGTCTGGCCCGAACCGTGAAGGGGCCGCCCGGCCCGGCCCGTTGGGCACCGCCTGCAGCCGGGGTGGCCTCTTGTGGTGGGGTCCACCCTAGCCACCACCCGGGAGGGCAGGCGCTCTCCCTAGGTCACCTGAAAAACCATTATGATGTTCGGATTTGGCCAACCTGGCGGCGCCATGTGGCACCACCGGCTGGCATGCATTACCCACCGGAGAGGTCCTACTCGGCGTGACACGGCTGGCCGAAACGGCCTGCCCTCCTTCCAGCGGCAAGAACGCACACCACGCTTCCACTATAGTTGGTCCGATGTCGAACACCCTCCAATCTTCACCACAGCCAAGCGGTCATGGTCTTCAGCTCCAATTTTGTATAAGCATTCCTCCACTTTGCCACGCAGTTGGTCGGCGTGCCCGCCACCACACGGCTCCCCTGGGGCCAACGTGTCACGACCTTCTACTAAACAGGCAGGAAAAATAGGTGCCATCCTACCTCCACGCAACCGGCCAGCTTTTTGGAAACTATCCTAACACCGCTGCGGCTAACGGTCCATGGCCTCCTTTGTTACCGGTGGCGCGGATGTGCCATCTCGGTTCCACGCAGTCGGCCGGGTGCCAGCCGCGACCTTTCTCCACCGCGGCTGACAGGACGCGGTCTCCTGTAGTGGCGCGGTTGGGCTTCCTCCGTCATTTCGACCCACAAATAATACATGAACATTAATGATGTAGAATGATAAGTCTGAGTTTGATTGGTCCACACCCTTCACGTTAGACCTACAACATACGAATTTAGAGAGAATGTTTCAACATAAAACCATAATGAAAATCATAAACACACCCCTACCAAAATCGTGTGTTGGAGGTTTCGTGAGTAGGAAGATGATGATGGTGATGTTGGCGTTTCCTCAAACGTCGGCTCATTCATCATTGGAGATGTTCTTTGATGGAGGAGGTTCTCCCACTAAGTTCTCCTCTCCACCAAAAGTTCTCATTTCCCAACGTCCCCCCCCCAACCTCAAGAAAGGTGAGGAGACAACCTATTTTATTACCAGATCAATCAATTTTTGGCTCATTAATTGGGAAAAATTACAAGGGTTTCCCCACATTAAAGGGGAGTTCGAGAGGTCCCCACCACCAAATAATCAAATGGGAGGTTTCAAATAAATAAAATAAATGTTGATTGTTTTATTTTTTTATTTTTTTAATTCTCCCTTGAAAAACATAAAAATTAACTTCCACCTTCGACCTACTGTGGTCGAGGTGAAGGTCTACTTATGTTAATATCGGCGCTACAAGTTCAACGGTGTTCTCATATTTTAATTCTGAACACCGGTTCATAGGTTACAAATTTCCCCTCGCAAGTTAATAGAATATACCTTAAAGAATGTTCTTAAATTCATTCTTGGAACTCCGGGCCTCGGAATCACGTACCGTCAATTTTCACAGACTCGTAATATTTCCATATAATTAAAATAAATTACATGGAAAAAAATGGGTCTTTACATTCTCCCCACATAAGGGATTTGCATCCCCTAAAGCCCCAACACAATCTATTGATACATGTGGGGGTACTGAGCACGAATCTGAGCCTTCCTCCCCTAGGTTCTCTCCTAGAGTTTCCCGTGCTCCCAATGAATGTGACCTGGAGGTATCGACCGCCCACAAAGGACTCTCTCCTATCTATCCTCAATCTCTAATGGAACCTCTGAAAATGTATCCCCATCCTCAATTTCTAGCTCTTCCCAGGTAATGATGTGTGAAGGATAATGTATGTATCTCCTCAACTGGGATACATGGAAAATGTCGTGCATCTGGTGCAACTGAGGGGGATGAGCTAAGAGGTATTCCACTTTTCCAACTCTGCTGAGGACCAAAAAGGCCCGATGAA
The DNA here is from genome assembly GCA_963277665.1 of Viscum album. NCBI lineage: Eukaryota > Viridiplantae > Streptophyta > Magnoliopsida > Santalales > Viscaceae > Viscum > Viscum album. The sequence continues at coordinate 206,547,893 of OY728123.1, forward strand.
CCTCGGAGATAACTAGCCACCCCAGCTGAATATCTGTAATCCTCGTCGAAGTGAGACCCGTAGAAAGACGTGGTCACCATCCTCGAACACCAGAGGTCTCTTTCTCCTATCATCATAAGACTTATGTCTACTCTGTATAGTCTTCATTTGCTTCTGGATGATCTGAACCTTCTCTGTGGTAGTCTATACCATCTCTGGTCCCATGAGTTTTGACTCCCCTCAGTCAGTCTAGAACACATTTGATCTGCAAGTTCATCCATATAGTGCCTTGAATGGTGCCATACAGATAGTGTAGTGATAACTGTTGTTGCAAGTGAACTCCACTAAAGGAAAGTGATCCTCCCAACTTCGGCCAAAATCAAGCACACAATCACACATCATGTCCTCAAGGGTCTGAATGGTCTGCTCTATCTGTCCATTCGTCTGAGGGTGGAAGGCAGTGCTCAACCGAATCTGTGTCCTAAAAACCTCTTGAATCCCCTTCCATAGTCGGGATGTAAAACGTGCAACACAATCAGAGACAATTGTTGAGGGATCTCCGTGTATCCGTATAATCTATTGTACGCAGAAGCATCCCAAGACCTCTATTGATCTATAATCCCTGATAGGTTGGAAGTGGGACAACTTGGTGAGTCGTTCAATGATCACCCAGATGGAATCATGACCCTTGGTTGTGAGTGGATTTCTTGTCACAATGTCCAGGGAGATTCCATCCCACTTCCACTTTGTAACCCTTAGTGGCTGAACTAAGCCCACTTGAACCGGATGCTCTACCTTCACTTGCTGACAAGTGAGGCCTCGAGAGACAAACTCTACTATAGATTTCTCATTCCCGACCGCCAGTGCTGATGCCGGAGGTCATGGTATATCTTCACCCCTAATGGATGTACCACTTAATGGGATGTATATAACTCCCTCAACACTTCCACTCTAAGTTCCACCTTTACCACAGTATGTCCTCTGAAGAGGATGACGTTCTCCCTTCCATTAGAAATTCCATCAGGTTCCTATCCTGTGGATATCTGAGCACATCTAACCCCATAGTCAGTGTCCCCAAGATGTGCCTCCCTGACTCGCTGATGGAGTGGGGGAGTGAATATCAGACACTAAAGATGAGCTACTCCATCTCGATCCACAAAGAATATCCTCAAAGCAGCTAGTTGCTACGTCACCTCACTTAGAAACTGTATACCAGATCTCCTACTGAGTGAATCTGTTACTACATTCCCCTTCCTAGTAGTATAGAATATCTCAAATTCATAGTCCTTGAAGAACTCAAGACAATGTTGTTGTCTCAGGTTCAGGTTCTTATGAGAGACAATATACCTAATACTTTTGTGATCAGAGTAGACCGTAAAACGTTCGTCCATCAAGTTATGTCATCACATCTTCAAGGAAAATACAACTACTTCCAAATCTAGGTCATGGGTAGTGTAGTTATGCTCATGTTGTATCAGATGTTGTGAACCATAGGCAATCACTGCTCACTCCTGCATTAGGACATATCCAAGCTCGGTTCATGATGCGTCGCAGTAGACTATGTACTCTACACCCTCCTCTGGTAGCCTCAAGATGGGGCACTCGGCAGTCTCTAACTCAGCTCTTGGAAACTCCATTGGCATCTCTCCAACCACATGAAGGGTTTCGTCTTCTTTGTCAATTCTTAAATGTGTGATGGAACTCTAGAAAAGTCAGGCATAAACCTTCGATAGTAACAGGCCAAACCTACGAAACTCCGCACTTCCGTCACAGTCCTAGGTTTCTCTAAAGCGAGAACAACCTAAATTTTCACTGAATCCATTGAAACTACAACCTCTGAGAGGATGTGTCCCATAAAGTGAACATTTCGAATCCAGAACTGGAACTGCGAGTTCTTAACATAAAGCCGGTGCTCTCAGAGTGTGTCCAGAACAATCTGCATATGATAGGCATGCTCCTCCTCTATAGCTGAGTATATCAGGATGTCATTAATGAAGACTTCCACAAAGTGATCAATGTATGTCTAAATGATTATGGTCACGAGTCCCATGAAATCTTCTTGGGTGTTGGTCACACCGAATGGCATAACCAAGTACTCATAATGGACATACCGACATCTGAAGGTTGTTTTCTACAAATCCACGTCTCGTACCCTGAGCTGGTGATAGCCTGATCTGAGGTCTATCTTCAAAAACTATTATGCTCCCTTCAGGAGATCAAAGAGATCTTCAATCCTCGGTAGTGGGTACTTGTTCTTCACGGTCACCTGGTTCAGGCACCGACAGTCCCCACAGAGTGTCAAACTCCCATATGCCTTCTTGTCAAACAAAATCTGGGCTGCCCAAGGAGAAACACTGGGCCTAATAAACCCCTTGCTCTGCAAGTCCACCAGTTGTACTCGTAGCTCTAGAACCTCCGTGCGAGCCATCCGATATGATTTTGTAGATATCAGGGTTTTCCCAGGGTACAAGTCAATATAAAAGTCCACCTCTCTGTGGGGAGGTAGAACTGGAACATCAGCATGGACAACATCAGTGTACTGGTCCACCAGTACAGGATATATCATACTCTCAACATCAACGACTCTATGGTTAAGGCTATAAAATTGATGTGTGATCGGCTGCACCCTCCTCTGGGTATGTCCATCCTATGATGAAAAGGATTTCTTCTTGTCAGAGAAGGAAAACCTTGTCCCATCCTTGAAGACACACCGCACATTGTTCCTAACACAGTGGATATGTGCATGGACTCTAGATAACCAATCCATACCCAAGATGACATCGTATGGCCTCGAAGCTGCTACTAGAAGATCCCAGCCAAAGATCTCACCTCTTAGAGTAATATCACACTATCGGAACTAGTGGGTAATCTTCGAATCATCTCCCATTGGAGTCTCTATCTGTAATGATTGAGCCAACGACTCCACCAGAATCTCCAAGATTTTAACAAGGTCCGTGGAAATAAAAGAGTGACTAACACTTGTGTCTATATGTACTTCAGCTAAGGTGGAGTATACACAGATCATACATTGTATCATCTCCAGAGCATCGTGGTCATAGGCCTCAACTTCCTAGAGCTGATTTTGTCCCTATCCACCTGCTCCTGGTATTCGGGGTGGACCACATGGAGGTGGTGGGGGTAGAACGTCACACAGCCAGCTCCTATGGAATGTCTACCTCCTGCCTGCAGACCTCCTCGATCGAATATTCACCTTGCCTAGGAGGTCCTTCGACAGTCTTCTGGTCGTTTGTACGGTGGTTCGGGTAGTCGCGATCCATTTGACCTATACTACCGCAAGATTAACACTGCCATCTCCTCGCCTGTCCTCCTCGGTCTCGAGAGCCTCGCACAACCGACCATATATCCCACGATCATCCACCTATAGGTCTGGCCCTCTTTGATCTCTGCATCATCTGTCTACTGCCAGCTGCAGATGACTCTGATACATGACGTCTAGTAGTGGGTCTCATTGTTGGTGACTATACAGAAAGGAAGATCTTCACTAAGAGGTCAAGCTCTAACACCCCCACATGTTTCTGGATGCTAAGAGAAATCATTGAAGCAATAATATCCCATATGAGCCCCTACTCAAAGGTCTGGGCCCTGAAGAAAGGGACCAACACCATTTTAGTGGAGTAGCATGAGTAGTCGGTGAACCTCTCTAAATACTGAGCCACAGTCATGCTACCATACTATAAGTGGAGAAGAATTTGTATACGCACTTAGCATAAGGTCATTGGGATGAACTTTGTCATTAAAAGGCCCTCAAAGTCTTCCCAGATGAGAGTGACCTCATCATGAACCTGGAGGATCAAACTCCACCATGTTCCTACTGTATCCTGAAGAAGACTGGTAACAGGGATCACCATGAGATTATCTAGTATCCCTACCAGTAAAAAAACTCTTACCATAGCCTCCTAGAAATCCTTAGATGCCTGTGGATCCATATCTCCCTAGAACCTTAGTGGCTTATGGCACTGGAAATCGTGAAACACGCTCAATCGGTGTGAACCCTCTTCTGCTGGGGATGGTGGCATCGACTGCCCAATGGGTAGTGGTTCTTCTGGTACGCCACAAAATGGTACAACTGCCGTAAGGGGGACCTACACCGAAGCCTCATCGCTCAGGGGGATGTGATCATGTACTCTACCTAGAACCCTGGATGGCTGTCTACGTGGAGGCATCTTCAAAATAAATAGGTGCACAACGGTCATTAAGTTATACCTGTTGAGCTGACACAAGAGTTCAAAAAGAAAACTTTTCAAAAACATACATAATCAATGTTTCCATGAACTGAGTTAGAAATCATAAGTCAGGGTCCTGGTGTATGAGAAGGTGGAATCTCGTCTTATTAATCATGATGCTAGAGAAGAGCATTTCTTTGCAGCTTTGAATTGGATTGTTTTTGGACATGGACATTGGACTGTTGGGATTTTTGTTCTTATGTCATTAAAGTCAGTTAGTTTTTCCTTTACCCATTAAAAGGGGACTAATCTTAATAAAATAATTAATTTTAAGTCAGGGTCTTGGTGTATGGATACATCGGCCGTTGTACCTACACAGGATTCCCCAAACTGATAACCACACTCATAAAACATAACACTTTTGCCGATTAAAAAACCTAGAGTCCATGGTCTTCATTAGAACTGACTCCCCTGATACCAATTTGTCATGACCCATCCCCCAGGGCCCGTGCCGTGACTACCCCAAGCCCAACTTCCATAGGAATGGGGCTGGCAACTAGTACCAGAAAGCCATATCCCTAAAACCGGTAAGGCATTGCCCTTATTAGTTGAAAACCCACACAACCAAGCACATAGCCGGACACAAGCACAATTTAATCTGCATGGTAAAAAGAGCGTGTTTAGTATTTAAAGGGGTCAGAATACAAGCACAAACATAAAAAAAAGTAAAACATAAAACAACTCCAATGAACACCGTCCAAGGATCATACCTGAAGGGTAGGTACAACTCTTGAAGGGTCGTCTCTGCAGTACGCCTCATCTATGGTCACCCTCCGTGTAGCATCCAGTCCTGGTACAATCAACCCTGATCAACACTATCCATCGTCTTCACAAAACACATTAAGGGGCGGGCGTAGCCCGTGTAGGGTTGAGTATTACAATACTCAGTAGGGACCTCGAGACCCCCTAATGTCTCTTAGTATCCAAAAAGGATAAACTAAAAAGGAAGAAAACAACAGTCAACCCTACTTAGGTATATGCCCATACATATACCTAAGTTATCATGTATACCCATCTCTTTCATTAGGAAACACTAGGTCTAACACTTTATCAAAAATCTCAAATGTACCATGAAGGAAAGAATACCATGAAGGTAACACCATGTTGATGCTCCTTTTCATCACATTGTCTAAAAGAATGGAAAGGGAAATGACTTAGCACAAATTGATTCATCCTTTAAAGAAAACATCAAAAGTAGACAAAGGCATGAACAAGGCTTCAAATGCACAAAAGTCGCACAAGTTCCCTCACTGTCACGCAAGTATACTTGCGCGCCACCTACTGGTCGCGCAAGGGACTTGAGCGCCCTAAGTGATAACCATCCGGGGTCTTCTCCAGCCTATAAATAGACACTGTGGGCCCCCCATTGAGGGAGGAATTTTACCAGAATTCCGTTATAGAGCTTTGAACGCCCAAGTCTCTTCTTCAGGTCTTCCGAACACTTCTATGGTAATTCTTTACCTAGAATGGAAGGTCTAAACAAGAGGAGTAAGGTCTAAGTGTTAGAATTCACTAACACTTGTGCGCCTAAGGTGTTTTACCCTTAAGGGAAATGAACATACTTGCACGCTGCCCTGCTTCTTCCCCAAAACTTGTGTGCCTCTCTTCTAGAAGTACCTCACGATAATTCTAAAGGATTTGGTAAAGGATCCCCCAAGTGTTACCCTACTGGTTAACAATCGCGCAAGTACTCATGTGTCGCGTAGGTATACCCGCGCGACCAGGACTTGCGCACCCACGCAGTACCTGCGTGCCTTCCATGACTTGCACGCCCCTACCTTTTTGGGTGCCCTTCTTTCCAATTTAAACCCTCTTATACCATTCCACCTCTCCTATTCAAGATTCAGTCTTCACGACATTCTTCAAATCCATTTATGGAATGTTTTCTTGATTAACTTCCCTATCTGAAAGGAATTCTGTGTAATATCTCTCAAAACCTAGTGATTTACACATCTTTATGTCACTAAAGATTGAGATTTCATTCATTCAACCTCATCCTTTAAGATGAGAGAACCCCTTAACCTGGGCCTCATTTTCAGGAGTAAGTCCCAGTCATAATCCCCAATCTTAAAATTCCCAAATATGGGCATCCTCCTTAGGAGTAAGCACCAACCATAATTCTCTTAAACTGGGCTTCCTTTTCAGAAGTAAGACCCAGTCTCAAATATGGGAATCCTCTTCAGGAGTAAGCTCCAAGTCCCTTATTTATTCAAGTCCCTTAACTTGGGCCTCCTTCTCAAGAGTAAGCCTTAGTCTTAATTTCTCTTAACCAGTCCTAATTTTATTTTTGATCTTGGTCTCCTTCTGAAGTGTAAAACCCAATCATATGTCCCCTCCTAATTTGGGCCTCCTTTTCCTGAGTAAGCCCCAAATTAGAGTATCCAAATCTCCATAAAGTACATATATGTTTATGGACCCTGTTCGTGGATTTCTTGCCTGAAGTAAATCCTAATCTTCATCTATTTGGGCAGTCATACATACATAATCCCCACATAATTTCTTATTATTGCATCTTTTATGGCACAATTGTCTAGTTTTACCAAAACCTCTTGTTTCTCACACTGAGCATGACTCACGCGAGATTAGAGTGTAAAAGTAATTATGACATCATTCTTTGATCCATCAATCATAAACATCATATTCCCTTACTCGAACTACATTGGTTCTAATTTCTTTTACTAATAAAAAGATATGTATGTAGCCCATCTGCGGGTACGATCCCAACTCTGAAATAATCCATGTCTTTCTTAATGACAATAAATTTCAAGTGCCCCAGTGATTGGATTTAAAACCAGTATGGTCATCATAATGACCAAGAGACTTTTATGTATTAATGGATACCATTGACTAAGAATCTCTAAACAAATACAGATGATTCTCTATCGATGGAAAACCTTGAATATATATAAAAAATTCTCTAAATTTCCTATATATCAATCATTGATTGTCATATCTAAAGGAAAGAACATTTTATACTTGGTAATGTAATAAGGATTCACGAACACAACTTAAATCTATAAAGAGAGTCCCAGAGTAGAAAATAATTCCCCTAAAAATGTGTGATGAGTCCGACCTCCCATCCTCTCGACCAATGCGAATTCCTAAGCCTCATCAGTCTACAAGTAATGAGTGCATACCATAGGAAAGTAGGTTCAAATGGATATGGAATCATTGGATATTTCTGGTTCTACAAACAAACCCATTAGAAACCGCTTGGAATGTTTGAATCTTAAATCAATGAGATCACCCCCCATTCAAGAGGGAAACAAAAAATGGTGAACCTGACGTGAATCCTTAACCATGTTAAAATGATGCTTTGCTTATTTGTTAGGCCCCTATTTAAAACTCAATGAGAGTGCCAACAAAAAAATCATTGATATATGTGCTCATCCAAAAGATGTAGTGGCTGAATATGTCTTGATTATGTCTGTTATATCAAATAGAATTATTTCAATGATTTTCTACATTCTAAGAAATTGATGCTCTCAAGTTCACAACCGTGAATACGTTTGTTATGAAAACCTCTGCTGCGAATGCCACTGCTGCTACTCCTGCTGGATCAACGTCCACTCTGAGGATGACATCACCTATTCAGCATCTTCAACGCTGGGTATCAAACACACTGGTTAAGGAGTAACGTAAAAACGGTACTATTACAACTCTGGAGGTTGTTCGAAAAGCCCTCCAAGTAAACAATTCACCCTGGTCGTCCGGACAGCGACGACCAGTGATTAAGAAACAGGTGGTGATAACCATAGTCTCCAACCATTTATGGTCATTATCCCCAGAACACAATCACCATTCGCTCCCTTATTCTGGGGAGGTGAATGAGCAGGTCCCTCCAGGCCTTAATTGAAGCAGACATGAGTTCTTCCTAAGAGCTCCTATCAACAATCGCCGCCAGACTCGAGCGGAAATGCACCCTCAACATGATGAGGGTACCGACTCCAGGCATTCGACTCAGGTTCCTCGAACCCGAGCAGGCAAGACGAATCGCCAGAGGCAAAATCCGGTTAATAGTTTAAAGGTTCTCATCTATTCCATCTTCGGAGAAGTCCACAAACCTAACATGGTGGAAAGAAAAGAGCGGACACACACACCTACCCATTTTAATTCCGCAGTCCAACAGACTCATCTAGCAGCATCACGCCAATCCTGCTAGGAAATTCCAGCAGAGAATTATAGAGAGGAACAAAAACATGTTTATACATCATCAGCTAGTCATCAGGCTCGTCTGACTACATATGATGGATCTCGTCAACCACGTTCGGCGAAGTGAAATTAGCAGGCACATACACCTGCTTGTATTGATCAAGCATACCAACAGTCTCGCTTGGTAGCATTCGGAGAAGTCAGTCGGAATGCTCTGGCAACAAACAGGAGGCATATTCAACTCTCTTCCCCTACACTTCAGTACTATCAGGATTCACTGACAGGAAAAATAGGACATGAGCAGGCACATACACCTACTCCAAGCACTAAATGGACATATATCCCCGTTCTGACAGCTGAAGTCACCAAGCATATACTATCAATGGTGAAAGAGAAGAAGAAAATCCATGCTCATATTTTGGATGCTTTCCAGGATATTATAATAGCTTCAACAACATCTCAGGGAAAGACACATAAATCTATCCCAACCAGTGGAGTGACACATCAACATTTCACTCCGGAACAGACACACACATCTGTTCCAGTCCTAGAGGGTTGTGGGGCGTACACCCCCATATCATATGGACAACCAAGTCAGGCATATACACCTGGTTTGAGCAGATATAATCAGCATAACCTGATCATTTCTCCTAAGCAGGCACTCACACCTGCTAAATTGAGTAAGAAGGCATCTAAGAAAGATACCTGCCCAACACAGTCATGAAATCAAGAGCCAATCTGTAACAAGGCCTTGCTCGATGTTGGAGTTCTTGAAGCCCTCAGAAAGTTATCTGTTGGAATGAAAGATTCTATTCCCTCATTTCCCAATAATAGGAACATTAATTTTGATGGTCTTCAATAGACACTTCCTCATGAAGGCTTTCTTCATTACAATTAGGTCAATCTCGAAGTTTCATCTTCAGATTAGAGCCACAGGAACCCTCTGTGTGGTCAGAAGACCAAGGAGCAAGAGATATCATCTTTTGCTATAACCCACCATGGTGGTCCTCCCCATGATGATGAATTTTTCTGTGAAAGTCCTCTCCGCAATATGGATGCACATTGCCGGGAAGATGCTCCAGTGGATAATGTAGTGCTAAGAAAGCCCTCTTATCTTAATGAACTTGTAAATGCAAAACCAGTCATGTCTGATGCTTCATCACTAGAAAGTGAAATACTTTCTCAATTGGAAGATAGGCTAGGGTGTAGGTCATTCTCCGAACCACCCCTAAGTCATGCATCTTCTAGTTTGATCAGTGATTTCTCTACCAATCTTGTTGAATCTGCTGAAGCAACAAGGAATCACTAGCTCTAGTCAAAATAGGTAGAATAATCTTCATTTAATGATAAAGAGGAAATGCTAAATGAGAGAAAACAACTGGAAAATGTTGAAGTGAAAGTCATTTTTTGGCCTCTGGCTGACTCTCAGTATGACATTCCAGATATATTGACAGAAGATGGAATTCATGATATTCGTTTCAACATCTGTAAAACTCTTTGTCAGTTGAAAAAGAATGTATTATCTTGTGATGAATATGAAAATCATGTTAAGATAATAGAAGGGTTACAAAATCAAATTGACTTGGCATATCTATCAGTCTCTCGATATCTGAAGGCTGAAAAGCAGCAGAGAGCCCTTCAACATTCATGACATAGCGCACTAAGAAGATTGTGCCCGTTAATTGCCAATGCCCCATCTGGTATTCATGTCAGAGGATGAGGTTTTCATGGAGCACTACATTTCATTGTGCTCTCCAGTTAGCAAATCCCATCGAAAATGGTCTCATGTAATGTTATTGCCCGTGGCCAGCTAGAGTCAATGGGTTTTGTTTGTAATCAAAATCGTTCCCAAGAACAGGCCTCAACTAGTCCTTCTCAAAATCAAGAATACAGAGAACAAGTTATTGAATTACTCCTGCATCAAGAAAAATAGAATATTTAACATGCCTCTCGTATGGAGCAAGCACATCATCAGGTGATAGAAGTGTCAGAAATCATCCAACGGTCTTTTGAATCAGGTGATAAAAGTGGATGCAGGTTGATGCATCCAGCTAATTTCAGGACTAAGGTCCGTAAGATCAAGAGAGATTTTAAGAAAGTCTCAGACATAACATGTTAAGAGCCACCCCATCTCTCCAGACTTGGGACTCTTTTAAACCAACCCTCAGAATCAACAAATAGGATTCGAGGAGTTGAGCAAAGATAGCAGGAACAGCCCCAGTCCACTGGACTGGGGAATTTTTGAAATCATCAATCCCCTCCCAAGTGAAATTCGGTATTCTCTCGATTGGGGAAGAATCCACAGGAGGAACGAAGATCCAAATTATCAGGAGATTCCCTCCAAATTATGGTTCATCAAGAAGTTCCTGAGGGATCGAATCAACAAAAGGCAATGTCTCATCAAAGACATGGAAGAAGAAAATATCACAGAAATGCTGATAGAATGAATGTGATGGGTTATGAATCAATCATTGTCATCAATGTCATTGTTTCTGATCCACCAGATGAGGGTCATTCAGAGGGATCAGATGAAGAGGTTCCTACTCAAGAAGGTGTATGCACAGACACAAATGAAGTAGGTGTGCGTACACGAAATCAAAGGATTACTCAGAACCTCGGTAATCCTTCAAGTAACCCACTTCCCCCTCTCCGAAGGGGATCAAACAAGGGGAAGGGAATGAACCAGGTTACATATCCTTCCTATATAGAAGGCCAATCGCTTTCACTAGAGAAAAGACTTTCGTAACAAGAGGAAGAAATGAAATAATTGAGGAGGTTGAACGCAGAACTACTACAAGGTAGTCTTCCTCCTAAGCGTGTTGGAGTTAGTCAGCCAAGGGAGTTTGTTGCAGCTACTGAAATGGATCATGAATATCCTCCTTTATCAGTACACCCTCACAGGACTAATCCTACAGGTCATGTGCAACAACAATTGGAAGTGCTGCCATCGGTTGCATTACCAGCCACCACATATTTCCAAGATCCTGTCATTGCACCTGCCCAAGTCCAAGTTCAACCAGATGTTTCTCAAAATTTAATAACTACCATTGAGTCATTAACAGCTCTATTAGAGAATATGGAAGGGAAGCGTGTGCAGGTTCAACTAGAGAAGAAATCTTACATTGAATGGTTAGATTCAATCTCTCCCCCTCAAGTTTTGGGAACCCTGTATTCCCTATTTTCAATGGATCATGTGATCCTGAATAGCATTTGACGCATTACGTGTCTTGTTGCGATCATATGATGGGAACTCCGGAGCAGCAATAAGTAGTGAAACTCAGATGCTTCATGCGAACCTTGCAAGGACCAGCCTTTGTCTGGTACACAAGCTTGCAATCCTGGTCAATTACCGGATGGGAATATCTCAATCAACGATTTCTTTTTCAATTCATCTCAACTTTCCCAAAGACAAAAATATACGATCTTACAAACTGTAAGCAAAGGGAGAATGAAAGAGTCTTTGATTTCACTGCTCACTGGAAGGGAATAACATATTACCTGAGCATAGCACTTTCTCAAGAGGAACTGTTGCCAATATTTGTGGCAAATCTGTGGGACGAATTGCGCACGCCATTGATCCCTGTGAAATACGCAGGAGGCTTTTGAGACCTTACATCAATCGCTCAACAAATTGAAGATTCTCTTATACAGACTAAGGCTAAATCTCATGTAATTCCATCAGCTCTAGGAATTAGAATGGGTAAAGCAGATACTACTACAGTTATGCTTAAGCAAGCACCTATACCTGCTTCTACATCAAAAAAATCATCTTTTTGAAGGGCTCCACCTCCTGAGCGCCAACAACAGAGGCCATTTCATCAAGATAATCAAATAGATCAAAGATGAAAACAATTTGAGGATTTGAAAAGCAAAGTTTACTCTTTCCGAAATGAACAAGTTCCTAGTTATTTCATTTCGGCTCTAGAAAATAATTTGGTTCAATTGCCAATGGCCAAGAGGCCAAACAAGGAAGGAGATGAAGATCATCCCTATTATTTCCCATTTCATCAGATGTTGGGGCATCCCATCTAGGAGTGTTTTGTAATCAAATACCTCCTAAAAAAGATGGTAGACTTGGGAAAAGTCAAACTAAAAGGCTCTTCAGCCCAGGTAGCATGTGTTACTGCAATAGTTCTAGAGGAGGATGGAGAGCGGTAAGAATTCAAAAGAAAAAATTCACAAAAATATGATGATTGGATGGTCATAAATATGATCATTCGAACTCATGCTATTTTGCGAACACTATTGAAGAAACCAATTGTGCCTTCTTCCATGAATGCCGCAGCAAAACCCACTTCATCAGAGAGAAAATTCTCAAAGAAACGGCATAATTCCAAGGAGGAACAATCAGAAGTAGATGAGTATGTGTCAAAGCCTAAGTTGTCTTTGACTCTGGAAAATTTCATGCCATCTACTTCGAAGCAACGGGAACCACCCCACCAAATGGCACAGCCTAAATAGGTTAATCAGGCAGAGTTTTCATCAGATGAAGAGTTAATATTTGGTTCTGTCAATATGATTCAATTAATAGATCCATTTGATAATCACAGTTTCGATTTCGATGAGCCTGAATTCCCTGTATCAAACAGAGGAATCATAGGATGTTCCAGAGGCTCAGGATACATGGGAAGACGTGGATCATTCAGAGGCCACTATTCCAATTCTACCCCTACTAGAACTGTGTATGCAGCAGAAACTCGTGGCAGAGCCCTTCAGTGAGCTCAACAAGAACAAGCAAGTTTTTCCACCAATAGCATATTCAGTCCTAGCACAGTTATTCTGGAAGACCTGTTGAAGGTTCCATATTCTTCCTCTCAGAAAGTAAATGGATCTAATCAGTATAATCTTCCAAAGCTAGGAATATTTCCAACTCTTATCACAATACAAGATGCATCAAACTTCCATAGAATCAACATCCAAGGCACCTGTTAAACTACATGTTCCTGCTAGGAAACACAAACCTCTAGATCAAAAGTATGATATATTGAAACACTTGGCCCAAGTACTAGACATGTTATCAATTCTGGATTCCTTGAATTTATCAATGGATCTTCGGGAAGCACTCATCGAGGCTTTGTCAGGTCCTCAGGAGTTTGAAACTGAAATTGCCGCACTTGATGTCCATCACATAGAGAATAATCTTGCAGAATTCCATGAAATAATAACTTTTACTGATGAATATGAAGATGATGTCGTGAATGGACATATTAGACCTTTGTACTTATCTGTAAAGGTCAATGACGTAGACTTCCAAAGAGATTTCATTGGTAATGGTTCAGGAGTCAACCTCATGCCCATTCGTACACTTCTTCGATTGGGCCTCACAGAATCTGATTTATCTCCTTCTACCATGATGTGACAAGGATATGATAAAAATTAACAAGAACCACTGGGCGAGGTTACACTCAGAACTTATGGTGGAGATCTTGTATCTAATTCAGATTTCATGGTTGTTGATTAAGATTCAGCCTTCAACATCTTTCTTGGAAGACCCTCGCTACATCAACATGTGGCTATAACTTCATCATACCATCAATGTCTCAAATATTGTTTCAATGGTCAATTTGGGACATTGTATGGTGATAAGGCCATGTTCAAGACATGTGAGTCTCAATATATTGAGGCAGAAGTCTATCATATTATGGGAAAGGATAAATTCACAACCAGGGAGATTACCAAAGTTAATGCTCCATATGGTTTGGAGAAGATTCTAGTAAATCCATTTACACATGTGAGTACAAATTATGTGTTGCCTATCATTCAAATTGACAAGATAGACCCAAATCAAAATACTCTTATGGAAAGATCCATAATGTCAATTACGACAATCGAGCCAGATAACATGGGAAAAATTGTTAACCCACCAAGTATTGATGAAAGCCCAAATGCTGACGTCTTCATTTCATCTGCTGAAATCCCACAAGTCTACACTTCTCCAGTCAGACCAGAAGAAGTTATAGCAACATCGGATGTGAATAGTGATGTCGATTCTCAATCCATTATCTCCTCTTTATTTCCCAAGGAAGACCCTTTATCATCAATCGGGTCAGAAATGGAAGCTTGTTCTTTATGATGTTCAAATTTTAACATCTCCTCTAATCATGAAAATTCTGCTTTATCATCTACTATGAAAGTAGAAATGGAAGAAATAACACATGAAGAAGAAGAAGAGGAAAATCTCAGAGATGCTCCTCCAGCATTTGAAGAGGGTGTCTCTACCATCGTGGATGAACTTACAGAAATAAATCTGGGTACAACAGAAGATCCACGACCCACATTAATCATTGTGGCCATGAATCTTGAAAAGAAAGTGATGTACATTTCCTTTCTAATGAAAAATAGAGATATATTTTCTTGGAACTATAGAGAAATCCTCGGGCTTGATCCTAATATTGCTACTCATCATTTTGGTTTACTAGAAGAACATCGAGGATTTAAGCAAGCCGCGAGAAGAACACACCCGAATTACGCTTCCAAAATTGAAGCTGAAGAGGATAAGATTATCAAAGCTAACTTCACCAAAGAAGTTCAATATCCCATGTTGTTGGCTAATATTGTCCCTGTGAAGAAGAAGAACGGACAAATTAGAGTTTTCATCGATTTCAGAGATCTTAATCGGCATTTTCGTAAGGATGATTTCCCAATTCCTCTTACAGAACTTTTAATTGATGCAACAGCTGTCTATGAAGAAAATTCCTTCATGGATGGATATTCCGAATATAATCAAATCCGAATGGCCCTAGAAGATGAGGAACCCATAGCTTTTAGAGCCCCACAGGGTGTGTTTTCCTACCGAGTAATTCCCTTTGGCTTAAAGAATGCAGGTGCAACATGTCATCGTGCCATGTATCGTATCTTCAAACCCTTTTTAGGGAAGTTTCTTGAATTCTATGTGGACGATTTGGTGGTAAAATTTAAACAACGTTCTAATCACTTGGCTGATTTAGAAGTCATATTCCGCAAACTTCGGAAACATAATTTGAAGATGAACCCCTTAAAATTTCCTTTTGGGGTAACCTCAGGAAAATTTCTCGGCTTTTTTGTATGCCATCGTGGTATTGAAGTCGATACTGAGAAGAAAAAGTCAATCCTTAGTATGTCACCTCCTCGAAATTTGAAATAATTAAGAGGAATTCAAGGACACTTAGGCCATATTCGGTGTTGCATCGCCAATTTGGCAGGAAAAATTTTACCCTTCACCAAATTGATGAAAAAGGGAGTCACTTACCAGTGGACTAAATAATGTCATGAACAATTCGACATTCACAAGAAATACCTCTTGAGTCCACCGGTACTCATGCCACCTGTTGAAGGAATACGAATTATCTTCTATGTGATAGCTTTAGAGCGATCAATGGGTGCCTTTCTTGCTCATAAAAATGATGATGGGAATGAAAACAGCCTCTACTACCTCAGTCGGACTATGCTTGAAGCAGAAACCTGGTATTCAAGTATTGAGAAGTGCTGCCTGGCATTAATCTTTGCATTTCAGAAGTCGAGACACTACCTGCAACATCACGTGGTCCAATTGGTATCTCGCAATAACCCGCTCAAATTCATCCTTATTCGTCCAATGATTACAGGACGTATGGATAGGTGGGTAGTTATTTTGTAGAAATTTGACATTCAGTATGTCTCTCAAAAGGCAATAAAGGGCCATGATCTGGCTGATTTCCAGGCTGAATACCCTTTAGTGGAAGACACATCTTCAGATATTGAACTCCCTGATGAGGAAGTCTTCTCTATTCAAGAAACTCCTCAGGCATGGGAAATGTATTTTGATGGTGCTTCTAGAAGTCCAACAGGGAGGAAAATGGAAAATCCTAAATTCAACAAAGTTGACTTAGGAATTGTGCTCATTTATCCAGAAAAGGTAGTGTTACCTTATTCCTTCTTATTGTGGGAAGGTGGTACCAATAATGAAGCAGAAGACTGAGCACTCAACGCAGGCTTGGAATTGGCGCTTCAAGAACAAGTGAATCACTTAAAGGTGAAAGGTGATTCAGACTTGGTAATCAAACAAGTCAATGGGGATTATTCCATTAGAAAAGAAGAACTAATCCCTTTGTATGATTAAGTCAGAGAGTTAATGGTGGAATTCCCTTCAGAACTGACATTTTCCTATGTCCCAAGATCACAAAATGCTCAAGATGATGCACTGGCTAATATATCCATAGCTCTGGAAGATCCAAATTAGGACGAGACAACCATCAGTATTGCCCACCGTCGTGCAATTTCACCTTATGTTCGAATCAAAACAGAGGAAATTAATGAAATTAGTCTCATTCCTGAACCGTATGGTCATACTATAGGATGGAAGTCACCTATCAGGGAATACCTTCAAAATGGAACACTTCCACCTAATAGAGTCGAGAAAGAACAAATCCGGTGAGATGTGGTCCATTTTACTCTTTATCATAGCCCAGATCACCTAGAGAAAATTCTCTACAAACATGGTTTTGATGGAGTTCTCTTCAGATGGATTGATAGTGAAGAGACAATGGATGTCATGAAAGAAGTGCATGCAAGAGTCTGTGGTGCCCACCAGTCTGGACATAGACGGTATGATCAGATTCAAAGGCATGGATACTTTTGGCCTTCAATGATACAATATTATGTTGATTTCACAAAGAAGTGTCATTCATACCAAGTACATGCCAAATTAATTAATCAGCCTCTAGAGTTTCTTCATAGAGATAAATACTCGTGGCCATTTTCCACATGGGGAATGGATGTGGTGGGACCTTACCCTTCAGCTACGGCCAAGCGGTTTAAGTATATTCTTACTACTAATAATTTATTTTCCAAATGGGCAGAGGCAATAACTTTTAAGGAAGTCAGTTCTAAATGAATTGTTAGCTTCATCAAGTATAACATCATTACCAGATTTTGTGCCCCTCATACCATATTGACGGAAAATGGCACCAACTTCTGTTCATCCGAGGTGAAGAAGTTGTATGAAGAATAAAACATCAAATCCAATCATTCATCTCAGTATCATGCAGTGGCCAATGGCCAGATAGAATCCTTCAATAAGACTCTGTCAAATATAGTGTAAAAGATGGTGGATAAAGATAAGAAATCATGGCCTGATAAACTCTTTCATGCTTTATGGGCTTATCGGACTACCACCCACACTGCAACGTGGTCAACTCCATATTCACTGGTATATGGAATGGAATCTGTCTTGCCCATTTAAGTTCAACTACCCTCGCTCAGAGTATCCATTTGTGATCAGTCATCTACAGATGAGAAATCTCAAAAGAGATTGAATTAATTGGAATGGTTAGACGAGAAAAGATTGTGCACTTTTCACCACTTGGAAGTTTATCAGAATCGAATAGCACGATCATTCAACAAAAAAGTTCGTCTTCGTTCATTCACTCAGGGAGAAGTGGTATTAGTTATCAGAACTCCAATGATACCAGGAAAGAAACCTCCCAAGATTGAGCCAAAATGGGAAGGACCTTACTCAATACATATGGTCTACTCCAATGGAGCTTATTCATTAATCTCGATGGATGGAGAACTCATCACTACTCCAACCAATGCCAGATTTTTTAAGAATTTTATTGTATAAACACAAAATATATCATCAGTGGTCTGTATGACCTTAAACTGCACCACCGTCCTACATGACATTAAAACTGCTCATCATGTCCAGACAACATGACATTAAACTGTATCCCTTTCATTGTCCTTGCTATATGACGTTAAACTGTATAGTGATGGTCCATGCATATGACCTTAAACTATTTTCACGTCCCTTACGTCCAACATGATGTTAAACTGCACCATCCAGGGTCAATCCATACGATCTTAAACTATTCACACTTTCGTCCAACATGACGTTAAACTGTTTCCCCATTCATCGTCCTTGCAATATGACGTTAAATTATATAGAAGTCCCTTACATCCAGCAAGACGTTAAACTGTATAACCAACAGTCCATCCATACGAACTTAAACTGTTGTCACTTATGTCCAACATGATGCTAAACTGTATCATCCCTTTTTCGTTCAACATGGCATTAAACTATGTAAAAGTCCCTAATATGTCCAATATGACGTTAAATGGTGTACTCTTTTGTCCTCACTGCATGACATTAAACTGCACAATCCTCTTTTTGTACAACAAGACATTAAACTGTATTGTCCCCATCATCCTAATTACATGATTCTAAACTATATAGAAAGTCCTTTAACAAGTCCTACATGAAATTAAACTGTACTTTGTCCCTGCGACATGACATTAAACTGTGCAGCACCAATAGTCTTAACTACAAGACATTAAACTGCATAGTCCCTTTATATGTCCTACATGACATTAAACTGTGCATCGTTAGGGTTGTTGCTACCTCTTGTTTCTCACACCGAGTATGACTCACGTGATCTTAGATCAAACTTCAACCATAACACACTCTTTGAGCTACTAACCATGTGTAAGTCCCAACACTATTTTTTTAGGTCGTTGTCCCCAAGGACAACTTGATAACTAATTCATTCTTTAATTGAACTACTCGGACTTTGATCCTTTCCTTCCAGGCTGGGTACGTAGGCAACCTCCCAAGGTTCAATCCCAAAATCAATCTCTTCACATAGGTTCACCTCCATCTCATACGATGTTGATTCGTGAAACTGCCCCTAGAATCAATATTTTTACATTGGTTCACTTTCGTCCTTGTTATACGATGTTAAACTATGAAACATTTTTGTCCAGTATGACAATAAACTACAATATTCTTTGATACCATCACCTGAGAGGGAATCATTATTTACATAGATTTTCAATCATGATTCATTTCAAAGATTACATGCATACATGACAATACCTGAACCTTTTATCTTGGGTTAAACCATCATTGCACTAAAGTCCCCTTTCACCCTTCACATGTATGAACCTAATTTGTACAGAGGGTAGTTCTAGAACTACATTGGCTTGATTCCCATACTTATGGGATACGTAGGAACGTTCGATTGTCCCTCGAATCTAGCCCCAAGTCTTTTGGGCCTAACCCCAAATTCCTCTTTCAGTCCCCTGGCTGAAAATTCCCCATGAAAACACACACTATGTATTTCTTATAATGGTACGAGCTCTATGACCCTAAACTAAGATCTCCAATCCTTTTTTCCCACACGACGATAAACTATAGTTCAAGAACTTTGTATGGCTTGATTCCCATCTTTATGGGATAAGTAGTGAAGTCCAACATTTCCATTCAGGACCCAGCCACAACATGATTATGGTTAGCATTGATCTGTGTATTCTTGCATACCTTGGACAATACCCATCTTTATGTGTCATAATCCTAAAATTAAATATTTTCAGATCTTCATAACCATTTTCTTAACTTCTAATCACAAAAGGCCTGAAATTATGAGATTTCTTTTTCCTGACCATGCAGCACGTTCCCTTAGGCGGCCTTACATAAACAGTCTACATAACGGACCTGTCATCCAAAAGATGCTATTATTTGACTATACAGTCAATGCCCTTAGGTGGCCCTGCATAATTCAACCCCCATAACGGGTTTGTTAAATAGTGGTAACTTAATTCTTGGGAGGAAAACCTCTTTTGTCTTTATTTGTCTTGATAATATGCAGGGATCCCCAAAAAATAGATATCCTTAACATATTTGTCCCATATCCTTTTTCATAATCTGAAAGTATTCAAGTCTATGGTTTATATTCTCCTTCCCTATGTTTGTGTCAGACCTTCGTAGGAGTGATATCCATCCAGGTCATTGATAATCTTGTTTGGAAATATCTTCTCCATATTCAAGTACCTCTTTCCAAAAAGAGAACTCTATACATTGGAAAATTTGAATCTCCATAAACATTCACTGACTTTTTAGCACTAGGAAAGTAAATTTCTGAGAGTTATTTTTCCTGACTATGCAGCACGTTCCCTTAGGTGGCCTTGCATAAGTAGTCAACATAATGAACCCGTCAGCCAAAAGTTGATATTTATTTAACTATGCAGCCAATTCTCTTAGGTGGCCGTACATAATTAAACCCCCTAACAAGTTTGTTAAATAATGGTAACTTCATTCTTGGGAACTACTTCTTCTAATTCCTTTTAGCTCTTTTTCATATGATTCCTCATATTCAAATATTCTTAAGTCACAATTTACATATTTTCATTCATAATTGAGTGTGGTAATATGTTTTCAGATGAATTGTCATGGAAGTGAGTCAATTCTAATTCATTCGATCAAAGCTATTTTGATCATAAATAATTAGCCTCTTTATATCCGATGTGCATAACATTAAACTGCCCACAAAAGTCAAAGGAACTCAGAATAAAAGTCAAGTTCCAGATCACTAAACATACATTTTGTATGATTTAGGTAATATTGTGCAATTAAAAGATTAAAATTTTGTAGGGTTATTTATAATAATCCTAGTAAAAATCAAAATAAGCTTACTAGGCCCATTGGATTAGGTAAAATTTAAAGAATCTAGAAAAAAAATACATGCACAAGTGATTGAAGATGAAAGAATTCATTCCATTTGATGCACAATAATTAGAGGGACATCCACAGACTGGAGTCTCTTCTCTTTTTCAGGAATTACAAAAGACTTTCAACATAACTCTTCATTTGATTTTCGACATCCTAAGCTTCATCAGCCCCCACCTGGAATTCATTCATTCAACTAGATACCATAAGATATGCAGTGATACCAGCTCTTCTTGGAAAAAGTTTCAAATAATGTTCTTGAGTGCGGTTTGAGAAAAATTTTCTGCTGATCAAGCAGTGACTCTGTTTCTATCCAAGAGACTTGGAAATGGATACATGGATTTGAGAATGAAGCATTGGAAGTAAAGATCCATTTGGAGAGAGTACTCTATTCAGATATGGTACTAATACTATATTTGTCTTCACTCCACCAAACTGCAGTGGAAAACATTTCAGCCCATGGGTTGTCCATTTTCATATCTGCAAGGAAATGGAATGCAGGAAAAATCTGAAAGTTAACACCAATGTTGTTGCTCTTAATGAACAGCATAACCGAAATAGAGGAGTAGCAATGCAGCTACATCTCAGGCATATAATTCATTGCTTCTGGAACATTGAATCCTTGCAGATGACCATGACCATATAGAGGCAGGTAGATGCTCTATGGGAAATTAAGATGATATTTCTTCAAGTACTTAGCCAAATTTGGGAGAGTGCTATCGTAGATATCATATTAATCAGGGCCACCAATATCCATAATATCATCAAGAAATTTTCTTTCCAGTTCATCAGTTATTCCGGTTCTAAGATCCATTTATTCTGCACAAAATTTTAATAAATTAACTCTTATGTAAGTTGATTTTTCCTTAAATTTGTGAAGGAATTTCAGAAAAATGGAAATGGCATTAAGGCATGCAAGTCTAAACGTGGCGCACAATTATGGTTGTCTCGCGCAAGTGTTAATGTGCCGCACATGTTTTTGGCATGCAAGTATCACCGCGCAAGTTCTATTACCTTAACAACAGCACGACAACGAAGAAACAGCGGAAAACGAGCAACTTGCACGGAAGAAGTGAACTGCGTGGTGAGAGCTCGAAAATCCGGAAACCAGGTGCTATGCACGGAAAATGATCGCATATTTATAGGCCAGGATGCCCACCTGCGCACCTACAAATAGTGTGCTCGAGCCCTGTGTGACTCGAACCTGTGCGATGACATCTGCGTGAGTCGCACCTGCACACCTCTTTCCCTCTGGTTTTCTTCTTTTCCTCAGAGTGACATCCTTATTCTTTCGGATCCAACTCTAAGAGGGGACTTTTGTTGATGATGCTTTTAGTCACATTGTATAATAGAATGGAAAGAGAAATGACTTAGCACAAATTGATTCATCCTTGGAAGAAAACATCAAAAATCGACAAAGGCTTGAACAAGGCTTCAAATTCACAAAGGTTGCGCAAGTTCCCTCACTGTCGCGCAAGTGTACTTGCGCGCCACCTAATGGTCACACAAGTGACTTGGACGCCCTAAGTGATAATTGCCTGGGGTCTTCTATAGCCTATAAATAGACCCTGTGGTCCCCCCATTGAGAGAGTAATTTTTCCAGAATTCAGATATAGAGCTCTGAATGACAAAGTCTCTTCTTCGGGTCTTCCGAACACTTCTAAGGTAATTATTTACCTAGAATGGAAGGTATAAACAAGTGGAGTAAGGTCTATGTGTTAGAATTCACTAACACTTGCACACCTAAGGTGTTTTACCCTTTAGGGAAATGAACATACTTGTGCGCCGCCCTACTTATTCACAAAAACTTGCGCGCCTCTCTTCTGGAAGTACCTCAGGATAATTCTAAAGGCTTTGGTAAAGGATTTCCCAAGTGTTACCCTACTGGTTAACAATTGCGCAAGTACCCATGTGTCGTGTAGGTATACCTGCGCGACCAAAACTTGCACGACCACGCAGTACCTGCGCGCCTTCTATGACTTGTGTGTCCCTGCCTTTTTGGGTGCCCTTCTTTCCCATTTAACCCCTCTTATACCATTCCACCTCTCATATTCAAGATTCAGTCTTCAAGACATTCTTCAAAGCCATTTATGGCATGTTTTCTTGATTAAATTTGTTATCTGAAAGGAATTATGTGAAATATCTCTCAAAACCTAGTAATTTACACATCTTTATGTCACTAAAGATTGAGATTTCATTCATTCAACCTCATCCTTTATGATGAGAGAACCCCTTAACCTGGGCCTCCTTTTCAGGAGTAAGTCCCAGTCATAATCCCCAATCTTAAAATTCCCAAATATGGGCATCCTCCGTAGGAGTAAGCCCCAACCATAATTCTCTTAACCAGGGCTTCCTTTTTAGGAGTAAGCCCCAGTCTCAAATATGGGCATCCTCTTCAGGAGTATGCCCCAAGTCCCTTAATTTTTCGAGTCCCTTAACTTGGGCCTCCTTCTCAGGAGTAAGCCTCAGTCTTAATTTCTTTTAACCAGTCCTAATTTACTTTTTGATCTGGTACTCATTCTTAAGAGTAAAACCCAATCATATGTCCCCACCTAATTTGGGCCTCCTTTTCAGGAGTAAACCCCAAATTAGAGTATCCAAATCTCCATAAAGTACATATACCTTTATGGACCCTGTTCCTGGATTTCTTCCCTAGTGTAAATCATAATCTTCATCTATTTGGGCAGTCATATATACATAATCCCCACATCATTTCTTATGATTTCATCTTTTATGGAACAATTGTATGGTTTTACCAATACCTCTTGTTTCTCACACCGAGCATGACTCACATGAGCTTAGAGTGTAAAAGTAATTATGACATCTTTCTTTGAACCATCAATCATAAACATTGTATTCCCTTAGTCGAACAATGTGGGTTGTGATTCCTTTTCCTAAACAAAGGATACGTAGGTAGCCCATCTGCAGGTACAATCCCAACTCTGAAATAATCCATGTCCTTCTGAATGACAATAAACTTCAAGTGCCCCACTAAGTTTCTTTAAAACCAGTATGGTCATCATAATGACCAAGAGACTTTTATGTATTAAAGGATACCATTGACTAAGAATCCCTAAATAAATACAGATGATTCACTATCGATGAAGGACCTTGAATACATATAAAAGATTCTCTAAATTTCCTATATATCATTCATTGATTGTCAGATCTAAAGGAAAGCTCATTTTATAATTGGTAATGTAATAAGGATTCACGAACCTAACATAAATCTATAAAGAGAGTCCTGAAGCAGACAATAATTCCCCTAAAAAAGGTGTTATGAGTCCGACCACCCATCCTCTCGACCAATGCGAATTCCTATGCCTCATCAGTCTACAACTAATGAGCGCCAACCTTTGGAATGTAGGTCAAATGGATATGGAATCATTGAATGTTTCAGGTTCTACGAACAAACCCGTTAAAAACTGCTTGGAATGTTTGAATCTTAAATCAATGAGATCATCCCCCATTCCAGAGGGAAACAGACCACAAAGGCATGTACCAAAAAGGTAACACCACATAGAATAATACCAAAAAGGTATCACCACGAACATAAGTACTACAATGGTAACACCACACATAATAATACCCCAAAGGTATCATCACATAGAAGTGTACCACACAGGTAAAGACTTAGCTCTCACCAGGTATAACTTAAGTACTGAAGTATAGGTGATTAATCGTCAGCTAGACCATCTTACTTCATCGAGATGCTCTGCAGTTGACCCACACAGGATCAAAGTTGACCCACACAGGATCTGGAGATGACCCACACAGGATCTAGAGATGACCCACATATGATCGATATGTGCTAGACCGCATAGGATTACTGATAGATGACCCACACATGATCCGAAGTTGACCCACACAAGATCTGAAGACTCATGAAGTACAGCTAGCCACATGGTACCCTCACAAAGGATGACAGATTCTGGTAGGTTCCTCTCTTAATCCATCGATCGATACTTTTACTGCCACTAAGTCCCATGAATATGTATACCAAAGGCCCTCCACTTCATAAGGGACCAATGAGATAGACGATGCATCAATCAGATGCTCGTTGTGTAAGTTATTATTGTTTCTGTTCTGAGGGCCCAGTTAGATTCGGGTTCAATCCATCCCGGTCATACTCCAACATTATCCAAAACCAAAGTGGAGTATACCAAAATGGATTTATAGATACAAGGATTATTGTTCCATATACGGTTCATCCAATGAATTTTTGGTTCTCAAGATTTGGCCAAAAAGGCATACCTAGGTCCAGATGGGCTCGATTCTGACCCGGTTGGCCTGGGCCACAGCGGGTTCGGCCCAGCCCACTGGGCGTGGCCCGTGGAGCTGCTTGCAGTCGGGGTGACCCCTTGTGGTGGTGTCCGCCCTAGTTACCACTTCGGGAGGGAAGTCGCTCCCCCAGGTCACCCAAACAGGCAATAGGCTGTTCCATTTTGGCCAACCAGGCGATGCCACATGGCGCCCCCAGCTGGCACGCGAGACCCACCAGAGGGTTCCTGCTCGGCATGCTGTGGCTGGCCGAAACGGCCGACCCTCCTTCTAGCAGTGTGGACGTTCACTGCTCTTCCACCTTGGCTGGCCGGATACCGACCTCCCTCCGCCCTCCACCGCGGCCAAGTGGGCGTGGTCTCTAGCTCTGGCGGCGCGGACGCGCACGACCTCTTCGCCATGAGGCCGACCGGGATGTCGGCCGCCCCCCTACTCCATCGTGGCCGATGGTCTGTGACCTCCTACTCATCCAGTATCACAAAAACAGACCACCATACCTCCACGTGGCCGAACGGCATGCTGATTGTTGTCCTCCCATCGCCGTGACTGATGGGCCCATACCTCCTTCGTTACCGGTGGCACGAACGCGCCACCTCAATTCCATGCAGTTGGCTGAGTGTCATCTTCCACCTTTCTCTGCTGCGGCCAATGGGTTGTGGTCTCCATTGGCGGTGTAGTTGGGTCACCATTGTCATCGCGGCCTGTGAAGAACACATCAATATTAAAGATGTGGAGGGATAGGGCCATGTTTATTTCATCCGCACCCTCTGCATTAGACCAATAGAGTGTAATTTCGAGGAGAAAGTTTCAAAAAAAAACCACAAAGAATAACATAAACACACCCCTACCTCGATCTTCCATTGGAGGTGTCATGAGGAGTATTATGATGATGGTGACTTCAGTGTTTCCTCACACATCAGTTCATTCTTAGTTGGAGATGTTCTTCATCGGAGGAGGTTCCCCCACCAAGTTCTTCTCTCCACCGAAAGTTCTCCTTTCCCAACGTTTCCCCCCCAACCTTAAGAATGTTGAGGAGACAACTTATTAATTACAAGATCAATTAATTGTTGTCTCATTAATATTGAGAATTCCATGGGTTTCCTCACATTAAATGGGAGTTCGGGTGGTCCCCACTACCAAATATTCCCATCGGAGGTTTCAAATAAATAATATAAAAGTTGATTGTTTTTTTATTATTATTTTAACTCTCCCACCAAAATTCAAAAAACTAATTTCCACTCTCAATCTACTGCAGTCAAGACGAAGGTTTCCTTAAATGAATATAAGCACTGCCAAATCAACGGTGTCCTCAGATTTCAATTCAGCACTGGTTCAAAAGTTACAAATTCACGCTCGCATGTTAACTGAACGTACCTTAAAGAATGTTTGGAAATTTATTGCGGGAACTCCGGGCGTCAGAATCACGCGCCGTCAATTTTCTCAGACATGTAATATTTCCATATAATTAAAAAAATTACCTGGAAAAATCCGAGTGTTTATATAATTGGAAGCCACTATAGTGCATTTTACCCTCCCACTTTTAGTTTTTTCACCCTTTATAGATCCTATATTTCCTTCTTCTTCATCCCATGTTTTTAACTAAGATATATTTTTTCCTTTTAAATTCCTCTATATTTCCTTATATCACATGATTTAAAATAACCTACAAGCTTCCCCACAAAATCGACATCATTTATTTTTTTAACTCTTCTTCCATGTTTCTATTTATCATGGAAGTCATGCATGTTACATGCAACTAATATCAGAATCCCAGAATAATTTTCATCTATCCGTTAATTAACATTTTCTAAGATCATGATAATATGATTATTTAATATGTTTAAATATCAGAAGCTCATTTTAGTAGAACTATCTAATTTATTATTTTTATCAAAAATATTTCATATATTGGATTCTATGATTTCTTAAAGTAAGATCTATTACATGTGGTATCTAATATAATATGAAAACTAAAATATATTATTGGAAGATAGAAATATAATTCATAGTGACATAAAAATAATATGTTATTGTATATTATATATGAGTCTCTAAATATCATATATGGGATTCACAATGTCTTATGCTAATGAGAAGCTTTTTTCTCCTGGTAAAATAAGTACATGTAGAACCAAAGGTAATATTCCTCACTATGAAAGGATTAAAAATTCTCTATATAACATAATAAAAATTATATAATACTTAGTCACTTTTTTATATTGAGCTCAATAATTCTAAACATTCCTTAAATAAATTTAAACCCTCTTTTATGATGTTAGGGACTTCTCAACCACTCCAAATCATATTAAAGAAAATATCTAAAGGTTTTAAATTTCATGATACAAGGTATTTATAGTGCAACACTCCTTTTATGGGTTTCTTTATCTTCTTAAATCCATGGAATCCCACTTCTATAATCATTATAGAGCATGTATACTCAATTTTTAGTATTTTCCTGAACCACAACAACCATAACCAAATTCCTAAAACAAATAAGTAATGTTTTATCAAATTAAAGACATCCATTAATTATGATAACATAAATAAATCAATGTTATTAATAATTTGGATATTTAGAAGAATATTTATAGAATATAATGAACTGAAACTTTAATTCAAAAACACCTTCAAACACATTGAATAAATAATTATAATAGAATAAAATGAATTAAAATTTAAAAAATATTTCAAATTTAAGGAATCTATCAATTCCTCTATACATAGTCCTTGGACTCCTAGATTTGTGAATTTCATAAATTCTACCCATGAAAATATACAAATACTAGCCAATGTGAGTTTATTTTTTCAACACAAAAATCTCAATTTCACCATATCTCTTTTATATTCTTAATTCCAATTTATTTATTTATTTAATTCTATTAAAGTACTCATACATAAACTTTCATAGATCTATTATAACTTTATTCTAGAAAATATTTAACTTTTATCTCAATTATTACATTAATGAAAATTTTCCCCCATACCATCTCCTTGAATGGATGACCATATTCTTGATTTATTTCATTATTTATGGCAACCGAGTCAAGTATTTATACATGTCAATTGAATATTTTAGGTTTTTTCTTGGGAATTATCATCGGTGGTTACTCTTAAGAAAATAACTATGTTATTAATTCAACCCATGATTAATATACACGTATATTCCATAATTTTATATGAATATTCAAAAAAATTACAAAAGTACATGTATGAGGTCCATAATATTTTTGTTTCATTAGATACACTGAAACATAATATTCTATCTGGGTGAAAGATCTCAAAAAATCCCTTAAAGATAATCTCATTTTTTACTCCTACATAAAACATTTCTTCATAACATGGGGAGAGGAAATATTAGTATGGGGTGAGATTATATGCATAGAAAGGGGAAATAAATGATATATGTAAGCATAACATGAACATAAGAGTATGATAACATTATTCATAAATTATAAGATCATACCCTACATATCAAAGCACAAAATAAAGACTCATGACATAACGATGGTTACTTCATAGGACATGAATCATATGATAATCAAGAGCATAAGTCAAGAAAGCATAACAGATAAATAATAAATCAATTTTGTGGCATACACATAATCATGTTAAATCATTCCCTATAAGTCATGTCTCATTTAAAAAACATATCATGACACTTCATGTGGGATAAACCTGTTAAGAGATACACACAACCATCCCTAATCACATCCCTTTCATTAATAGTGGATTAGGTTATACCTTACTCACACATTGGATAAATACCTTCAACTTGTTTCTAGGATAATCTTTTGAGATATAAATCTTTACCCAATAAATTCGAGAGCTATAACGAGCTCACCCAATATTATTTGGGTCGCCACATCATATATGCTATAACTGGATTACCCGATGCTATCTAAGCAACCCCATACTATATTATATAATGTGATTACCTATAAATATCGGGGATACCCCATAATATCATGTATAATGGGCTTACCTAACACTATCTAGGTTACCGCATTGTATAATTTATAACGGGCTTACACAATTCTATCTAGGCCACCCCCATCGTATAAGATAAAACAACCTTAACCGAAGCTATCTATACTATAATATCGTATAATCCATGTCCATGAACAACAACCTGAATAAAGTAAAAATATCTTAAATACGATCGTTAAAAAACACCAAAATAATTTTTATTTCATAAATTGATTATCTAATTTAAAATTAATGGATTTCATGTCAACCTATTTGATACATGATTAGCACGTGTAGAAGAAACTAGTTTCATTAACATCGTTGAACAAAAAAATAATCATTTAGAGATATAATATGAATTGAATCCTTCAATATTATCCATAGTAAATCATAAATATATATACGGATTTAATATTAAATGAAGACGTATTTTTAATTATCACATGGAACATTTCATAATGAAAATAACATTTCTTTGAAAATCACTTTTTAAACCATCAAAAGCATCAAAATCATTTATTTTGAAAACTACATTGAAACCATATAATGTAATTATGAAAAATATATTAAATTGTTTCTAGGGTAAAGTTTAATATTTACTTTCAAAAACACTTTTTAAACAAAAAACATTTGAAGTTAATTTTATTTTCAAATAAACATGAAAACATATGAAGAAAGCTTTGAAAACCACTTTTATAAACCATAAACCATTTGGAAAACATTTTTAATTAAAAATATATTTTAAAACATATAATGGTATCTTTGAAAATCATTGAAATAATTTCCTTTCAAAATCAAAAAAAAAATATATTTTTTATATTTTTTTTAAAACATTATTTTTTAATAAAACATATTTACGACCATATATAAAAAAAAGTTGAATTTTATAAAAAATATTTTATCAAATATATTAAGTAAGAAAGAGTGTAAAAATAGTAAAATTACTTGTTTATTTCATTAATAAACAGATCGGAATAAAATTCATGATAATTATTTAGATATGGATCATAATATTTCATTAATGGGTGCATAATAATACGAAATCCCGATAAACATTAAAATTTTAACAATAAACTCTTACCACTTTGGTAATTTTGAATCAAAATACAAATGAGAGAATAAAAATACATGAAACATAAAATATCATTAAAATAAGGAAATTCTTGGTACAAATTTCTATTGTAATTATATACACCTCATAAAATAATATATGTACATAAAATAACATGAGTCTCAATAAAAGAAAATTGAAATAAAATTACTTTACCGATTTGCTAACTTTTGAACCATATACCCCATGAAATAGATATCAAATAATAGATATTTAAATAATGATAAATATAAGTATATTAATCCAATAATACATTCATGTGAAGTATATACACCATAATAAAGTGGTGAAAAATGAGATTCGTGAAATAAAATGTGACACTAGAAATCCCCTTACTACTTGAGTAACATCTGAATCATGAAATTCGTGGAATAATAACATCAATTGAAAATTTTAATATAATTAAATAAATTAATTTCATTATATAACATGTAATAGAATAGTATATAAACCACACAAAAATAATAAGTGGGGAATATAACATAAATTTCATAGAAATAATATTAGGTTGAGAAAACCCTTTCCTTATGTCTTTACATTCTCCATACACGGTCAAAACTACTATGTAATAAATATCATATTATTATAAATCAATAAATTTACCATATTAATATATATCATATGATATATTATTTTTTTAGGAATTTATATTACCAATTTATTTATAGTTTCATGTTATGGTTACATTTCAGGTAATAACTGCTTTTTTGTATGTTTCGACATGATATTCTGGATACTTTTACTATGATATTTATTGACATATTTATTTTATTTGAAAAATTATATAAATATCATATATATATAATTATTTATAATAATACATAAAATATATAAATAGGAAATGGAATACGCTGATCATGAAGACGATAGGCCATACGTACGCATGAACATTGTTAATGTTTTATTATCATATTGAAGATAGAAAATAAATGAATATATATATATATATATTATAATTAAATAAGAATTATTATTTAATTTATTTATTATATTTGTACTAAACCCATCCTTAATACAATTCTTGTAATGTGTTAACGATCACATGACATTTAGGAGGCGATAGTCCACATGTCCACAATCGAAATTATCGTATTCCAACAAAATGGAAATCATTCATGTATGTGTTATATAATAATTATATAATAATAAATCAATCAAATATATGATATATATAATATTAATGTATTAATTAACTCATTATTACTAACCATTAAAAGTTGTAAAGTAATAATGAATGACATCTGTTGGTAAGGTGGTAGTTCGTCATACACACGGACGGTGATTGCATATCTCATTTGATGGAAGTGTGTGTAGGTATAGGTATAAAACATAATATAAAAAATTATCTGTATAATTTATATGATTATTTTTTTATTTAATAATGAAATAATAATAATTTAGAGGTGGAAAATGAAATAAAATAAAAGTGCTTGTAGAAGGATTTGACCTTTTCTTTGGGTAATTCCTTTTTGTTTTCACCAAATAACATAATTGGGTTTCTATCGTCCCAAAGGGAGGATTATATTATGATATTAAGGAATTTGGAAAACTATTTGGGTTTTATTTGGAAATGACAAAGGGTTTTAGAGTTGTGGGTAAGTGATAGAGATGAGTTTCCTTTTTTAGTGGACGAGGAGTGGGATTATTGTAAATATAAAAAGGTAAAAATTATTATAGTGTATCACATACATAATGTGCCAAAACTAATGGAAAATGTCATATAAAAGGGACGACATTTTATAAATATGTTCATAAAGTATCTTTTGGACTTGTTTCTAGATTATTTCTCCCCTTAATTTAATGTTTAACCACTATGTAAACTCATTTTAACCTAAATCGCTGTAATTAATTTTTATTATTTTAATTGATAATTTTAGTCAAAAACTAAATCAAAAATAATAGAGAGTAAAATTTATTATACTTAAAAATATTTAATGTATTTATCGAAATTATAAACACATTAAAGTGGAAACTAATTTAAACCAAATCCCACAAGTGGGATGAGACAATGAGTATTTAAAGTGAAAATGTTCAAATGTTCAAGAAGATTCATATCCAATTTCAATGTGAAATTGAGTACAATGATGTAAATATTATTAATATATTTATAATTTATCTAAATATTCATTAATAAACATTTATAATATAATTTAACTACATAAATAATTTATATTAAAATGATGTTTTCAATTAAAATTTAGTTTTTTTTACATTTCATGAAAAAAAGAATTTTTTCAGAAAAATGTAAAAAACTTATCAAAAGTAAATTTTAATACTCCTTTTTAAAAAATGAAGTATATTTTTTCAAATAAAATTTATTTAGGTTTATAAATTATATTTAAAATAGGTTCCCCATTAAAAGGTAGTAAAATTTTCTTTTAGAAAAAATATATATCTATATTTGTAAAATTGAATTTATTCTCATCTCTTTTATAGAAAAAACATGATACAAACATTAAATAGTTTACAAGATATAACATATCTATAAATAAAACAATTTATCAATATTGGGTTAATTAATTTACTGAGGTAAAATGTGTTTTATATAAATATAATTTTCCAGTAAAAAATTTCCAATATTTTAAAAAGGGTTTTATTATCATTTATATTTATTTTTTCACAAAATAAATATCTTATATACATATGTAAACCATATTTTCATAATTTGATTAATATTATTCATGAAAATCATTCCAAATTCTATATGAGAACTATAATAAAATTCTAATAATAATAATAGTAGTACATTGTAGTTTGGTAAAACAAGGTATTGCATGTCACAAAAGTTTTTGATGGAACTCAAAATTATTCATAACACAGGAAAACCATATTATTTTAAATAACCTTTGATAATATATGTGTTTCATGTATCACAATATCAAATTGGTGTGTAACGAAACAAACTTTTATCATTGAAAATTCCTCATGATCAAATTAAGTGTCTTATTATGCAAAATGGTTATATAAAATATGAACTTCCTTGGTTTAAAGTTTTCGGATTTGAGAATAGCATTAAGAATTGTTACTATTGCTAATATAGCCATTGAACAATGATCACATTATTAGTATAAATATTGTGCTTTAACAAATCCAATTTACTCAGACAAAGGCAGTGATGGCCTCATCCAGTAGACTTTCCCCATACGAAGCCCATTTGTCGGATCTCGGAAAGGAGGTTGAGTTATTGGGATTCGCTATTAAACAATACCAAGACAGGATTCAACATGTTATGCTTGATCAGAACTGCCTATGTGAGATGTTGAAGTTGATAGAGATTACCACCCGAGCGAAGTTATCTGAGCCACCCCTAGAGTCTGTCACCATTGCACACCTTACCCTTCGTTCTTATGATGACGTTATAAAGAGTCATGTAACAAGACCTTAGCACTATGATTATGTGAATTATTTTAGTATATAATAAATAATATATATTCATTTTATTATTGTTACGCTGTAAATAGATTTTAAATAACAAAATGTTTTTTTGGTTAATATTGAAGTATGAAATCTATTTTGATGAATTAATGGATTTTTGAATTCAATAAAATTTTAATTAAATATTATTACTAAATTACATTTTGTTAAATATAAATGATTTTATAACTTTTAGGAATACAATTGTAATTTTTTATTAAGGTTTGAAATCTATTTTTGTCAAAACCCTTGAATTTTTGATAAATGTCGGTTATTATTTTAAAAGAAAAAAATCACATATTTAGAAAAGTATTCAGATAAAATGAATATTATTTTTGTAATTAGGATGTCAAAATTATCCAATACTGAATTTTCATAATTTTATAAGACAGTTGATTTTATGGGTAAAAAAATAAATACTGTTTAATTATATAATGTGTTTTATGACATTATAATGACCCTATAATGATTTAATAAAATAAAATAAGTGGGATGTTCGTCCAAAATATGTTTTTACATTAATATAATGTGACTTTTTAATTTGATTTATTTTAAAAATCCTTAGTGGACCATCCAAGACATATAAAATATATTATCTTTTTAAAATGAATTCCTTGAGAGTGTGAATCACCTCCACATAAGAAGGCCTAATATTTTAATATGCTCAACAATTGGACTTATAAAATAATGTTTTCCACACCCATTTGGAAAAGAACATGGAATATTTTATGGTTTGGATTAGTTTAATGTGTGGTGACCCAAACCAAAATAATAAATAATTTCTTCTCTTTTTCTTATATATACCCACCCATGCTCCAACTTCCTCTTCACTCAAAGCCTTTTGATTTGGTCCAAATTATTCCCTCCTCTCTCTAGGTGCCTTAGAAGGCACCCCAATCTTCCAATAGTCCTCTATATATCATCTCCCAAGCCTTCGGGGTCACACTTCCAAGTAAGGAATTTCATCCGCTCTCATTTTTGTCTAAGTTTCTTTATGTTGCTATACCCTTGTCCTTTAAATGAAAAATGTTGGGGTAGGATTTCACAACTCCCCCATAATTTTCTATTTATGTTTTAATGATTATATTCCCCTATTCTCTCTCATTAATTCCACCCATGTACACTTGTTACCATGCTGCAATTCAGTATGTAATTTCTCTCTCCTCATTTTCATTCATGAAATTCTTTTGTATTATGATTCCAAATACCACTACATATGTTGGTACATGTATATATATGACCCATTTCTATTAATTTCATATACATATGACGAGACACCCTTTTATCTTTCATAAAAAAATTTATGATGTCTTATGTCATGTCGTTATGCTTCCAAAATTGCACCGTCATATTCCAAGACAAAATCATTGTGTAGTGAATACCATGCTCATTTCTCTATCAAGGGTATTCACCTTTATGCAAATTTACTTATTGATGTAAGAGTTTAATGTATGAATTCCACCTTCCTTTATCATGTAATAAATTATTATGTTTCATCAATCCATGTTGTGTGATTAGCCACTGAAAGAGGATAATATTCATTGTTAATATATATAGTTTTCATGTGCCTTGTTATTCATAAATACCATTTTAGTGCATTTTACACTTTGAACATCATTTCCCATCATGATTGCAATTCTTTCTTAAAATTCACTGTTACATGGTACTTTTGTGAGCACAATTTACAATAGCCAATTGTCTTGATTTTAATTTCATATTTAATTTTTTGGTTTCTAATTCCATTGGGAAAAAATAATACTTTTGGTGCACTTGATGATTCAATTTGGAAGACCACCAAAGTTGGCCTTGAACCAACAACATTCTGGGCGAAGTGAGCTGGACAATAGCCCAATAAAATTATTGTAGCAGCTGGGAATTAAGCCCAAAGAGTCCCGAACGTTAACCAGAGAAAGAAGACATCATGGGGAACATTTCATTCAACAGTGGGCCAAGCTCATTCAAATGTTCTAATAGAGTTCCAGGTGGCCCATGTTAAAGATGCAATTCTGGGCCAGATTCCACGGCCTAGAAAAATAGCCCACCATTTAAATCATATATCGCAAATCACAAAGTATTTTGGGCTGAAAGTTTACAAGATTTTAGGGGAAATCCGGGCATTCATTTAAGTCCACTATGGACCACTCCAATTCTTCCTTCTAGAAGGTGATTTCAGCAGTTTTGTTCGGTGGATGAAATCAGGATCCCACTTCGAGGCAAGAGTTGAAAGGTATCCTCTACATTAAATGTCCACCCACCTAAGTCCACCAAAATTAATAAAGAGGGTGGGATTGATGGTGGCTTGACCCGAGGCCTCTTAAATTGATATTTAATGGAGTATCAAAGAGAGAATTAGGTATCTTGGAGTTTTAAATTCATTGTAATGTTGTTATGAAAAATTGCCTTTGTAACATTCTTCATTCACATGTATGTTGTTTGAATCACCATATTTTTCAATAAAAGTTCTTCTTCTTCTCTTTTTCTGTTCTTATTTTTTTCACATTGATACTATTTCCCCAAGGTGTTATCTTATTCACACCAACGCGTGTTAATTTATTCACTCAACGGTGGAGTGATCATTTCATTGTTTTATTTTTCTTCTTCAATTCCGCCCCTATGAGTCTGATTTCCGCTTCCTTTGAGATCATAGAATTAATGGATGGATAAAACCTTATGGGTTGTTCCTAGGGAGTTACATGGGGTATATTGGATGTTATTTTATGATCTAAAATTTTGTAATAATTTCATTAATTTAAGATTTCATTTTGGTGATTATTTTCTTCTTCATCTTCACCAACATTAACAATGACACATTATGAGTGCTAGTACGATCCAATTCCTTGGATTGATCATTAAATTGATCCTCTAAGTGATTGGTTATTAGCCTTGGAATTGTGTAGGGATTTAATTGGTGAATTATTTTGAGGAATTATATCATTTTGTGGATACGTCGTGAATTAGTGAAACGAACGTTATAAGAAAATAAATACATCCAATCTAACCCTAGTTTCAACATAGGGTGAACTGATCTCCATTAATTGATTTAGGATAAGTTATTGTATGTTTTAATTTATTTTATTTATATTAAATCAGTAGTTATTCAAATAAAATAAATCCAAATAGTTCCCACTCCATAGAAAAATCATTCCAAAATCAGAGTGTCTCTAGTATTCTTCTTCGGTACCTGTGGATTCGACCCCTACCTTTACTACAACGACTGCATACCTGTAGGGTAAATTTTGGTGAAACCATTGTGTGATCCTATGGCACTATTATGCATGAAATTAATTCTTTAAGAAGGGTTCACCCTAATAGCGCTCTAAAGCATTGGGTAAATATTAGTCTCATGATACGTCATGTGCAATGAGGTTTTACTCTTGCTAATTCAAAGGAAATGAGGGTTCACTCAGGATCCATATACAATGAGCCTTGGATCATGCTAATACCATATAAAGTAATGTTTCCACATTTCCATGTTATGATAATGATGCTATATCATGCCTTTATGTTCATGTTTATTTTAAGATCCATTGATAAGCCTACTGCCTAACATGTACTGTATTCTTCATGTTTTTCCTTGTTTATTCCCTTACTAGGATTTATAGATAACACTTTTCTTATGGATTTCCTCAGGTTATCCCATTCAATCCTAATTAAAAAGGAATGTACTGGTCATGTAAAGTATGTTTTCAATAAAGATGTTGTCTTTCATGTTTTAAGGGTTCATCAATGTTCCTAAACCCCAAAGACAGTAGACCTCTTGATCTTCTATGTTTTATGAAGTGACTTTTTTATGTAATAAATAATGTTTAAGTGTGTAATAAAAAAATTGTTATGTTAGTGGGTATGATAGGATAAGTTTATTTATTTTGGTATTAGGACAAAAAACCCTAATGAAAGACTTAGTGATAAGACTAATTATAACAAAAACATCCCTAAGTTTTGGTGAGTATACAGTAATTGGTTTATCAAGAATATAAATCCCTATCCGGATTCGAGCAGGTTTATTCATCTCTAGAAGAGATGTACCTAGAAGTGAAAACTCCGACAAGGAGGTTCGGGCTTGACCCGGGGTATCTTGGAACACGAAAATGGGCCATGTTGCACTCTTAGTTATGACACTCCCAAGGGACATGCTTTGGAAAATTCATATTCTTAGTACAAACCATTGTTAATGGAATTAAAAAAAATCCTCTAAGAATATATGTTGGGAATTAAATCATGGATAACAAATATTGATTCCTATAAATTCATAAGTTAAGAAAATAAATGTTATTTAGATATTATCCATTTTTGTCATTGGATTCCCCTTTATGTGTTTAATATTTTAAAAGTATTCATCCCTCAGTCTATATTGGATATATTAAAACCAGAATCAAAAAGTTAAAGGAAGGGTTATCACCCATAGCACTACACATTCTTTTAAATCCCAAAAGTTTTGTAGAATGATCCCAACACCACCAAATATCATGTAAGTAAATATGTTGCTGAGAATGGGAAATGGAGAAATCATTGAATCCCATGAATATAACTCCTCCCATATCATAATTTGTTGATTAAACTACCCAGTGAACCTCATCATACTCTCTATGATGGAATTTGATGCAATTCTTAGCATGGATTAGATTGACATATATAGACCCAACATAAATTTTTGTGAGAGGGAAATCATTCTCCATGTTGAGAATATTCCCCCGATTCTATACAGGTTCAAGGAGGTAGATAAAACTTCTTTAGCACTATCTTCTCAAGCGTGTATATTAGTTCCCAATGAGAACACATATCTGGATAAAATTATGGAGTTCAATGAAGCAACCATCCTTTAATACATGCCTATTTTTAGGGGATTTGATGAAGTGTTTCCGGATGAATTTTCTGGTCTTCCACCTAGAAGAGATGTTGAATTATCAACTGACCTTATACCTGGGGAATTTCCAATATCCAAGACTCTCTATAGAATGGATTTTTTGGATCTTGAGGAGATAAATAAACAACTATAGAAGAATCAAGAAAAAGGGTTTATACTGCCATGTGCTTCAACATGGGTTCTCCAGTCAACTTCATCAAGAAGAAGTATGGGTAAATGTTCCATTAAATTGTTTATCATGATCTCAAAAAAAATAACAATAAATAAAAAGTATCCTTTACCTCAATTTGATGACTTATTTGATTAGATATGTGGCTAAAAATTGTTCTCCATGGTGGATTTGTGTTTGGGATATTACCACGTAAGGGTGAAGAATGAGGATATCCCCTAGACTGCTTTTCGTACAAGGTACGAGCACTATGATTTCATAGTAATTCCATTCAGACTCACGAATGCTCCAACAATATTCATGGACTTGATGAATAGAGACTTTAAATACTACGCTGAAAAATTTGTGGTAGTATTTATAGACGATATTCTTATATAATTCAAAACCAAGGAAGAGCATGTGGAGCATCTAAGCAATGTACTAGAGTCCTAGAGAATGGAGAATATCAATGCGATGTACAACAAGTGTGAGTTATGGTTAAAGGAGGTCTCATTCTTGGGCCACACCATCACAAGTAATGGGATATATGTGGATCCCTCCAAGAGAGCTGTAATTGAGGGATGGTTGAGGCTAACATCAGTAACGGATATCAATAGCTTCATGGGTTTAGCTAGATATTATCTCTGATTTGTGTGTAATTTCTTACAATTTTCCAACCCTCTTACCAAGATAACACATAAGGGAGTAATGTTTTCATGGAGTGATGAATGCGAATAGAGATTCAATGAGTTGAAAAGGAGGTTTATTACTACGTCGGTGCTCACATTACCCACAAGTGGAGAAAGTTTTGTGGTATGTAGTGTTGCTTCAAATAAGGGACTGGGTTGTGTGTTGATGTAGAATGAAAAGGTCATTGCCTATGATTCAAGGAAATTGAATGTGAATGAGAAAAACTATCAAACACGTGATCTGGAGTTGACTATTGTGATCTTATATTTAATAATTTAGCGGAATTACCTCTTGGGGGAGAAGTGTGAAATATATACAGACCAGAAAATACTCAATTATATATTCACACATAAAGAGTTTAACTTGAACCAATGAAGATTATTAGAGCTGATCAATGACTATTACTGCTCAATCCATTACCACCATATGAATGAAAACAAGGTGGAAGATGCAATAAATATAAAGTATCCTATATCTTTATCAATTATGATAATTAAAAAGGATCAAATCCTCTTATATTTTTAGAGGTTGGACATGGGAATCATTATGGGAGGAACATCATCAATCCTTTCTTAAATGATCTGTCAACCATCCCTCATGGTTAAAATAAAGGATGTTCAAAGAAAGGATGTGGGAATTCTAAAAAATGTGGAAGCATTCAGAAATGAGAAATCCTCAGAGTTCATTGTTGACAGAGATGGAAGTTTGAGATTTGGGTAATGATTAGACGTACCATCCAATCTATAGATAAAGAAGGTGCTTATGGATAACGCACATAGCTCAACCTTATTTATTCACCCAGAGAGTAAAAATTTTTGTCAGGGTCTCCAAGAAACCTTTTCGTGGGACAATATGAAAAAGGATATTTTTGAATATACATCAAAGTGCATGGAATGTCAGCAAGTGAAGGATGAGAGGAAACATTTTAAGGGGATGATGCAACCACTACCCATTCCAACCTGGATGTGGGAGAAAATTACAATGGACATTGTCACTGGACTTCCAATGACATATAGAGGAAATAATTATATATGGGTCGTTGTGGATCGTCTTATGAAGACAACTTTCATTATCGCGATTCGAGGGGACTTATCCTTGGATCAACTTTCACATATTTACACCGATGAAGTGGTAAGATTACATGGAGAACCACTATATATTGTATTTGATCATGATATGAGATTCACCTTGAAGTTCTGGAAAAGTATCCAACATGCTATATGAACTGAACTGAACTTCAGTATGACCTATCATCCTCAAACTGATAGCCAATCTGATCGAACTATTCATACACCGGAAGATATGTTAAGATCATGTTCTATGGACTTAAAAGGAGAATGGGACCAAAAAATTCCACTAGTTGTATTCTCCTACAATAATATTTTCCACTCAAGCATCTTAATGGAGCCATACGAATCCCTTTATTGGAAAAGGTGATGAACACCGGTGTTGTTGGGATTACGTTGGTGAGAGTAAGATTCTAGGACCTGAAATGGTTGAAGAAATGGTGAATAAGGTTAAAAACATTTAGTATAATATCATGGAAACAAAAATTAAATATAAGAGTTATACAGATAACCATCGACGAGACCTTTAGTTAAAAGTTAGAGATATGGTATTTCTACGATTATCTCCATGGAATAAGGTTATGAGGTTTGGAAAGAAACAGAAGTTAATTCCTAGGTACACAACCCCCTTTGAGATTCTTGATCATGTCGGGGATGTGGCCCATTGACTAGAAATTCCACCTACCTTGGAAAAAGTACAAGACGTCTTTCACATATCCCACTTAATAAATTACATACCAGACCATTCACATTTACTCTCTTCAGAGGTAGTAAAGTTAGAGGATGATCTTTCTTTCGAGGAGCAGCCAGTGATGATATTAGATCATAGGGAAAACTTTCTACAAAATAAGACAATTACACTCATGAAAGTGTTGCGAAGAAACAAAAGGTTTGAAGTGGAAACAAGAGAATTAGAGGAAGTGATGGAGCGGATTTACCCACATATTTTTTAGTATGGGAAAAGGAAATTTCTTGGGTGATATTTTTTAATAGAGAAGATTGTAATGACGCAAAATTTTATCAACGAAAATTCCTCTTGATCCAATTAAATTTCATATTATAAAAAATGGTTATATAAAATATTGACTTCCTTTGTTCTATGTTTTTAGATTTCAAAATACAGTTAAGGAATTTTTATCATTGCTAATATAGACATGGAATAGTGATCACATGATCATTATAAATATAGGGATTTAAAAAATCAAATTTTCTAAGAAAAAGGAATAGATTTCCTGATCTAGTAGACTTCCCCCTATGAATCCCATTGTTCATAGCTCAGAAAGGAGGTGGCATAATTGGGATTCTCTCTTGACCAAGCCCAATTTGATCTTCAACACTTTAAGCTCGAGCTGAACCACCTACTGGAGTAGTGGAAGTTGATAGAGATTACCACCCGAGCGATGCTATCTGAGCCACCCCAAGAGTCTGTCACCATTGCACAACTTACCATTCTGTCTTTTTCAGGTGTTATAAGGGGTTATGTAACAAGACCTTAGCTCTATTATTATGTGCATGATTTTTGTATATAATAAAGAATATACATTCATTTTATTATTGTTACGTTGCAAATAGTTTTTAAATCACAAACATTATATTTAGTTAATATAAAAGTATTAAATATATTTTTACAAATTAATATATTTTTAAAATAAATAATATTTTCATTAAATATTATTACTAAATTAATTTTTATTAAATGTAAATAATCGTATCAGTTTTAGGAATACAATTATAATTTTTTATTACTGTTTGAAAGCTGTTTTTCCAATACCCATAAATTTTCGATAAATGTTTGTTATTATTTTAAATGTAAAAATTCACATATATATAAAATTATTCAGATTAAATGAATATTATTTTAGGAATTGGGTCATTAAAATTATCCAATGGTGAATTTTGATAATTTTTTGAGATAGTAGAATTTTTGGGTAAAATATTAAATACCATTTAATTATATAATGTGTTTTATTACATCATAATGACCAAATAGTGATGTAATAAAATACAATAACTGTTTTTTATTTCCAATATATGTTTTACCATTAAAATAATTCGATTTTAGGTTTATTTGATTTATTTTACACAGCTTTAGTGGACCCTCAAAGACTTATAAAACATTTTTCTTTTTAAAATGATTCCTTGAGAGTGTGACTCACATCCACATAAGCAAGCCTAATATTTTAAGAAGTTAGGACATTGGAATTATAAAATATTGTTTTCCACTCCACTTTGGAAAAGAACATTGGAAAAAACCATGGGATGGTTTGTGGTTTGGATTAGTTTAATGTGTGATGACCCAAACCTAAATAAGAAATAATCCCCCTACTTTCCTATAAAAACCAACCCAAGATCCCACTTAATGTTCACTAAAAGCCTTTTTATTTCAACCAAGATCTTCCATAATCTCTCTAGGATTCTCCCAAGGCTCACCGAGCTCACAATAAGCCTCTATCAAGCCTCTCCTAAGCCTTCTGGATCACACTTCCATTTAAGGGATTTCTCTCTCTCTCATTTTTTCCATGTTTAATTATATTGCTATACCCTTTTCATTTCAATTAAAAATGTTGGTGTATGATTTCAAACCTACCCCATACTTCCCTATTTATGTTTTAATGATGAGATACCCCTTTTCTATCTCATTAATTCCTCCCATGTACACCCGTTACCATGCATAAATTCATTAAATAATTTCTTTCTGCATTTACATTCAAAAAATTATTTTGTATTATGAATCCAAATTCCATTACTTATCTTGGGAAATATATCTATATTACCCCTTACTTACCATTTCATGTACATATTATGAGCCACCCTTTTATACCCCATCATTCTTTTTTATGAAGTCTTATGTCATGTTGTTATGCTACCGAAATTGCACCGTCATTTTCCAAGCAAAAATCATTTTGTAGTGAATACCATGAAAATTTCTCTATCAAGGGTATTCACCTTTATGTAAATTTACTTATTGATGTACTAGTCTCATGTATGAATTCTGCATTACAATACTGTGGAATAAATTATGATGTTTAATGAATTTATTTCATATGATCTTGTGGAACACTTATGCATGAAATGATATGTTTTAGAAGGGTGCGCCCTGATATCACTCCAATGCATTGGGTAAAGATTAGTATCTTGATACATTAAGTGAAGTGAGGGTTTACTCACGAAAATTTAAGTGAAATGAGATTTTACTCATTCTCCATGTTCAATGAGACTTAGCTCATAC
Organism: Viscum album; assembly: GCA_963277665.1. Classification (NCBI taxonomy): domain Eukaryota; kingdom Viridiplantae; phylum Streptophyta; class Magnoliopsida; order Santalales; family Viscaceae; genus Viscum; species Viscum album. Next base: position 206,591,498 of record OY728123.1, read on the forward strand.
TAATACCGTGTTAATTGTTGTTCCCACATTTATATGTTATGATAATTAGGTTATATCATGCCTTTATGTCCATGTTTATTTTATGATCCATTGATATGCCTACAACATATCATGTACTGTAATCTTCATTTTATGCCTTTTTTACTCACTTACTAGGCTTTATTAATATCCCATTTCTTAGGTATGTCCTCAGGTTATCGTATGCAATGCTATGTATGAGGTATTGCAGTGGTCATGTAAAGGAAGTTTTTAATAAAGATGTTTTGTTTCACGTTTTAAGTCATTATGCAATGTTCCTAAGCCCCAAAATCACTAGGCTTCTCAATATTCTATGTTGTATCAAGTGAATTTATTATGTAATAAATTATTTTTATGTGTGTAATAAAGAGCATGGTTGTTATATGTTGTTTCATACAAAGAAAAAAAATAAATGGATACATCCATATAACACAAGATATATTAAATGTGATGTGAAATGAAAAATATTTAAATGATTAAATAAATTCAAAAAGAAATATTTTAAAAATATCATGGTGCCTCATTATAAACCCATTAAAATAAATTTCATCCTCAAAATTCATTTGTGTTTTCAATGGTTTAATACTCAAAATTTCCTTTCATAGATACCCACATCATAACAATTAATGCTAATACTTCAATTAAAAAATGAATGTTCGAACTCTAACGGTAACCCAAAATAACTCATAACAGGGTTTAAATTTAGGATTAAATAGGTTGGATGTAAATATTGTATGTGGAATAAAATCATAAAAAATTATAGAGAAGTGTAAAGATCATCGATCATAAGAATCTGAATGATCACTGTAATGTTAAGGGCATAAAAACTATAAAAGTATGAAAATTTATAAGACCACTAGTTCAATATAAATTAAGGTATTAGGATAAATAATTATCAATAACTTTTTATATAGTTGAATAATTCTTCAAAAGATGTTATAATTAGTTTATTTTCTCCATTTAATTTGAACAATATCACCCTTTGGTTTATCCTTGATCAATTCCCACATTATCTATTTCTATATGGAGTGAAGGTAAATTTTCAATTCATGAAGAGAAAAAATATCATGAGTTCCATAAGTAGAATGATACATCATTTAATCCATATTTAGTTAACATCACAACAAAATTGTTATCACAATTTATCCAATATTCATAAATCCTCATATGGGGAGATAATACTCTTATATCTAAAACCCAAACTGAATTTTAACAAAAAACTTTACATAAATAGTTAACCTAATAACCCTTTAGAAATAAAATTCACCCTTTATTCCATAAATATCTTATATAAAAATATTCTCATTGGAGACATGGGTCCAACCATGTTCTAATATAATATCAAAAGTAATTTTATTACTCTAGAATATGTCATGAAGGATATATTCATATAAAACATTACTAAATTATGAATAATAATATTTTTATAGGGATTATTCAAAAAATAATTAATCATGAAATTCCCCAAAAGGGGGGGGGGTAAGATAAGTTTCCCATAATAATCATGATTCACTTCATACAACATGATTTCATAAGCTTTCCCTTTTCCATTTGTCCCCATAGGTTATTGTGGATCATCATAAATATTATCTCTTGTAATGTGGTATTGATTAGTGTAGTGCTCAAACTCCTTGAACATGAAAAACTAGAGTGTATATAGTTCATTATTTGGTATTCATTTTTCATCGATTTTATTAACCATCCAATTAATCATATCCATCCATTCACAATAATTATGTCCTTATTTAAAAAATTAAACATCCTCCCATTTCGATTCATGAAATTCCATTAATGATTCTTCTCACATTTATGGTACATATATTCCTAGAATTTTTCCACCATTTTAGTTTTCACAAGACTCCATCTTTCTTTGTTTATCAAAACCATAATAATAGTTGGAGTATCCAATTTCCATTTCTACATTTAGTTCATATCGAACAACTTCTTCATAAATAATAAATTATATTATATACAATGCCTTTCAAATACTTTGTTTTATTCCACCATGTATGAAATTAAATTTCCTTTTTAGGGGGATGATAAAACTAGAAGTGTACCTTGAAAATAACGTGGAATTAGATTGATAAATACAAATATATTAATTCTAATTTTTCTTTATCTAAAGAAATTATTTTTCCATTATTTTTTATAGAATAAAAGGGAAGTACTTACTAAAAATATCCCATTAAAATCTTCCCAATCCACAGATTCAATTTCTTATTGTTCCCTAATGTTCTTAACAAGAGATCTCCATTAATATGTTTCACCTACTAAATGATAAGGATCGAAGATAAAATTTTCCTACTCGGATAAATGAATAATGGAAAATATATTTTCAGAGGTACTAATCCATTGTTCAGAAACTAAAGGATCAGTAGAAAAAATAAAATAATGAAGCTGTTGTCTCTTGAAGGAATCAACAAAACGTTATTTCCCTATTTTCTTACTTGGATGTTCAACAAGATTCATAATTTTTTTGAAACATATCAAAAAGATATTTCATTACAAATACTATGTTTTTTGGTATCTCAAGATGACAATCATCATATTTTATATTACATTCTTCATTAAAATGGTTCCTTTGGGTTCTATCTATTGAATAAAACCAGATAGAATAGCATGAGAAACTCTTATCATAGTGAAAAACCACATAATCTTGAAAAATTACTTGTATGATTTCTAAATCATAACATGTAACTCTTCAATCAATGAAACATTAGTTTCAACCAAATTCATTAAAATTCATTTCCTCTCTAAATCCTTCATGTTGGTTCAAAAAAAATTTGAACTGCCAAATAATGTCCACTATGAGTCTCAAACTAGGTATGCAACATGGAATGTTGTCATGCACTGGTTCACGACCAATGCTATATCAATACTGTGTTTTTGGGGTTCTTATGCCTATATAAATATGTTCTAGAGCCACATCCAATTATAGTATATATATAGGGATTTAATTTATTGGACACCAATCTCTCGATAATTTACCAACATTCCAGGACATTTTTATACCTTAATTCATCCTCAGACTTATCATTAGATAAATCCCTAGAGATATACTTAGAAATATCCATAGGGATCTCACTAAATTTTTATCATTATAGTTTCCAAATGGTAACTAAACATTTCCTTTAATACCAACTATACAGACAAGGTCATAATAAATATGGATATTACATCATTTTAGAAGAATATTGATCTCATTTCAAAAGTATATTCCTAAGTACTATAATAGATCAATGTCTTTCAAATCTTGGAACAAAAATTATCTATCTGGGTTAATTATTTTCAATATATACTTTAATTATTTCTCCTTTTATACTCATACTTAAAACCATTATTCATAAATAGGGGAGAAGAACTATAAGAAAGGTTTGAGATCCAATTATTAGTAATCATAAACAAGGGATATATGTATTAAAAACATGAACAAAATGGTTTGAGAGCTTAATAAAAACGTTATAAGATCTTATCTTATATATAAAATGTAAAAATCAAGAGTCATGGAATAGAGATTATATTTTATAAGACATTAATCATAAGATAATCAAGAAAATAATGCATGAACGAATAACATATGAATAATACATGGATTTTGTGGCATATGCATTAGCATTTAAAATCATTTCTTATTCATCAAGTCTCATTACTAAAACATTTAAGGGAACTTCATGGGTTCTACACCTACTGGGAGAGACACACCACCATACTAAGTCGCATCACTTTCATTATAGCGAATTAGATTATACCATCTTCAAATAGTATAAAAATTCCTTAAAATTGTTCCCATCATTATATTATGAGATATAAATCATTACCTAATTCATTTGAAATCTATAATACGCTCACCCTGTGCTATCTGTCTCACCCATCATATAAGTTATAACGGGCTTACCTGACACTATTTGGCCCACCTTATAACATAAGGAATAATTGGAAAATACAACACTATCTAGGCCACCCCATAGTAAAAGATTAAATGGGATTAATCTATTCTATCTTTTCCAACCCATATTATATGCTATAATGGACTTAACTTACACTACCTGGGCTCCCCATCATATAAGTTATAACAATCTTACTTGGAGGAATCTAGGACAACCCATTGTACAAGCTGTTTCTATGAACCACAACTTGAATAAATTAAAAAGTGCTTTCATATAATCATAAAACACACAAAAAAATTATTCTTTCATAAATTTATTAACACATTGGAAATATATAGGTTTATAGTCAATCTCTTTGAAATGTGATTAGCACATGGAAAAGAAACTGGTTTCATAAACCTCATTTCATCAAAACATAAAAAATTCATTGAATTAATATTAATTGTATCTCGGACCATATCCCTAATAAATAATAACAAAATCAGAATATATAATCTGAGATGGATATGGATTTTGAAAAATCACAGGGAACATTTGTTATGTAAAATAACATTTCTTTGAAAATAACATTCTAAAACATAATAAAATTTAAAAATAATTTTCTTTGGAAAAATATTTTAAAAATATATAAAGTGATCTTTTAAATAATTTATTGAGTAACATATAATTTTATTATTGAAATAAAAATTTTAAACATAAAACATATGAAAAACATTTTTCTCATAAAATAAACATGAAAACTAACAAATGAATCTTTTAAAAACACTTTTTAAAACATAAATCTTTTTGAGATCCATTTTATTTTAAAATAGTTTCAAAAACATATAAAGGAATATTTTAAAAATGATTGAAATCATATTCCTTGAAAATAATCATCAAATAATATTAAAAAAATAGAAATTATTTTAACAAAACTAAATTATTGACTAAAATATATTTCCAATCGAAGGGAAATAGAGATAGATTTTCATAAACATTGTAATTAACATTACTAAAAAAGAGTGGAAAAAATTACCATTACAATAATAGATCATAATACCTATAGTGGGATAAACTTAATGATAATTCTTGAGGTATGGATCATAATATTTAATCAATGGAAGCATACTCATAAACAATCCTAATAATTGATAAGATTTTAGCAATAAACTTTTACCACATTGGAAGTTTTGAAAAAAATCCCCATGAAATAATTAAATTACCTAAAACATAAAATATCATGTAATGAATTATATTCAAGATATAAAATTTCAAATATAATCATATACACGTCCCAAAATTATATAGATTCATAACATAACATGTGTCTCCAAGAAGGAAAATTGAGGAAAATTATTTACTGATTTGGCATCTTTTAAACTGTAATCTGATTGAAATAGGGAATATTTTGAATCATGAGATTTCAGAAAAAAATAAAATAAATTTAAAATTTTAATAACATTAAATAATTTAATTTAATTATAAAAAAATTATTTGGAAAATATATACATCCCACCATAAGAATAAGTGGTAAATATAGCATATATCTCATAGAAATAAAAGGTAGATGATAAAACCCTTACTTGAAGCCTTGAATTTATTTATACACATTCAATTGTCGTGTATAATAAATATAAGTTTTTATTAAATCTACCAAATAACCATACTAATATAAATCATACATTATATGATTTTATTATTACATTATCTTACCTATTTATAAATAATTTCATTTTAAGGTAGTGTTTTGGGTATTATTCACTTTGTTTTGTCGTATTTGTTTTGAAATGTTATTGAAAATTTTCTTAGTTAGATAATGATTTAATTATTTATAGAATTTAATACATTATATATATATATATTTATTTATTTATAATGATCCATAAAATATGCAAATATTAAATGTAATACATCATTCATGTAGACGATATGTCGTACAGACACATGAATGTTGTTTCCATTTTCTTATTGTATTGAAAGAATGAAAGGAAAGGAAATATATGGGTATATATATATTATAATTAAATTATAAATATTATTTAATACATATCATATATATTTAATAAACTCATGCTTATTATATTCTATGTTATGTGTGAATGAATCTCATCACATTGGGGATGTGGTTGTCCACACATCCACAAACGAAGTTATCGTATTCCCATAAATAATAATGAATGAAGGTACGTGTTATATAATAATTAAAGAAGCATAAATACATAATAAATATCATATATATAATATAAATATAGTGTTTTCATCATTATTCCCAACCATTAAATGTAGTATTGGAAAAATGAACGATATCAATTCGTGTTGGGGTAGTCCACTATACACACAAACGATGATTGTGTATCCCATGGGATGTAAGTATTTGTAGGTGTAGGTAGAAACCTTATCATAGAAAACTCAATATATTTAGGATAATTAGGTTATTATATATTAATGTAATAATAATAATTTATGGGATGGATAAATAAATAGAACAAAAATTTATTGTTGAATGATGTTACCTCTTCTTTGGGTAATTCATTTTGGTATTCCCCAAAGGACTAAATGGGTTTTCTTTATGAACAAAAGAGAGGAATTTAGGATGAGAGTAGGTAGTATGGGAGAATATGTTTGATTTTTTGGATTATATAAAGGTAGTTATACATGTTAAAAAGTGAGTTGCGTGAGTTCCCTTTTATAGTAGAGGATGATTGCCATTCCTTTAAATATAAAAAGGTAAACACTATTTGGATGTCTCCCTTATATCATGTGCCTCTAAAGAATAATTTTCAATAAAATGGGGTACATGGTCTAAATATTTCCATACATTATATTTTTGAAATTTCACTTGGTTATTTGTCCCCTTATGTTAATGATTAAAAACTAAGTAAACTCTTTTCTACCATAATATTTCTAATTAATTTTAATTGATTTCATTATTAATTTTGGGAATAAAACTATGTTAATAATACTAATAATTAGAAATTATTATAATTAGAAATATAGAATTATTTTTTCCAAATTATAAACAAAATATTTTTAGAAATTAATTTACAAATAAACCAATATATGGGATGAGAAAATGGGGTTTTAAAGATAAAATGTTCAAAATTTTAATTCTTTTTATATCGAATTTCAACGTGAAATGGATTAGAAATACCAAAATTTTATTAATATATGTATAATTAATCAAAATATAATTTAAAACTAATTTAAATATATAATTAAATTAGATGATGATGCATTTTACAATTAAAATTCAGTGTTTTTGATTATTCAAAAAAATGATATCTCTCAGAAAACTAAAACAAATTACCCTTGATAAATTTTGAAAATACTATTTGAAAAATGTAGTTTATTTTTTCAATAAAATTTATTAATGTTTCAAAAATTACATTTAAAATAATTTAGCTATTAAAAGGAGGTAAAATTACTTTTTAGGAAAAAATATCATTATGTATAAAATTAGATTTATTCTTATCTATTATGTAGAAAAAACATAATATGAATGTTTAATAGTTTAATGAATAATATATATATCATTAATATTAATTTTCAGATTTTTTGTCAATTAATTTATTGAAGTAAAATGTGTTCGATATAAATATAGTTTTCCAGCAACATATTTCCTATATTTTCAAATGTATTTTGTTCCATTTCTTATTAATTAGTCACCAAATAATATTTGTTAAATACATATTTACACCATATCTACATGGAATCATCATTACCCAATTCACACACACATTAAATCCAAATAACATCGATAATACTAATGATAAGTGACCTACCCCATCACCATGTCATCACCGAATGTAATATTCCATATTCCACTATTTCACTATCCCAATGTACAATCCAATAAGGCTCTATAAAAAAATTTCATGAGCTCATTCCTTCCACACATTCCATGTTCCCAAAAAAATCCATTTACTTTGAAATCATTTTTCTTTCAAGAAATTTATCAAAAACGACTATGCATATCATTTAAAAATCAAATGTTTATGTACTAAAAACTATAATTTTTTAATACAAATGGGGAAGAGTTATTTATACATAAATCCTCCATTTTATAAAATATATAGTGTGGATTAGAATCTAACTTCCACATAATCGATAAAGAAAATGAATAAAAACACAAAAAAACTTCTATATATGTTCTTGAAACATTCTCCGTTCAAAATATCCCAACAAGATATCATAAAAATAAACATCATATATAATATATCTATTTATAAAATATTATATCCATGGATCCATTGATACGTGGTAGATATTATGGGAATATCTATATATAATAAGAAAGAATTAGGATTTACCATTTATTACATAGATCCAATGCACCAGGATTCATTAAAATCACATTCCATATAAAATTAAATCTAAAGGTTTTATTAGGATGGGAGAGGAATTTTAGATCCTATAAAAAGAGTATAAATTAGAGGTTTGGTGTGAAAAAATGAATTAAAATCTTATTTTTTGATCACATAATGCACATAGCATGGTTGAGCCACACGGTTTGGGAAACCCTACTCCTACTATGAAGATCATAATATGTCCAAACTACACCCTCACATGGTTGGATCAAAATATTAAAAATTTGTTGATACAAATATGATTTATCCCACTCTCTCCACTCAGGTGGTGTCACCTATAACCCACTTGGGTTTGAAAAATCATTTTCCAACGTAGAAGTAGACAAAACCTCTTACACGATTTCCTTGAGAAGTTTCATGGATTTCCTAAAAATTTCTTCAACCATATACCTGGAAAAGTCCTTCTAAAACCCTCAAAATCCATCCATTAACATAAAAAACACAACCCAAGTGGTTTATAAATTCAAAATACCAAATAAAATAGTAAATTACCACATACTATTTGTGTTATGTTATCCCCACCACTGGGAATTCCATCATTAGAAAGCTAGATATTTCTAGTGATTTTGAAAACATTACTCTAATACATAGACATACAACTTTTTTATTACCATGTATCTTCTTGAATATGTAAATGATACCAAAAGAATCATATCAAACCAATAATGTTCATATAAAATATTATCTCATATCAATCAATAATCTATATCAGCATATGAATAATTGTAGCATCTGGATCAAGATCAGCATGGTCCCATCGAATAATAATGTGAAGATCTATATAGTACCTGTTCAATTGAGATAAATGAAATAAATTGTACATAAATATGATTCTTGGAATAGTATCCAATGGATAAACCAAATCACCAATTGGTTATAGTATATCAAAATGGAAAATATAATTATGATAAAATTTACCTTTCTTTCCCAAATTATGATGACCTAGCCTCTGAGAGACTCTTATGAAAAAATATTCACCCCAAAAAAGGTAAGGGTTGAATATTATTATTTGATAATGATTTATGATGGCTTTGATCCATCAATATCCTCTTCCCAAACATCTAAATCTTCTTTATCATCCTATTCACAAGGATAGATCCAATAATTGAGTTCTCACCTATTTCCACCAAAAAATGGATAATGACAAGGGAAACCATAAAATAATTCAAAAAGAGACATATGTATTGAGTCATGATTACTATTATTTTATATTAACTCTACTAATGTAATATGATCCTAACATTATCCTCCAGTATCCAAAATGAATGATCTAATAATGTCTTCATATTTTTGGAAAATCTATTAACACTATCCATCCTTTTGAAGATGATAATCTATGCTCATGGTAAACTTGGATTTGAGGGAATTCTGTATGGATTTCAAAAATTAGGATGTAAATGTGGGGTCCTAGAAAGTCATAATATAAATTAGAACATCATAAAACTTTAAAACATCTCTAATATAGATATTTTATATTTATTAGACCATATTATATTCACAAATAGGGATGTAGTGAGCCAGAATTATTAGCTGATCCATAATGACCTGTATAGTATCATTTTTATAATATATTATTGGTAGGTCTTTGAAAAAATCTAGAGATATTTTTATAATATCCACATTGTTATAGGTAAATATTACAACATATCAGAAATTTTTTGGTTCACTTCTATAAAATACTGACTAGTGAGTCATCATTAGAAAAAACATTCCACACTTATTTTCATGAAATACCATAAGATATATGTTCTCAACAAATTTTACATATTCTAAATTTCAGGATGAATAGACTATATCAAGTTGTTTTAGGTAGAAATCAATTTTTCCTTATATGTTATAAGAACAATAATTTGATATTTAAAACTTAAAATAATTCACCCATATTTTATCCATCCCCTAATGGTCTCCCCACCATTGAGTTTTGGCCTTATGTTTATAAACATAAGATCAAATGTCTGAGCATATTTCACATGCTGAATCAAATCAAGAAAAGAGAAATTGTAAAGAAAACTATAACATCACCTTTCCCGCCAAAATCCAAATTCATATATGTTATGGTCGTTTTTAGTTTCCAAAAATCAAAACTCTCTTTAGTATACTGACTATACGTCTTTCTAACCAATGAATCAACAACTAAATTTCATTTACCTGATTCATATATCAAGTCAAAGTCAAATATCTAAAGGTATTACATCCATATTTTTTATTATATTCAAATATATCTATGGAGATATGTGTTCCAAGATTTTATGATCCCAGAATAATGTGACCTTCTATGAAAATAGATAATGAAACTATTTTTTCAAGGAATTCACTAAATTATATAACCCCTAATCATATGTTGGGTAATTATTCCCATTAAACCATAAATTTCATGACCCATAATCTATAACATAATATTATTGAATAAAATTCCATCCAAAAAATGATCATGATGCATCAAAATAGAGCATATAAACTCGTCTACACTCTGACTGCATAAGTATGGGTACTAATGTAAGGAAAACCATAATAAATTTAAAATATTTCTAACTATTATCTCACTATTTTAAGGGAAATATTTTTCCTTCTCAAATGTTTTATTGGAAGGGGAAATCTTGAAAATTCAAAAAAAATTGACAATACCCTACTATGCTTTGAAAACTGCATATCTAAAACACTTTCATTGGTTGTTTCCAAGAGAATATATCTTTCTCATTTTTAGAATATATTATCCACTTTTAGAGATGACATGTCCAAGGAAATTTTTCACTTCTACCCGTAAACTGTAATTTGAAATATTATCATTAAGGAATTGTTCCCGCAAGGTACCCTACACTATGCCCAAGTATTGTTCATGATCATCCTTATCCCAATAATACACTTAAATACCATCAATGAAAACCAATAAAAAATAGTCAGGATTCAAATGAATTATCTGATTCATCAACTCCACACACACCACTCATTCATTAATAAGAATAAGGGTCATAATGAGATATTTATAATGAATAAAATGACAATCTAATGCTTTTTTAGAATATCCTCCTTCTGAAATCAAATTTTTTTATACCCTAATAATAATTAAATCTTAGATAACAATCCACCAAATTTAAGAAATAGTTTTTGAATTAATGGAAGATGTTATATTATTATTTATCATAACATTTTCTACTTCAGGATAATCCATAGAAAGATGAATAATTCCTTCTTCTTTTGTTATAAAAAGAACTGGTGCTTCCCATAGAGATGTCCTAAGTCAAATGAATCCTTACCATTCATACTATTACAACTAAACCTACAATAAAATTTATTACATAGGTTCCTTCTTATATATTCTATTTAAGATTGGACTATTCCATGCTAATAGATCAACTATAAATTCCACATCTCTCTCTGTTGGTATCCAAAACAATTATCATGAGAAACATTGATAAATTGGACAATGATGATTAAAAAATATCTATTTTTGATTTTATCAATAGTTTCCAACATATAGACTACTAGTTGGTAAGATACACTCCTAAACACCAATACCAAAGGACCTACTCAGATTTAATTGACATCCCAATCTACTTTAAAGATAATATCAACACCACCCAATGACTAGAAACTACACTATTGGACATAACAGTCGATATGGGCGTTGAAGGATGTCAAAAAATCCATACTCAATATTCAGTCAAAGATTAATATCTCAAGAATTGAGAAATACAAAAAACATTATCCAAATAGATAGTTATAAAACACATTGACCACTTAAAGTCTCAAAAATACCATTGAAGAAGATGTGTTTGATGTTTCATGACATATGAAATCATATAAACATGTAAACATGTAATTAAATATGATCCACAACATAAGAAAAATTAAAATAGTATGAATTGAATATTTCAAAAAGATCATGAATTACAGTGTTGTCCAAGATAATAATACCTCAAATCCTTGAAGGACCATACTGATCCTCTATGATGATTTTCTTAGTACTATACGAATTCATACCAATTGTGCTTTAATATTAATTATTTCCATATTTTGGTTGTGATGACTGTTAAGGTGTCAATGTGATACAAGAGTAACCTTAGTTTTATCAATTCATTTGGAAATTACCATTATGTATCAATCAACTAATATGAGAATATGAAGTGTGGGACATGTTAGATCCAATGAAATTATTCATCTTTGGAGTCATCATACAATAAAATTTCTGATGTCCCAATATTCAAGAATTGATTCATTCTAATAGTGGCCTCATGAATTCCCCCTTGATATGATCATTTGATGCAAAATTAAAAGCCCCTTTCTAATTACATTAGCTTTGTGTAATGTATACGAAGACAACTTACTAGTTTTCTAGTTCATTTCTTGATTGATAATTATTCTACCTCTTCTCAATGTTCCCTATGTTGGAGTTCCCACTTAAACCCATATAGTTAAAACAATTTCCCCCAAAATTGTTTCACAAGATATTATATTCTTAAAATATATCCATATTCACTATATATTTATTTTTTTCAATACCGAATGAAACTAACTTGGAGCATATTTCAGGTTGTAGACTTCTATTGGATCATAGTTTTTATAATGTCTAGAAGAGGGGGGATAGATTATAGTTTGAAAATTTATTAAACGAACCATATTCCCAAAACACATTATTGTATTTTACCAGAATCATTTGTGATTTGATTATTAGAGTAACTAAAACAAACATAGAGTTTATCCAATACAATAAGAGTTTATGAGTTTAATAAAATAAAAATTTATAAGAATGCATATAAAAAATATATCATCTTATAAAAAATCTAAAAAAAAGTTTGATGTAAATGTAATAATTACTTAGAAAAATCATTATGAAATATTTTTTCGACTTTATCCTAATTATTGTGGAAGTCACAAACCCATAATATTGGTATTTATTGTTTTCAAACTAATCGTATGGTCTGTATTTCATTTTTTAGGATTCCCTTGATCTTAACATTCATAATGAGATCCGTCTTCCTATCCATAGAAACCCTTGGGCAGCCTAATCAGAACTAGCATTCTTCTAATCCCATGAATCCAACGATCTAAACCCGTATCTGATATGAGTAATAAAATTTAATGTTTTTCTATAAAATTTAAAATCCTCACTTGTATTCCTTATAACTTAAACTCGTTGAAAATTTAAAAAGAATACATAATTAGAGGTTAAAAAAATATTTTATGGATTGAGTCATAAAAAATATCTTCACCTAGATTATAGAATTCCCTTTTATTTATAGTCACACCTATAATGATCGTATTCCATTATTATTAGAGTTCGTTGCAATGGCCTCAGATGAGATCCATCTTGACAGCTCATGAATTACATCTCCATTAGATGCCATTTTGATATCACCATTACAATTCAATAAATAGTATTCATTCTAGTAAACATAATTATATTCTTCTGATTATAAAATTTATTTTGATGGAATTTTTTTTAGTAAAATGAATCAAAATATGTTAGTCTGATAGATCATACTTGGTCAGTTAGATAGACTAAAGTCAATCAGTATGAATGAATAAACCTAGTTGGTCGGATGAACTAAACATGGTTAGTCTGATGGACTAAACTTTGACATTATAATGGACCATACTTTAGTTATTTCAATGGACTAACGTTTTTATATAGTTTTTATATTCATTATTTTAATAATATTTCTATGCATGATTAAAAAAATAGTTTTCAAAAAAATATTCTAAACACTAGGGAAATATAATATCAGTTAAATAAATTTTTTAGAAATTATGTTGTTATGTTTAAAAATATGTTTAGAAGGTGTAAAAAGTAAATATTTATAATATTCAATCACCCAATTGTTTTTTAAAAAATAAAAACACTTAAAATGAATATAACATAACTTTATAAAAACATAAAATTCCATTAATCATTCAATAAAACTTCATTGTCTTTCTTACCCCCTTTCATTCTAACTCCTTTTTTTATATAACTACATTTTTCTGAAAAAATATTACATGATAGAAACTTCATAATAAAATATATTCTTATAATATCATTCAATAATTTCTCACACAATAAATTATCCAAATTTTTATTATATAAAGGAATATGGGAGGTATAAATTACACAATATTTTAATGATATAATACAAGAAAAAATTAGTTTAAATATACAGTCATCTATGAATATATAAAAAACAATAAACCAAATAATTTTATAAAAACATTCAAACATAATTTGTGGAGAATCATTCATGAAAAAATATATTCAATCAAAACCATTATTTTTTACATTAAGAGCTCATAGAATATAAAAGCACTATTTATTTTCAGTTTTTAGTTCCATTGACTCCATCATAGAAACACCTTATTCAAGAACTTGGGACCTTCAAGCCTCTTACTTCCATATATTAACTTATTATTCAGGGGAATAGATTTTTCTATTCTAAAATTACAACATTAATACATACTCTTTGAGAGATATATTCTTTTTTCTTATTTATAGAATATCTTTATCTTGAGACTCTAAGTAAATATTGAACTAGTCAAATAGATTATTATTTTTTTGAAAAAATAGAATAAAAAATTTGAAAGGAATATATAATTCCCAAATATGTTTTATTAAAAAAATCAATATGATCATCAAGAAAAATTATATCTATTTTCTTATCATTTATCTATCTAACAATTTTCTCAACTCTTCTCCTTTCTATTTTAGATTTAACTATAAATGAATTGAAATCAACTTCATTCAGGAAAACTATTTCTAGTAATTTATTTAAAGGATCATATTGTTCTAAAACATTAATTCATCTCTAAATTTGTTGGATCGATGATTCAATACGTTGTATAGTGGGAGTAACACCCACATGATTCATCAAAGACTAATTAAAGTAATTACATATGGATTTCACTATTTGATATGATTAAGTTTCTCATGATTTTTTTAATTTGATGCGCAATCTAAAACATACCATCTTGATGTTCTATCAAGTCCTTTCTCTTACCCAAGTTATTTCAATTTTTCAGTTTCTGAAATATTCATTACATCTAAATTTTTATCAAACTCAATTTTTTCTTATACCATTGTATGAGTTTTTTTACCTTATTTGGTTCCCAAAACATTTCCCCTTCATTGAACATTTCTCCTTCTGAAAAACTAAAAACTCAACATCATTAATGAACTAAGTAAAAAAATATAAGGACTATAAAGACTTCCATTATTATTCTAATACTAATATATTTTCATTTTCATTTTATTCTTCATGTATCTATTTTTCTATAAACCTTGATAACATCTCATTGGATCAAAAATAATATTTTCAATATTTCATGATAGATTTTAAATCTCCAACAACTTGTTTTGAAAAATAAATTCCTTCTCATTTCTCAAAAGTTAGATAAAATTTATGGTTCCAACTATTTCTAGTCCTATTATATTAGAATGAATAATAAAATGAAAGTTTTATGGAATTGTTTACATGAATGATAATGTTGAAAATAATGGAACACCTTCCTTATGAGAAACAAAGACATATTCATGTGCTCGGTCAACACCTTTCATCAAATTTTCAATACTTTTTTCATCATCTAATATCTTTTTTTGTATCTTACTTTTCACTTATACTTTTAAAAATTCATTTTTTGCATTTAAAATCTATGATACCTTCCTAATAAAGTCCACACAGTATCTCCAGGTTTCGTTTTTTCTTATATTTCATCAATTTCGTATATGCTTCATTAGAAATTGACTTCCCATCATTTTCCAATATTGGTGCTAATAGGCCATCTTTCCCTTTTTCTTGATCTCTTTTCATCATATGATGAACTTCTGCATTTGATGATTCTTATTATTATTTCTCAACAATGATTTTTAACTAGAAAATAATGAAAAATTTCATTCTTGATGTTATTTCTTAACTTATAAATGATAATTCATCTCTCATTGAAATCCCATCAATCTTGGTCTCCATTATGAAAATAGTGTTTACAAATATCGTATTGGTAAAATAGGTAAATAAAAGAATTATTAGTTTTGTTAAACTCTTCTTTATATCCTCAAATTATATAAATACAACCATTTCTAAGTCATACATCAACATATTCTTTAGAAAATCGAAAACAATGTTATCCAATTCCTTTAATGTAACTATTTCTCCTTTCCTTAGAATGAGGCATCCTTTCATCCCTAGAGAAACAACTCTATAATCGGATTCAAGATGAAATAATTTCTATAACATCTCATTAGTAGTAAATAATTATTTTCATCCTTGAATTTCATAAAATAACCAATCATTTCTAGTACCATCTGCATAACTAAAAATGCTTCTCCGTCCGTAAGAACCTTTAGTAAATCCGAAAGATTTTAAATATTAATCTTTTAAAAGTCATAAAAATGAAAAAATAATACCTATAGATCATCATCAACTATAAAAATGACCAATTAACTGAATTCATTTAATATTGAAGGATAGTGCAGATTGAAATATTTTTTCTCAATAAAAACCTTCTCTCATCCTTAGAATATGATAACATGTTCAATAAAGAATTTGTTTTTTCTAGCCAACTCTTTTCAATTAATATCACTATCAAAAATTTCATGGTAAAAATTTCTCCATGATTAGTCATTTTTTATAATTTGATTATCCATGGATGATCTGATTAGATAAAGAAAAATATAATTAGACGCTAAAAAATCTAATCAAATAACAGCCTAAAGATAAAACCGAAGAAGAATTTGACGGATGAGAGTCGAAAAAAGTCTAAAATTTTGATATGGGATATGGTGGGCCACTCTCATATTTATAGGCTCAGGGGTGACAATATTATTTCCAAATATCAGAGGATTTTGAATAAATCTATAAATAAATATGAAGTTAGAAATTTACCATCAAAATATTTAAATACATTATGAACTCTAAAATGGTTTTAAATAAATTTTTATTTGAAAAAAAGTTTTTACAAAATGTTTTTTATAAAATCTATTAAAAAAATAGAAATTTTTAAACAACAAGAACACAAATGAAATAGATGATAGTAAAGGATAATTATTCAAATTGCATGTTTTAGAAAAAATGTAACTTTCTATGAGAATTTCTATCCAATAAGTATTCTTATTATTTTTGTGAAAACTAATATTGTTTGAATTTAGAATAACTAATGTTTTTGAAAAATTAAAAATATTACTAAAACCAATGTTTTTTATAAAAAACTAATTTATTTAGGAAAACTAAATATTTTAGTAAAACAAAAGTTCTTATAAAAACTATTGTTTTAAGTAAGAATAATGTTTTTTGAAATACTCAATATTTTAGATAATTGTTTTTATAGAAACCACGACATTGGAACTGCCCTTTGAAAAGGATTTCATTAATTTAATTAGACTGTTAAAAAGAAGTAGATATTATTGATCACTTAGAATTTATCATTCCTATGTTATATTTAATATATTCAAATCTATTTGAACTAAGGGGTTTAATAAATATATTAACAAGTTATTCATGCATTCTAATAGATTGTAAAATAAAATATTTATTTTTTTATATAATGCCTAAGGAAATTATTTCTTCTATCTATATGTTTTTATCATGAGTAATGTTTTGGGATGTTACTTAAAGAAATTAAACTTCTGTTATTGCTCAAAATTTGAGTTTTATTAAAATTCAAGCCAAATACAATGAATATTTATTACATCCACAACTCTAGAGCACAAACCCTTCCTGCTACCATATATTTAGCTTCATTTGTTAATGTTATACTGAGTTTTGTACCTTACAAGGCTAAGAAACTAAAGATTCTCCTAAAAATGAAATTTTCTAGGTGTAATTTTTCTATCCATTTTATATACACCAAATTTATCATATAAAAAACATTTAATTTTCAAATCATTTCTATAATAGTAGAGTAACCCTAAATCCATAGCTCCGTGAAGATAATATTTTTTTACACCCTAAATATGGGAATCCTTTGGATTTTCCTAATATCTTACACACAATAATACAGAAAACATTAAATATGGATGAATAGCTCTAAAGCGTAGTAAATGTCGAACCGTTCCTCTAAAAAACTATTGATTAACTAGATTCCCAAAATTCATCAATATTTAAAGTATTTGAGGTTCCAATTAGAGTAATGGTACTTTTTTAGTACTATCATATCCAAATTTACGATGATGGTATTTTATATTCTTATTTTGAGATATAAATGTTTATCTGGGATTTTTTTTCAAATTTTAAAACCAAAAAAATATGAAAGTTATCCCATCATAATGACTTGAAACTCAGATTTTATAAGATCTACAAAAGAATCTATAAGTTATTTTTGAATTGATCTAAATATAATTTCATTCGGATAAATTCAAAAAATGATAATGTTTTTAGATACCTTATATATAAATATTTTTCGATCCATAGCTCTCATAACAAAAAAAAGTTGTAACAAAAATAAAATTAATCTATAATACAAGGATATAGAGGCCAATTTATGTTCGTAAAATGCCTTAGTAAGTCTAAATACATGGTATGGAGATTTTTTTTTATTTTCAAACCCAGGGGGTTGTTCAAAATAAACATTTTCCTAAACATATACCTTAATAAAAGAACACATTACATTCATTTGAAAAGGATTGAAATGATGAAATACCTCAAATGTTAAAATAATATGAATATCATCAAGTATATCAACTAGAGTATATTTTTCTTCAATGTTTATCTCATCTTGTTGATTATAACCCTTTTTTCAGAAGACTAACTATATTTATTATTATCTTTATATTTCTTCATATTTATTCTATAGAACCCATTTACACTAGTTATAGAAGTATATTTAGATCGTTAAAACAATTTTCAAACATGATTCCTTTCAAATTAATTGAGTTCAAATTATATAGTTTTTATACAGTCTTCCCAAAATAATTCTTATTTATAATTTTTAGGTTTAACCTATGATAAAAATGATCATTTTTAACTTCATTTCTTAAGGTATTTATTGTACTAACAGGATTATCTATGTCTCCCATGATATTATAACATAGATGATTCCACGAATTAATTTATTCCTTTTGTTTATAAAATTGTTTTCATATAAAATCGCTTGAAATTTTTCTTGATTTAGAACTTAAAAATCATAATATTCCATTATTATCTCATAAAAAGAACTTTCAAATATTTTTTGAAAACTAGTTTTTTAAATAACATTCAATTAATTGAATTTAGGTTTTTTGAAAACAAAAGGATCAGTTTCATCGCATTTACCTATATCATGTCCTTAATAGTACTTGTTTTTTTATTAAAAACCATCAAATAATTTCTAGTTGTAGAACAATAATGAAATATTATATTATTGGAATTTGGAAAAAAATTATCTAAATTCTCTTTAATATTCAGAATGAACACTTTACATCCCAAAATATTAAAGTAAGAATATTTTTTCTTTCTTATGTTATATAACTAAAAATGATTTTTATTAGTAAAAGATCTTATTAAAACCTGATTTATAGTATTGAAGGAAGTATTAACGGCTTCATCCCGGAAATGTTTATAATATGAGTATTCAATCAACATAGTTCTTGTAATTTTATGAGGAATACTCTTTCTTCTATTAACTACACCATTTTACTATGGAGATATATGTTCTAAAAAGTTATGTCTTATACACTTTAAAAAAAAAATAGAATCAAAATAATAATTTACAAATTATCCACCATGATCACAAAAAATAATTATCACAGTTATATTTTTCACATTTTCAATCTTAGGTAATATAATTATTTAAACATGTAACCACATCATAATTCTCTACTAGAAAATAAACCATATATATCTACTATAATCATCAAAAATAAAATATACATAGTACTTCTAAACAATACATCTATATTGTGTAGGAAAGAATAGGTCCATGTGCACTAACTGTAACTCATTAGATGTAGACTTCACTAATATATTTAAAACCTGACTTATGTTTCTTTCTAAATTGACATGGATAGTAATCTTTCGATGAATAAAAAATTTGTTAAAGTATATCTTTAACTAGCCCATTCAAAGATAGTTTTTCTAAATTTATACATTATAGTGACTCGATGTTCTTTTACATAACAATGATAGGTCTTTCATTTCACTAATATGTGGTACAAATTTTCTCCTAAGGTCTTCTATGTTATGTGCATAAAAATTCTCATGCTGGTTGAAAGAAACAATAAATTCGTCTTTAGAACTACGAGCAATATATTTATGATTCATAATGTTTTAAAGATACCCCTCAACACATAATTGACTTATTATAGCAAGTTATTCTTAAGACCTCCAACAAATGAAATATTTCAAATTAAATATTTACCATGAAGGGGAATAATACCTTTTCTCGTAATTTCTCCTACGGTACTGTTACCACATGTAAACTTACCACATTTCAATTTTATTAATATGTTGATTAAATATTTCATCTGGATCATATTAAAAGAACATCCACTATTCATGTACCATATTTTTTAGTACACTTATTATATTCATGGAGTTAAATATATTATTATTTCAGATCCCAAACCTTTTTTGGTCCAACATTATTAACAAGTAATATTTTTGGAACCCATATCGATCTAATGTTTCTTTATTGAAGAGTTTTAAAAAATTTATAAAATTAATATTTGTGAAAAGCTAAGGATTTTACTTTTTTAAAGAATCATTTATTCTTCCAATGGATTCAAATTTTAAATTTTTTAAAAGATGGGATAATCTTTGAAATAATGTAGTTATTTTAAACAATATGTGTTTTATTAGTATAAAAACTTCTGAATACATCCTTGTGGGGGTTTTATTTCAGTACATAAGATAAAAATTATATTTTCTAGTAGTAAATTTTGATAGTATCCTTTTTATAATAGATATTTCATAATTTATTTTTAAAAAAAATTCTTACCCTCAACCGTAGTTAAACTCAAATTAAAATTTTCCTTATTTTGAAACATTAGTTTATTTGAAATTGGATCTATTTAATAATTTTGAAAATACAGAATTCTCAAAATCAGTTTTCTCTAATTATTTTTAATGATTTTAAATTTTAGTTTCAAATGTAGATATTCTTGATTTTTCGTTAGAAATTTTATCCTTAGTAGTATCATGTTTTGTTAGTAAGTATTCACATTAGGTTTTATAAATGTTTTTCAAATCTATAAACTTCCTCATAACTCGGTAATGTATTATTTTATTCTAATGTAGTAAATTACACATTAAATTATTTTAAATTATGTTCATTTTCACTATCAAGATAATTTAAATTTAATATATGATCAATTGATATTTTAGAAGATACCTTATCCATGAAGTAATTATTGTTCTTTGGAATCTCATAAAACAAACAAATATTTTTCTGATCTTCACTTTCACCATGTGAGGAATTTTATGATAAACAATCACTTGAACATGTGCACAAAGTGTTTGATGCCTTCATATATATCTTATTCTAATGACTGTAGTTTTTCATAGAAATAATTTTTTAATTTTTATCATAATTTTCATTATTCTTAATCTTGGGATATTCAACTATTATATAGCCACACTTCCTACACTCATAAAAAATATTTTCAAGATAATCATTCTTGTAACTTTTAAACACAATTTTTATTATATTTATCAAAAAATTATTTTGTCCCAACTATCTAATTCATAATTTGATCTAATTTATAAATTTTATTGTAAATTTATTTAGATGAACTAATTTATGTCTCCGATCTATTTTTTTCTATTTAATGGTTCAAAAACATTCTCAGCTGACAACATATTTATAAAAATACCTGATGTGGAAGAAAAAAAAACTCCACCATTTTTCTTTTTCATTTTCTCATCATCTCTCTTCCTTATAACCTCATAATTCCTTATAGTGCAAATAAGATCATCCAAAGTCCAAATTTTAATTCTATCAGTATCGTCTAAAGTTATATAGTTAGAATCCATTTCTCAAATCTAGATTTTAATGATCCATTAAACCAATATCTCATATATAAGGTCTTTATACCCAAAATATTGTAAACTATTTATAATGGTAATAAATCTATAATGTATTTTATAAATATATTCACCTGATAGAAAATAAAAAGAATGATAATATGTATGAAGCATAGCTCTTCATGTTTTAATTACATTATAAGTTACAAATGAGTAATTTAAAACTATTTACTAATACTACCTGCAGATTCAAAAGAATATATTTTTCTATATATATTTATTTTTAAGGAAAAAATAAATGTCTTCATTAAAAAAGCATTTCAATAATATAATAATTTATCTTTATTTACAAAATTAGAAAAATCCTTCTCATCAATATTATAATTTCCAGTAAACATTTCAATGTTGTCAACTTGAGTGTTAATAAAAAACTTCTTAATTCATTCCCTCAAATATTCATTTTCATCACCATAAAAAACTAGAGGTCTTATAGGATTTAATTTCTCATGAGTACCAATATTTGGACAATCCATTGATAAAAAACTCTTTATATATAATACATGTTAGTGAAATAATTTTTAACAAAAAATTGTAAACTTGAATTTTTTTGATATAGTAAAAAGTATGATATTTCCACATCTATGTAGTAAAACCTTCTATGATATTGATTGTTGGATTATAGATTTTATAATGCCTACAATAAGGGATTAATTTTAGTTTAATAAATTAAACTAAATAAAATCCAGAAACACTTTATTGTAGTTTATCAGACATAGTTATCATCTGATGATCACATAAACTAAAAATAACATTTATTTTGTCTATAATAACATAGTTTAGTGGTTTTAAAAAATAAACATTATATAAAAATTCAAAAAATAAATATAATAACATGTTAAAAATACATAAAATAAAATATTTATGTGAATGAAATAATGACGTACAAAGAAACTTTATAAAATGTGTTCTACTCTTTATCATTAGGAGTTAAGAAAGTATCAAACCCTCACATTAGGTATCCATTGTCTTCAAACTAATGGTATTGTCTATATTTCTTCAGAAAGAAATCCCATGACCTAAAATATTGAAATAATCTCTATCTACAAATCCATGGAATCCTATGATCATCATGATCGAAACCCATTGTCTTCCTATCCTTAGAATCCATTGATCTAAATGAAGACTAGTCATAATGAATAATATTTCAAAAATTTCTACAAAATTTACAATCCTTAATCATATTTATTATAAAAAAAACTCTTTGAATATTTACAAGCCATAAGTAATGATAGGTTATAGAAGAGAAAATATATGATAGTTTTATTCAAAAAAGAATATTCAACTAACTAATCAAATATATCACAATTTTTAGTCAATCAGTTAATGGTTATATTCCATGAATCTAGGTATTGGTTACAACTACCTCAGATGAGCTCTATCTTGATATCTCAATAAGTAAATCTCTATACAATGTCTTTCTGGTAGAAAAAATATAATGATTTAAAAATTATTCTATTAAGTAGAGACAATTCTATAATTATGATTATAAACATCACTCCGATAGAAAAAAATTTGTGTTTAGTCCAACACATAATAATACGTTAGTCTGATATATTGGACTTGGTCTTTCAAATAGACTAAAATCAGTTATTCTGATAGAAAATAATTATTCTATCTGATGAACAAAACTCATCCAGTCTGATAGACTAAATTTTTTCAGTTCAACGGACTGGATTTTATTCATTCTTATGGAAAAAAAATTTCTTGAAATTTTTATATAAATTATTTTATAAATATTTCTACATCTAGTAGAATAAATAGATTTCTACAAAATCATTATAAATTCATGGTAAATATAATTTTAGGTAAAGTATTTTTTGATTTCCAAAACTATGGATTGACAGTGTATAAAATTGAACTTCAAAACCCATTACTACATCATGTATCATCTCCTATAAGTAATAACTAGTGGAAAAATTAAGAGAAAAAATAATCAACTTCATGAATTTGGCAGCATACTCCACCATGAACTAATTTTCCAACATCAAAGTAATGAAATAGCTTAACATTGTGATCATGAAGTTGTTGATAAAATATTTAATTAAAAAACAACTCAAATACTATTCATTTCAGGTGTTTTCCCTATTCAGTCTAAATAATAGTATACCACCACTACCTATCAATATCATTTAGAATGTAAACCACTATCTTATCATTCATTTTCTATGGGATGCCTAAGAAATAAATAATTGATTTATCTTCCTTATCTGTTATCCCACTAATTTTGGACCCATGTATCCCGGAAATACCTTTGGTTTTTCTCTAAAATTCCATGGAAAAAGTTTCATGATGTGGATATGGAATATAAATTAAAATATATATGGCCTGAAATGTATGAACTAGGATCTAGACATGTTTCAGATTTACATATGTTATAGGATGAAAATCATTTTAAACTGCTTCCTCTTGTGGGTTCCCAGTCATTGAAATTGTTCCATTCTTTATAAATATTGAAGAAAACACCGCTTAGTCATCACTCTATTGAAACTAAAGGATTTTAATATTCTAAATCATCTATAGAAACAATCATTATGAAAAATATCCAAAAAACCATTAATCTTATTATGAATAATATGGTCCTCATGGTATATATCATTAGTAATTCATGATATTCTCTACTCATCATCAAAACTAATAACGATGAGATTAAAACACACATAAATGTGTCTTAGAAAACAATTTTATACCCATTGTAACTTTATATTTATCATAATGATGATATCTATATCTTTTTATGATATACATTTCATCTTTAAAATCTTATATCATTTTACCTTCCAAATATGATAGAACAAAAAAGAACAATACAATTTGAAACATTCCAGGGTATATAATGGTCAAATTTAACCTCTATTTGTAAGATACCAAGGGATTTTTGGATTCTATTATAAAATCATTGGGTGTTAAAATGGATGTTAAGGTTTATAAGTGTAACATTTCAAGGAATTCTATAATATAGCTTCACTGTAAAAGGGTATTTTCATACCAAAATAATTACTTAGTCATGTATATTTCAAAGTCATCAATTCTATTATATTTCAAGCATATTACTTATAAAATTTCTTTTATTCAAACATGATTTTTCTACCAAGAAAGAGGGCATTGTAATAGGATTTCAAATTAGTTTAGAAGACTCTCCTATAATTTTTTCAAAATTATCGATTATATATCATGGTATAATAATAAAAAATAAATGGCTTTTTTCATAGGATAAACTCCAATATAATATGATTTTTTTAAATTTTAGAATTCTTAAAAGGTGAGTTGAGGTGTAAAATTAATTTCTCATCATTGGAATTGGTTCAATAAATTCAAGGGAATTGAAACTGATAATAAAACGTTACAAAATATAAAAAAAATGTAAAATAAAAAATAAAACATTTTTTAAAAGGGAAAATAACATTTAAAAATCATAAAATAAAAATATATTATAATATATAATGTGTCCCTCCCCTAAACATAAATTACACAATGTAATTAATGAATTATAATAGATTTATTAGTGAAAATATATTTAAACTGAATCAAAACTATCAAATAAATGTGTAGGAGAGATACAACATGATTGTTATCATTGATAGATTTATTGGAAGAGTATTATTTTATATAATATTTATTTGGATATATTTCTATATAATTCCTCCATCATGTACCCATTAGTAGTAAATAGATTACCCTATATTTATTTCACATCCTAAAAAACACAAAAAAGGATAGAGATGAGTGATGATAAATAGACCTCCCATTTGGAATGAGGTTTACCTGGAATAAAATTAAGACATGAGTAGTATAGAAAATCTTGCTCCCTAGGAGGAAGTATTTTTTTTGAATTTAATTTTCATGATCTACTTTATTTTATTCCTTGTAAATTTTATAGTTATCAGAAGATTCTCTTCTGATTCCTTCTAACTAGTATAGTTATAATTTCTTCTATTTTTTATCGTTTTATAAATATAGATTTTTCTCCCTCACCACCCAGTATATATTCTACTTGAATTATATAGGTAGGATACAACTCTTCCAACAAATCCACTTATATGGATAAATTTTAAGGGATGTTTTAGATGTTTTATTGTATTCCCATACCGTGGCTTATATCCTTTGGCTCCAATCAATTCTATTTGTCATGATAGTTTTCTCTAGGATCCCCTTTATTTATCTATTTCAAACATTAATTTATCCCTTTTTATGTAGGTGGATGTGTGTAGATATTTTTATTTTGTCCATACATCCTCAATAAATACTATATAATCCTATTATATAAATGAGCCCCTTTATCACAAATAATGTATCTTTGAATTTAAAACATACAATATATTTTATTCTTAAATAACATAAACATAATTAGCCTAATAAATTTTTATTTGTATTGGATTCCACCCATTTTGAAACATAATCCATATCCAACAATATTTATGTTTTCCCAGAGAATATATGGAAAGGTACAATAAATTTTATTCCACACACATCATATATGTCACAAAAATTTATGGTTTTATGGGTAATCTCCTGAATTTTTTATATGTTACCAGTGAATTATAATTTCACCGAAAATTTGTTTAATTTTTGTACATATTTAAATAATGAAATCTAGTCAATTCCTAAATCTAATACTTTCCATTTAGTCCTTTAATGTCTTAAGGGACTACAACAAGATGAATTATGATAAAATTCAATTTTATATTGTATATCACTTCGAATAAAACACAATCTAATCATTTACTATTTATAAATTTTCCAAATATGTGCATAATTACAAATAAAATTTTGATTCGTATTTGAGTATAATTATTTTGGGGGTTTTGATGAATTATTACTTAATATGTTGCCAAAAACATAACAATATCATCATACCAAGGTAGGTATCCTTCAATCAAGTCAAATGTTTCTCCAAGATTGTGATCATTCGGTGGTTATATGAATATTATAGTTTACTCAACTGATTTAAAACGATCTTCTCTAACCGTTTCTTTCCATAATATCAAAATTAAACCTTTAAAGAAGTGGTATCTGTCTCAAATTCCATTATTTATCCTATTCTTTCTTCATTAAAAACCTATGATTTTTTGGAAAAAATAATATTAATTTTGTTCCAGGAATGTATGATTTGAATTTATAAAATTAAATGAAAAATGGTAAGAATTAATTTTCATTCGTTATTTAATGTGTTTGTAAGCATCCTGAAGCATGACATATTTCTTGAGATTTCCCTTCAATCATTTTGAATAAAACTCCTCAGGAATCATAGTGATAAAAATCAATGTGTTTCAAAATATGTTTCTACTAGCAGTTTGGATACATCACTTATGATGAGAAAATAAACTCTTTAATTCAAATAAATATTACCTAAAATCATTATTAAAAATAAATTCATCATACTTTAAATGTATCCTATAAAGGGGATGGAAAATAATACTAAATTCATAAATGAATATCTTATAAAGGAAAGAATTTCCATGAAAGGAAATAACATGCTTCACAAAAGTGGTATAGACAAAATAATTTATCAATTCACTTTTGTACTTATTCAACTCAATGCCTTTTTGTGAAATTACATGAACAAGTACAATATCACTTTCCATCATGTAATTACACTATTAAAAATTTAAATCAATGATATTTTTATGCTTCTTCTCAAAACCACTCCCAAATTTTTCAATAAATGATCAAAGGAATTATAAAAACAGTAAAGTCATATAAAAATAAATCTAGATGTTCATTAATGTAATATAAAAAGATACTTATAATACACATTTGAAATCTTACTGGGTTATCACATAATCCAAATGGAATTCTACTGTATACAATGTTACAATAGGTATATCTAATAGTATTTTTTTACTAATACTATGGTGTAATGGGAACCTAAAAAAAACCTTAAATTTCATATAAGAAACAATAATATGTTCTTTATGCCAACATTTCTGTCATAATTTCAATCATTAAAATGGTGAAATGATCTTTTATAGTGACCTGATTTAACTTTTTATAATCTATACACCCTCTTTGGATATTAAATATTCTAAAAGGGATATATTTAGTTTCTTCATTCCTCAATATGGTCAATACGTTATTTAGGAACTATGTTAATTTGGTTGACCCATTTGAGTTAGATATAGGGTAGATTATTTCTACTTCTAATAAATTCTTGATCTACATTTTTACTACTACTATAATTGTTTGATCCATCCTCATTTGGGGATAACTAAATTTTTTATCATCTTCTACAATAAAAATTGTGTGTTTGCAGGTTTTGGGATTTATTATAAGTATGTATCCTAAGATACAACCTATTCATTTAACATGTTCTCTCAAAATTTCAATCAATTATTTATCATGATGCGATTATAGGTTTTTATCAATCATTAATATAAAATTCTTATCTTCCAGGAGGTAAACATACTTTATATCCTTTCTTAGATATTTTAATTCTATATTTGGGGGATTTTATAATGATAACATAATATTTTGGTTATTTACTACCAATGTTTATATCTCTTGTTCACAAAATTTCAGATTAGTTTTATTTCTTTAAATAAAAAATATAATCTATCAAAAAATATTTTTATATAAATTATTCTATAGTACAAATAGTTTTTATAAAATTCTAAACATTCTATTTATCCACTAATTTTTTAGTCACTAAATGATTCCCTATATCTAAAATTTCATATAATAGACTTAGACCATCCTTGGATTCAACCACATTAATTTTGATAGTAAAAGGAGATATTACTCCACCAATGGATACTACATATAATAAAATATGTTGAAGTGGGTTGTGATCTATAAAAATTCTATGTTTAGAGTTATATAACACAAATTAATGATATTATTAAGTGATTTCAAGAATAGCCTTTGAAAAATTATCGGAAATAGGGATAGAGTTTTATCTTCCTCTAGGTTCAACGCATAAAAGTTATATAGGAAAATTTAGGGTTTTTTCACACTAACGAAAACAAATTTTAACATATATGTAAAATAAAATCAATGAAAAAATGGTCATGTTTATCAAAAACTCTCATGATCTTCAAGTATCATATACGAAAAATAGGTGAATATATAGTGATGAGTTAAATTTATAGATTCAACTAAAAAATAAATTATCTAAGAATCATCGATCCAATTATTAAATGGATTGAAAATTTCTATGAATCTTGAGACTTTGGGGTGAAAAGTTGGGTGAAAAATGGTGATAAGTTGTTTTATCAAATTTATCCTCTAATTACCTTGATGTATAGTCTTCTTGGTATATAGTTACTTAATGATATTACCCTATATTTAATTCTACTTAAGATATTTTAAAAGGTTGACATTAATCTCAATATTCATGGAAGTTTCAAAAAATTATTTTCAATGTTGTTCACGTTGGATGTTCTATGACTTCATCATCCTTGATGGGAGTGGGATTGGAAGATCTTTTAATTCAATTTAATTTTTTATAATGGGTTTTTTTGATATTTTTTTAATTTTTCCTGGATTTATCTTCCACTAATTTATCATTTTCTGTTTTGTAATAGTTTTCAACAATCTGGATAGATTTTTTAGATTAGTATTTCTTTGATCCTAGTAGATCGTGACCAGACTCAAGTGTTGTGTATGGGTGAATCGCCTTTCCACTTATTATTTTCGTTATTGATACACTATTCATAGAATTGGTAAAGTTATAAGTTATTAATTTTCCTGGATTTTTGATAAACAATTATACAATGCATCCAATATATTTCTTTAGTTCGTTGACTTTATTCTTAAATCCCGTAACCACTAATCCTTGATTCTACAACATTAGTTTCTGTATGATGGTTTACGGTTGTAAAAAATATTGTTTTATTGAAATGGATGTTTATTGTTATAATAGTTGGTTGTAGGATTATTTTCATCAATAGTTAATGTGTATTATTTTATGAAATTAGTGTCGGAATTGTGGTGTTTACTATAATAAGTTTTAATTGGGCTGTATTTCTTGGTTTTTTTACTCTTAAATTCATATTAGACTTGGGAAGGATCTATTAATCCTAAAATTTTCAGGTAAAATTGTTTTTACTGGTATGAAACTAAACAAATTTCAATACTCTATACCATTACACAAATATATGTATCAGTATTATGAGCTGAACATAGTCAAAAAAACCTTCACTGGTTCTTTTTATTCACTGGTTTTTCTTAGATCCATTTTGATGACAAGACTAGTTTGTTCATAACTTTAGAGTTTTAGAAATGGGGATGAGTAACAAGACTATTGCACTTGTATCACATTGGTTATTATACCTATTTTACAAAATTGTTGATAATTTTTTGTTATCGATTTCATAATTTCCTCATACTTTTTTTCTGAATTTTTAATTAGGGATCTTCTTGATGATGAACCGAGAATGTTCCTATCACTATCCATTAATCATTGAAAATTAAATAAAATGAAATTGGGCTCTTAAATATCTTTATGTTGGAAACATGAATAATGTTTCTTATAATACTCATGATACTCTCAAATGGTCTATTCAAAGGCTTGTTTAATAACGTAAACCAACTTCCTAGTTCATTTAAAATTAAAGACTCGTAAGAATATTTGAAGAAAGAATATCTCCAAGTCATTCCAATTATGAACATATCCTGTTTATAGACAATAAAATCATTTTCTAACTTCCAGTAATTTAAAATAGGGAATACACTTCATTTGAGTTTTTGCTCTTCCACTCCACAGGGTTTCAATGTTGAGAAGTCTAAAGAAAAATGATTTGATGTTTTTTTGGATATATACCTATAGTACCATGGAACTTGGATATAATTGGAATAAAATTGTTTTTAATTAAAAATCATTATTGGGAATAAGAATTTAAATATGACTGTTTTTATTTAAAAATTGGGGTGCACACAAGTCCCTTGATGTTTTATTTAGGTTGATTTCCAAGGAGGAAATCTTAAAGTGAAAACCAGTCTCATTTGTCTTTTTCAAGGAAACATAATCAAATTCATATATACAGTTTAATTTTCTATTCCATGTTAGTGGGGTTATCCCTATTTATAGGTTAATATATTTGAGTTAAAATTTTGAGACCTAGTAATTTAATTAAAAAGTTATAATTTCTTTTTTCAATTCCCTTATAGTAATAATGTCACGTTTTTGATATCACTAACATGGGAATTAAAATAATGTGTTTATTCCATGGTTAAGAATTTAGTATTTGTGGAAACCTAGGGTAGTCTCTAGATAGGGGTGATCAAAAATTAGTTATCACTTAATGTAAAAAATTGTTTTTTTAGTTTTTTTTAGAATAATGAAAATATACAAGAAAAAATCACATTAAAAATAATTCTAATGAAAGGTTATTGGAAATCACATTGATGAGAAGTGATTGGGCCAACGTCCATTTCCGAGTTATAATACTATAATTGTATTCAAAAGGATGGATCTTCTTATTAATTGATGAGTAAGAGGTCCCATAATTGTTTAACCTCTCACCATTATATGATTGGATTTATTTAGGATTAACATAATAGAAATATCTTATCAGTATACACTCACTCATATGTGGGTAAGTTATTGAAAATATATCCTAGAATACTATCAAAATTCTCAATCATGTCTTGTACTTCCTAAAAAATAAAAGAGTGTCAACTACCACTTTCACATGTGCATTAATAACCACAAGATTCAACACATATACTACTTTATTATATAAAATATAGGATAATCTAAGTGGAGGGAGGTTATGAATGATCGACAAATGGTGTGTGTAATAAAAAATAAATCAAATATAATCTCATTTGAAATTATAAAATTCTATGTCTCGTTGATATAATTTAATACAATTAATTTCAATTTATTAATTCTAATGAATGACTCAATCATTATAACCAAAATAATTTCCCTTCCTCAGTAACCATAGTTTTTTGGTCCCTTTTTCCGAGAGGTGGCATCCATGATGTGGAAGAAGAATAAATTATAGAAAAAACATAAAATTGTGGTGGCAATAGTGAATGTTGATACCCCTACCCCATTAGATTTTCTCTATATTTGTATATCTTATATTTCCTTCACCTTTTAACCATGGTCAAACCTATATGATCAATTATCCATCAAAATTATTCCATTTTTCCATCATTCATGTGATTTAAATTATTGTATAATCTTCCCATTAATATATTCCTCTTTCTTTATTTCAATTTCTTCATCCACATGTCAATGTGTAATGGAACTAATTCATGTGACCTGGAACTCATCTCAGTATACAAAAATCATTCTCATCTAGTATCCCTTCAATTTTGGCCAAGATTATGACCATGATTATGATCACATGTTTTCTTATGTCGTATCAATCCTTTAATATCATTACAACCACATTATCTAAATTTAATTTTCTTTTTTTCCAAACAAATTCACATTATGGATTCTATATCTTCCTAAAGTAAGATTTCTTATGTTTTGGATATAATATCATTTTTACCCACATATATATATTATAGGATGATAGAATTATCATATACACTAATATAAATATCTTCAAAACTGGTATATCTTATATTTTTCTCTAAATATCATATACTTGCTTCATAAAATTTACTACAATGCAATGTCTTACACGAAATGATGAAAGTCGTACGTGTTGAACAAAAAAGAAGTCATCCCAAAATGAGAGTATTGCATAGAATTAAAATATGATACACTATATAATATTGTACTTAATAAATTTTCATGATTGTCAACAACAATTCTAATCATTCCTCAAATAAATGTATACCCTCTTCGAGCCATGTCAATTTCTTCTTAAGAACTCCAAATCATCTTCACCTAATGAAACACTCCTTGAATGGTTTTTTCATCCTCTTTAAGATATATAATATCACTTTTAAAATATTCTTACAACATGTATACTCAATTTTGAGTATTTTCATTAACCTCCACTTTCACAAAAAAATTAAAAAACATTAATACAAATGTTTAATAAAAATAAATCCATCCATTAAATTATACAATCTAACTGAATCAATGTGATTAATTATTTTTCCATTTTAAATAGTATTTAAAAATGTACAAAATAGAAACTTTAATTCAAAAACATCATAAAACTCTCTTGATAAATTAATAATAGATAATAAAATGAATGAATATTGACAAAATAATAATGAATTTATAGACTTTGTTAGGTAGTATTAAAACATGAAATTTAATCAATTAAATTCTCGTGTTATGTATTGAATAGAATTATTATAAAACAAGAAATGTTTTCTGCCATCGATTTCCCAATACATGAAATTAACGAATAAAATGAATAACTATTGATGTTGGGAAAACCATTATTTTAAAATGAATAAGAAATTATATTTTTCTATAATAGTTAAATATCATTCCATGTGATTTTGATAAAATTAATTTCAACCTCTATTATATAATTCATGGAAAAGAAGTAAATGAATTTTACTCCAAAGGGGATATCAATAAAAAAATTCATAAAACAATATGGTTCATGAAAAATTTAGGATATTAGACCAATTGATAACCAAGGAAAAGTTATTGGAATATTTTTAGATGAATCACTAATAATGAGGGAGATATAATAATTTTAAATATTTATTTTAAGAAAAATATAAAAAAATTAGAACAAGGTAATTAATTGATCACTTTTAATTTGACTCAAAATAATAATTTATTTCACTATTAAAAATTGTAAGCATGTAAATATAGGTCAAACCCATTGGAAAGGTGTTTGTGAAATCATAATAAAAAAATAAAAATTATAAGATAAAACACAAACTAGAAACAAACTAGATAAATAGTGAATATGTAATGTGAAGTATCTATTGACTGAGTTGTGAAATGATTATATCATAGCTCATAAGAAGGAAAGCAGTAAGAAAAAACCAAAAACAACACATTGAAATGAATAAGTTGAGGGAAATTTCAATTATATTCTATTAAAAATAATTTTTTTATTAAAAGGTTAATATAAATCTTGAGGAAAACATTTAATGAAAATTACAAACCCAAATATTGAGAGCGGAGTACTAAACAAGTATGTGAAAAAACATATATAATACTGAATACACATAGTGAGTGAGAATGTGAAGCTGGTCCCATCAAGATAAAATTTTCATTAATATTTGTGTGCTATTAAAAAATTAATAAAATCCTTTGAAATATTTTGGGAGATAAATTATAAATATTTAAAAACTATAATCATGAGAAAGTGGTATTAATTCTTTATGGTTTCAAAAATTTTCACTGTAAGAGGGAGGGGATGGATAGAAACCTGGTATCGAAAATAAATTACTATTGTGATGAATGTAATATAGATGAATTTCACTTACACCGATAATATTTTATCCACCAATCAGGTTAAGATAATAGAATATAATAAATAATTCATAAAAGAAATATGGTTTTTGAGTAAGAAAAGATAAAGAGGCTTGTCTACGGAGACTCTCCATCTACCGCAAAGTTGCCTCCCTCACCCACTACACTCCTCAATGGGTTTAGCAGATGAAAAATAAATTTATTCCACACTTTCTCCATATATGTGTAGTTCATTATCATTTTCAATGAATGTTCACACCAAATCTAACTCTATAGTTATCCCCAATTATTCTCAAAAATTCCCTACCATTTGTGTTCTAGTTTTCACTATTGATAATGTCATTCTTTTAACATGATTTGATATCTCTACCCGAATGCACTACCCATGTAATGTGTGGCCCCCATGATCATGATTGTTTAGTTTCAATCATACTTTTAAATCATTTTCATTCTTCATCAGGTCTCTAGATTCTTAGGATCTCTATATCTTTTTGGTTGATTCATGAATTGGGTAAAAAAATTAGTTCCCAAAATTTATAATAAATATAAAAATAAGGAACACTTTAAAATATAAATACATAATCCCTAAATCAATAAAATCACTCAAAAAATATATTTTAATAAAAATCTAAAAAAATCAGCCATATTATTCATTCTAAAAAATATATTGAAATTATAGAAAATAAACATTGATCAATTTAGCCCAAAAATCATCATCTTTTATAAGATTATTCACTACAAATATTTTTACTAAATGTGATAAAAAATCAATTATAAATAATTTAAAAAAACATGTTTGATATATATTCATTAATATTTCATTAAAATGAACTTTTAAATATCTAAAAAAATGAGGCCACATTAAATTCCAAAATATGTAAATCAATTATTTTCCATAAAAAATAATTTATTAAATTATTTTGAAATAAAATAAATCTAAAACATGAAGGATTTATAATGACATAAAATATATACTTTCCCCCATAAAATTTATTAGGTGGTAAATAATATTTTTTTTCAAATAAATACATGTATTTTGAAAAATAATTAGTTTTAGTTTTAAAAAAATGAATGGGATTCTAAAGTTTGAAAATTTTTAAACATACATCACTATATAGTTCTAGAGAAATCCAAGAATATCAAATTTTCTAGGAACAAAACTCAGCTAATTTTTAAAAAATAAATTTACACAACCAGTGGAAGGGTAATTTTAATCATTTAAATGAATAAAAAATAATTACATAATTAGTTTTAGAATAAATAATAATGTTTTCAAAAGTATTATGAAGTCAAATCATTTCCCATTTAAATTCAAGTCCTGTGAGTTTATGGAATAGTCAAAAAAATTCAACACGAAATGTAATTTTAAATTTTACTACCAATTTTTTAACAAAATTATAAATTTTTATGATAGAAATATAATAGAGGTTATAATTTTGATCCAACTTTAGAATATAAATGATTAATCAAACCAATATACAAAACATTTTCCTAAATTATAGATAAATTTAGAACCACTGAAAATGAAAATTGACACCCAATAATAATAAAAGTTTTTAATATTTCTGGGGATTTTTTATATGAAATACAATAATTATAGTTTATCATGTTTTTCTACTCATCGCCAACATTTAAAACATAAAATTATCCATAGTATTGAATCATGAGGTGGATGAAACAATTATAACAGATTGATTTCAAATTCATATTTTCAAATCAATAGTGATAAATTATAAATTAGGGTGATATGAAAATCAAAATAGTATGAAAACCACAATATATAGAATATAAAAAATAGATTCAAAAAATCGCAAACTCTATATCATAATTCTAGTAGAATAAATTTTCAATAATTCCCATAAAAATACCATTTTTAAAAAATTTAACTAATTCAAATCGTAATATTTTCAGTCATTCCCAAATTTTTAGAGATGTTTAAGGGAGTTAGGTTAGGATTGTTATTTTATTTCAATAATATTTTCTACATAAATATTAAACATCATTTACACCTAATATTAGATTATAAATTAAACATAAATTTCTACCCAAATTGTATAGGTAATTTCCTCACACATAATTCCTAATAGTATGCAACATAAATAAAAATATGAGGATAATTAAAAGTAATTCATTTAATGAAATACCCCTAGATATTGGAAGATTTAATCAATGAATTTACATCCAAAATAAATATCACATTATTTGAATAAATTAGATTTTAACAAAATTATAAATACTAAAAATTGAAAAATATTATCATGGGATTTAAAAAAAATTATAATCAACCAAGAAATCACTAAATCTGTTTTAATGGGATAATGTTTCATATTTCTTCACCTAGATTCTCCTTCTAAACATTGAAAAAAAATTATAATCATATAACTAAATATACCATAACAATGTAAATTCCTCAAGGGAATATAAATATGATCAACCACACATTAGAAAATGAATTGTGGGAATCAACAACAAAGACCATCAATCATGGAAATCGACCATAAACAAATCTAAATTGTGTGGGATTAACCATAATTTTAAGAGATCTGATCGACTATGAAGAGACAATTGAGAACATGAGTTAATCTACTACAAGATTTAACAACTGACTATAAAGTACAATTTACATCATGATGAAAATTTTTCATATACCAGATCAACCATAAGAAGACAATCGAAAACATGATGAAAATTATACCAAGACCTAGATTTACTACAGAAATTGACCACACATTGAAAATCAATCATGTATCAAATATACCAAATGAACATAATTAACCACACATTGAAAATATTCTAGCCACTAGATAAATCATATGTAGACAATGTACTGCACATTCATAATATCCCAATCATAGAATTAACCTCAAGTGAAGAGAAACCACCATATGTGAAATTAAGATTAATTTCCTAGAAAAAATTGGGAAACACATGAGAACAAGGTAGAAAATAAATAGAATTATTTTTTAATCATATAAAATAATAAAAAGAGAATTATTATGGTATAACTCCTGTGAAATACCACATTTAAATTACTTATTAAGACTAAGTGGAAGATCATATTTCAACCACAAATATGGTAGTAGATCCCATTGTTAAACCATTAAATTATTCATTAAAAATTTCTCATTTACTATGAATATTTTATTCCCCTCTCCAAAAAATTCAATAACTCCATCAACTGAAACTCTAGATTGAGTGAAAGGTCAAGATCATTTGGTATTATGTTTCCTTGAAAAAATAATTAGTCTTGAATTAATTAAGAACTCTCTAACAAAACCTAAATTTTCTATTTTTAATCATTTAATAATGGAAAGAATTTATTCTTTCTTTTTATATCATATCATTCTCATAGGATTTTCTTATAATACCCTTTTACATCCTCAACTCCTATAAGATTATCTCACTATCATATTTTGAATGAAAATTCATTACCATCACTACCCAAATTAACATATGTGGAGGCTCCATATGTAAATGGAATGATCTCTCAAAGATAATTCTTAAAGGATAATATCATATGAAGGTTTTGATGGAAGTCCTATAGGCTCAAAATGACTTATCTCACATTAGGGTCTAACCATTCCATGATTTTGAAACTAATTTATCAATTATTAATTTAAGCTCCCTACATGAGATCTCATCCTATACACTATATTAAGGATGTTATATAGTGAACATATTATTCACACATCCTTATATTTCTATTAAATATTTATATTCAAGGTTCATGATTTGTGTTCTATTCGAAGTAATAATGGATTTGGGAACAGCAAATATAGAAAATATGATCTCTTTTTATTAATTTTTCCGGACTAATTTATTGATTATTTGTAAGAGACTGAAACTCTACCCACTTATAAAAATAATGCATGAGGACAAAAATTTATTTATTTCCATGTGATGATGGAAATATTACCATCAAATTAATCCCACATAAATAAGAAATATAAACCTTGAGAATTTTTTTTGGGGAAGATCCTGATTTATGCCATCATTTCCCACTCTTCAGAATTTACCACATTCCAGTACTAAGTATATAATACACTAAAAGTTAAATTAAAATAAAACCACACCTAAATAAATTTTGGGATATTTTCTCTCCCCCATGGTGTCTTCCGTATTATGAATAGTGGAAACATTATAAAACTATACAATATCTCTTCCTTGGGAATTATATTAGCACACCAAATAAAGATAATAGGTTTATCCCCATAGTAGTACATAAGGTCTGAAATAAAATAATTTCTATGATTTTATTTGGTATAACTTCGTATCATTACTCTAGTAAATATATTAGAAAAATATGCATACAAATTATTTTTCTTCAATAAAATTATAAGAAATTTTCCATTACAGAAATTAAAAATTTATCTATCATGGGTCATCATTTAGGGTATTGGAAATCTAGGAGATTTGATCATATAATACCTTTTAATCTTCTTTCTAATCTATAATTGACACATTGCAATTCTATAATAAAAGGATTATTTTTTATCATTATTGTTTTTGAATCTTTATTTGGATGTAAGTACTTTTGTATAACACGGTTAATAAAAAATTATCACTTTGGATCCAATTAATTACTACATATATATTTATAGGGAAAAACAACTACTAAAAAATCTTTCTTAGAATTAGTGTAATTTATTTCATACTCATCTTTAAATATAACATAATAGTACTCCACATGTATACTATTTTTATTCATCTTCTCAAAAACTATTGTAACAACAAGGTCACTGGAATCACTCATTAACTCAAAGGGAATCATTCAATTAGGGGAATTGATAATTGGGGAAATTGTTAGTTTTTACTTAAGTCAGATAAATGACTCAAATAATTTCAAATGAAAAAAATGAATAGTGAGTCCTTATCTAATAAAGTACAATGGGGACTTTTGATTTTAAAGAAATTCATGGTGAACATCTTGTAAAAACTGGAAAATATCAAATGATTTATAATAAACTTATAAATTTTGATATGGGAAACCTTTCAATCAATATATAAATTATAATTTTCAACATTTATCCATATCTTCCAAACCTTATGAATATGAAATACTCCATAAGTGTATATGAATCATAATTTTTCCGAACATAAAAAAACTGTTGTTCTATTGAATCCTTTTCCAAAATTAGTTCTATAGTTTCCAAATTGCATCCAAATGTTCATTACACTATATAAAATCCACCAAAAACACCTGGAAAGTACTTTCAATAATTTGTTTTTTGAAAATAACCACCATATATCTTTAGAAGTTATTTGGAAAACCAAATAATATAACAGGTATTCATTGATAATAAAATTTCCAAAATGGACATGGTAATGTAGTCTTATCATAATATTATAGGGCTACATGAACCTAGTTCTGACCAGAATAACTATACTATAAATAATTGAATTTTTACGATATTTCTGCTCAACCATTTTCTCTATGAATAGCCTAGGGAAATAGTCTTTCTGTTTTCCTTAGTAGAGATTCCTAAAATCAATATAGACTCAACATTTTCTAACCATAAAAAATTTAATTCTCTCATCCTTTTCATTAGTGGTAGCAATGAAACATCCTTTTTTGAGGACCACATCTAATTTTATGACTGTTAGAAGTTGGATAAATGATATTAACATGAATAAATATAATAAACCCTTCCCCAAATAACTCTTTTTATAATTTTATTCATCTTTCATTATCCCCAAACTCTAAGATAATGATTAGGTTCCATACAGATTTACGTATATATAATGAAAGGATAATATATTTTATGACATCTATAGACAAACCTATGGTGGATTTGTAACTTTTCAACACATGAAATAGAATATACTCATTAATTTTTCCTTGTATCAAAAAAATAATAACATGTAGTGAATCATTATCTCATTGAAATGTGCTTTTTTGATATGGAAGTGGTTAGATATTTAATTGTGATTTTTAGTGGCTAGAGGGTATACTATTCAGTGATGGTGGTCCAAATTAATTAATATGTATCTAAAATAATGATTGTGATATAATGAAAACCCCATAGTTTTGTTTGGTTTTTTGAAGATTATTTAATTCCATAAAAAATAACTTTTTGGATGGAGATAACCGAATAAATATTTTCGGATGGTGGAATTATTCTATGCAAATTTCACGAATTTTGGTATAAATAGTCAATCAGATGGATTTTAATATATGGAGTTCTAGTAGTCGATGTTCACTATGGTGGAAACAAAATTCTTGCACTACAATCGTGGAACCTAGTTATTGAAAATGTCATTAGAAGGTTTAACAATGTATTACAGGATTCCCTTGATCAATCGTATTTTCACCATGGTCCTAAAAAGGTTGTACAGTTAGTTCACCGGATGAGGACCTCTAGAAATATATGTTGTATACAAGATAGGAAGTGTGTGTTTTTATATTTAAACTGATGAATGTCCTGGACATCATTTTCATAGACTTTGAAAAGTGAATATTAATTTAATAATGAGTCTTTTATTTTCTTGTATGTCTCTAATGATTTTTTTTTATTTTTATCCTATAGATATAAAACGTTTTTATGAACAACATGATCATGTTCATATATTTATTTTTGTTTTTTTGAACAATTTATATTGTGTTTGTGTGATGATTAGGTGGGATCTTATCCTAGTTACAATGCATAAAATCAAGAGAAATTACTTTTTATATGAACCTTTTTCCAATGTTGTTTTTATATTTTCACTGTATAGGCTAAGAAGATCATAAGGATTCATGTCTAGTGGGTTTTATTAGATCCTATATAGTTTTAAAATAGCTCTTTGTTTTTATCAGTGATCGTATGATTTTGTCCTCATCTCCGATATTTCTCTACAAGTTCTATTAGAGTTATAGTTCTAATTCACTCATATTATTCAGTTTTCTCATATCCCTGGCTTGAATGTTTGATTTTAATTAGTTTTACTATTATTTTAAAAATGACTTCAATAGAATGGAATGTTCATATCAACATGTTTGATGGAATAGAAATTGAATTTTGGAATATAGAACTGGAGGATCTTTTGATGTAGAATTATCAGAATTATCTTTTATCTAGTGAATTTCCAAAGTAGATGGAAAAGAAGGAATATGAGTGTTTTCAAAATAATGCCTTATCTTGGATAATTATTTCACTTCCTCATAATGTATCTTTTAACATTTATGATATGAAAGATACTAAATCTATTGTGAAATCGTTGGTTGAAATGTATGAGAATTAAATGGATCTTAAAAAAATCAATGATACAAATATTTTTCAACATAATGTTATCAGATGGAAGACTGATATCAGATCACATGAATGATTTCATTATTATCTATGGTTAGCTTGAATATATGAAGGTAACTTTCATAGAATATTTTTGGTATTTTCTTATTCTATCGTAACTTCTAGAAAGCTAGTATTCCATAAATACAATAGTGAGAAACTCTAGTTAGAAGGCAGATCTGGTATTTGATGACATTCAGAACATGATCTTGAATGAGTAGTATAGGAAAAAAGAAGTACAAGATCCATCTATAAGTTCTCTTACTTCTACAATATGGTAATGGTCACATAAAAGGAAGGATCCCAAGTATAATAAATCATAAGATGATATGTCCCATATAATAAATCAAGGTAAATCAGTTGGTATATATCCTAAATTATTTGGGGGGGGGGATGTAAGGGAATGTAAATAATTATTATAGGAATCATATGGAGGATTCATATTCTAAATATATTAACTCTATTATTATAATGGATTGAAATATCTTTTTTTCTAAATGTAATCATTTTGGACGAATCATGGGATATTTACTATGGTGTGGGTTTTAATTCAATTGGTGAACGAGTGTACATGGATGATTATGTACCAAAAATCTTTCTTATATTACATCTTCTAGATTATGATTCTATAGAAATAGTTTGGAAAGGTTGTTTTAACATTCGATGGAAAAATGGAAGTGTCATGAGACTAAAATATGATTAAAATATTGCAGGTCTCTGAATGAACCTCACTTATATGGGGAAACTTGAGGATGATGGTTTTGGAATGAATGTTTCATAAAGATATTTTTTAAAAAACTATTGGTTCCATGGAAATTTCTTATAATTAATAGAAAAGAACCTTGTACTTGATC
Source organism: Viscum album (assembly GCA_963277665.1). NCBI lineage: Eukaryota > Viridiplantae > Streptophyta > Magnoliopsida > Santalales > Viscaceae > Viscum > Viscum album. Next base: position 206,634,124 of record OY728123.1, read on the forward strand.
AGAAAAAGCGATCAGAAGCACTTCGTAAGATGGTCTGAAACTTTTCAACTATATGTTTAGTCACCTCAATGAGAATATTTTGAATGTTCTATGGGAAAATTCAATAAATCAAATTTATCACACTAACATTGTATACATTGATAATTCTATTTTGTGGATGTAAAATAGATGTATTGTATTTTAGTATTATATTCAGTGAATTTTTTTGTCCATTAGATATTTTGAATGAAATTTTAAGTCTCTATTGATATAAAATAGTGGGTAGTACACCAGATTCAACATTCATAACTTTTTCCAAAGGAAGTGTATCAGTTATAAGAAGATAGATCCTTAAAATAAAAAAAATAGAGTTGTTGAAAGGATGAATCATACTTTATAAGAGAAATCCCAGAGTATGAAACTTTACTCTGGAATTTCTAAAGGAAATTTGGATGATGTTATAAATAAATTAGGTTATTTGGTGAATAAATTTTTGGCTTTAGATGTGGGGTTAGATCTTCAGGAAGATCAATTGTTATTTAAGTAACTACATGTGAACCATATTAGTGTATTTTTAAGTATTTTTTATGTTCATATCGATGATAACGATTAAGATAGGATGGGGGAGATATCCAAGGTGTGGTTTCTCATCGAATGTGGTGATCATAACTATAGATATCATCTATGGGATTATGAAAAGTAACAAAATCATCAGTAGTATAGATTTTATTTTGAATAAATTAATTCTATTGAAATATGAAACATTGATGAAATGAAGGATATGATTTAATATAATCAGACATATGATACCAAATGGACTCCATGTTAGGATGATTTCATGGGAACATCAAAATATGGTGCTCTGTTTATCAGTCTAATGGGTAGAGAATGTTCAAATAGACATATACCATATGGAGAATGTTCAGATGCATGGTTATTGGATCGAGTGGTTCCATCAGATAAATATATGGTTTTGCTGAGAGGATCCAATCATATGAAAAAACTAGTTTAGGGAATTGGGATGGATATTAACTTTCTAATTTTAATGAACACTAGAGAACTAGAATATCAAAAAGTATTTTCAATTGTAAGAGGCTTAAAATAATGATAATCATCTATGGAGGCAAAAATGAATTCATTAAATGTCAAAAAATACCTGGGAGTTGAATGAACTACCATACGTAATATGATCGAAAAAAAGGGTTTTTAATTTTAAATATGAATATGATGGAAGTAATAGACACAATATAAGACTAGTTTGGAATAATATTTATTAAAAATATTGACTTGAAATTTCTAAAATTTTCTCACTAATAATTAAGTAGACAACCATTCAAATAATGGTCATCATTTTTTATCATATGATCACCACTATAATTATTTGGATGAAAGGACAAATTTTCTTCAAGGATATCTAGAGGATGAAATTTACATGATATTAAAAAAAGGTAATGGAATTAATCAGAAAGATGATATTTTTTTGTTTAAATTATCTATTTATGGATATATGAAATTTCCATGATAGTGGAATCAGAAGTTAAGTAATTCATTTTTATGAAAAGATTAATTCCATGTTATTCATATCATTATTGTTATTACAACGAATAGGAATAAGAAACATATATAATATTTTTCTGTGTTTCAATGATATGACGATCAGGGATATAAAGTTAAATCAGATTTAGGATCTGAAGAGGAATTTATCAGTAAGGATTAAGATAAATAACCTCATATAATCCTGGAATATCATGGGTAATAGAATTGATAGGGATAGAAAAACTAATTCTTTAGTTTTATCCTATGAGGAATAAATTGTGAAGGTTATAGAGGAGATCCGAATGAATTTTTGTAAACCTACCTCAACCACCCTTTACATACACAATATAATTTTTAATGCGTAGTATCCATTAATAGATTAAGAATCTCTTGATATATAAATGATGTATTTTTCTTCATATGAAGTAATTTTTATATATACAATTATATTCAAACAACTGAGAATTTAATTTGTATTGGTATTTTCAAGTTGCTTCATGTAAAATCCTAGATAGAAATATTAGGAATTTGTGAAATGGATCATTTTATACCTTAATGGATAAGAATATGTATCTTTATGTTTTGGAGATGATGGCAGTTCAAGGGATTTATAAAAGAATATTTTTTGGAGTTAAATTATTCTTGGTAAAATAATATAGTTTTTCTTGTTATGTTTAGTAGAATATTGGCCAACTATATGTCTTAGTTATATCCAGTCATTAATTTATGTACAATATAATTATTATATGTAATTACTATTTGGGAATGGAAAGAGTTGATATAGTTCATGTGATTTCTTAAGGAACATGTACAAGTATTGAACAATGGAATACTATTATGTGATTGCCAAATTCCCATCCATCATCATATTGTCCAATGTTTCATATAAAAATAGAACACATTAACATGATATATCACTTTATATAAATCATACTAGAAGATAAAGTGATTGAGATATAAAATATTTTTGGAAAGAAGAATCTTGAAAACATTTGGACAAATCTGGTCCTCCAAGAATTCATAAGGTGACATTGGGCATTGTTAGAAAAGTTTGATCATTTAGAGAGGATATCACTACTTAAATTAGATAGAGGATGATATCAAGAAGAAGGATAAATGAATTTGGAATTCTAAAGCAATATTCCACTGTGAGAATGTAAGGTTTTTTTAATATTCCTATGTTGTATTGGATAGGGTTCTCAAGAAATATATCTTCAATCATATATTTTTGGGAATCCTTATTTAGGGGTTTATATGATTCAGGAGGAAAGAGTCCATCAGACAGATTTACAACAGTTAGTATTCACCAAGGTGGAAGATCAATTCGTTAGTTGAATTCCTAGTAATGGTTTTTAGAAGATTAATTGGAAGCTTAAATAGTGAATAAGTGTCTTACCTTATTCAATGGGAGGATTATTATGTTTCTCTAGATTAGATGAAACCATTTCCCCATATGAATAACTCTATAAATATATGTGGTTCCCTAAACTGAATCTGTGTGGTGGTCCTTTTCAACTGATGAGAGTTTTTGATCTCATTGTTTGTGACTTTTTTAAGTGCAGAGGAAGTGAGAAATGAGTTTTGTATTCTTTTTCATCTCCTCAATTAATTTTTTTAGTAGTGTCCCATTTATTTAGGTTGTTTTTAAAAATACGTAATCATGTTTTTACATTTATTTTTTATTGTTCGTTTAATGTATGTTTTTCAGTTTTTTAAGGTGATTAGGTGTTCTCTCATCATTATTTTAGTAGAAAAATATAGGAGAAGGTAACTTTTAGAAAAACGTTTGTTTGGGGTTCTTTGGAAATTTCTGTTTTGTGGGATGGGATGATCATAAGGAAATATGTTAGGTGGTATGATAATATTTTGTCCATTGTATGAAGTTATCGTTGTGTTTTTCTAGTGATCAAATAGAGTTCTCCCCTTCTGTAACCTTTCCCAAAACTTCAATACCATCCACACTATACAAATTCTCACATTCAAATTATAGGATCCGTTATAACATGGTTTCCACTAAAAAATTTCAAGATGTTCAAAAACTCACCCTCATTAATAACACATGGATGATTCTTCTTATAAAAGTTTATATCCATATAAGTTTTAGTAGGTCTAGGTATTTAAATAGTCTCTTAAGCTTTTCGTGGAAATTATTCTTCATCATTCATATAAAGGATATTTAATTTATAATAGTTTATCTATGGGTTATTATCTAGTATGATAATATACCATATATCTATAAAAAACATGAATCTAATTAGTTTTTTTCTTGGAAATATAATATTAATTTTCTTTTAAAAACATTTATGATATATCCTCTATTTCCTAGGATAATTATTCTCAGATTGATAGGGAATTACTTATTATATTCCATATTCAGGATAAGAATGATGGTCGACAAATAATTTCCAACTCCCGATATTAGATCATACACTTCTACTATAGTTACCTAATCATTTTTACACATATTATTACTTGATTCATGAACATGAATATCCATTAATACAACTCAATTATTATAAATTAAAATTGTCTTTGGAATAAATGTTTCTTAATATATAAAAGGAATATAAAAAATGGAATCTGTAATTTATTCTCTATAGTGATCTACTAAAATACATTTGACCTCATTAATCAATATGATAAAGCCTATGGAATACATAAAGTAATTCGGAGATAAAAATCATATTAATGTAATACACATGATAAAAAGAATAATATGTGAGTCAAAGTATAGTGTGACAACATAAAAGATAAGGTAAATGATTAATCAAGTGGAAGTATAAGATAAATAGAATACCATCATAAGATAATGGAAACATTAAAAATCTTAAATGACATAAAAATGATATAAAAATAAGTAGAGGTTGAATTCTAAGGCAAGATCACATGGTTCATTGAGTCTCATAATGGATTAGGTTCACCCATTAATCTCATACATGACACCTCGGGAGACTAACATATTACCCAATGCATTGGAGGAATATGTAATTATGGGACCAACAATTACATATATTTCATGAATATAAATATACATTACACATATTTATATCAGCAATATAGTATAAACCTAATAATTTCCTATGGAATGAAATGTGTTAAGTAATGTAATATCAGAACATAATCCAAAGAGATTCCTTAAATATTGCATTGATGATACAGTCATAATGAATGAGTTACCCCCATAAAATTAAGTGATAATAATATATAAATACATGTGAGAGACATAAATATATATATTATAATCATTAACTATATTTAATGAGTTTTAATGTGAGTTAGAGAGAGAATAGTCATAACCTGATGAAAATCGTGGGTTATAAATACCCCTTACATTGGACCGATTTTTCACGCGTGTTATTTATATCAAAAAATAATAAAATTAAATAATTATTTATCTAATTAATAACCTTTTTCAATTTTAAAATTCAGTTTAATTTATTTTTTACCATGTCATATTCTCTTAGTTGAATAATTATAATTTCATCTAATGTTTTACCGACAAAGAACTCATAATTTTGGTGAGTTGATTAAGGTAAAATATATTATTAACTCATAATATTTTTAATTTTAACCATGAAATATTTTTAATTTTAATAAATAAACTATAACATTTAAATTAACCATAAAACATGGTTATGAAAATTTAATTCTCTTATAATTATAGGATGGTGGATTGTACGTATGCAAGAGTAACATGTATATTTTTTGAAGATCATAATAGAATTATTATAAGTTTTATTTTATCATTTCAGGATTATAATTATATATAAAACATAATATAATTTCTTTAAATACCCTTACAAATACCATCTATGTGATGAATTATCAAAAATTATTCACTTCTCATTACGAGGTGGTAGTCTACTGTACACACGAACGATGTTATAATTTATCCAATTGTTGATAAGGTTGGAAATAATATGATATATTTTCCTTAAAATGATTAATATAACATTAATTTTATATAAAAACTTTTAATTAACCCTTATTACCTTGTATTTAAATTTTAACTAAAAAACTAATCACATCTCTTCATGAGACATTAGTCCATCTTACACATGAGTAACATTATCATATTCTATATGAAATGGGAAGTATAAAAGGATTATATGATATTATAATTATATAAGTATAATTTTATCATAGATATAATATATAAATATTATATACATCATTAAAACAATATTTTAGAGGGTGTAATGGAAATCAATTTACATCAGTTCATGAAGTGGTAGTCCACTATAAACACAATAAACAGTTTCATTTCCAATTTGAGTTAGGAGGATATGGTTGTATTTTATTACCTTAATATAGAAAAACATAGTTATGTTTAATATAAATTGGTTATTTCAATAATTATTTATTAATAATTTAAGTATGTATAAAAATAAATAAAATAAAATTCTTATTCAAGGATTCTACCTCTTCATCCAACAACTTCTTTTGGTTTAATCCAAAATCATTTCTAGGAAGGATTTTTAAAAAGCCAATGATTTTATGATGAGTGGAGAGATTTTAGATAGTTTTTTGGTTAGTTATTGGATAAAACTATTATTTCTTGATGTTTTAAGAAGAGTGGATAGTGGGTGACCTTTTATAAGTGGGTGAGAGGACACATTGAGAATATTTTAAAAGAAAAAACTACACACACGTTTTACTCATGCAATATGGAAATAAAATGTAAAAAAAATCAAACATAGAATATATAAGGTTAAAATAGAACCATATGTATGTAATTAGACAATTTTGGGATCATTTTTAACAATTATTGTTTTTTGACCCCTTCCCCAATAAAATTTCATTTCTTTAACTACGAGAAATAATATTTATTATTTTCACTATTAATTATGGTAAAAAATTAAGATGTAATTAATATAAATTTTTTTTATTATGATTAAAAATAAGGAATCCATTTCTTCATGTTCAACTAACATAAGATGATAGTTTTAATTTAAAATTAAACTCATAGATATGTTAAGAAAACAGTTTTTCAAGAAAATAATTATTTAAGTAAATGATGACATAATATCAACTATATGATGCGTAAAAATACATAAATTAATATATATTAATATTTATAAAAATATAATCTATAATTTTAATTTTAATCATTCAACATGATCAGTTATTTTAATAATTTAATACGGAGAAACATTATGCACATTGAAATAGTTTTCAGAAAACAAAATATTTATATAAACTCATAATAAAATATAGTATAAAGATGATTTAAATATAATTAGAATGATTAAATATAATATAATGATACTTATAATATCTAAATAAAAATTTTACTTTTAAATGAATTTAATTATTAAAATAAATGATAGTTTTATTGTTATTTTTTAAAATTTACTAAAAAATTATTATTCTCCAAAAAAACACGAAACATCAAAATATGTAAAAATCATTATGATGATTTAAAGAATGTGGTTCATTTTAAAAAAATATTCAAAAAAATCAGAAATTAATTATAATATTTTATCATAGAAGTAATGAAAAATATTTTTTTAAAAGTGATATACTTTTATTAAAAAAATAGTTCTTATTCCAAAATGTTTATAAATACATTTATATCGTATGGTACCTTTATTTAAATTTGGAAAATTATTTAATAAAATTCATATCTTTACATTTAGTGGCTATTTTAAAAAATTTATATTTTAATAAAATGGAGTGGTTTATTTAAATTCAATTATTTGTGCTAACTATGCTATCGAAATTTCATTTTGAAAAAACACATTACGTTACAATCTTCCCTTCATAAAAAATTTCCCCATCAAAATTTCATATTACATACTATTTCATAACCTAGGGAGTGTACTTCAATTTCACCACCTATTATAGTTCCCATTTTGACCCAAAAACATGTGGTTTCACAAAAAAAAACACTGATTTGGTGAGTTTTCTTGTTTCATAGACCTTTATCTCTAAAATCTAATATCTTCACCAGATATTCTTCATATGAAAGGTATTTCTCCAATGGAACCACCTCTCAATTCAGTCAATGATAGGGGTCTGGTATGTACTTACTCAAGAGGTATACATGTAGCACATCATGTAGTTGAGATAGTCTTGTTGGAAGTTCTCGTTGATAGGCCAACTTTATGATGTGATCACGAATCTCAATGTGGTCATTTTATCCACGACTAAGCTTTATATTCTTCTAAAAAACCCATTACTTTATTCTATGATGATATAAAAATGAACACCATATCTCCAACATCAAACTCCTTGTCTCAATGATGATTTTATAAATTTATTTTTTATCAAAATTTAATAGATTGAACATTATCTACCATCTACTATACATTATCAGGTCCCATCAGATTATTCTCTCTAACTTCACACTAGTGTGTTAGATTTCGACCCAACTTTCAATTAAATTACTTATAAGGTGAAATTTTACTACAATAACATATGTTATTTTTATGTGATAAATCTACTAAGAGAAGTTATTGATACTAAAATCCGTGGAAATACATTGAATAAGAAATTATTTTATTGTATATAGTTTTGATGTGTCTTTTAGATTCACCGTACGTCTTCTGGTGATAAAAATTTCTGAATCCATGTTCATTATCTAAATCTCACGGAAGGATTCTCAAAAACCTTGAGGTGAACCTCATATATTGAATCATATAATATATAGAGTGTAATTCGATTAAATATTACAACCTATCTTATTTATATCCTATTGGGTTATTAAAGAGATAAATATCCCACTATTAAAATGAAATTTGTCAACTTTATAAGGTAACGGAGTACAACCCTGATGGAGTTATTTCTTTTATATTTCCTAGTGAGTCCTAAAATTATATTCATGTTTTTTTTCAAATTTACATATTATTATGGGAAATGGTTTCATCATACACTTTATCTTATGTTATTCAGACTTTACTTGTTTTCATTCCAAGCATCAAGATACAAATTCCAAAATCATCAACTTCATGTTATCCAACTATTCATTTTTCTTTAGATCTCAATATATATTAGTGCTTAATAGATAAATAGGAAATTATAAAAAAGTAAAATCATCTACAACCTCTCTCGTAAGCTCTATTTTTAATGGGAACTTGTCTTTGTCTCAAACCATATAACCCCATGTTCAGAAAAGTTTAACCAAAAGTATTTGTTTCATTTTTATATAGCACCTCATCCCCTTTCTGGGACTCCATGACCATATCATGAATTAATGGTTGATAAGTTATTTGATAAAAGTAGGATGAGGATCCTTTAATTATTCCAGTATATATCCTTTCAAAATCTGAGGATATTTGGTCTTTTTAAACTATCATCATTGAAAAAATTTTCAAATCATTCCAACTTAAATCATCTTTCACTTTATTTTATTTCCCAAGAGAGTATTGGATTGGTCGGTTGGAGTTACTAATTAGTTATAACCATCTTCAATGGATCATTCCTTGATCCTTATATGTAAATAAATATTTTAGACTCTTGTAATTTTTACATATTTCACTCATAATTACATAGAGTTAATGTTTTCATTTCTTCAATGTAAATATCACTACTAAAAACTAAAAATAATTATTTGTATATTTTTTCTCATGAAAATTATGATACCTATAGGAATATGCTATAAAATAATAATTTTTGATTATTAAATATTCAAAAACCTTCTTTTATGCAACATTGTTTACCAAAAATATTTCACCACTTGAGGGTAGTGTGAGTACTAGTGTAGTGATAAGCCTCTTTTTCAACTCATGAAATCCCTATTCACATTCATTGTTCCATGAAAACAATAATCCCTTCTATTTTAGATTGGATAATAGGTTTTATAATTCTGATACATTTTTCATAAATCATCAGTAACATGCATCTAATCCTAGGAAATTACATATCTCAATTAAAAATGCTATTCTGGTCCACTCCACGGTCACTATAGTCTTAGAAATATAAAAACAAACCCTTTTATTGGTGATAATATTACCCATTTATGAAAATTACTTCGTCCAAAATTCATATTCACTAAACATTGAATATATTTTCTACTTATTCAATGCCTTCATAATAGTATCCAAATAATCCTTACGCTCCGCCATAATTTTAGTGTAAATAAAAATATCATCTTTAAATCTACCAGAAATTTGTTGAGGTAATCCCTAATGAAAAAATTAATTATTTCCATAAATATTACTTGATAATAATTGAGTCTAAAATTTATTAACATGAACTCATAGTTTCCACAACTTGTCTAAAAGGAAACATTAGGAATATCATCCTTATTCTCCATTAATTAGCGTCATCCTAATAGAAGGTACACCTTAGGGAAATACTGATTCCCAAAAAGTTGATCAAACTAGACATCAATTTTTGGTAGGGGATAATTTTTCAAAATGATTATTTTTTTGGGTTCACAATAATCAATATAGAGGTGCATTGACCAGTCCTTCGTCATAATAAATAGGATTAGTTCACCCCCGATGAAGAACATGGTCATATAATCCCTTTAACCTAATTATCCTGTAGATTCTCCATTTGATCCTCAAGTTCAATAGTTACCATTCAATATGCAGTCTTGAAAATTTTAAAATATCTAGGTTTAATATCGATTAAAAATTTGACCTATCAGATAGGAGGAAGACAAAGAAACTATTTGGTGAATAAATTAATATGATTCATCATAATTGTCATATCTTCAATCATGAAATTTTACTTATACTGAATTGATTCAAAAATATAGTTCTTTTAGATAAAAAATATCCATTATTTGGATGATTAAATAAAAGAAGATTCATCCTCCATCTTTCAATTATATAGAATTTGATGGTTATTTTAGATTCTGAGGATAATTTCCTTTTCTCATAATTTTTTATTAGATATATAAGGAAAGAAAATCCATTCCCATTATTCTATCAAATTCTACTAAAAGAAGTATCCCAGGGGTTTCTAGGATGTTCAACCTGAAAATATTGATATATGATGAGTTATATACATAGGATTATATAATTGAATCATTCATCATCTTCACTGATTACTCACCTTCAATGTTTTGATGTGGTGCTATAATTTTTCTACTAAAAGTGCATGATATTGAAGAATGTGTATAAAGAGAATGAAAAAGAATGACTGATATTTTTGAATAAAAAACCATCTTACCTATCATTACATAATTTTTAGGATTCAACTTTAAATTTGTGATGGAATAAGCTCTTCCATCCTCTCAATAACTAAGAGGTTTTTTCATTGGTTATAATTAACAACCCTTAGCTTAGTGAATTGGTCAACATAGTGTCCTTATACCTTATAGCTGTAACATTGGACAACAATATGTGGGTAGGTTGGAGCATTCCATTGTTCCATTATATTAGCTAGTTTCTCTCATCAGAAATCAGTATCGTGATGCCCTTCCTTCTCAAATATAAAGAAATTCTTGTTCCCTTTTAGAAAATTTCTAGGATAATTCTCTCCAAACATTTGAAAAATGGTATTTTAGACATAATTTATGATATTATATTTCTCATTTATATTACTAGTGTTAAACTCAATTTTCCACTTCTTATCCTTGGGAGATACTTGAGTTTTTTTTATCATCATCTTGAGTTTGAAGGAATATCGGAAAATTTCTTAAATGTTATTGAAGTCTCAAATTTTGAATGATTTTTTTAGAATATGATTTATCCCACTAAATAAGTGGTCAAATTTTATTTTTTAAGAGATAAACAACCCATAGGCATATTGTGAACATCTTGTATGTTTTTCTACGTACACCCCAATGGATTTATCATCCGCTAACTTGAGGATAATATAATCCATATCGAATTTTATTCAAATAGTGGGAGGAAAATATTTCTCTAAAAACCTTTTTCTGGAATTACTATCACTCTATCACTTTGATATATTCCTTAGGGATCATATTTTCTATCCACATATACCATTTACTCGCTTATCCCTTAGTATAATAAATAGCCATTGTAAGATTCACTTTCTCAAAAAATTAATGTATAGATAGAATAATCTCTATAGATTTGATCCATTATTCCTCAATTAATAAATCAAAAAATCCACTAAATATTGGAGGCCTTTGTGACATAAAATTTTTAACCGAAACCTTCCCTTTCATGGGGGGATTTAGACGTTCCTCCCAATTCATGTTTTTGTTCATATCAAGAGTTATAGGAGAAATTATTTTCATTACGTTCCCAACTCTTTCTAACGCCATGTTGGTAAAATCATTTGGGAATTTATCACATTGACCCTTCCAATGGTTATTAAATCAGTTTCTCCTATTTCCAGCCATTTGAGTAAATATAAAGGAGAATTTAGGATGATTATTTTTAAAATTTTATATATGTACTTGGTAAACTATGAAAATTATAGAGATAAATCATAAATTAAATATATTCCTTATCATAGGAATTTATTAGTTTCAACCTAAATTATCCATGAAATATTAATTAATATAATATCATCGGTATTATTTAGTATTATTAATGGTTAATAAAGATTTTTTGAACTTCAAAATCATATCCCCTAATAGTGTCAAACTAGTGGTGGATTAATGTCTATTATCTTATACCAAGAAATTATTAGGTGAATCCCGATATGCATTTCTTGAAGTTATTTCCCCTATGTACATATGAATTAGAATCATATCCACTTATAGTATCCAAACTGTGATGTGTTTTCTTTTATATCACACACCCTATACTTCACAAAGGATCCATGATATTTTTCTATACATAGTCTTATAAATGTAGTTATCATTAGGCTTATCCCTAAGGTTCTCATTGAGGTTTTCTTATCCTAGCATCCAATTGATAACTAAAAATTTCCTTTGATACCAACTATAGAGACCCAAAACTTTTAAAACATATTATTACATGATTCTTAAACATAAATATCAATTAATACAATAAAATGATTGTAATTATTTAATTTTATTGGGTTACATGGTTATTAATACATAAATTGAAACTTAAACTTAGAATACTTATTTTATTCACCATAGTGAGATCTTAAAATCCATTTGAGAACCTGAATTTTAATGGTTTAAAGAGGGGAAAAAATAAAAGGTTGAGTTGAAATCCTAGTATGGGAATAACCATGACAAGGAAGCATAACATGTGATTTAAAGGTATATCATGCTATCATAACAGAGAAAAACATGTGAAATAAATTGTAAAAATAAAATAAATAGAATAATATTAAAGTTTAATTGGATGATAGTATGTTTTAATGGTAAAAAAATTAAATAAATATATGTTAATGGTAACTACCAAGACAACATCACATAGAGGGAATAGTCCCATAATGGATTAGGTTTCCTCCCTAATATCACACATGATGCCTCGTAAGACTATCCAATGTATTGGAGGGATATATAATTGTTAGAACAAAAATAACATTAATTAAATGTACATGAATATTTTTTTCATATATGTATACTATTCATAAAGAACAAATCTAAGAATCTCACATGGAAAGAAATGGGTTTCACAATGTTGTCTCAAAACATAATGAAAAGATAATCTTTAAAAAAGGAATTTGAGAGCTGGTAATAAGGTATATTTTACCCCAAAAATGGAAGGGAAAAGAATATAGGTTTACATATGATATATATATATATATAATTTATAATCATTACATAACTTTAATTGGAGACAAAGTGAGTTAGGGAGAGAATGTTCATAACCCAAAGAAAAGGTTCAGTTAGAAAGATCAATTACCTTGAGAAATTTTTTTAACATGTGTTCATTATATACTTCAATAATAAACATATATTAATTATTAACTTGATTATAAACCCTTTTCATGTTTATGACTCTTTTAATTTTAATTTTATCATGTCATATTCAATAACTTAACGAATTAATTTTATGTTGGATATTTTAAAGACAAGTGTATCATATATCCAAAATCACTTCGGTACATTGAATATGTTCAATATAATATTAAATAATAATGTAAATAATTTAACCATTATGTAATTATAATTTTTATACATAAACTATACATTTTAAACTAACCATGATAAAAGGTTATAAAAAATGTACTACGTTACAATTATGATGATGGTGGGTCATTTATATGCGTGAGTTACATTTTCTTTTTTTGATTATCATAAAGGAAATAAGTAATGTTTTATTTCATATTTATAGGATTTTAATTATATCATAAATATAATATTATTTAAATATCTTTACACATGTAATCCATATGATTTGGTTTTAAAAAATAATCACATCGCTTTGTGAGGCGATATTCCACCGTAAACACAATCGACATTACAGTCTATTCAATAAATGAAGACGTAAGAAATTATATGATAAATTTATTTTACATAATTATTAATATTTCATAATATATTATATAAAATAACATAAATTCTTATTACCCTCCATTTATATAATAAGTTAAAAACAGGTCACATCACTTCATAAGGTGATACTCTGTCACACACACGAGAAACATTATTATATTCTCTAAGAAATAGAAAGTTAAAAGTTATGTGTGATATTATTATTAAATATATATAATTATATCATTAATATAATATATAAAAATTAAATAAATCATTATATATGTCTATGATAAGAGGTTATGCAAAATGAATTATGTCGGTTCGTGAGGTATTAGTCTGCTATATTAATGACCAACAATTTCATTTCCAATTTATGGGATGAGATTATGGTTGTAGTTCATCAAGATACAGTAAAAAAATAATTTATAGGAGATATAATGAGGTTATTTTATCTTAACTCTGTAATTATATTTGAATGATGTATAAAAAGAAATAAATTAAAATGATCAGTTAAGGATGTTACCTCTTCATCAGACAACTTTTTCAGGTCTTCAACAAAGCCTTTATTGGTTGGATTTGTAAAAAAATAATGATTAAATGATTTGGGGAGTGAATTAAGGAATTTATATGGGTAGGTATTGTCCTTACCAATGTATTATGAATGTGTATAGAGGGAAGGATATGGTGTGGCATTCTATAACTGCTGGAGAGGGAAGACTTGAAATTTTTGGAAAGAAGTAATTGCACCGAAATTTTTCACATTCCAAAAGGATAAAAAATGTACCATTTTCAAACCATAGAATATATAAGGTTATATTATGACCATAATGTAGTAATTATAATCTTTTTGTGTCACATATAATACTTATACTTTTAATTTAACACCCTATTAAACCATTCTTACCTTAACTCTTGTAAATAATTTATACTGTTTTCACTATTAATTATGATGAAAAATTATGTTAACCTAAGTAGTAAATATAAATTATTATGATTAAAAATATCGAATAATTTTTTCAAATTACTCTCCCTATATTTTGAGAATTTAATATAAAATTATACACACATACTTATTGAAGATTTTTTTTCATGGAATGCATTTTTAAGGAAAAAATGATTTCATATTAACTATATGAACAATAATAATAATCAAATAATTTTAAATTAATATGTATATATTTATAATATATATTTTTCATTTAAATAATTCCTCATTAGGGGTTATTTTAATTATTTAATATGGGGAAGCACTATGACATTTTAAATAGTTTTCAGAAAAATGTTTTTTGAAGCCTAGAAAGAAACATATAATAAAATCCAATATAAAGATGATATAAATGTAATAAATTTGATGAAATATAAAATAAAAATAATTTTAAAATTAAAATATAAATTTTAATTTTAATTTAAATAATTTATTAAAATAAATGATCTTTTTATTGGAATTTTTCACTATTCAATAAAAAATTTAATATTCTCTAAAAAACCCCAAATTTCACATACGTTTATATAGATATGTAGATTTCAAAATCTCTATTAAATTTATGTAATAAGATTTATAAATTTATCATAAAATAATTATAGTAATTTCTCACAAATGTAATAAGAAATCACTTTTCAAAAAAATTCTATTGATACCATAGGGAGTTTAATCCTAATTTTTTATAAATTCCTTTTTATTGGCTAATAACATTATATAAATTTAATAAAGTAGTTAATCTTATTAATAAATATAAATTTGTCATAAAATATAAAAAAATCATATTTAAATAATAATATTTTAATAACATTTTATGGTACTTTTAAATTTGATGTTTGATGTTCAACAATCTATCAAACATATCATTATTTTCGACAAAACATGGGGTATTAAACTTCCTATGGGGTGTGTCATTGAGCATCCATATAACTGAAAGACCATTATAGTATGAAATATGCCCCTTAATGCTATCTATACTATTATTGAGCAAGGGATCATATTTATTCTTGCTCTAAGGTATGAGGGTAATTAAATAGTCTAATATTACCAAAGGTGCCCGAGATGAGAAAAATAATGGTATCTTTGAGATATGGAAGTATTCTATTCTAAACAACAATACAGAAAACCTTTATCTAGATGTATGTGGAATCTCCCATAAGTTTTTCTTATTTAAAACAATCTCTTTCTATATTTTCAGATATCATGGTAATTGAACTAATTCTTGATGTAATGATATGTTAATATGAATTTTTTATGAATATTTCAAATAATATAGGTATATTAGTTTTTTTGATTAATTTTTAAGGGAATTTAATGTTTTGGGAAAGATTATTTTATTAAATTGGAAACTACTTAGGTTCATCCACACTCTTTCTATTCCTTTTATTCTTATTATATTTAAAACCTTTTTCTTCGTGTTTACCTAGTGTATAAATTGGGTTTATCACATTTTCCTCAATGTTCTTTATATTTCATGATTCCATGAATACCATATATTTGATTCCAAATTAAATTAAAATTTTATCTTGGGATATCCAACAGTTATTTCTATATTTATTTAATTGTTTTAAAGGAAAATAATGGGTGTTAATGACTTATAATTTCTCATAGGGTTCTTCTCAATTATGTTAGGAAGTTTTCATATATCAATTTTGTTAAAACATCATTCTAGTTATCTTATTTATAGCTCTCAATTTTTCATCATTGAATTTGGTTGAGATTTTTCAGACCGATGTTGAACTTTTTTTGTGTTGAGTTTATATATTTTGAGAAAAACCTTCCAATAGATTGTTATAATATCCTGTTTATTTCATTATCATAGTTAGGGAATATAAACTTTCTTTGGTTTTGAAACTATTGTGTAGTTAATAGTGGGAATCTAGAAGTAGAAGTATATCTAATCACACTATTCACTCTCCAAAATATGTTTGGATGATTCTTTTATCCATGATTGAATTTAATTAAGGTAGTGTAACTTGTAGTTTTATTTTCATGGCCCAAATCCAACAATGTTAAAATTTATATTGAATTAGAGAGGTAGGTCAATGTTATGAAAAAAATTTCTAGAGCGGCCAATCAAACCACAATGGTGACAATTATCTATACGAGAGTGATATAACTTTTCATTAAAAAATACCAACATATTGAATGGAATCATGTTGACTAGAATTTTATTCTTTTCCTATATATGCCCCTTATAATTTAACATGTGTCCATTTATTTTTTCACATGATTACTGAAAAAATTATTTAATTATACAACATTA
Source organism: Viscum album (assembly GCA_963277665.1). Classification (NCBI taxonomy): domain Eukaryota; kingdom Viridiplantae; phylum Streptophyta; class Magnoliopsida; order Santalales; family Viscaceae; genus Viscum; species Viscum album. The sequence continues at coordinate 206,651,152 of OY728123.1, forward strand.
TTATGATTGAAGGCTCTACATCAAAACTAATCTACCATCATTTGATGGTAATGGGTGGTGCTATTGTAAAATGTATCCCTAGGAATGTTTGGAGTCCAATAATGTCTGGTAAAATTTCTTATTAAACCTCATAATCTATCCCATGTATCATGGAGTCCCTCGCAATCATCTGATGTGATTTTTTTGTTCTTATTCCTAATATCAATTCTCTATATTCTTGGGTAAATATTCAACAAATATCATTTAATTACCTAATTACTTATATCAAAAATATAATCATATAATTATTGAAACTAGTTTCTAGATTTTATTATAAGGAAAAATTGAAAATCATCAATCCTTAACTCTTACTCTTGTGATCCATGAAGTAAATGTATCTAAACCACACTACAGAAATCCCTAATAATGTCAAGGGAGTCTTAATTGGTAATACATTGATTGATTGAATTATAGAAAGGTGGGATTTTTTTATCTCATAGTTTCAAGACATAAGGTTCATCCTAATACAAGAGGGTTTACTATAGATAAGTTGTAGCTAAAACTCCTTAAGATGATACCTATCAACTAATTTTTCTTTAGGATGAGGTGGAATTAAATTTTCAAGGAAATAAACTACCTCCATATTTTCTATACTTATTACATTCTTATTTTTTTATGATAATTAAAATTTTTATCAATTTTAGATACATGATTCCCAAAAATTTTATATTTAGTTCTCGTATGCATCCACATACTGGATTTCAGTAATGTTCAAAAAGGATTAAAAAGTAACACAGCAAATATTAATTTTTTATTTTTTTTAATCAGATTTGTTTTTTTTAGTTTTTTAGGTTTTATTTTTATATATACCTACCTCGATAAAATTTCCTAAATATGATGAGTTTTTATTAGATACAAAAAATTAATTAATTATTTCCCTATAGAAAATACTAATCATTTTATATGGCTCAAACCCATATAGAAGGTGTTTTTTTGTGGAAAATTATAAGAAAAAACAATCAAAAATAGAAGAGAAACACCAAAAATCAGGAAATAAGTGAAATTGTGTTTTATTAATCTGCATTATGTGCTTTATGAACAATTTAATGTTGAAAATAGATCATATTTAGAATAAATAATGTGTAAAAAATAAGTGTTATAAACTATAAATGAATAAGTTGCGTGAAAGACTAATTGTCTACCTTTAAAAATTTTATTTCTTTCTTGAAAATAAATGAAAAAAATTATAAATAAATTCCCTTTCCCAACTATTGAGAGGGTTGTCCACCAAATGGTTTGGTAACCTTCTTTTCTACTAATAAAGATATGTAGTGAGGTAAAATTTGACCTTGGTCCCACCGAGATAAAATTATAATCGATGTTGGTGTGTTATTTTTTAATTAGAAACCTATGATAAAATATTTTAAGAAATAAATATTAATGTTTTAAAAAGATAATCAATATCAATGGGTGTTGATTCCTACAAAATTTTACATTATTGTTTGTAAGAGATAAGTATATAATATAATCCTAATATTGATATTGAAATATAAAATATAGAATGTAAGACAACTCAATTTCATTTCCCCTAATAATACTTCAGCTGAAAATCATGTTTGGTATATTCAAATACAATAGATAATTCATAACAACAACCTAATAAATGAGAATGAAACATAAAAGATTCCTCTCAACTGGAAATCATTATTTCTTATTCTAGTTTCTACCGAATCAATTCACTTCCCCGTTTTTACAACTTAACGGGTTTAATGGATAATATATTTATTTATTCCTCTATCTCCTCATAGGAATACATCTTTTAATTTTTTAATGATGATTCATTCCAACTCTAACTCCGTAGTTAGCTCTACTGGGTCATCTCAAATCTTGAGAATCCATATGGATGATATTATTGTTGGCCCTCTTCTTCATGTGACTCAATTTAAACCCTATTTTAAAATTTTATGCCCATGTGAATCATGACCCACATGATCATGATTCTTCATTTCAATATTCCTTTTAAATATTTACTGTTATTCCTTAAGGGTCAAGTTTCACATGGTCCCTAAAACCTCTAGTTTGATTCAAGAATTCGATAAAAATAAATTAATTACCAAAATTGATGTTGAAAATAAAAATATTTAACATTTTAACATATAAATAAATATATATAAAATAAAAAAAATAAATTACAAAAGGATTTATTAATAAAATTCTCACAAAAAATTATCCCAAAATATTTATTCCTTGATACATAATAAAAAATTAATGAATAAAATGTTTAATAAATTGATCACAAAAATAATCAGTATTATAAAATAATTCATAGAATTAAAATTCTGTCTCAAAATGACCAATACCAGATTATTAATTAATTAAAGAACATTTAAACTATAAATTCATTAAGATTAAATTAAAAGTATATGGATAACATGTAAAAAATGATTCCACAATAGTAGTCTTGAAAATTAATATGAAAATAAAATTGTTATAATCCATTAAATAATCTTTAATGGTAGACAATAAAAAATAAAAAAGAATAGGAATAGGAATATAACTTAGGATGAATGGTTTAATCAAAAAGGGGAAATATGGTATAAAGAAATGAATTTGTAGAAGAATCTTAAAATTCATAATCCTTACTAAAGGGTTACTCACTTATAATATTCAATCTCTATAAGAAAATATGTTAGGATGATCTTTTGAATTTCATCAAAGAACTAACTATGATATAATGAAAGTAACTATTTAGGAACATTTTAATTTAATAATTCTTATTTTTAGGAAAATAATTATAGTTTTAGTGAAATAGGATTTTTTGATTTTATTGAATCCTAAAAAAATAATCTGAATCTCCTAAGAATACGTCTACAACTATTATAATCTATTAAAAAGATAAGTGAGTAGTGATAGAGATGATGGGAATCAATACTCAAGATTAAATTGATATTTTTTAGAAAATAAAACCTATAAAATTAAACATGAAATGATTATTATATCATATTTTTTAGATAGTAACCATAATATTATAAAAACCGTCCCCATCTAGAACACTCATTGAAATTTATTATTCATTCAAATTATTAGTTAAATGATTTTATATTTTGAAATTTTCCTCCATAATAACCATAATGTATATCAGAAAAATAATTTCTAGTTTTCTATGTTAATGAGAAATACAAAAACATATTCCATTATGTTATAAAAACCTGATGTGTTGGACTAAAACATGTTGTGTGGAATCAAATTTCATTTAAAATTCTAAGGTCCATAAAAATAGGTAATTTCCATTCGCCAAGAACTAACACACATCATTATCCTTAAATATAGTAATTAATTTCATATCCTTCTATCCCTAAGGTACTTAATATTCTTTCTCATTAGTGATTTAACCCTTATAAACTCTTTTAACCCAACCATTCCAAATCCCCAAAACATTTTCACTAACTACATGCTTCAACTATCTCCCACTTCAAAAAAAAACAAAAATATATATTTAAATAAAATATAAATATATACCCCCATCCCCCTACTAAACTAATCCCCTTAATCCCACTATATTCCTCCTTTTCCATTAAAAAATAAAAAAGTATCTATATCATACCATCTAAATACATTTTCCAAAACACAAATTATAGGAAACCACTCAAATTCAATACACTTTATTATACCATCCACCAAAAATCCTTAAAACACCCCTAGAATATTCATATTCCCCTAAGGAACAAACTTTGTACCATTCTTACCTATATATCCACTTTAAAATCATCTATAACAAAACTTATATGGAAAATTTGAAGAAAAAAGATAGATGATAGAATGTTCTATATTAAGATACATTTTTTAAGATATTTACGGTACATCATATATTAAATTATTCGAAAGGATTCCACATTGAGAAAATTAAATAGGTATGGTTTGAGATGATTAGAGGGGAAAATTTATAATTTCTTTCCATATTCAAGAATTATCATAGTAATGTCACTTTTTGTCTTCGATATAGCTATTAAAAAATTTAAAAGGTTGAGTTTGAAGTTGGTATTGGGTTATATTCCATTGAATTTTTCAAAACATTGAAGTATAAAATTATAACTATGGATCCACGATGGGACTTAACCTATGAAAAATGGTTTGAAAAAGTTAATTATCCATTTTTAATGATTAATTCATCATATATTTACTGCATGACATTGAATACCCATATACTAATAATCATACATTAAGGTCCAATACATGTCAATTGGTTTGAAATAGGGTATAGTCAAGGAGTAGTGGGATAGATTTATGTAATTGTTTTTCATATTTCAATAAAGGAAACTCTTACCAATTTTGAAAATAAATTCATGCATTAATTTGAGAGATTAATATTAATGGAAAAGGAAGAACTATAACTGAAAAATTCTATGATGTTTGGATTAGAATTTGGGGGTATTTGATTTTTTCCGACAACTAACTCTTTGGGAAATGTCCAATACTTGTACTTTACTACTTTTCTTAATATGGAGTATAATTAAAAGAAGTAACATTTTGTATAAATTTTTAATTAAAAAAATAACAAATCTAGTAGAATAGAAGGATGTCCTCTCCAAAGGTGGCCCAAGACATAGTAAATCCACACACCCAACCTCTTCTATAAAATACCTATATCACACAACTCTGGGATACCTTTGTCAAATAAGTCATTCCAAAACCAATTGAAAACCATGTAAACATTTTTCTGCAGAAAATCATATACCATGGCCATGCCACTAGAAATTTGGAATGAAAAAACCTTAATATTGAGATATAATCTACATTTAATGACCAAACACTAGTGGTGTAGTGTTATGGGAACTATATATGGGGATGTGGTAGTCAAACCGGAAGGGAAACCATTTCTTCCAAAAACCAAATTTCAAAAATTAAAACCCCTACAACCATAAGAAATTAAAAATATTAATGGAAGTAATGATAATTATTGAGGGATGGAAACATGACCATGAAAAAAAATAAAAATGAAAACCTCTGTGAGATAACATGACAAGACCACATGAAAATAGGGAGGAATGTGGTGAAAGACTATAACCTAATATAATGTAATGTTTTGAATGAGGATCAAAATTTATGGGATGCCATATAATCCCTGAGTATGAAAGGTATTTTTATCCACATTACAAATTATATGTTAATTGGAAAATGATAACAATAAATAATTCCCATCTTGGGTATGTCATTATAAAACACTTCCAAAGCACCCAAACATCAAAAGGGGAATTACAAGGATGATATCCAAATGAAAACTGAACCGGTATGGCAGTTGTGGACATAATAGAAATGATTTTTCACCTAAATAAGAAAACTCATTGATGATAAACCAAAAATGATGTCCTTCTGGGGAAAGGGGAGGATTCATCTCTTAATGTACTTAAATTTCCATAAAATTAAATAATATCCAAATAAATAAAAATTAACACTATTTTCAGACTAGAAAACACCTATTATTTACATGATATTGGAGAAGGATTCAACACCACATGATCCAATAAAACAGCAAAAAATTATAATTAAAATTATTAATTTTACATAGAATAATATGAAGGAAAATCGTAGTTCGTGTCTTGAATGATTACATCCATCCCTACATAGTCTAGGCCCAACACATAATCTCTTAGAGGGTTATATCCCAAAAACCATGGGTTGTAGGAAGAATTGACCATCCAAGCATATCTGTGAGCCACCATCTTTGGTGGAATGAAATGTGTGATAGAGGTTTGTACCATGAATCCTCCCCTCAAACCCAATACAATATAATTTGGTCACCCATTTAATGATTATTTATAAGATAAAAATATAATTAACCATTGTTTTCTCATCACTAAGAATCACCTACCACTATCAATAAGACTTTTGACACAAGTAACCATGGATTCACATGATTCTAATGAGAAACATATATTGTTTTCAAATCATTTGGGGAATACACCCCCCAACAACAATCCTAGACTACACCATAGATTTTATACCACTTATCATGAGTGATTTCCTCCAACTTTTGGTATTCTATACTAACACATTGTCTATTATATAGTTCAACCTAAAAACCTGAGAGTGTATGATTCACAAGTATTATAGGATAGAAAATATGGTGGTATGAATCATGATATGGAAGGCCAACTTGTGCAGATTTATCGATGGTGGGTTTTTTGGTTGTGGGTAGAATCCGGAAGTGGAAACCCGAGTTGTGACTTGAGTTGATGCAATAACATAATGTTTTCATTTTCAAATCTGATAGGTGACATTTTTATTGATTATTTTTGCATAGAATAAGGGTATATCAGGGTTTGATTTTCACATAGGTTTTGTATGCAATATCTGAAAATAAATTTTTTGGATTTATATTGATTTTGGTATAATATCTATATATTGGTATATTTTCTTAGAGTTACCCCATGGTGTTGTGTCCTCCTCCTTAGAGGGGTTTTCCATGTTAAATTATATTCCAAAAATTCATATGCTATTGAGTTTCTATGCACTATTTTCATTAAGTATTTTCAATATTCTTTTATCATAATTTAATAATTATCCAAAAACCAATCAGTGTCTGACCTAACAATGCCATTTTCATGAACACTCTAGGACGACCCCACACCGAGAGTACCATCATCCCTTCTACTTGATGGAAAAAGTCTGATGTAAAGATCAAATTTCTTATATATTAATTGAATTTGGTTATTTAATATTGAAATTATCCCTTTCATATTCTTCCATTTTAAATCTAGTAATCACATTCTGGAAAAAATTAGTTTAGTATTTTTTTTAATATTCTTATTGAATTACATTGATTGAATATTATTTATAATGGGTTTCTTCTTGGTTGTAACCTATTACCTAGCCCATTGGATTGAATATTTTTGTTTGATATTGTGCCATATGTTTCCTTTTACTCAATACATACCCATATTATAAATCATATAAAATATAATTATTCATTCTTTTTGAAAACATATACCACCCAACTGGTCTAATCCCTTCCTCACTTCTGATCCGCCCGAGTGCTCAAATTATTTACTTTTTTGGTGAGACTATGTGTTATATTATATTATTTGGACAATTTTGATGTGATATCATTATAATGGGTAATTTATGAACCCTTCTGACCATCATCTCACCAAATTCACTTCTCACGATCAATTTTTGTTATGTAGTCATTCTAGTTTAGGAAACATAGCTTCGATCTGTCCATCTTGCTCAGTGATCCCACAACATGCCTAATATCCATTGAGGATCACTTCTAGTGTTCTATTTCTATTATAATATTGATCTAGTCCTTCATACAAATATGTGTGTCCATGATTCAAATAATCACACATCAATGCTTGACTACATGATCCATTCACTATAGAAAGATCATACTGATCTACTCCAGAATCTCGATGACAAGTTCAGGAGAACAGGTTTACCATAAATTTTTTCCAACATTGTAAGTATCATTTCTATTCATTTATTCTTAACCTCATATGTTTCAATGATTATATTGGATAATTATTTATTCCTTATCATGTACCCTATAAATCATTTTTTTCTTAATAATTTGTGCCTCTTTGTGTGTGTGTGTGTGGTGTTCTTTATATGCACATAGGTCCAAACCAGACAAATTAACATTAAATAATTATGTTATTTTTCATAGATTTATTATTTTATTACATCTTTAATGTTTTATTCCATTTCATTCAAATATTTTAAAAAATCACCCAAATGGTCTTTTCATATTCATGTGAACTACACTCTAGCAGTTTACCTTCACCCACAACAATTATATCATAGTTTCATTAGGTTTTATTTTTCTAATCAATTTTTCATATGTATCTAGTTTCCAATTTGATTTATTCCTATCAATATACTCTTAATTATCCCTTATCCTATTATGTTTATAAATGAAGTCATTGAAACATCAATAATTATTTCAAATTCAATAACCTAATTGGATAATAATTCATACCCATTGATATTGTTTTATTCTTGGGTGTGTATACTTATCATTGTCTATAGAAACACAATATCTAATATTTTGGGTTAATATGTCAAAAAATGGGTTCAAAAAATTATTTTATTATTATAATGACCTCAATTTGTGGTGGATTATGGGATAATATTTTCTGGTTCAAAAATGATTAATTTACCCCTCTTTGAGCCTAATAAACCTATTGTTATTATCTCTAAAATTATACATACATATAAAAGTTATAATTATATATCCCTAGATATTCTTTTAAATTCAAAAAGATCAATTCTTCTTCCTTTAGGTGATAATGTTCATAGGGATGTTTATTTTCAAACTACTATTTTTAGTATATGGATTAAGTTAGAGAAATTATATATGAAAACATAACATCATGGTAGGATTTATAAGAAATACATCATGTTTACATTCAAAATGAAACATGTTATTTCATTTAAATACCAGTTAGATGTATTCAATAAATTCATGTTTGATCTAGACAACATATATGTGTTTATTGATGATGAATATCTAGAAATTATTCTTTTAATTTTTTACGTAATTCTAACAACACATTTCTATAAAAAGTATTTATTATAGTTACTCTAAAAAACTAGAAGAAGTTAAATATTCTATACTCTCTAAGGACCTAAATTAGGTAGTGATAATTTTCACAAAATGGAGACCACAATCTAGGGGTAAAAATAATGTGTATAATAAGGATAAGGACAAGAACATTAAATAACCCAATTTGTGTGCTATATCTAGGGAAAGAAACATTTTTTTCATATACTGTGGTATGTTCAGGAACACTAAACCTGAGTGTAGAAAGATAAAACAATGCCATTACAATAAATATACCTCAAAACATTCCATATTATTATATTTTCATTAAGAATATGAAAACGTGTTGAATGTTTCAAACAATGAACTCACCAATGAGTGGTTCTTATATTTAGTATACTCAATCTATATGTTTCCCCTTAGGGAGTCTTAACATGATTTTGTAGAAAGGGTAGAATGAGATTTTATTTTATGGAATAATAAGAGGTGTCAATTGAATGGAATATCATTTGTTTTAATATAACTAGATGAATAGTCTATCATTACTTTTATACATTTTAGGTGGGTTATGGATCTCCATCTAAATATTATATCCTTAGGAATTATATAATAATGGGGGTTCATTTTTAGGTCTGAACCAATTCTCTAAAAATCTAAAAAGGCTTTAGAAATATCATTAATGGTTCTATTCTTAATGGAATATATGTCATGAATTGAAAGTCCTATTCAATACAATTGGCTAGTGTGTAAACTATAAACACTGATAACACACTGTGGTGTCTTTGAAGATTGGGGAATTTAGGCAGTAAGGGTCTAGGGTAAAATAAAAAACATGGACTGCTAAATGACGTTACACCTAGTAACCTTCATATTTATAAATATTTTTTGATGGGTAAATAATAAAGTGTTAGTTTCCATAGGTCTATTTTTAAATCTAGTTACCTTTTAAAGAATATATATTTTTATTTATGTGGACTAGATATTATTACCTTCCATGGTGAATGCTCTATTTGTGTTGCCTTTATTGATTAATTATCCAAAAAGGCTTGGATTTACATTATAAATATAAAATATAATGATGTTGAAACTTTTAAATCCTATAAAATACATTTTTTAATTTGGATTGGAAATAAAATTAAAATAATCATAACTACAAATGGATTACAATAGATTTATACTAAATTTATACGATTCTTTCAATTTGAGGGAATTATAAGAAACGATACTGTTTGGGACCCCCCCCCCAAGAATGGTATTATGTAATTAATTAATATAACTATTATTGGGAGATTTGGAATCATGATTGCATGCTCAATTAACCCAAAATCTTTCATGGAAGAGGTTTACACTGGGTCTATCTAATAAATAGATGTCTATACTTTGATAATCACTTTGAATCATCATAGGAACTATTGAATAATAAAAAACCCACTTATACTATACTAAGAGTCATTGTATACATTTTAAATTTACATTTAATGACTTTTAATTATGATACTTGAGCTATTAGGTGCCTTTTGTGTTATATCATGTTTGTGTTAATGGTTATAAAATTTGGTTTGAAAAACCCAGTTAAAAAAATGTATAGTAACTATAGATGTGGTGTTTTATGAAACTTATTCTCTTTAATATAATTTTTTCACACCTAATAGTGATAAAAATACATTTGGGTGGCTTTTAAAACCGAACCATCAACCCAATATAAGTCTATTGTATCGTAACGTCCACCTCATCCTCAGCTTGCATCCTGATCTGAGTTAAGATCTAGTTCTGATAATAAACCTCCTAAGAATAATATTGATTATTATTTGACCCATGATAGAGTTAGGATGGTCTCTACACATGTTTCTAATTTTATCCAATATTATAGGACTTATTATACCTCTCTTATTGCACATGATATTATTGATGATGATCATCAGACTCATAATAATTTCCATAATGATACAGGGTCATAATAGTGGATCTAGTCCATGGATAAATAATTTTACTCCATGAATAAAAAAACATGTATTGTCATTGATATACCACTGAATGCTATATTAATTGTTTTTTATGTGGATTTACAAACAAAAAGCGGATAATACTGCTAAAAATAAAATCGAATTTAAATTTATACAAGTTTCCAAGGGATTCCATCAGAGAGATTGAAATTCTAATTTGACTTTTTCTTCACCAGTAGTTATGAAGAATTAAATAAAGCTACTAATTTCCTTTTCTTCATATAATGAACTTCCTATAGAAATGCGACATTGGAAAAAAAATTCATCCATGGTTAATATAATGTGAAAATACACATGAGTACTCCTCATGGATACTCTAAATAAGTAAATTCTTAAATATATTTCATTTTTAAATAAATAATATTAAATTTTAAAATATTCCTCAAAGAAGTGTTATAGAAAATTTAATTATTTTATGTCAATTCTTCCTTTTGTTTTTAGAAACTTTGATGATTTTTTATCTCAAATCTATCAAAAACATCACACTTTTCCTTCAATTATATGATTATGATTTCTTATTATATTCAATGACATGAATCTTATTACTTCAATTAAGTCTAAATTAAAATGTTTTTTAAAGAATTTATTAATTTAAACTATAAAATTCTAGACGTAGAAATCATTATGGATATACCAAATAAATTATTATATATTTATCAACATGACATTGTTTTAATAGTTCTTAAAAATTCCTTTTTAAATATATGAAACTTATCAGTGTACATTTTTTATAGTATTTTAAACTACTATTTATTTAAAAACCAACTGAAGATGATGATATTGTGTTTACGTATAAAATTATATATAATAGTATAGTTGATGGTTTCATGTACTCAAATATATGCAAAAAATATGACATATCCTTTGCAGTCTAAACTATTAGAATATTTATGTGCAATCAATGGAATCCTCATAGGAATTCCCTAAAGTGAATACTATGGTATTTTTCATATTCCTATGAATTATCTCTGTATTATGAAAAAATGGTGATGTTGTTGACTTAATTATTGAATATGTAAATTATGACTATGTAGGAAATATTTACACAAGAAAATCATTAACTGGGTATGTTTTTACTACTTATGGAAGCCCCATTTCCTATAAAATCAATATAGAGTATTTATTTTTCCTTCTAACTATAGAATAAGAATATATTGACATAAAACTATCTGTTAAGGGAGCCTTATGTCTAAAAGGTTTGGATTCTAAAGTCAATATTTATGATTCTGTTATTACAGTGTGTAGTGATAGTCAATAAACTATACATTTATCTAAAAATTCGGTATTCCATGGTAAACCAAAACACATCTATATTAGATTAAATTTTATTATAGATTTTATTGAATTTGGAAACATATGTATCAAAAATATACATATAGATGATTACCCAACTGATAGTTTGACCAAGTACATGGTATTATATAAATTAATATTTTGTTTAGATAAATTTAATTTAGTTATCATGAAATATAAATAGGTGAAATATCATCACCAATTTCTATTGAAAAAGATATATATTTGTGAGTTTTTTATACTAATATTTCTAGTGTTATATTTTACCATTTTAATTCTGTTAATCACATGCATGAAAAATTTAGTTCAAATTTGATTTGTTAATATTATTCTCAAATTAATTGGTTTATATCGAGTCGTTTATTGTTCCTCAAACAATTGGATATTCCTATTTTTTGAATTAGGGTTTCTTGTTCCCATATTCTTGGAACAAACAAGTCTTGTTTGTGATTCTTCATGCCAATATTCTTATTCATTGATCAATAATGTAACATAGTTGGTCTGATCCCTCCATCTTTCCCAAGTCGCTCGAGTCTTCCATTTCATTTCTATTTCAGAAAAAACTCATTGGCATGTTTTGGTTGGTTGAAATGTTAAAATGATCTAGAATAGTTAGGGGGATTTAGGACACGTTCTTCCCATCCTTTCACCCGATTCATTGCTCACTCTCCACTGTGGTTGTCTTCTCACTATAGTTCTAAAAACCTAGCTTCATTGGGTTCATATTCCTCAATAATCCAACAATGTTCATGGTGTCCTCTAAGGTACACTACTAATGTTATGTATCTATATTTTTTGTGTTTTACTTCCAAATATTATTTTCCAAGTTGAAATTTTTTAAACACCCAATTATGGTTAGGTTTTTTACTTGTTTATGACTAGCTCAAACAGAGTAACAATGGCTTCTCAAAATAGCCTTAAAAAATGGAATGGAAGGAGTTTTGTGTCCCATGTTATAATTATTGAATATATATATATTTATTTTATTAATATGTTTCAAATAATATATGAGGTATTTCATTCTTCATTATCTAGTTCCCTATACATATTTTTTGAGATTACTAAATCATGTTTGTGGGTGGTGTTCTTTTCTTGAATGTAAGTCAAAATCAGATATAATCATTTTTAATTTTTGTTTTTTTCATTACAGATTTCAAAAAAAATTAATCTCAATTGTTATTTTTCTATTTGATTCAAATCATGAAGAATAACATATAAATGTTCCTTTTTGGTTCTTCTAAGCTACCCTTTAGAGGTGCATCTTCCACCATCAAATTAATATTCAAATTATGGAAAATTTAGGTAATATTTTTAGAAGTTTATGTATCCCATTTGAGATTCACCTAGTCATACCCCTTTCACCAACATAGTCCCTTATAGAGACCCCAAAACATGATTCACATCCTATGTTTCTATTATTAATAATTATTCCCTTACCCCCAGTAAAAATCATCTACACATAACACTCTACCTTCCCAATAGTCACAGGCACTTACCCATACACTATATGAGATCAACGGTACTGTTGTTGGTGAAGAGTTCAAGATCTCTAAGTAATAATCCTTGTGTTTAATTTTTGATTTTTTATGTATATATTTTTATTTTTGTCAGGTATATTCGTTTACTTTGAGATGTACTTTATATTACATTAAATATTTTTTTGTTTAAATATATATAATAAGTATTTTTTTTATAAGTATATTTTTTTAATTTATTATGATATATCTTAGAATGAAAAAAAAATTTCATAGTAATGAAATTTAATATAGGATCACAATGTAAATAAAATTTTTATTTTTTATTTATTGTAATGGGTATATGTGCTTAATCACCCCCCCCCCCCACCAACTCATTTCAATGATAAAGGATGAAATTAATATACAAAATCATGGAATAATGATTGGAATTTTTCAATATTTTAAATTTTTATTTAATATTATAATTAAAAATTAATTTTAACATATTTATTATTTATAAAAATTATGGAAAATGCTTATTACAAATGAAAGGGAATAATTTTTTAAGTTTTAATCATGTTTACGAAAACCATTTTCTCAAAAATTGATTATTTTATTAAAGAAATAATTATGGAATATAATATATTAATTATTGAATGAAATTAGTGGATAGACAACTTCAATGTCAAGAAATCCAAATTTTATGAAAACTACATTATTCTGACTAGAAGGTGCAGTTGGAATATTGAAATTGGTTTTTAAAACTCAAGTCAACCACATAGAAGTAGTTTATAAAATTAAATGTTTTTGCATACATTTTTATGAAACAAATAGTATGTATGATTTTTCTATTGTAGGATTTTGAAAAGGAAATACATATGTTTCTTTATAGAGGAAACATAAGCTTTTATATGTATGAATTTTAGAATACGTATACTATATCAGGAGAAGGTCTTGATGACTTGGAGGATTTGGAGGAATGAAGATATGACCACCAAGATAGAAGATACATGGAATCACTAATCATAAATATTATAATATTTATAGATCTCTTCACTAGTTAAAACCTATTATATTTAGTATAATGGATTATTTGATCAATAGTATTGATGATTTTAATCATCATTATATTGATTTATTAAATATAATGTAGTGTTTACCTTGTGGATTAGGAATCAAGTATGAACCACATAAATTGTGTGGTTTTGTTCATACATTTTTTCAATGATCTTATTTTGATATATTTTGAATTTTTTCATTGAATGTGATGTGAATTATAGTGCAGTTATTTGGACAAGGTGTGTCTTCCATGTTCTAAAAAACATAGTTTATGATCATATCAGTTTTTTCAATAATTCACGTATGTTCTAGTGGATTTATTCCCAAGTAATTCTTGATGATATTTTTAATACCAAATATTTTTATCAGAGCTTGGGATGGACGATATTTGGATAGTTAAAACATAGTTAAGGTGTCTCAAATATGGATTCAGTAGATTCATTCCACCCCTTTCCTTAAGGTTGATTTTTCTGTAATAAGTTTTTATACCTCTGATGTGATCTATAATTTAGTGGGAGTTTAATTTTTGGAGATGCAATTTGATGATAGTATATTATGGGTTTTGATGTTCTATGGTACAGATTTTTGGTTTCAGAAAATAAATCTGGAGGATTATCTATTAAAGAAGGACCTTGATCTTCTATTTATGGGAACAAAGAGAGAATCCAAAAAGAAGGAACTATGGGATAGGATGGATGAGAAATAATTAATGCTGATATGATAATATGAACAGAATGAAAATGGGTTTTATTCTGTGGAATTTTTTAGAAAGAAGATGGTTAAAGGTTAAATAGTAAAATAACACATTAATTTATTAAAAATGATCTAGATTCAGTTTGAGTCAATATAGGTAAATTTTTGAGATATTGAGTCGGTGTTTCTGTTTCAATTATACCTCCATAATTCTTGATATGTTATTTCTACTACTATGAGAAACGTATGAAGAAATATTAACCTAGTGTTTATTGAAGTTAAGGATATGGTATTGAACTAGGAACATTTTCAAAAGTATAATTGAATCTTCCGGAAACAAACATCAATTTTTATTGTAGGGGTATTTACATAACACATAAGGGCCCTTGAAATGGTAAAGGAATAAGAAGTTAGAGCATGATTAGTTCAGTGGAAGGTGGTCCAACAAGATGTAATTGGGGGAAGAATGTCCACCTAACGAAATATTAAAATGATTTGTGATTTATTTCTAGAATATACACTTAAGAAAGTGGATATATGAATATGATATCAGTAGATAAATGTTTTATAATGATGAGTAATGTTATCTCACATAAGTAGTATATTATAGACTATAGATACTAATTTTACTCCACATCTGAAAGGGGTATTATGAAGAACTATACATCTAGAAGATATATTAAGGTTCATCTTGTTGATGATTAGTCTCTGAAGATTATTATAAATGGTGAAATCTCCATATGAAGAATGAATAAATGTATTTTTGTGTAAATGAGAATATGATACATATCCAGATTTTGAAAAAAACATAACATTAGTGGGAATGTTATATAATGAATGATTCTATAAAATATCTATATATAGTGGTTTGATAATTTCAAAATAATGTATGGGTTTTAAAAATGAGTATGTGATGGGACATTTTACCTCTATAGAGTTTTTGAAGGCATGAATCATGTCAGGAATGTAACTTCCACAAAGTTGTGGCATGGTTTTCTGGGTCAGATGTGTAATAAATTGATGAAAATGTTAACAACTAAAGGTATCATGAATAATGAAAGAAAGGATTATGAAATATGTGAATTTTGTGTCTTCATAAACTAGTTGATGGTTTTGTTCCCTTTGGAAGCTAATGTACCAAAGAATCAAAATTCAGAGTTGGAGCATATGGAAATTTTGAGGCTAGATCCAATTCCTTATCATGGTGGGTCATAATTATATGTGACATTTTTCAATGTTAAAACATAGAAATTTTGGTTATTATTTCTCAATAGAATCTCTGGTGTGTTCATAACCTTTATCTAATGGAGTTCCATAGTGGAAAAGGAATATTATTATGAGGTTATGTTCCCATGGTCCCATATTATTAGTGGTTATGAATGAAGAATGATCAAGGGGTTTTGTTAGAGAAATACTATATTGTTTGAGAAGGATGAATCAGGTACTCTAGAATAGAATATAGTTGTTGTGAGGTTTAATGAGACATTTTTTTAATAAGGAATAGATTATAAAAATTCATAGGATATTCCCTAAGGTTTTCTGGAAGATGCGTTGAATTATGGGACATACTTAATCATATGGAGTGACTCTATACTTTTGGTTTAGGTATTATTAGAAATATATAAATCTATATGGAAGGATTATTTCACTCAACTCAAAGCCTTAAGATCCGTAATATATATCCATGTTAATTCCAAGGATATGGATAAGCATGAATCTTTTTTATAATCATGTTACATTATCGGGTTTGGATTTAAAGAGTTTGGATTTAAAATACATCATAATAAACTTTGAATGTTGTAGATAAGTCAAAATGACATTTCTAAAGAAGAGCTGTTATGGAAAGATTAGAGCTTAGTTTAGGTTATAAATGAGATAAAACTTTCATCATGGGGGAAGTTTAACTAAATTTTTGTTCAGAAGTTATAGATATTTTAAATAATTCTAGAATTAATTAATCTTTGGGCAAAAAAAACTATCTAAAATTTACAATAAATGTGGGTCAAGTTTTTATGGTGTTTTATATTCCACGTATAATTGAAATATCTAGAAAATTAGAAACTCAGGGTAGAGTTTTAGAATAATGAGTCTCAGAATATAAATAGGTGAAAGTTATAATATTAAAATGAGTAAAACCTTATGGGGATTTTTAGAGATCTACTAGTGCAAGGTGCTTTGTAAAGAGGTACAATAGTGTTATGTACTAATTTATTCTTACAGATAAGAGATACCACAAGATCATGTATGAGGCCATAAATATGAAGGGCTCAAATTGGTGGGATTTAGACCAGAAGTATAATATTTATTCCCTCAATTTTTATATAACATGGGAGCTAACAGAGAGGAATACTAGAAAGAATGTTCTACAGAACAAATGGACTTATCAATTGAATGAAGAAGTTAATGGTATATGTTTATATAATTTTTTACTAGTAATGAAATGGTTTAAACAAACCATATGTTTATATATATAAAAGATATTTTCTTTTCTATGTAAACATATCAATATCGTGACGATACACAGAATTATTCCCATAAAGGGTTTACATATGGAATATTTGTACTTATAAAAAATATTCTTTGACAAGGAATTATATTAGGATATCTATACCAATAATTTGAATAGATTTGTGGGTCATGAAAACTAGGACCTTGTGTTAATGTTGATGTGGAGTATTTATAGTTTGAAGTATGCACCAAACCAGATAAATAAAAAGTTTAATGACTTTTTTATGACGAAAATGATTATATGGTGTAATTCATACCATTTCTGTTTCCATTAGGTATGTGATCAGGGGAGTTTAATCCTTTTTATTCTATATGTAAATGATATGTGTATTACCAATCTAGTAATGGAAATGGATGATGGTATAAATATTGAATTGTATGGATGTTTCAAGATAGAGGATCTCTATCTATATATATATATCTTATGGATAAGGATTTAGAGTGACATAAAATTTAGTACTTAATTCCAAGATTAGTTGGATTACATCTGTAAGGTCATAGAGAACATTTGGAATGAGTGACTAAACACTAGGGAATAAACCACTAGAAATATATTATACATTGATCAAGGATAAGTAACCATGAATAGAAGTTGAGATTGACTATATGGTAATGATTTTATATGCATCAGTGGTTGGAAGCCTGATATATGAAATTTTTTATAATTGAAATGGAATTACAGAATTAGTGGTTTTTGTTAACATATTTATGTTTAATCATGAAAAATATCATTGGGTGGTTGTTCACTTTATTATCTAGTATATATATAGTTTCATAATGCTAGAAGATCACGTAAAAACAATCAAATATTTATTGGTATTTACCCACTATGAACATTTTGGATATTAAGAAACTCAAAATATAACCACTGAATATATTTTCAATTTTAGAGGGATTAATTTGTGTTGCATATCGAAGCTTCAACCAATAGTTTCACTATAAAAAATGGATGTGTATATAATTTCTCTAAGGTTAGTTGTGGAAGAGTTTATATTGATTATGGTGATAATAATGTATCTCACTAGATGGAATGATGTTGTGATGATATGTTTTCACTCATAATCTATGATTCACTTAGCCAAAAATATAGCATTAGATTCTAGGACAAAAATAATTAGTTGTAGTGTGACATCATTCATATTTTCATAGATGATGGAGTGATTGAACTATGAAATAAATAATAGACCTAAAATAAAGAAAATATGCAAAAAATGTTATAGTTCAAGTTGTGTTCATATGGTTATGTACCTCAGTTAGTCTAGAATGACTGAGATCATGATGGTTGAACAATGAAACTATAAATATTCATTACTGAATAGAATAATTTTTTTTGAATCTTATGGGGGAAATAAAAGTCATTCATGGAATATAATTCTCTAGTGGGAGTTTTTTATGTTTAATTCATGTTTGTGAAAAAAATTTCCCAACCTAAAAGTTATTCAAATATATGTATGAACATGGGAAGATAACTTCACGTGGATTATATTAAAATGGTATGGTCACTGCTATGATGTTTGGAGGTTCAAAAGTTATTTAGACCAAATTATAATGACTAGAATATATAACTGAGATATGGAAGTTAATTACTACACCATCAAATAAATATGATGGAAACAGTGTAGAAAACACAATGGAATCATATAAGCGTTTTCTTAATTATATGGTATAAAATTATTTCACCTTGGAGGATTTTAAAAGTGGGGATTATTTTTGTTTATTATGGGATAAAACATAAGGTTTCTTCAATGACAATTATTAAATAAGCACAGGGTGACATGTGAAGGACATGTGGTTCTAGGAGCCTTTAACATAGTGGATAGACAGCTCTATGATAGAAGTTACATAAAAGCACTCATTGTGGAGATCAAAGTATTTAGTAACCAGTTACACTAGACGGTTGATTCTATATTTAATGGGATAGATCATTTGATTAGTAGTTGTGAAAATTTTAATCATCTTATGATTCCATTCATAAAAGTAAAACATCACTTACCCCATGGATTATTACTCATTTTTTCATCAACATAAATTGTGTTTTACTTCTTCATGCATTATTTCAATATTTATTATCAGATTATTATCAAAATCTTTCATTTAAAGTGGGGTTTTCATTGTGGTTAAGTGTCTCATCCATTTTATGCACATTATAATATTGAATCGTATTAGTTATTTATTTATTACTATATATGTTATAATTAATATCATCTAATGGTATTCTAAAAGATATCCATAGGATAGAAAGAATCTTTTTATGCACCTTTTATTTCTTTTTATGTATACTAATCTATGACAAATAGTCCATAGAAGTTACATTTGAACATATTTTTAATGAATAAAAATAATAAAATTAATTCAAAAATATATATGTTATAATTTAGATAATATTATATATATCTAATCAATGGAATAAAAAATTATTGAATCGATGATTTATAAATAAAATACTTGAATTTACTCCCCAAATGTGAAAGATGAAAGAGATAATTTTCAAATAGAAATTCATGAAAATTTTAAACAATATAAAATTTAGTTTTACCTTGGGAACTTTTTAATAAAAAATAATATATTATACAAAAAGTGTGAAAAAATATTAAAATATGGTATTTGAAAATAAAAGTTCTTTTCTTGAATGAACTATTGTTAAAAAATATTTCCACTTATTATTTTAACAATAAAAAATAGTGTAAAAATATAATTGACGGTAGTGGTAAAGGATATTGGATCTACTCAACAAATAAATCATTTTTTGGAACATAAATAAACATTTATACTCACCCAATGATAATGTTATAACTATCATAAATATTGTTTTAAGGTAATACAAAAATGAGTTTTGATTAATGTGATGCTTTTCATGAATATATTTCCCTAAATATTATAAATAGAAAATTAAAAAATAGTGACATTAACTATTTAAACAATAATTAAACTAAAACACAAAAGAAATTTGACGAGAATAAATAATTGAATTTTCAAGTACCATTAATCTAGTTAGAGATAATGTTAAAGTGAAATACCTAAAATATCATTTATGTTATTTAGGAACTAGTATGTTGAAAATACTGTTGTATGTGATTCGGGAATTTTCAGTTATAAATCATTATTTATATAAATGATTAATTAAGAGTTTACCCTAAACAATATTATTTCATTGAGATTAAGAATTGATATTTTGGTTATGGAAAACAAATAGTTCTTGTGAAGGGGTTTTACAGCCTAAAATGTCTCATATAATTTTGCCATGAATATTAATGTTGGTTGATCATATTACCATATAATTCCATTTATTTATCAATATTTTGGGAATGGTTGATCTTAAATATTTATTTAAATATGTTAATAATGTTTTTATGTTTTACAGAAAAAACTATGATGTGTGGGAATTATAAAAAGTAATTTATGTAGAGAGAAAATTAGTTTAAACATCCTTAAAGAAAACATGATATAGTTTGTAAAATATATTGAACTGATTTTATTTGAAGGACGATACTTGAGGAGTCTGAATAAAGGATATGGTTTTTTGCATAGACTAAATTTTTTATAGATATTTTACTATAATTTTAACCATGTGGTTCATTTTAATATTAGCATAAGTATGGGAGAATTTGAGTTCAAATGAAATTTATAGTTAACCATGTCGTTTATGAAAGGATTTCATGAATTAGAAACTTACCTATTAAGATTTTATATAGAGTTAACCAAGAATCATGTGAGTCAACCATTAGTCTGAAGAGTCAACTATAAATATTATAATTGAGTCCATTGTCAACCATATACTACAAAATCTACATTAAAACAATCATGGATAATTTTATAGGATAATTTTATATATTTATAACAACACTAAAATTTTAAGGTATAAACATAATATTTTTCTATCATTATATTAATTATTATGGGATGATTTGAAATTTTCTCAAAAGAGTTCAGTGGTTAGTGGATGTTTAGAGAGGGGTAGTCAGGGAAATGTAGTGGGAAAATAATATCATATTCTATTGAGTAATAGGATAATTTTCTGGGGGCCTTAAAACCCTAGATCCCCATCAGTTGGCCATTTAGTGTAGGGTAATTACCTTATAAGGAATTTGGTACCCTAGAGGGAATCAGGTACCCAGTCAAGGTTGATCAAGTAATCGGCCCCTAGATGGATTTTTAGGGAATTTTCCATAATTTTACCTATATCTTTATTTTTACACAAAAGATTCATCCCTTTATCCTTACCTGACTATAACACTATTTTTTGTCACTATTTTCTTCTTTAAGCCAGTATCACATCATTTATTCACTATTTTATGATTCATTGGTGGTGTTGGTCTTATCTTGGTCATTCTAAACCCATTTAATCCCTAAAATTTTCTCTTTATTAGATAGTTCATTTTTATTTGTATTAGATACCTAATTTCATGGTTTTATGTCATATATTGAGTATCCAGTTCATTGAGCAAGATTTGGGTAGCATGAATTGGTTGGTTGGATCTCCAAGTATTTATGTAGGAATTATTTAACATGTTATTACATTTTATGTGGTGGAATGGGATTTCATGAATATAGGTGCATGCATATGCTTTAATTTCTACTAAAAATATATTAAAATGGTCTAGTAGGTTCAAAGTGATAGAATCAGCTGTGGGAAGTGATGCTGGGTTAATTTATAGTTTTTTCTGACCTAGTTATTTTTATTAAGGAATAAATCTATATGGATGTATTCCTTGTTTAATTAGACATGAATTTGGTTACCCAGGATGGTTTGTGTCACTAAAGGGCTTATAGAAAGTCTTGTGGGTATGAGTGATGAAAATATTCATCTATAAATGAGTTACTTTTTAGTAATAACTAGTATGATGGGGTTTTTGTGGTTTAAGTTTAATGGTATCCAATTGGATATCTCCATGAAATTTATGGAATTATGGTGATGTGTTAGTGTGATTGGTTCACCCAGTAGTAGTTATAGCATTGCTATTGGAGACCCTAATTTCAAGTGTATATTTTGTTATTATGGTACTACCCATGGGAATTAATTATAATTTAGGGTATGGATTTGGCTCTAATGAAAAGTTTTATATATAATTAACTTGTAATACCATATCATGAGATGTTTTTTATGTGTGTTACATTTTCATATAACCTTAACTATGTGGATAGAATTACTTATACCTTCATGGGAGGTCGACAATTTTATTACCTCCATAGATCTCTTCTAATTTTCCCAATGTATAGGACATATATACATGGGATAGAACCTAGTGCAATGAGATGGTTCAATTTTCATAGGAGTTTCGATACATTATTCCCTCTACAAACCACTTCCTTTGATGACTATGTTGGGTTCTTGCTATGGTTGGACACTATTATTCTAGTGATGATTGTATATACTATAGTATAGGTTAATATTTATTTATTTATTACATGACGACCAAAAAAGGGTGCCTTCTTATTTGTTTTTATTTTCTTCTTATTAGTAAAAATACTCACATATGTACTGTCACACTTATGATAAAGACCCATTGTGGATGTTCTACTTAGTTATATACTAAAACCTTACCCAATAACCTCGATGCGCATGAATCATTATTATTAGGGTTCAAGGTAAGGTGATTCCCCCTATGTTTCAAACTTGTGTAGGCGGAGCATGATGTTCAAGGGATACAATAGGAATTATTATAGGGTTATATTTCTTTCATGATATATATTTCCTTTTTCTATTTTTATTATTATACATAATGATCGACCACATTTGGGAACCATATTTTGAATGGGTCTATGACTAGAATGGTACATTTTGATATTACATGTGATTTTATTTATAAGGATTTCTTAACATTATGATTCCATACTATATTAGGATTCTTATTATATTGAATTTATTGATAGTTACACGATATTGTGGGAATATTATCACCAATTTATGACCAAGGCCCTCACCACTAGTCTAGAACATCTTGTATACAGGGAATGGTGTATGAGGTATTATAACACTTGCATTCAAACATGTGGATCTATTTTTCGGGGGTTATAAAATTGTATTAGATTCATGTTTTATATTGTTATTTATATGGGTATTGGTATATTATAGACTGTATGATAAAATCTCATGTGGGAAGTTAAACTTGTGTATGGATAACACCTATATTATGAATATTCATTTTTTAGTGTATTATGATAGTTTTATTTATTTTTTGTTATATTTTTTTGATTTAATTTAGATTTTATTAGTAATTTTATTTTTTGTTGATAATCTCTTTGATTGGTGGTGGTGGAAGTGTGTGAGTTCATGCATCATGATTTCGCACATAGTATCTCACGTAATGTGATTAATTTTGTGTAATCATTAATGGTTTAAAACAATTAAATTCCAATAATAATCAACTCATTTTTTTCTAAATATATTAGTAGGGTCATATAATTAATTCAATCTCAATATAGTGATTATTCGTAAATATGATTGTGAATAACATGAAGGTGGAAACAATTTGGTCTTATTATATGGAAAAGTAGAGCGATGATATTTCTTGTTTCATTTTGGTATAACCATAGTGTGAATATAATAGGGTGTTTGTGTGTGGGTAAAGTTGATAATGTTCAAATTTTATTAAAATTTATGTTGTTAAAGTAAAATATAAGATTTTTTTTTGGTATTTCAAATAATTTCCCAGTAGCGATGTAACATGATACCACACAAGGATTGGATCGAGGATTTTCCCAAGGTCCAAAAATCAACTGTTAAACTTCATCATATCTAAAGTGTGGAGTTGATAATTCCCTAGTGTCTACTCTAGTAGTCTCGGTAGAAATGTCACTTTAGCCTCGTGTGTTTCATATTATATTAGTTATAGGTTGAGGAGTACATTAGGTTAAAGTGACCATGGTAATCTTTTCATAGGACGTTGAGATATTTTATATCATAAGAGGTGTTCAAGATCCTATTTTTTTATTAATTTATTTCTGAGTTTTTCTGGATATACCAAGATCTGGATTTTAGGGAACTTTAAAAGGGGTTTTTATCAATTATTATTTATTCTACCTACCTATTAATGTTTTTTGGCTTTCTCCTTTATTGGAAAATAATATGTATCAGAAGGTGAACATGTTTGATATTGGCTATTAGCCTAATTTTATCCTCCATGTAAGAATAATTGACTAAATTCCCTATTATGATTATGTTCACAATAAGTTACTATATATATGATCTAAATAGAAGTAAGGGTAGTAGGTTTCATTAATTTTCTTAGTATCCCATGTTATGGTCCTTCGGTTGGTGCTAGTGGTTTATTTTCCAGTGGGAGTAATAAAATACCTGACATGATATTTTAGGGCAGTGAGAGGTACTTGGGATAATGTAGAGTTTTTTCTTCCCACTTCAAGAGGATATCTAGTTCTTTATTATTATTGTGGGAAATATTACTAATATCATTGTTTTTTTTTACAAAACATTTAATATAATTCCATTTTTATAGAAGGATGGGTTATCTATAATGGTTCTTTTCATGGATTCATTGACTATGTTCAAGTAGAGTCTTTAGGTAGACACAAGTTCCTCAATTGTTTTATAGAATACCTTATTATATGGTAAATTGGTGTTTTATATGATTTCAAGGAATGGTGGTGTACAAGGAACTTAGAGGAAGCAGTAACAATAACCCTATAGTTTTTTCTATCAATCTAGTCATGTATCATGGGGTTATGATTGTGAATATAACACAGGTGGGCTCTATTCTCTAGACCAAGTTCTTGTTGATGGGTTAAAGGTTCATTTTAATATGAGATTTATGGTTTTAATTTCTACTATGAATTAATTTATTTTGATAGATATAAGAGTTTCTAATTATTTTATATTTATTTATGTAGTCTATGGATTTGGGTTAGTATTTGTGTAGTTTTTTTATGTTTTCTATAAATATTACAAATAGAAAATGGTTAAATCATATTTAGAATTTTTTGGGTGTGTCATAGTGGTTTGGGAGACTGGAACTTTTGATTATTATTCATATTAGATATTTCATGTTTCTATGTTATATTTAAAATGGATTGATTGAGTTAATTTTGGGATCGTATTGACTACTTTTGAAGAAATTTTCATTTTAATACCTTAATGGGAAGTATAATACCTAAATAGTAAAATATTATATTGATATTGTTAGATATATATTTTACCTAAGTTAGTTAAAAGACATTATAGTATAAAAAATTTGTATACTCCTTGTAGTGGATTAGATGTAAATTTCTTCAACTTTTCTCACTATAATGGTAAATTTTTATGAGGTATTACTCGAGTATTTATCATTTTGTTTCTTCTTAGAGGAATATTTTTTTAATTATTGAAATCAATTTTTTTTAATATCCCATATCAATACATTCTTATAATATGTAATTGGTCAATTTGAGATAATTGGACATATAACTCGTCGATCTTGAGACAAAGTATTTTATCCATATAAGTACCCCTCTTAAGGAAGATTCCATTTTCATCATCAAGAATTGTGATGGTAGTATAAAATATTGAATGGATGAAAAAAATATTAACTAGGTCATTGTGAAGAATATGTATCAACAACATTAGATATATGATTTGTTTGATCCATTTATGGTATCATGAAGATTATTCCAAATTAATATGTGGTTGGGTTATCGTCAATTGTGTTCTAAAAATGATAAAATCCAAGACGTTTCTTAAGAGAAGGTATTGGTTGTATTTGTATAATTTCATGTCATTTGATATTAGGAACACATCGGATATGTTCATGGATGTTATGTACTAGATTTTCTAACTCATTCGGGGTCCATTCATCATGATGTTCATAGATGGTATTTTAGAATATTTTAGATTTAAGATTTTCACACTGGGAAACTAAAATATTTTTTATTACAATTAAATCATGTCATATTTATTCTAATCTATAAAAAATTAAATTCTAGATTTAGGTGGTTTTTTTCTTGAGTTACATCGTATTATCAAAAAATATTTTTATTGATCCATAGAAGGCATAGACGGTTAAATCTTGGGTTAGTCTCAATAATGTGTTTGAGAACAATAGTTTCTCTATCCTAGCTAGGTATTATAGGATATTTATTTATAATTTCTCTCCCTTGTTAGTTAATTTGTTGGGATTGACCAAGAAGTTGGTGAAAATATAGGTAACTAATCAAATTGAAGTGACATTGTTTACGTTGAAATATAGTTTGATATCTTATCCAATTATATTTTAATTGGACCCATGGAAGTGACATACCATGTATTATGTTTAATTTAGGTTTAGTATGGTTAATTTATTGATGGAGGGGTGTAGGTTATTCTCTTATGGGTATCTTAAGCTTTGACCCCCTGAGCGACACTTCACTACCAATGATTTGAAGCCAGTTATTGATGTTCACATAAAAAAGTGTTTTCATATCTCATTTTTTAGAAATTATTCATCTATACAAAATATATTATTTTGAACTACATATTATCTCAGTGGGAAACAAAACACTGATAGAGGATTTTGGAGGAGTTAGAGTAAATGTTTAGGTGTATTATTCCCATGAAAGGGGAATATTTTAGTAGCTGATCTTAGTAGGAATACTGGGGAGTATGAGGTTTGAGTGTTAATTTAGAAATAGATGATGATCAGACTTTTTTCAATAATGGAGGGTTTATATGAAATAGGAGATTGAGTCTATAATTTTTACTCCATTTTTCAATACCTACAAACTAGTGGATCAGGTCCATGCTAGTCACAAGCCAAAATATGAGTTTCTTATGATGACTGAGATGCTTATTTTTTAATCTTATTCTATGATAGTATTTGGATGAAAAAGGTTTTCGTACATATATGAAATGGAAGTGGTTACATTCATAATGAGGGGTGAGTTGATGAGTGAATACAATGACCCTTAGTGGGTTGTAAACAGTAGTTTTATTAATATGTATCATGTTATCAGGTTCTGATTATGGTGACCTGGTATGAGGAGTGACATCAGTAGTTATGTAGACCATTTTCTTACCTATCATATGATTAATATAGAGCATCATTAACATGATATTTTTCTTCAAAAAAATATAGTTCATGAATGTATGTGGGATGATTTTATAGTATTCTTTTTAAATCCTTATCTGAGGACCCCAAAGGGATTTGATTTAGTGTGGGTTACAGTTTATATTTTAATAAAGGTTTATCATTTCATTCCTATTATAGAGACTCACTCACTGGATAATCCAGGAAAGCAATATGCATAGGAGTTTGTATGAATTCATTATTTTTGTATGAGAATTGAATCGGTATGCGATTCCATGTTTATATAATATTTTATAATGGGTTGTATAAATCGATGGTAATTCAATTAAAATTTATTACAATTTGTCATTTATATACAAACGGGTTTTCTAAGAGTTTTATTCAGATCCTCGAGGAAATGAACAATGGTTTGGTATAAGATTTTAGTAGATTATGGGATGGAAATATTTTTATATAAAATTAGTTATCAGATAAATATATAGATGTCCCACTTTGACTAATTGGATGGCCTCTCATTCGTCTCATTCCAGTGTTAGTTGGTGGAAGGAGAGTCGACAATCATTGGGTGGAACATGATATAGGAGGCCACTGCCTGGGTGAAGATAATAAAGAAATGATTGTTTACCACAAAAAGTATGAAACACTCATATCTTAACAATAGGAGATTTACCATGGATATAACAATGGGTGATTGAGAATTCTTTTTGATATCTCCTCAGTTGGGTTATCAATGTATTAGGATGAAAATGGAAGATCATGCTATAATTTGTCATACATTTTGATATTTTAGAGTATACCAGGACATTTTCATATTATTAAGATCATTCTCTATGAAAAATAGGTTTTAATGATGTGTTTCACAAGAAAAATCATTTTAATTGGTAGTCAGACACCACGAACATTATGGAAAATGATGGCGTAATGATGGAGGTAAATGCATCATTTGCGGAATTCTTGGAGTGTATCATCAAATAAAGTGATAATGTGCTATGAGATAAGATATTTCATCATATTCATCTGTTATTGTACAATGTAAATATCCAAGATTAATCCTAGTAATAATATTGAAATCTTGTAGCCCTATAACTAGATCTCTTCAGTGAGTATCCCTAGAGAAGGTTATCAATGATGAGACTCCATTTATATTGGAGTTTTTTATAACACAAAAATTTTATGTTATAAATTTGAGGATCGTTTTATTTATAAATTAATTATTTATATTAAATTTGAAATTATCATTAAAGGGGTTTTGTTCAGTGGAATTTTATAGAACAACAGTTGGAAACTTCTTGCGAAAAATAGTAGGAGAGGCAACCTAGTACCTAGTGGCCTGGCTAAGGGTCTTATATCCTAAATCCCCACTAGTTAGCTAGTGGGGTAAGATAAGTACACAGTTCACCCTAGGTGGGTTTTTATGGATTTATTAGAACTCAACCTATATACCTTTTTACCATCTTTTCTACCTCCCCCAATCCCCACACAATCATGGTTCAATTTTTGGTCCCTCATGGATTTATCAAGCTCCTCACATCTCATTTCATCCCTATTTGATGTTTTATTAGTGGAATTGATCTTTTCATTATCTACCTAACCCCATTTAGGCCATAGATTTCCCTATTTCTCATTGGTTCTTATGCATTGGTATCAAATCATTAATTTTAAGGGTTAATGTTAGATTTTGTATTTTTAGTGGATTTGGATTAATTCTGGTGGCATGGCTTGAATAATGGCCCTCCAGGGCTTGTGGTTGGAATTCATTAAAATTTTATTTAATTTTTATGAGATTTCATGGAATTTCATGCATATGAGGGCTTTTTTATTATTAAATTTCGTTCTTATACGGTATAAAAGTTTCTATATATATTTAGTTTAATGGTATATGACTTATGAATAGGTTTTTTGAACATGATAGTATGAGTATAAACTAGACATTTGATTATGGAATAAACATTTAGTGTTTCTTACCTTATTTAAATAGGAATTCGGTAGGTTTTCTAGTCTAATTTGTGTCATTGATGGGATTGAAACATGACTTGTGCATGTAGGTTATAAATCTAATAATATTTGAAGTAATTAATGTGTTGTAATATATAGTATAATAGTCTCTCAGGCAGCTGTGTTGAAGGGTATCCAATGGGATATCTCCATCTAGTTCCAAGAATTATAATGATGTTTTAGTTTGAGTGTTTCACCCAACGATAGTGTAGGTATTTGTTTTTGAGACCCTATTGTTGGTGGAATTTTCTATTGTGATGCAAATATCCATGATACCATAATAATTAGGAGGGTTATTTTTTAACTCACACTAGAGGTTGGATATAATGAAATAGACTTTCTGAATAATGTTTTCAACAAGAAGGTTGTTTTTTCAAATGGTTTTCGCATGTTTGTACTGGAATGGTTTCTGGGCATACTTTGTGTGTGTTTCTATATTGCATTTTTTAAGTATTGGTTTAAGTATGACCTTATTCTTATTGCAAAAGGTGTAATGGAACTTGGGATATAATTAACCTATGTTGACATGGTAGATCAATGAGATACCTCTCATGATTATAGAACTGTCATAACAATACATTCATGGTTGGTGGTGTGGATATGTAAAATTGAATGGGTGTGAAAATGGAATCATGTGAAATGGTTTTAAGGAATTTGTTGGTTGTTTTCTCGAAAATAGATTTTTTCTGGAAAATTGGTTCATATAGCACTTGTTTATTTTTGGATATAAACTATTATAGAACTTTTTTACAACTAGTTATCAAATGTTTTTGAAATCATTATATAAAATTATTTATATAAATGTTTCTATCTTTTCTATCTTATTGGAATTGGTATGGAAGTATATCAGGGAAAACCTAGTATATTGTAGTAATCACCCCTTCTTTGTAACTTTTGTACTTTTGTAGATTTCATATACCCAGACATGATAAAAGTTAAAGTATCACACATCTTTAGCACTTGTAAAGTCCCGTGTTTTGGAACCGGGTTAAAATAAGAATTTTTTCGATTTTTATTTATTTATCAATGGTTCATTTTTTTAAACAGAGCTCTAGAATTTTATTCTTAGTGTTGGAACACCTAATGGTGTCATTTTTGGATTTGCATAATTACCCAATAAATTTTAGCGGTGTCCCGATGAGTCTCGGGTGCACCGGATCCAGAAAAATCCACTTTAAATGATTTGCATGGGCAGCGCATGGTTGTGGTCCAACCTGTGAATTTTATATTAGTTAATAAATTATTATTATTATTTTAATTAAATATGATTATTTGGGAGTTTGGGATTAATTAAAATAAATTTTTAATAATAATAATAATATGAAGTTATTAGTACTATTATTGTGGTTATTAAATTTATTAAATGTTAAGGAATTAATTAAATGGAAATTAAAGGTATTGACGTGGCTTTTGGGTTTATGAAAGATCCATTTTATTTAAATGAAGAGTTTTAGAATTATTAAAGGACCATTTTTTATTAAATGGAGGTATGTGCTAATAATAATAGTTTCATTGTTATTATTAGAGAGTCATAAATTATTTTGATACTTTGAGATTTTAATTGCATGTTAAAGGGGCGTATCATTTATGAGAATTAAATGTGGCTTTTAAGATTCTAAAAAAACTTTTAATTAAATGTGGGGTTATGGGTTGGAGTTTTTTTCATATTGTAATAAATTGGGGGTTTGGATTTTTAAATAAATGAACGTTTGAAAAATAATAATAATGATGTTATTATTATTTTTGTGGTTACTTAGTAAAATAAATGTTAAAAAAATTTAATGATCAATATGGAGTTTTATAATTAATTAAGAAAAATTTATTATAGGAATAATAAATGAAGGTTAAAAACTAATTGGATAATTAATGTGGATTTAAAAGGGGAGGTTGCACGTAATCAAAATGGGCGTTTTATGGTTTCTTTTAATACAATTTAATTATGGGTTTTGTCGAAGTTCTATTTTTATTTAATGGGGTTTAATATTTAGGTGAATTTAATGAGGCTATTGGGTATCCTGATGAAACTCTTAATTAAATAAGTCGTTTCGAATTTAATGAAGGAGTGTGGTTATTTAGTAGAGTTGTTGGGTTATATCAAAGGTTTGAGTAATAATAATTATATTTTTATTATTATGGTTTTATGAGTGTCATAATTATTGATCATTATGGATATTATTATTATAAATAATAATCGTAATGAATTAGGGTGTTTTTTTGGAATTTAAAAAAATGAATGTTTTAATAATAATAATAATAATGATTTTTTTTTTTTTAATTAATTAAATTCAAGGAAAAACAAATTTTATTAATTGTGGGAAAGGAATTATTTTTTACTTTTAAGTCAAAGATATTTTAATTTAATTGAGGAGTAATGTGGAGTTTGATTTTCTCAAAAGAAATGTTTCCTTTAAGAAGAATTAATTAAGGAGTTTTTTTACTTTTTAGATAAGTGTTTAATGTGTATAATAATAATAATAAAATGAGTATTATTGTTATCTTTTATTATTATTATTATTATCGCATTAATGGTACTATTATTATTTGGTTTTATGATTTTAACAATAACGATTATTAATGGAAATTAATTTAGGGGTTTGAAAAAGAAAATAATGGGAATCCAATTCCCCTCTTCTTCCTCCCTACGCACAAGGTGCTGCACGAATGCAGCAGCGCACCCCATGATGCGACCCCTTACTCCCTCCTTCGAGCTCCCTCCTCAGAGTGATCTCTTTCCCGTGGTGCAACCAATAGGCACCCAAAACCCCGAGCAACCCTCCCTACAGCAGCGCGACACCCGGGTGGAGCTCCTACAGCGCACGACCTTTGTGGCGCAACCCCCCTCCGGGAAATACCTAGAGGCGCACCACCCCTCCCCTAGACTCCACTTTGCGCATGACGATTCCCCTAGGACTCTTCACTAATATTGTCCATCTCGTTAAGGTGAGTTCGTCTGCATATAAATGGTGATTCGCATCGATCATTTGACTCATCTCTCTCGCCTTATTTTCTCAGCTAAAACCCAAAGGTTCAGGTTTATTCTCATCATCGCGTTCCTCTATTTTTAGGATATGCTAATGTTGACTCGGGACCCATTGGTCCATACTTCGACATCCGCCACCAAGGCCAAGGAAGATGGTCTCGAATTGTCTTACCGTCGTTGGTTCGGGTTAGTTTATAAACCCATGGTTTGGTTTTGCAATGATTATATTAAGGCCTGTTAAATTTTTTTATGAGTTTTTGGTACCAAGGTTGTGGTGCGCTGTTCATTACAACTTTGATTCTTGTTTCCGGTTTAATATATGTAATTTTTTATCAATTTAGACAATGCACATAGATATATATATATATATATATAAAAGGTGTGCGCACGTGTGATTATGGACCAGTTGTGGACTGGTTGCTGCCAAGTACATTAATGTACTTCAGATTTAAAACGGTGCCACCCCGAGGTAGGGTCTCAAATCCCTAACACTTTATTTTATGAATTATAGATTCTTTAAATAAATTGAGAATGT
The DNA here is from genome assembly GCA_963277665.1 of Viscum album. Taxonomy (NCBI): domain Eukaryota; kingdom Viridiplantae; phylum Streptophyta; class Magnoliopsida; order Santalales; family Viscaceae; genus Viscum; species Viscum album. The sequence goes on from OY728123.1 coordinate 206,684,188, forward strand.
AAGTTTCCGTGATTCTATTATGTCGATGCATGACACTTTTGATGTTATTAAATGATGTCGCCCATGTGAGATAAATGAGTGCTTCAACATGTGTTGTTTTTAAGCATGTTTTTCTAATTTGCTTAAAGTGATTTGATTAAACAGCTAAATGATTTGAATGGGCGGTATGTATAATAGTGTAATTAATTGTAGATTTAATTATCAAGTCATTAGTTGGAATAAAATTTGTGGCTTTTATTGATGATTGGGAATATTGAATATTTTACATGTTCAAAAGTATAAATTAAAAATTGGTAATAATTAATGGATGGATTAATTATTACTTGTTAAATGTTAAATGGTTAATTAATTTATGATTGGTTTAAGAGATAATATTTAATTAATTAATTTTTGAATATATTAATTTTCATTCATTAAATTAAGATTGTGAATTTATTGTTTGTTACGACTGTTGGACAATGCTATTCTTTAATACTTGTTAGATTTCCATGCATTAAGTTATCTTGGATGGAGTAGTTCTATATTATTAGATAATGTGTGAGATGGTTGCTAAATATATGGGCTTTTTCAGCATGTTTTGTGAGGATTATGACGCGCATGTAAATTGATAAAGTCCTAGATGAATCACTGTTTCAGTGGATGGGTTAAGACTTGTTAACGAATTTGGATAATTAAATGTTGAGTTAATTATTTATTTGTCTTTCTACGAACAATTATTTGTTAATTAATTATTTAATACTGAGATATTGAATGGTTAATTAAGGGTTAACATTTCACGAGCGATTTATGTTGTTAATTAGTTGTTGAATTAATTAACGGATTGAATTAATTAATTTATGAATTAATTAATGGATGGTTTTGGGGAGTTAGACATGGTGTTCTACTCCAACGATAAATATATATGTATGATTGACAAACAGGTTGTGAGACAAGGAATGAAGCTCCAAATACTCACGGGGTGATAGACATGGTGTTCTACACCAACGATAAATATATACGTATGATTGATAAATGGGTTGTGAGACAAGGACTGAAGCTCCAAATACTCACAGGGTGCTAGACATGGACTTCTACACCTACTTGCAAGAAAATATTCTTTTATGGGACATGGACTGATGCTCCAAATACCCATGGGTTGTGATACATGTCTGATTATCCAAATACTCATGAGGGTTCTAGAAATGATGTTCTACACCCATTAATTAACATTAGAATGTGGGTCCAATTGTTCGTGCATGAAATGAGTTTAATGGTTAATGAAGGCTGCTGTGACATGATGATTTGTAAATTGATTATGAGAAAGGGTTCAAACTTTTTATGAATTGGGTGAACCTCTTTTAGTGGAAGGGCTAAGACATAGTATATGAATGGTTGAATTGAATAACTTATTATGCATTATCCAAGCCAAAGCACAAGCTTGGATTCGGTCTTTACATTGATAACATAGATGGTCTTTAGAGACATTTTTCGTGAGTGACTTATACGGGAGATGTTGGGCATAGGACTAATATCAAGACCTTCATAAGTTATTAAGATTGGAATAATTAATAACCGATGAACCATTATGTAATGAATATTGAGTATGTATGATAAATTTATAATGCAGTTTCAGACACCAGCTGAGGGCTGAAGCATGTACATGGGTATATAGTTACATTGTACCATTTACTTAATTTATGTATTCCTTCACATGTTATAAGTTATTTATTAAATGTGTGGTTTGGGGTAGACACTGGTGGTCCCGGTCTACTGAGATTTATATCCCACACCCTAATCGGGCCGCCATTGCACTGGGTACCCGAGTAGATTCTATTTGGTTGCAGGACTATGCTGTTAGCATTTACTTGGGAGTTAGCAGCGCAGGACCGAGCGGAGGCTCGGGATACTGGAGGAGATTTCCATTGGGGATTTGAGTCATTATTTATTTATTTATGCATTGAAATGTAAAGCATGCTGTTTTGTTCACTGTTTTCTACTTTTGTGTCATTATCATGTCAGGCATGCATCGACTGTATAATTTATCATTGGCCATTTTTTTTGTACATGATTTATAAAATCTGCTTTCCGCTTCTTATTCATTTATTATACCATTTCCTCTATTTATTGCCTTTGTCTATTTTTGGACACTAAAATGAGGGTATAGTCTCCCCACTGACTATCCTTAGACCCTCGCTGCTAGTCTGCAGCCTCTGGCATATGGGGAGGCATGCTTGAGGTCATGTGGCGACCGATCCAGCCACCAGTTTAGTGGTGAGCCGGGTCGGGATGTTACAAAGTGGTATCAAAGGGAGGTTTTCTTTCCTTTCCTTTGTCCTTCTATTATTGGGTTGGTAGACAGGAGACTAGGAATGTGTCAGTGCTTGGGTTAATAGCCGTGCTTGGGACTGATTTCCTCATGTAAGAGAAATGACCGAGTGGCCAGTGATGGGAATTGATGTCTGTACTATTAGAGGTTACAGTTGATATGATTTCACCATGAGTGACTGGTGTATTTTTTTCTATTTATTGATTTTGAGAATTTCGAAAAATAATTGTCTTGTCCTGATATGGAAAGGAAGTTTCGTACATGCATCATTTTAGTCAATTAGAGATTCACATGTCATATATATAACATGCCATGTAGTTTCATTAGTAGGATGCCTACTTATATGGATTGTGTTCTTTGGGTGTAATGCCATGTTTTGATCTGCTTTAGCATGACTCTCTAGATAGCTTATTCCGGTAATAGATTTAAGATTCTTTAGTGATGTTATTCCATACTATTTTAGTTATTAGCATGTTTTGTTGTTGTGCCATGATTTTGTGTTATATCATGTTGTTGTGTTACTGTTTATGCTATCATGTTATAGATATTTAGGATATGTGAAAGGGGTGCTAAAGATAAAATGTTAAATAAATGTTGATTGGGATAAATGGGAGTCCAATTCCTGCAATAAGGTGTATGGGCGCCTTATCTATTGGTAGATGATCACCCGTGTTTTTGAACCTTATACAACTATAATATGTTTGAAAATAGTTAAAAATGTAAAAAATGCTGAGTTTTGATTATAATTAACTATTGTTAGGTTGCTTTTAGATGAACCCAGAATGAATAAATGAGAACTTTGGAGGTCGCCTTTTCTGTAAAAGTAATTTAGATGTTAAATTGCCTGTTTATATTTCAATAACTTTGAATGATGATTAAAGAAGATGTTTGTGATAACATGACTATTTTTTCCGTAGGTTGTTATTTTGAAAACCAAGTGACTTGTTGTGAATACTCACTTGTGTGTATGCTGAAATTCATTCAAATGATAAAGGGATGAAATGAATTAATTAAAATTCCTAGAAGAAAAAGGGGGCTTTGAATCTTTTGATTTCAGTTTTTGTGACCAAGAGAGAGGATCAATGTTTTTTTTTGTAAGGGGCTAACCCATGGTATTTGGTACCCATAGAATGTTCTAGGCTATTAATGTAAGTTCTTCCCCCTACTCGGGAGGACTTCATGTGACTCCGTTGTTTTGGCAGGCCGACATGTTTATTTTACCGACTTTTATGATCAATGTTTGACGTGGTGAACATGGTTCGAGGAATTTCACACACATGCATTAATGTATTCTAAAAACACGTGATGGTGAGCGGAAAATATTTTCTTGATACGTAATGGAAAATCTTATGGTGGGTACGGTTGCATCTTTTTTTATAAAGGTGTTAGTAGGTGATGTCGAACTTTTAGAACGGAGTAGTTCGGTAATATTTTGACTGATCTTCTTAAATGACCTTGGTAGGTCGGTTGATTTAGTAGTGGTTCCCGATGGATTCTCGGGGACGAGAAATTTTTAAGGTGGGTATACTGTAAAGTATTGTGTTTTTGAACCATGTTAAAATACGAATGTTTTCGAATTTATTTCTATTTATCAACTATTAATTTTTTTAAAACCGAGCACTAGAATTCTATTCTGATTTTTGGAACACCTAATGGTGTCGTTTCTGGAATTGCGTAATTACCCGATAAATTTTAGCGGTGTCCCGATGAGTCTCGGGTGCACCAGATCTGGAAAAATCCAATTTAAATGATCTGCATGTGCAGCGCATGGTTGCGGTCCGACCTGTGAAGTTTATATTATTTGATAAATTATTAATATTTTTTAATTAAATATGATTATATGAGAGTTTTGGATTAATTAAAATAACGTTTTAATAATAATAATAATATGAAGTTATTATTACTATTATTGTGGTTGTTAAATTTATTGAATGTTAGATAATAAATTAAATGGAAATTGAAGGTATTGACGTGGCTTTTGGGTTAATAAAAGAACCGTTTTATTTAAATGAAGAGTTTCAGAATTATTAAAGGGCCATATTTTATTAAATGGAAGAATGTTCTAATAATAATAATGTCATTGTTATTATTACAGATTCATAAATTATTTTGATACTTTGTGATTTTAATTGAGTGTTAATGGAGTGTATCATTTAAGAGAATTAAATGTGGATTTTAAGCTTCTCAAAGAGACATTTAATTAAATGAGGGGTTTTGGGTTGGAGTTTTTATCATATTGTAATAAATAGGGGGTTTGGGTTTTTAAATAAATGAAAGTTTGAATAATAATAATAATGATGTTATTATTATTTTTTTGGTTACATAGTTAAATAAATTTTTAAATAATTTAATGATCAATATGGAGTTTTATAATTAATTATTAAACAATTAGTACAAGAAAAATAAATGAAGGTTAAAAATGAATTGGATAATTAATGTGGATTTAAATGGGAAGGTTGGAGATAATTAAAATGGGAATTTTATTGTTCCTTTTAATACAATTTAATTATGGGGTTTGACAAAGTTCTGTTTTTATTTAATGGGGTGTAATATTTAGGTGAATTTAATGAGGATGTTGGGTATCTCAATGAAACTGTTAATTAAATAAGAAGTTTCGAATTTAATGAAGGAGTGTGGTTATTTAATAGAGTTGTTGGGTTATATCAAAATTTTGATTAATAATAATTATATTTTTATTATTATGGTTTTATGAGTGTCATAATTGTTGATCATTATGGATATTATTATTATAAATAATAATAGTAATGAATTGGGGAGTTTTGTTTGGATTAAAAAAAATTATTATTTTAATAATAATAATAATGATGATGATTTAATTATTATTATTATTTTGTTAATTAATTAAATTCAAGGAAAATAGAATTTTATTAATTGTGGGAAATGAATTATTTTTTACTTTTAAGTCAAAGAGATTTTAATTTAATTGAAGAGTAAAGGGGAGTTTAATTTTCTCAAATGAAACGTTTCCTTTAAGAAGAATTAATTAGGGAGTTTTTAACTTTTTAGATAAGTTTTTAATCTGTATAATAATAATAATAAAATGAGTATTATTATTATCATTTATTATTATTATTATCGCATTAATGGTAGTATTATTATTGGGTTTGAAGAGTTTAATAATAACTATTATTAATGGAAATTATTTTAGGGGTTTGAAAAAGAAAATAAAGCGAATCAAATTCCCCTCTTCTTCCTCCCTACGCACAAGGTGTTGCACGCACTTAGCAGTGCACCCCATGATGCGGCCCCTTCCTACCTCCTTCGAGCTCCCTCCACGGCATGATCTCCTTCCCGCGGTGCAACCAAGAGGCACGCGAACCCCCCGAGCGACCCTTCCTGCAGTAGTGCGACACCCGGGCGGAGCTCCTACAGCGCGGGACCTCTATGGCGCAACCCCCCTCCTGGAAATACCTAGAGGCGCACCAACCCTCTCCCGGAATCCACTTTGCGCAAGAAAATTCCCCTCAGACTCTTTATGAATCGTGTACGCCCCGTTAAGGTGAGTTCGTCTTCATATAAATGGTGATTCACATCGATCATTTGACTCCTCTCTCTCGCCTTGTTTTCTCAGCTAAAACCCAAAGGTTCGGGTCTAATCTGATCATTGCGTTCCTCTATTTTTTGGATATGCGAATGTTGACTCGGGACCCATTGGTCCCTAATCTGACATCCGCCGTGATGGGCGAGGCAGATGGTCTCGAATTTTCTTTCTGTCGTTGGTTCGGGTTAGTTTCTAAACTCGCGGTTTGGTTTTACACCGATTATGTTAAGGCCTGTTAATTTTTTTATGAGTTTCTGGTACGAAGTTAGTGGTGCGTTGTTCATTACAACTTTGATTCTGGTTACCGGTTTAATATATGTAATTTTTGTTGATCAATGTAGACAACGCACACAGATATATATATATATATATATATATATATATATATATATATATATATATATATATAAAGGTGTGCGCATGTGCAATTACGGACCTGTTGTGGACTAGTTGCTACCAAGTACATTAAAGCGCTTCAGATTTAAAATGTTGCCACCCCGAGGTAGGTTCTCAAATCCTTAACACTTTATTTTAATAATTATAGCTTCTTTAAATAAATTGAGAATGTAAGTTTCCTTGATGATGATATGTCGATGCATAACACTTTTGTTGTTATTAAATGATTCCTCCGACATGAGATAAATGAGTGCTTGAACTTGTGTTATTTTTAAGCATGTTTTTTTAATTTGTTTAAAGTGATATGATTAAACAGTTAAATGATTTGAATGGGAAGTATGTATAATAGGGTAATTAATTATAGAATTAATTATCAAGTCATGAGTTGGAATAAAATTTGTGGCTTTTAATTATGATTGGGAATATTGAATATTTGACATGTTCAAAAGTATAAATTACAAATTGGTAATAATTAATGGATGGATTAATTTTGACATGTTAAATGTTAAATGGTTAATTAATTTATGATTGGTTTAAGAGATAATATTTAATTAATAAATTTTTTTATTAATTAATTTTCATTTATTAAATTAAGATTGTGAATTGATTATTTGTTACGACTATTGGACAAGGTTACTTTTTGATACATGTTAGATTTCTATGCATTAAGTTTTCTTGGATATAGTTGTTCTATATTATTAGAAGATGCGTGAGATGGTTGCTAAATATATGGGCTTGTTCAACATGTTTTGTGATGATTATGATGTGCATGTAAAATTTTAAAGTCTTGGACGAATCAATGTTTGAGTGGACGGGTTCAGACTTGTTAACGAATTTGGATAATTAAATTTTGAGTTAATTATTTATTTGGCTTGCTAAGAACAATTTATTGGTAATTAATTATTTACAATTGAGATATTGAATGGTTAATTAAGGGTTGAATTTTGACGGGTGATTTATGTTGTTAATTAGTTGTTGAATTAATTAACGAATTGGATTAATTAATTTACGAATTACTTAATGGATGGTTTTGGGGTGTTAGACATGGCGTTCTACACCAATAATAAATATATATGTATGATTGATACATGGTTTGTGAGACGAGGACTGAAGCTCCAAATACTCATGGGGTGACAGACATGGTGTCCTACACTAATGATAAATATATACATATGATTGATAAATGGGTTGTGAGACAAGGGCTAAAGAACCAAATACTCATGGGGTGCTAGACATGACTATATACACCAAGCTTCCAAGAAAATATTATTTTATGGGACAAGGACTGATGCTCCAAATACAAACGAGGGTGCTAGACATGATGTTCTACACCCATTAATTGACATTGGACCGTGGGTCCAATTGTTCATGCATAAAATGAGTTTAATTGTTAATAAAGGATGTTCTGACATGATGATTTGTGAATAGATTATGAAAAAGGGTTCAGAATTTTTATAAATTGGGTGAACCACTTTTAGTGTACGGGCTCAGACTTAGTATATGAAAGGTTGAATTGAATAACTTATGACGCGTTATCCAAGACAAAGCAGAAGCTTGGATTCGGTCTTTACTTTGATTACATAGTTGGTCTTTAAGACATATGTGGCGAGTGACTTATATGGGAGATGTTGGGCATAAGACAAATCTCAAGACCTTCATAATTTATTAATATTGGAATAATTAATAACTGAAGAATCATTATGTAATGAATATTGAGTGTGTATGACAAATGTATAATGATGGTTCAGACACCAGCTGAGGGCTGAAGCAGGTACTTGGGTATATAGTTACATTGTACCTTTTACTTAATTTATGCATGCCTTCACATGTTATAAGCTATTTATTAAAGGTATGGTTTGGGGTAGACATCAGTGGTCCCGACCTACTAAGATTTATATCTCACTCCCTAGTCAGGCCTCCAATGCACGGGGTACTAGAGTAGATTCTATTTGGTTGCAGGCCTATGCTGTTAGTATTTACATGGGTGTTAGGAGCACAGGACTGAGTGGAGGCTCCGGATGATCTAGGAGATCTCCCTTGCATCATTGAGTCATTATTTATTTATTTATGCATTAAAATGTAAAGCATGCAGTTTTGTTCACTGTTTTCAACTTTTGTATCATTAGCATGTCATGCATGCATCGGCTGTATAATTTGGCGTTGGCCATTTGTTTTGTACAAGATTTTTAAAATCTACTTTCTGCTGCTTATTCATTTATTATACCGTTTCCTCTATTTATTTCCTTTGTCTATTTTTGAACACTAAAATGAGGGTATAGTCTCCCCACTGACTATCCTTATACCCTCTCTGCTAGTCGGCAGTCTCTGGCATACAGGGAGGCACGTTTGAGGTCACGTGGTGACCGGTCCAGCCACCAATTTAGTGGTGAGCCAGGTCGGGACATTACTGCACTAGTTTGTGATACTTCGGCTATTGGATGAGGCTGGAGTATAGAACTTATGGAGAGTGGAGTTTTTTGGTTGTCTTAGATTTTTGTTATATTTTATTCTATTGTTTACTTTGATATTGTAGTCTTCTGCATCGTTACATGATTGTAGTATGATTTTGATATATGAAGTATTGAGTCAGCTTTCATGGTTATCATGCATCATGGAGTGTTATGTTTGGTTATGTATTGTTAGTTGGTTGTTTTATTTTTATGATAAATCATCCCCCACCTATTAAATGAAGTCCTTTGACATTTATTCTAGCCATTGTCACATTGGGAATGTTTCTTAAGCCCAAGTAACCTTCAAACTCCTTCTTAATCCAATTATAAGGTGTTGTATGTTACAAATGGAATCATTTTTTGGGGGTCCAAAATCCTATTTGATATTAATGGTATCAACTTGTTCCTTTCTCTTTTGAACAAGTAGTCCTCAGTTTTCTTTGTTTTTTGAATTTAATTCATTCCTGTCTACTCGTTAGGTTGGTATTTTAGAAAGTAGTTGTATTTTTTGGCGTTTAAATGTTGAGAATAAAAATACATAGATAACCATTTATGATAACCCTCATGTTACCTATGAGTTGGGTACACAAGTGTTTTTTAGACTCTTATAGGATTTCAGAATCTCATTTTCATGGGTTTTGCCTATGCGAAAAAAATGACATGCATTGTAGAGGAATGAATTCCCATTATGAGTGAATATCTCATTTTGAGTAATAATTTATGATTTTGTGAAAAGGATTAAATTATTGAAAAATGTTGATAGTATTTTCAAATGAAATATTATGTAAAAGATCATAGTTTTTGAATTTTGGAAACATTTCGATTTTTAAAATCAAGTTGAATGTTTTTAAAAATATGGGTGAATATGGAAAATGATAATTTTAAATGAAATGTTGTGTTATTATATGTTATAGAAATTGAAATTACGAGAAATAAGTTCCTTGGGAGGGAAAATTATGGTGTTTTTTGTTTTCATGGAAAATGGAACCTAGTAGGTGTTAGAGAAACTGACCAAAAGAAGCTGCGGAGAATAGGGATTCACCTGAGACAAAGGTGAAAAAAAAACTAGATCATAGTATCATCAATGAATTTCAAGGTATGGACCTAGGTAATAGGAGGTATGAGATAAGACAAGTTGATCATTCCATCCAATTCCAAAAGAAGAATCCATCCATATTCTGAGGTGATTCTAAACTAGAAACTGAAAAGGAATGGGTAAATATGATTAATTGTATATTTGATTTCATTATTACACCAACAGATATAAAATTCATGCTTGTGACATACATGCTCGATAATCTAGAAAGAAAATAGTGGGAACTATAGGTGCATGCTAAAGTTGACTAGGGCCTTGGTAGGGAGGGTTTTGAGGAATTTTTTACCAAACAATTATATCCTTACACATTCAAGATCCAAAATATAATAGACTTATTAAGCCTAATGTAAGAAAATTTCTTTATCAGATATTACTATTCTATATTTATGAATTTAGTACACTTTACACCCAAATATTCTTCAACTATAACCTTAAAGGAACGCATCATTGAATTGGTACTAAGGTGGGAGATTCGATCGAAGATTTTCATACTCTGTATTACTAACGATACAGCGATATTTAATAGAGAGATTATGGAAAAATGATATATTAAGAGCTATGTAAGGAATAAGTATTTCGATACCCTTGGGAATAGGTGGGAACTCTAATGATGGGGGGGAAAGGAAGAGGTAATCCAACTTCTAAGGAGGGTGCGTGAATCATAACTAGATGGCAGGATCAGTGAGTCTTCCTCCGTAACAAATGATAAAGGTGGGGTGTTTCCATTTTGGATCCTTAGACCATATGAAGTGGGAGTGTACCACATCACTAATTGAATTCTATAATTGTAACAATATGGGACATCTTAAGCACTATTGTTGCAGTGCTACGATGTTAGCTAGTCAAAACACTTTTTAAGTGTCATAGGAGTTATATACTTCGATATGTTGGTGGAAACATAATTAATATCTGTATAAGAGTAGAGATATCTACAATTATCCTAGTAATATCATGACTCATCATCAAGGGAAATATCTGTAAGGAATCATGGAGAAAAGTGTAGTGATGAAGCAATTATATGGAGCTGAGGAGGTGATTGTGGATTGTCGGGATATACCATCTATGGTGATAAGTATGATTCTTTTGAATAATACCCTTATAAAGGTTTTTTTTGGTACTAGTGAATCACATTACTGCATTACAACATGTGTATTGTTTTTCAATGTTTAAAACTTGGTATGATGGCCTTTGTGATAAAAATACAATCTCCTTTTCGGAAAAGAGAATATAGAGCCTTTATGTATAGAGAAAGTTAGATAAAGTTTGATGGAGTTGATATAAAATGGGATATATCAATGTTAGACATGGATTTATATTATTTAATCTTAGGTATGGATTTATTGATAATGTTCAAGACTTACGAGGACTGTTATAGAATAACAGTTGGTTTCCTAGGTGAGAATGGTGTCAAGAATCTCATTAAAGGAGAAATGAATGTGAATACTAGTGAAACTGGATTGTTGTCAATAGAAGTGGGAAACATATTTTAATAGATGGTGGCCTTGTATTTGTAATCAATTTAATAGATTAAGAATACAATTTTCCATTATTTTTGGATCAATTTCTAGATGACTTTCTCATGAACTTCTCAGGGTTAGCACTAGTAAGGGAAGTTGAGTTTACGATCGATCTTCTAATGGGGAATAGTCCTATATCGCATCCATATTATCGAATGGAACCAAACTTATACAGAGAGATAAAATAAAATTTGGAAGACCTGGAAAGAAATGGATTCATTCATTCTAGAACATCTCTGTGGGAAGCACCAGTCTTATTCCTGAAGAAATCTAATGGGACCCTAAGGATGTGTGTAGATTATTTTCAACTTAACCAAGTTATGATAATGAATTATTATCAACATACACACATTTATGATCTATTTTATCAATTTAGGGGATCTCAATGGTTCCCTAAACTTTACTTTTGATTGGGATATCACCATTTGAGAGTTCAGAAGGAAGGTATTCGGAAGACAGCTTTCAGAAGTAGTTATGGACCATATGAATATGTGGTAATATGTTTTTTTTTATGAATGAACCAGCAATATAAATGGAATTTATGAAATATATTTTTTTAGTGAAATTTGTATTCTTTTTTATTGATGTTTTTTATGACATCTCGGTGTATTCAAGGAAAAATGATGAGCATGAGAAACACTTGGAATGAATGATGGAAATCTTTTGAGACCATCATTTGAATGAAAAATAATCAATGTTTGATTTTTGGATACAATAGGTATTTTTTCATGGCCATGTAGTTTCTAAAAGAGGTGTTTCAATGGATCCAATGAAGATTGAAGTTGTTATCTCTTGGAAATCGATGAAAAATACCTTTGAGATACGAAGCTTCTTTGGCCTAGCTGGTTGTTAATGAATATTTTTTATGACTTCTCATGACTATATTTAGCTATGATAGCATTGAAAAAGAAGGATTTTCCACACCAATGGATAGAGGAACTCAATAAGTAATTCAAATGGACAAATTTCTTGCTTACATCTTCACCAATATTGATTTTTTCAAAATCAGGAAAGCATATATGGTGTATTGTGATTCTTATAGATCTTGGTTGGGGTGTGTTCTCATGAAAGGAGACCGTATTGTTGCTTATGGATCAAGATAGTTTAGGGTTAATGAGAATAACTTCCCAACATATCATTTGGAGTTAGCTAAAGTTGTACATTATTTGAATATGGTGTCATTGTCTATTTGGTGATAAATTTATTGTGTTCATAGACCATAAGATCATTAAGCATAATTTCTCATAAAGATATTTGAATATGAGACAAAAAAACGTTTGGAGTATCTTTAAATTTTATACTTTGAATTGATGTTTACACTAGGAAAAGGTTATCTAATGGGAGATGAATTGAACCGATATTTTTACACTCAATTGGAAGAAGAGGATTCAATTGAGTGGTGGGTGATGTTAGTACTAGCATGCATGCATGTAGAATGTAAAGACAGAGGTGATGTTTCTATTTTCATTCCAATTTGGATTGTTTCAGTGTTGGTGAAGATTATAAAGGATTAAAAAACATCTAGGGAATAATGTGTTGCAATGAGTTCCAAAATTAATGGTGGAGAAAACATTGATGTTTAGAAACTGGATGAGAATTCTTTTTTGTGGTTTTGAGATTAGATGGTTGTACCTATGGATAGTCAGAAACAACTTCTTCATTATTACCATCATTCAAGATGGGTTGTTCATCTAGGAATAGAGAAAATGGAAAAGGCATTGAAGCTGTAGTTATGGTGGAGTGGGATGAAATAGAAATTGGAAGAGTTCATTTAGAGGTGATTAACATGTCAAAAAGTTAAGGCATAAGATCTAAGAACAATAGATAAGTTGTAGTCCATACTTATTCTTATTTGGAAATGGGAGAAGATAACCATGGATTTTTTTATAGGTTTACCAAGAATAGTTTTGAAACATGATTCCATATGGGTGATAGTGGTCTAGCTTACCATGTTTTCTCACATCATCCCTATTAGTGAAACTCATATGGTGTAGGATCTATCCAAATACTATATCCAAGAGGTATTCAAGATATATGGAATACTAGTTTTGATCGTATCAGATAGTGACCCATGGTTTACATCGTGTTTCTAAAAATCCTTTCAGAAAAATATTGGGAACCATTTGACAATGATTGTGACATATCATCCTTAGAAAAATGAATAATCTGAAAGGATGAAACCAATGTTGGAATACATGTGTTAGTCTTATGTAATGGATTTATGTGTCTCATAGGAAGATCACGTGTCCTTATTAGTGTTCTCATATAACAAAAACTATCAAGACTATATACATATGGCTTCATTGGAACCATCTTGGTGGCTTCCTTTTCATTGTCTAGTATACTGTGAGGAAATAGGTGACATATACCTAGTTGGTATAATCCTTCTCCAAGAAACAATGGAGAAGATTTAGTTGATCATGAAGTGAATGGAGAGAGTAAAGTGTTTTCATAAATCGTATGTGGATAATCATGGACAGTTATTTTCATTCATGTTGAGTGACCATGGGTTCTTGAAGATCTCTCAATGGCTTGGAAATCAACGTTTTGGGAATTAGGGAAAGTTATCTCTATGATACATAGTCCAATTTTAGATAATGGAATGGGTTGGTGAGGTGGAATATTGGATGGCATTTACACCACAGTTTAGTTTTGTTTATAATGAGTTTCACATATCTTAGTTGAAAAAGTATCAGCTTGATCTTGACCATGTGATCAGATGGGATCATATTGACCTCAATCCATATGCTTCATTGATACATATCTTTTTGAAGATTGTGGATAGGTATGATGAAGTATTTCATGCAAAAAGGATTGACCTAGTGTAGTTTATGTGGAAATGTGGTCTGATTTAAGAAGATACATGGGAACGTGAGAAAGAAATGAAAGGGAAATTTTTGGAACCCTTTTAGGGAAATGATTGATTTATATATTTTGAGTATATAAAGGCTAATGGTGGGGAGAATATATCACCCATGATTTATGTTATGTAAACATTTCATTATTCTTTTTATCTATATAATGTGGTTGGGTGATGTTTGTGAGAGTTTCATGAACATTTAAACTATTTTTGGGGATTTTATACAGGTGCATAGGGGGTGAATAGTTTGTGAAAAATGTGAAAAACATGGTGGTAATCTTGCATAGTGTCCCATGGAAAAATGTGGCGGTACATGGGCTGGGCACAGTTTTTCCAAATTGTGCGGAAGAATAAGTGAAACAGTACAGTGTGATGAAAATGTTGGATAGAGAGATTTGTCATGGTTAGTGCACGGTTTGGAATCTGTGGCCACTAACCATGTGAGGTCTTTCTTAAGATATATGTAGGAGAAAAACCAGCACTATTTTTATCTAACCATATAACTAAACTATTCACGGGTCAATGTTAGATCGTTAAAAAGTGGATCTCAATTGTTTTACCCACTAACCCACTCATTTCCCCCCAAAACAGACCTAAATTGAGATTTTGGTCACTCATATGGTGGAGAAACTCTATAAAACATTTTTGAATCAATTTAGAGCCTTTACATTGTGCATTGAATCTTGATTCTCATGGTAATTAATTGTTCTTCAGGGTTCTTGGCTTTTTCATAGATCAAATTTTCTCCTTCCTTCCCTTGATTTCTTAGATCTACACCCACTATGGGTAGATTCAATGATGTGGATTCCAAATATGATTATATTTCCCTTTTTTGTTTATAGGGGAAGATATCTTTGGAGACTTCGTGGAGTTTCGCCCTATTTAGTGACATTTTTTGTGTCATTTATCATATTCTCCAAAACTCTCGGTTTAGGTAGCTTCACTCTCAACTCCTATGGCTAGAAATGATTGTTTTAGTTTCAAATTGATTTACTTTCATGAAATTTATTTTTAAATTTTCGTGAAAATCTTTAAATAAATCCTCATTAGTGATTATTCATAGTTTTTGGTGAAATTGTGGAATTTGGATAATTTGTTGCGAAAAGATATTTGGTTTCTTGATTTTAAAATACATATTTACTATTCTTTTGAAATGGATTACTGTAAAAAAGTTTTCCAATAAGAATGTTTGTAAATAGTTTTGGAATTATTGGATTAGCATGGTTTTATGGCATACTTGGTGTGTGTGTTCATATTGAATTTAAGAGGATTGGTTAAAATATGACCTTTTTCTCAGTGACAAAGGTGTAATCAAACATAAGATATAATTACCTTGTGATTACACGATAGATCGACGATGGGCCTCTCAAGAGTATGATACTATAATAATGATACATTCATGGTTGGTTGTGTGGATATGTGAAATTTAATGGACATGCCAATGGAAACTTCTCAAATAGTTTTAGGTTGTTTTTTAGTTTTTTTTTTGAAAATAAATTTTTATATAAAATTGGTTGATATATCACTTTTTTATATTTTTTTATAAACTATTTTAGAAAATGTTTATATCTAGTTATCAAATATTTTGGAAATTATTTTATAAAAAGTTTTCATAAATTTTTTAAAACTATTCAATCCTAGTGGAATGAGTTGGGAATTGAATCACACAAAAGATAATGTGTTTCAGTACTGACCCCATCTTTGGAGGAATGTTGATTTTTCATATGACATATACCAGGACATGGGAAAAGGTAAAGTATCAAACTTCTTTAGCACTAATTCGTGATGCATGGGATGTTGGATGAGGTTGGAGCATGGAGCTTTTGAAGCTTGGAGTCTTATGGTTATCTTAGAGTTTTGTTAAATTGTATTCTATTTTTTACATTGATATTATTGTCTTCTGTTGTGGTACTTTATTGTAGTATGATTTTGATATATAAAATTTTTAGTCATCATTTATGGTTATCATGCATCAGGTAGTGGTATGTTTGGTTATGGATTGATAGTTTGTTATTTTATTCATTAATGGAAAATCATCCCCCACTAATTTAATGAAGCCCTTTTGTATTTATTGGAAGCCTTTGGAACCTTGGGGATTTCTCTTAAGGCCAAGTAACCTTCAACCACCATCTCATGTCAATGTAATGGGGTGGGATGTTACATAATGATTTATCACATTAGTAAATTATTAAGTAATAATGAAGAAAATAGATTGAATTTCATTCATTAAATATTACGAAATAATCTATAAATACAGCTAAATAGATCCCCACTAGGTAATTATACACTCATATTCATGTAATACATTCAAATAAAAATGTTTAAGAAGAGTCTTATATAATGTTGATTGTTGTGGAAATTTCAACTAATATCCTAAATTGCTTCATCAAGAATGATCAACTTCCATGAAAATCTAGCCTAACTAATATAATAATCTTCTATTATGAATGATACAATTATTTTCCTGTCCTCTAACATTTTATGATCATTATATATAGATTTTAAAGTGATTATATATCTCCATGTGGATAATAACATGTATTCCCCCTATTTAATCTTGAAAAAATTTCCAAAATGGATTTATTCTCTCCCATTTTGATTAATTACCATTTTTTATAAAATTATTATATTCCCTTATTTTGTTTGATAATTTATTGTAGGTATTCTCTTAGGTCCCCATGAGCTATGCATGTGTTCCACGTGGTATCTTCAAATATCAACATACCCTAATGATAAATATCCATTCATTCCTTCTAAATTAAACATTTAAAGTAGTTTTCAAGTGATTTTGTGATGAATTGGATCTTATAGAAACTTATGACTCATAACAAATTGAATGTCAACATTTTAAAAAATTAGTGGCCTAAGAATCTATCACCATTAATGTATTCTAGGTTGGATATTGATATTATTTTGGAGTGGAAATGTATTATAACTTTTCCTTATCTCGGTTAAATTATAGTTTTTATAGGCCATACATTACAGTTTCACAATCCATTGGAGAACAAATATAATCTCAAGGAGTGATGTGGGATGTGTTGTTACAGACATAGCTTGAATATGTGATATGGGCCCCAAAATTTTGAAATCGTATCCTCATTCTCATAAAATTAAAAATTAATTAAAAAGAGAGTATTATAAAATAGATATATTTTACATTAGTTTGTATCCAACAATGGATCCTCATACTATGTTGAGTATAAAATGTAATTTTTTTTGGATTTTGTGAGACAACATTGGCGATTTTGAGACCAAAATTTTGGACCCCACACAAAGTAATGTTTCTTTTATCCCCAATAAGATAATTCAATATCCATCGATGAGTGGACATAACCATGGGGTGATCAAAATGGGGTTATATTAGACAACCAGTATACTCTAAATATCTGATTTGAGACTCTATTTAACTTGAAATACTCTCAAGGATTTCTAGGACACAATTTTGAGGATCAAACATATGTTTTCAATTATCTATCATGCTATGTTGGTGCACTAAGGTTTTCAAAAATTAATGTTTGAGACAATGATTTATGGGTATTAATATCCTTAAGGTTTTTAATGAATGATATAATTTTCCCCCAATGTGGTATTAAACCAAATTATAGTTCTAAGTTAGATTTTACAAACTTCTATTACATCCACTATATAATCCCATTTATCCAAGAACTTTTAAAAGTCAGGGATTAATCTCAAAAACAAAGAAATTTAAATTATATATAGAATGAATTGAAATGAATTCATAAATTTACAAAATTCATATATTATTCAAAAATCTATCGAATGTATACAAACCATCATTTAACATTTAAAAAACAAAGTAAAACACAAAATAAATACAAGCAAATCTGACAAAAAACAGTGACATATTTAGGAAATTAACATTCCCCAACAATTGGTTGATTACTTATCCTCAATTAATTTCTCTAATTATATTTCATAATGATCCTCAAACATCTTAAGTTTTAGTCCTGGGTAATTGAATGATTTAATGAATATATTTCAATAGTGCATTGCTTACGACATCTCCACCTTCAAAAATCCCTCTCCATCACTTCCCCATCATCTATTTAGTTTCACACTTCCTTGGTACAAATTAAATGATAATTGTATGTGAAAATTTTCTCCTTATGCATTTGGGTTCAATATTACCCTCACCATCCACACCATTAAAAAACATAGAACTAGAAATTTTTTATTTTTTAAGCTATGTAATGTTATCATTACTTATTGGTTAAATGTGGCTATTTTAGAAATAAATCATTTCTAATATCAAGAATCCCCCAAGGATTATTTGTGATATCCATGACACATATATAAGATAAGGGAAGTATATTCTCAAAATTATATTTCACTTTAGTTTACATATTTTTTCCACTCACACACAACATTCCTAATTATCCTAAGAACTTCAAGTGGGCACCCAATTTCCCATTTTAATTCAATTTAAAATTTGATATATGTTTTAATTTTTAGTTGGATACTTATGGTGTTATTACCATATAGAATATATTTCACCAAAAATTTAGTTCATATTCCAATGAAAATAAGTTGGGTATGGATTCCCCTAAAATATATATCTTTTAAAATTAACTAGAAAATTTCATAAATTAGGAAATCAATGTTTTCAAAGTGATATGTCACCTATAAAATTGATATAATTTTTTTCAAGTGTAATTTAAAAATAACACATATTTATCACTCTCCCCATAAATAACTTTTATAAATATATAATATGAATAGAAGCATGAGTTTTAAATGTTTTTTATAATATTAATATCAAATGAAAATTATAGCTTAAGTATAATACCTCTTCTATATGATTCTCTCTATGTAGTTATATATGTCTTCCTAATATTTTTTTTATTTCATATCTACATCCTGAAAAATGAAACAAAAACAGTAAATGGGTGAAATTATTCTTATTAAAATAAAAACTAAGAAAAAAAATATATAGTGGGATACCTCTTAAAATAGATTTATTTATTTTCATCATATCGACTCTTTATCCCACTCATTCTTCAGTCCATAGTGTGGTATATTTGTCAACATTTTCAACTTAAAATTATAAATTTATCCTTTGATCATTCGTAGTGAATGTTTATCTATTTTATTTATCTATATTAACATATATATTTGGTTTTCCTTCAATAATATTGAATGATCCAAACCATCTTGTATTCATCTATCATATAAATATAATCATTCAATAATTGGATTCAAGGATAAGTTTTCTTTATTTAATTTTCTTCCATTGAAACATCTTCCCAGGGAATATCTTATCCTTTTATTTCATAATTATTGTATTATCTTAGGATTCTATTAATATTTTCTAGAATATATTCAATTCATATTTTATCGTCAATAAAATACTCTTATAATATATGTTGACACCCTTAAGAGACTATAAATCCTTGTGTTCAATAATTATTGGTATATGTAATGTTTTTTCAATTAAAAATATTTATGGTGGCATACCAATAGAAATTTTGTAGGTCTTTATATATGAAAAAAATTCATCTTAGAGATTTTAATTCTAAAAAATCTTTGAGTTACTTAATGTTTTCACTAGAATCCCCTTCCATGATTTTTTTCATCTAAAATTTTTGAATTTTTTGCGAAGTATTTATATTCCAGTGTTTTATTTTAATCCATATATTTAAATGATCATTATAGATTGATAATTCAAAAAAGTGTACCCCATTATCATAGACGATTACCCCATTATCATAAACGATGGACCTAAGAAATCCATATGTTCATAATATTTCTATCTCAAAAAAATTTCCCTGGATAACCCATGTTTTTAAGTAAGTATATGAATTCAACCCATCTGGATACATAGTCTAATACCACTAGTATACACTCCTTCCCATGATATTTAATAAATGGTCCCACAATATTATGACCCCATACATAAAAAAATTCCACTTCTATTATTTCAAATTGATGTATCTCTTTCATTCTCCCAAAATTTATTATCCTTTTAAAATTATCATAGTTCGTGAAAAAATCCCTTTCATATCTGAATAATGTGGTCTAGAAGAAACTAAGTTGATTAACCATTACAATATTTTTCATATTAATATAATTTCCATCACATAGTAATGCCTGTAAAGGTATATTAATTTACAAAACCTTATATTCTAGCACATAAATTCTTTTAATTCCTTCTTCCCATTAATTTTTAAAAATGGACCCACATAGAGCTAGTTCTTTAAATATTCCTTAAACATTTTCCTCTTACTCCATGTCATACCTTGTGTATTATTCCAAGTAGATAAATTGTTAAAAAACTATAAATACGATTATATTCCATTGGTTGCTACTAAAAATAGTTTTTCATCTAGAAAATCTCCTGTGATAAGATGTGTAAGATCGACCTTTATGTCTTAAATTAGGAATATGTTATAATTAAATTTTTTCCCAGTTCCCCTTTTATATTTAATATTATGATAATATTATTGTAATAGAAAAATCCATATAATAAAATATCTATTGGCATTAATTTTTTTAATTGATACTTTAAATCTAAATTGTCAATATACATTATTACCTTACATCCAAAGAGATATTTCATAAATTTATCTAAAACATACACATCTTATAACATCTCAATAAAATTTGGTTAATAATTAATTTTTTATCTAATCAATAGATTACATGTATAGTATATTACATATTTCATCCTTTATCTATTAATCCAAAGAACAAATAACATATAAAACTTTCTAGTATCCCACATAAATTTAAAATTTTGAATCCAACCAAGTGATATGATAATACGTGTTGAGGGTGACTCCCACTATAACATTTAAAAATATATTGTGTATGTGGGTACCATGGACCCATCTTTAACAGTACATTTTTATCACCAAATCATGTAAACAGAGAGTTATGCATTATTTAATCTTACCGTGATAGTGTTTAAAATTATGCACCTACAATTAATATGATAATTTCCTTATATTATTTTTCACATCAACAGGTTATATAAATTCTTTGCTATAATGAGTACTTTTACACACTATGATAGTAATATAATGCATAGGTCATATGGTCCAGACACATCAAAATGAGAAAATAAAGATGATGTCTAAATATTAGGTGTTGGGGGATCCTAATCATTGATACTTCTTCTAATGAAGTTCACTCAGGGGGATCTTGCGTAAATGGTATCATGAGTAATAACTAACTAATAAGAACACCATAAAGTTTGGATGTCATTGGATATTACTATCTATGATTTTGTTTTTTTGTCTATTTAATTGAGAACATTATTAGTGTGTAAAATTTTATCAATTAATTTGATGAAAGATAAAGACCTTAAAATTGATGTTGTGGCATGGTAACTTGAGTTTGGTGTTTCATTAGTGTTGTGACATTGGTTGAATTATCAAGAGTGTATTTTTTCTTCCAAAAAAAAGAGATCCCTCACGCCCAATTGATCTGGATAGAAATTCCATTATCAAATCCTTGGATATGGTGATATATGGAATGTCTCTCCATAAATTTCATCAATAAATAATGAAAGAAATGGCAAAGACATGAAGTGTTATTCCTTTTTTGATATATCTCTTGATAACATGATTATATTACATGATGTGTGTTTGATGGATGATTTCATTGTTATGTCTTAAACATATCTACGCATGGGATATGATGTGTTTATAAATACCCATATTGATCTATAATTTTTCCTTACTAATATCAAGATTAGATCCCTGAATGTCACATAAAAATATTATTCAAAAGACAATCCAATTATATTGAACTAAAGATTAGGACATGGTGGGTCTCATAGTTGGTCTAAGATATGTCTGTGTTTGATCAATCAAAATAAATAAAAATATTCAATATTAATCAACTTTATAATTATAGTAAATGAACGTATTTTATAAGTGTATTTACAAGTGTTAAATGAATATGAATAATAATATTCAACTAATGATTGTTTTTATTTATGTTTCATTAAATATTTTCAAGAGCCAAAAGTTACTAAAATTGATTGTGTGATATAATGTAACTCATTTTAAACATTACAAATGATAAAATATTTATGAAATTTATAACACATTTATAACATTATACATGGTGAGTATCTTTAACTTATTGGATTTCATTTATAGAAGATACAAAGTGAAATTTTTGTTAATGAAACCGTTGTATTTAATGAAATTAAAGCCATTATTGCTGTATAATATTCCTCCTAGGATTTTGAAATCATATTTCTCATATATCACAAGTTCTGGAGAGAGAATGTTGTCTTTTAAGAATACAAATCCATGAATGTTATCTTAGATCAAAGAATCAGTGCTCCCACAATCATATCATCATTGATGTATCCTTCAATCCTCCACACTAGAAATTGGAGATCAATGATAGATGTTCAAGAATTCTTATAGAATTCATATGGATGATCTAGTGGGATTCAACATTGATTCCTTTAAGTAAAGATCACCAAAGACAAGAAAATATGTGTTCGATCAAAATTGATCAAGGTATGGTTTCGAATTTGATTTTCCATTTTTAATTCCCTCCCTATAAGATCCTTGGATTGTAACTGTGAATTGAACACTTATAGATATGATATTATTATGTTTTTTTAATGATAAAAAAATTTAAATACATATTTTTATGGATAAGTTTTATTATTGGAACCAAAAAGTATTATATTAGGTATCACATGTAATATTAAGTTGACTTACAATTAAATTTTCATGGATTCAAGTAGAGTTCATCGACATGGTCTCAACACTACTGACGACACTTCAATTTGAGGTTACACAGTCGAGTTATACCATTCTGAGGATCAAAGAAACATTTTTGGGTAGAAAAGTAAATTAAAATGAATGTATATAAATATTTTATTTTAATTTTGATGAATAGTGACATGTTCTTTTTTTTCACCCAGTGGCTTGGCACCTCATGTGTGGCTAATTGGTTTTTTATAGCACATTTTAATGTAAAAAAGTAAAATATAATCTGTCATTTTTTATTTCGTTTGAATATTAACTATTGGTTACTATTCATGAAAAAGCGCCATTAGTTACTTTTCACAAGAATAGTTCTAAATGATAATATCACACACAAGTGAAAAAACATGAACCACTTTTGGGTAATATAAATATTTAAGATACACAAAAAATGAAAGAAAAACTCCAAAAAAATATAAATAATAAATGGAATTTTATAAAATATATTTTTAGACCGTTTGATAAAGCAGTTATGATGTAAAATTATTTACTGTTATTTTAAATGATAAATAATTCCCTTAATAAGAATTATCTATATATTTTATTTTCTTTTTTAAATTCATGGCGTGTATAATGATCATGAGGCTAGACCAACTGATGCATGCATGAGATTTGATTTATTTTTTAATTATTTTAATTATATGTGATGATTTTAATAATTATTTAATAAATGATGGTATACGTATAATCTCTCACCCCTTGTTATATGTATAAGGTAATGAATGTCCTTGATTAATTTGTTTCATATGTATTTTTTGTTCCCAATACCTCCTAACCTATGTGTGATTAATTATATATAATAACAATGTTGAATTTAAATTATAACCGTACCAAGATATGGAAGAATATCATACAGGATTCTGATATATGGGATGGTATGGGTGTTATAACTCGAGTCTTCATTGACTCATAGAGTTACCCATATGGTCTTATTTGATCTATTATATACTCAATTGATCAACCAGAATTAAATGTTCATGATCAATCACATTATTTTTTTACCTATGCCTATTTTATTATTTTGTAAATGTGGTTTCTTTACATGATCACATGGAATAAAAAATAGTCGTAAATCGGAAAAATAATTAATAAAAGATGAGTATTTTTAATTAAGTATTTTTATACTATGAGTGCAATAAAATAGAAAAATCAATCCAAATAGGAAATGATTACATTCACTGAGAATAATTAAAATCCATCAATGAAATATTAATTCAAAACTCCTTATGCCACTTGAGTTTGAAAAAATACATATATTTGAGTGTCTTATTATCCCATGTTTGGGGTTCATCTTACTATTTGGGTGTTCTTATGAAATTTGTGGGGAAACATAACTAATGTTGGAATGAAATAAATAGCCATAGAAATATGGTTTCAATTTTAGATGAATTCCTTGAGAAATGCAAGGTCATTATTTACAGGACCTAGGATTTGACTCAATATATCAAGGAGGCGCATGTTATTGTATTTGGACATAAAAAAACAACCTTGAAAATCTTAGAGTAGTGATGAATCCATTTCTTCGACCATAAGGATATGTTTTGAGGACTATTTCCACTAGAATACTCTATAGATTGAGTATTCTAAATATAGAAGTTGAGGGAAACTTGGATATCATAATATAATCTTTAACATTTAATAATAAAAACAATACTGTATAATATTCAATAATCATGATAAATGTATTAATCTAATTAAGTATTATTTTATAGAAAATAATGTCAATATAATACCATAAGTTCACCATGATAAATATTAGATAATGTATATATCCATACTAACACTAATAGATAAGAGTAGTACATTAGACTTTACATATTATTACTAGACGGAAGGAAATAAAATGTGCCAATTCACCCACTACATGTTTAGATATATCATCGATTCAGTGAATGTGAGAGGGATTCCTATAGGATCTATATAGGAATGCACAGATAGTCACTTGGATTTGAAAATAAGTTATTTTTAGAGATCTGATAATGTAACATAGGGACTTGTATGTCTATTCCTTGGTATCTCATCTCATATTTCCTTAGAAGGTGAAAGAGAGGATTTATACAAATTAGATGGTCACAAGACAGAACTATATTAACTATATTAATCATACATAGCTAGAGATCATTTATTTGATGTATCTAAGTACATTAATCAATTATTGATGTTAGATTTCCATGTTGATAAGGCATCACCCATTAATATCGTATTATCAGCCTACCTTTTAGGTTCTCCTTATTCATTAAGTTTTCCATGTTTAATAGTATTGATGAGTAAATCATAGAATCTTTGACAAATATTCACTTGGATTATAAGAGTTATGGGGAACACAGTTCCATAAGAATTTTGGTGAACGAGTTTTATGAAAAGGTAAAAAGGTCAATGGAAAGTGTGACGCCAAAGGAAACATCATAATTTCTTTCATAGAAACTAATGATAATGTATAAGAACACTGAACATGAGGATGTTTCCATCTCATGTTGAAACAAAATTCACCAGAATATAAATTTCAATATATTGAATAAAAAGAAATAATATTCTTTTACATCTAGAATACACATCAATGAATGTAATTTTTTTGTTTTATTTCTTTGGAATTAGATATTATATGTGTGTCACATATTTATAATCAAATAAAGTAACCAATAATGTTCAAAAACAATATAATAAAAAATATGAATTCTCTAAGAATCTTGTAATGGGTAATTCCAATGTTAGCGGTGAGAAGAACACAACTTATAGTTTCTATGTTGGATGAATCTAGTTAAAACATTATTGATTATTAAAAAAATTATCTCATGATTATATTAGAGACCATGATATATTATTAAATAATGGATGGAATATTTTTTATAGTTTCTATTAATAAATATATAGTTCATTAAAAATTTGATCATTAGAAATAAATTCTGAATATAATATGTAAAATTCATACCAAATTATAGTAAGATATTAATTTATAAAGTAAAAATAGAATTAGTTTTCAAGGATATTCCTATTATGGTGTTTAGAAAAATTGGATAAAAAATATTTTTACTATTGATAGAATTACATATACTTTTTCAGACAAGTAATCATTTATAAACAAAGGTAATACATAATGATTATGATTTAATTTAAAATGATATGCATGAATTATTCCAATGATATTATAGAGGTAAATTTATTAAATTCATGATATTACATTAAGGGATTTTGTGTAATTTAAAATTTATTTAGGTAATGTTCTTAGTGAAAAGATATAAGATATGATTTGGGCTATTTACCCATAGAAAATATTTACTAATGATTCATTGATAGTTAAACTAGGGAGAGGACTAATTCATAATCTTTTATTTCCTTATACACATAAGATCTATAATTTGAATAAAAGGAGGATCGATTATGAGTCTTACACATATCTATTTTTCATTAAAATATATCATGGATAAATTTTTAAAAACACATTTCATTACAGACAATCAGAGTCATGATATTGGTAGAAGGAGGATTAATGATGTGGATGATAAATTTTGTAATATTTTTCATTATCTATATGAGATATGATATGTAAATAGAGGTATTAACCCATAAACATATACGAAATATAATGAAACATTTTATTTCATAAGAGTTATAATATGAAATATATCCGTTATATGATAAATAATGTGTTTAGATGTAATGATTTTGTTAATATTAAGTTAATAAATAAGTTTGTATCAAGAAAACACAAATCCCATTGATGGTAATTATCCAAATTGTTTAAAGTATAGTATATAAACTTCTCAGATAAAAATAGATATCGTCATGTGATAGTATATATTTCTATAATTTTTCAGATATTAGTAGTATTATTAACATTGATAAAGTCATGGATTGATATGTAAAGGTAGTTGTCATGGGAAAAATTCTATTAGAGTTTGTGGAATAGAAATGTTCCACGGACCCATATTGTGTAAGATGATTAAAACCAAGATGTGGTTTTATATTCACCTGGGTGGGTAATATTTTATTCATTAATCCTATAAGTAATATTTAGATATAAAAATATAATATTAAAAGTTAATATGAATTCATGAAAAAGGATTACTAGTACCAAAATAATAGTTGTATTTTGGTAGATTCTCCAATTATTAAAATTTAATTGATAGTTATCCAAGAGAAACTATACATGGGTGGTATATAGTCGTAACAATAAAGCTGGATTTTTCATACCAATTCATTATGATTAAAGCTATTGTAGTTAAGAAAGTCATATAATCTTTCTATGATCACATTATTGGATATTGGAAATAAAAATAACTTTTTGAGAAGGTGTCTATATGAAACAACTATAAAGGTATGGCGACACTAAATAATTACAATAAAGAAAATTCCATTTTAGAGATCTGTTTATGGGTTAATTCAAGAATCTTAATCCTTTAATTATCATTTAGAACAAAATAATGTCATTTTTATTTAAAATATTAGTGTGATAATCCAATTTTTTGAAGTGAATATGTTGAAAAAATATTGGAAAATGGACATTAGCCTTACAGTATGGTAAGAATGGGCTGAATATGTCTCTTTAGATATTGACATAAAGTAATAACCTATGTTTTAGGGAACCCTATCATCTATGGTAGATCTAATGGGATACTTGGACCAAGTCAAAGAATATATAATGATAATGTATTCGAACAATTCAAGAGAAAATTATTTCCAGTGTCACATGACATAAATATCTCTACGAATAAATGTATGTGACATATGAGGTGATTAAAATAATGATTATAATTTTGTAAAATTATATGATGGATCTATCCCAAATTCCATGTTATGTACTAGATATTAATTTTCCATTACATGTATTGTGGTAGGAAAATATGAGTTAAATCCTAGATAAATACTAGGGAAGTAGTTAGAACTATCCAATGGTACTTTAGAAAATATAATGGATATGTACATGGTACATAGATAGTTGGGAAGACTAGTTATTAAGGGAATAAAAAATAGTCTTCCTATATATCAATTTGATCATGTATTTATGTTTTTGTAAATAAATGATAATGATATATATCCTTAAGTCAATGGTAGAAATATCTTCAAATAATGGGTTCGTTATGTCATCTAATAAAGATACAGAAGTACTATAAAAATACAAAAAGTAAATTCCATGTTGTTGGGATATTAGCATTGGTATAATCCAATATGTCAAGGTTATGATATAGGATAAAAGGTATATACTCAAATATATCCTCTCTTTATGATTTTAACTCAATGAGTTGATGTTTCAGTTAACAAATTTGACACATGAGATAACATGGAAGGCCTGATGCCTAAATTTATTTCATAGAAGAACCATGATCTTATAATGTGATACCTAACAAGGATATTTAGATATTTGTATCAATTTAATGTCTGAGTTTTATGAAATAGGTTTCCATATACACAACATGAAAACTTCAATTTGATTAATATATCATGTAAACATAGAGTTATGCTTGATTACATTTTACCATTAGAGTGTTGAAAATTTTGAATCTGTAACTTCTACAGATTATCTGTCACATCAATAGGTTATTGTGATTCCCAATTATAATGAGAACATTGAGATAAATTTGAAGTAATCTTAAAAGAAATATGTTATGGTATAGATACATCATACTAATGGGATACATATGATGTCTAACCATTAATTGGTTGAGACTCATATGAATGTAGTCTTCTTCTCATCAATTTGTTTTTAGATGTATGAACCTCTCGATAATATAACAGACCACACATCCCACTAACTCATTGACTTTGAGCAACGGACCAGTAACTAGGGCCAATTTTAGGCACTGTTTTCTAACTATTTAGGGATTTAATCACTCCTACCAAGAGAATCATATGTGGGGATGGCTAGCATAATAACCACGTGGGAGCATCCTATAATAATACTACACCATAGAGTACCATTGTGTGGATCCCATGAGTTAGCGGGGTGTCGGGTTCTGGCCTATTTTCAGAAGAATCTCGGGTCCAAAAAAAGGAACCCTTTAAATTGACCTATGCCAATAATGGGGCAGTAGTCTAGCCATACCCCGTTCCCATTAACTCACAGATCGGGCCACTAGGGAGTTATGCCTCCATGTGGTAGGTGTTATCCCTAGTCACTATTTGGATTTAATATGCCTCCACCATGATTCGAAATGGATACCTCAGGTTTAAGTTCCATTTGGGAGCCTCAGGAGTACCACTACACTATGTAGTGGTACTCGTGATGCTCTTGGATGGTTGTTATACCTGTGGTCTCGGGTTTGAATAGTGGGGGAGGTATAGTATATCCTGGTAGCACCCTGACATAGTACCTACCATGTGTAGGCATATCTACATAGTGTACCGGTCCACAAGTTAGTCTGTGTGGGGTGTGTCTATACTACGACCAAGTTAGTGTCATAGTTCTTTTAAAATATTAATTTTTTTAGAACCATGAAATTCCTGACCACATTCCATATACCCCATAGCCCACTTATTCGTGGGCTCCTCACTCTGGGCCATGAGCTTATGACAATTATCTGGATATCTTCCATAGTAGTCTGGATATTTATTTAACCTCCCTAGATAATCAAACATGGGGTTCACTAGAATTTATCCAATCTTAGAGTTTCTCTAGGACCACTACACCATATGTATTACTGGTACTAGAAAAGCTCCCTAGTTGGTTAAATTCTAGTCAAACCCTAGATCGATTCTCCGGGGAGGAGAAATACATCCCCAAATGGAAAGTGGAGATATCCAGATACCTGACCCATGTAAGTGCCCCTGAGTGTGAAGCCCAAGAGTCAGTGGGACATGGGGTATATGGTATATTATCGGGAGCATCACGAGTCCAACATTTCTCTCTTCGTTATCACGAGTAAAGAAGATCATCAGGATTGAATCATTAATTGGAAGACCAAGTGTTATGGGTTACAATGAATATTACAATCAATGATAATGTTTTTTGGTTTATAAAATTGATATTATTATATGTTTTTATCATTTGATCACATAGTTTGATGACAGATGAAATTAATTGAATTAATTTTAGGGGGAGGTATATTGTGTTGGTTGTGTCATTAGGGTAATGGAATTTTTTTAATGATCAAGATATGATTTTTCACTTCTAAAATGAAGATTTGTCTCTAGACCAGTAAACCAGGATGGTATTTCCTTCATTAAATCCATTTCCATGGTGACCAAAATTAAATCAATCCACTATGATCATGATTAAATAATGCAATAAAGGTTTATTACATGATGTGTTCATCCTTCTTTGTGAGGTATCAAATGATAAATAATTTATATTACATATTTTGGGTTTTTGGGATGATTTAATTGGTATAAAAAACAATATATCCTTAAGGGTTTGGATATGCTGAAAAATATCACCCTTGGTCTACGAATATGAATCACTTATTTTTGGATAAGGAGCCCGAATGTCTCACACAAATCATATTCATAAGGTTGTCTAATTCTAATTAATAAGATATTATAACATAGTGGGTCTCTTGGTGGGGTAGATATATGTCCCTGATTGAATTGTCATAAGAAATTTCTAAATTAACTATTATTTGGATTTAAATAATTGTATATGAATTAATTTAATTCATTTATCCATGTGTGTTATGTGAATATATGGATTAATATTTTATTAATGAATATTTTCATTCAAGGTTCATTAAATATTCCAATGATTAATGATTCGATTTAATGGATCATATTTTTTCATGTAACATAGTTTAGATGTTACAAGTAAGTGATAAAATATTTATGAAATTGGTGAAAAATTCATAATGTTAAACCATGTCAATATGGTTTAATTTAAATTTTTTCATTTTTTGAAGGGCCAAAGAGAAATTTTAATTAATGAAACCTACCTTTTTTAAAAACTGAATCCATTATTCTCACAAACTATTCCACAAATTATTTTGAGATAATATATCCCATTTATCCCAATTAATAAAGAGAGTATTAAATACTACAATCACCTTTATCTAGGAATGACATCCTAGATGAAAGAATAAATTATCTTACAATAATGTTCACACAAATGGAAACATCAAACCTTTGTGCTAGCACCTGAATATTGAAGATAAAAAGTTGAGTAAGATATTTCAATGTGTGTGGAAAATATAGAGGGTTCCAACTTTGGGTCCTACAATTGAAGATTACTAATGGAAATCAAGTATGCATTCAACAAAAAACAAACAAGGTATGGTTTTTATTTTTATTTTTAATGATTATATCATTCTATACAATATCCCTCAGTTGTAACCAAAAATTTCACATCATTGATAATGATTTTATTAGATCTGTTTGGGGATAAAACTTTTAAAATATGGGTTATTATGCTTCCACTAAGTCCTTTGTATAAATATAATCTTCATAGAAGTTCTTGTGAAAATTTTATTTGGAGTATTTTTCTAATAGTAAGAACAATAATCTATAAAACCTATAATGTTCTGGGAAACTTCTCTCTGCCTTAAATAATGTTTTTGGATGTAACAATAAGGTTACCTATATTTTATCTTTATCCACTTCTAGTCTTTCACTTGACATTTTGTGTCCATCTATTACTCCTTCTCTCACATTCAACTATTGTTCCTCCCATTTGAGTACCAAATTTCATTCTTCCCATCTATCTAAAACCTTGGATATATTCCCCACGAAATTTTGGATTTTCAGCACAATATGAGAAAATTGATAAATAAACACATTAATGGTTCCTTCTACAACTTCTGATAAAATAGAAATTATTTATCTCTGAAAAGTCAAATGTACTTTATATAGCTTAAATTGAATTATTATGTATGAAATTTTATTATATGGACATGTCACTATTGTATTTTTATGATCAATTGGATAAAGTAGAATTTTGTTGTATCCATAATAGTCATTCCAAAAGAAAAAACGAGAGTTACTAGTAATTTTATTAAGAATATAATCTATGAATGGTAAAGGTAAATGATCATTCCTCTTATAATTGTTAAAATTCTTATATTATATATACACACACACACTATATATAGTTATAATTTATGTTGAGATTATCGCATTATTGTCAATTATGATCACTACCAAACCACATTTCTTGGTTACCAATTGAATTAGGCTCACACAAGCTATAACATCCAAGGAAAATCTTATATAATAAATTTTTATATATTAATTATTTTTATTTTTTATATTTATGTTAATTATAAAAAAATTATTAAATAATTTTTTGTTCAAAATGAAAGAGCAATATTTTTACCAAAATTATATTTTCACATACTATATATTTTTTATCAAAATATCAATTTTCGAATTAGGGAATTTTAATTTGAAACAATTCACTTAATTTTTTAATTCAAAAGGCCAAAAATTATATTAGGATGAATTTTTTAGAATTTTCTGAAAGGATTTTTGTTTAATGAATATTGGAAAATACTATTTTTTTGGTATAATATTTTATTTTTTATTTTTTACAAAGTAAAAATTATAAATTTAACTAGAATTAAAATTTATTTATTTTCTTTTTATTTAAAATAATCCTATTTTTTTCTATGAAATTAATTTTATACTGGAATTCTTAATGGAAACATTTTCTGCTTAAAAGGCATTTTCCTGAAAAAGGACTTTTCATTGTCTTTTTTTGGTTTAATTATAAATTAAATTCTAATAATTATATATTTATAATTCTGAAAAATTAATTCCATATTTTTAATCATATGGACCAATTTTGTAAAATAGGCAACTTTTATTTTTGGTCAATATGAATAGTAACCTTAGTAATTTTTGTTTTCACGTTAAAGGGAAAATTGGTAAATTAAGGTTAGAAATAAAATGATAAGTATTAAAAAATAACACTAACACTTGACTCAATGTTATTAGATGAGTTAATTTCTTTCATAATCATAACATATTCGGTTATATGTCCTTTTTTACATTTGAATGACATTATGTCTTTTGGAATATTTTTTATATAAAATTAAACAAATATACTCTAGTTTTTAACAACCATATTATTTTTAACGTAGTTGTAAATATAGGATATGTTAGGTTATAAAAATTATTTTGAAATATACAGGATTATATTCATCATGGTGATTTATTCTTATATTTTACAGAATAAAATATTACTTTAAAATATTACCCAATGATGACGTGGTAATTATTCAATTAATAGAAAAAATAATGATATTAAAATTGTTAAAAGGAATATAATTTGAAATAAATAGTGATATTAACAATTTTTTGGAATAAAATGACATATTTTATAGGTTTGGATGCATTAGATACTAATTCACTTGTTATCTTAATGTTAAAAATTCAATATAAATTAATAGTTAAAATTGAAATTATTGATATTTTAGGAAAATAAAATTTTATTTAAGGATTAAATATTCCTAAAAATATAATATTCATCCTATTAAATGGTATTTGTTTTACTAAATCAACTATAGTCCATTTATAGTCTGTTATGCCCTTTATAGTAACTATATTATCCCTTTAAGAGTGAATAAACATTGATATCACCATAATTATAAAAAGGGTTAAAGAAGGGTTAAAACAAAAAGATAAGGTTACAAATATAATCCAATGTCTTAAAAAATTTATTTATTTCTGATAATTATACTATGACTCTGGATCCATTTGGAAATCAATATTAATTTATATTAAATACATATTTTATGAAATTTTTAAAAGTGCCCCTCCCCTCTCTTATAAAGGTGCACCACTTCTTCTTGTTTCTTCACACTTGAAAAGTATTATGTTTCAATAAATAAATTAACAAATTACTTATTATAATCCCTACCCTCATTCTAACGGTATTTTTTACTGTAATATAAATCTTATTGGGATTAAGGTGTTAACCAAATGATCCTTTCCAAAGAAGATGTATAGTTTTTAATCACATGTTTTAGTTATATTTCTCTTTCAACATCATTCAAATATTATTTAGCCATTATTGGATAATAAAATTATCATAAAACATATATTAATTTTTCATTAGTTTAAATTAATAACCAATATCCACCTCCAACCTCCATCAACTGAAAATAAAATACCCCATTTGTGTGAAAGGAGGACTACGACTTCACATACTGATAATTGTTTTTTCCATCACCACCTCTCTTGACTAGTTATAATGATGGAATTAATGTTTATATATGATATTAATAAAATATTTATCATTATAAGAATATAATATATCAGTTATTTTCTTACTCTTTTATTAGATGAAAAATGATAGTGATGTTTGTGTGTATCTGTGGACTACCACTTCCACGATGCAATGGGATTCCTTTTTCGTCATCAAATAACACAAATTTTATATATAATTTTATTTATATAAATAAAATTTTATTTATGATATCACTATTATGGAATTATATAACAATAATTATCTTATTTACAATTTGATTTTTGAAAAATGGAAACATTACTCAGGAGTACATACAACCTACCATCGCCATGACTATAACATAGATCATTTTTTATAACCATGTTTAATGGTAGGATTTAAAACTATAATTAATGTATAAAAATTTTAATTATTTCATTAATATTTTTTGTTTTTGATTGAATAATTACTTATTTTACCATAATCCACATATGGAAGTAATTCAAAACATATGAATAGAACATCATCAACACATCTGACATAAACTTATATAATTTGGCGGATAAATTATTACATGGTATTAAGTGAAATAAAACAAATAATAAACATTAAAAAATTATAAACAACGAAAATAGTTGAAAAATATTTATTATTTTTTAGGATAAAGATCATATATGATGAGTTATACTTAAAGTAAGGGAATTTATTTTTAAAAAATATTCTTTTAAATATTTTCCTAAAAATACATTTTTTATCGATATCTATATTTTCAAAAATTATTTTATAGATATTTTTATTTGTATATAAGTCAATTATAATTGAAAAATTATATTTCATTTTACTTTATTTCAATGTTTTCCAAAATCATTATTTAATGTAATTTCTTAACATCCTTTACGCAAAGACAAAAATTCATGTTTTATTTTAACATATATACACTGACATTAAATTTTCCCACCACTATAACCATTATTTAAAGATTTTATTCCTATAAAATAATTTATGTTTTATTAAAATGAAACCTATATTTCCCTTTTTTGATTTTTTTATATTGAAGTTTTTTGAATATAAATCTGTATTTTTATATTTGAACGTGATTTACACACAAGTTTAAAAGAGTTTTCAATGTTTTTATTAGTTATATGGTCCTCAGAAATTGTTTATAAATGGTTGAATTAATTATACATCACAAGTGAGAATAATATATCTTGTATGATTGCTGAACTCATATAGAACACCAATTAATTGGGTAATTATTACATTTTCTTTAGAATTATATTACAAGTCAATTGTATGACTATTCTAATTAGATGGGTTATGTTTGTGTTCTATGATGGTGATGTCACAAGGAACCTACAAAAATTCTCTATTCTTACAAATGAGTTTTCATTAAAATTTATATATTTTCAAATGGAATGATAAATGATTATTTTAAAATAAAAAAATTCCTTTCAGGGTAAAAATTTTATGTTTTTATGAAAATTTTTCTAAAGCATTTTCATTCTTTCCAATGGACGTACGGTTTTCTTCTTTTTTATTTACCTTACAGATCATCTTATACTTATTACAAATTTTTTAGAAAAGAGTAATTGTTTTTAAGTATGGGTAATGGAAAATTATAAATCATGTTGAATTTCATTAATATTTATCATGAAAAGAAATCCTTTTTATTTTGAATTTTATTTATTATGGAAGAAATGGATACTAATTAAATTTGCCTACTTTGTATATATAAAATTGAGTTTGATATCTTTGTTTTTTTCAAAAATATCTTAAAATATAAACCTAAAAGGTTTTTTTGAATGTAATAATGTGAATTATAGTATACATTCACCATAATTTGTAATATTTAAGGCTGGTTCACTATAGTTTCTATCATATAAAGGTTTAGAAAACATTACAATTTATGATAATGATAATATAATATATTCAATGGATTTTACCTAATTCTTACTTGGAAAAGATATAGCATTTTAATACTACAATTTTGCTTGTTGGAAACTATATTTATACAATATGGGTTTCTAGAATGTAAATAAGGAATTTATAGTAGGAGGGAACCAATAAGATGATATACTTCCAAACCAAAAACCTAAAATGGTCAGAATTTGAATGATGTAATCTTTTGTTATGACAACTAAGTTGTAAAGAGTTATAAATAGTGGTGGTATACATGATTGATATAAAACAGATTTACTAGAAAGGAACATGAAGATAGTTTGTAACTTCATTAAATATCACCCACTAATGTTCAAGGGAACTTGAGATCCAGTGGTGGTTGAAGGATGGATCAATTCCCTGGAAATGATATTAGAATACATTGGGTATTTAGAATTAAAAAAGGTAACTCTTTTATCTTTTCATTTTAAAGTTTATGCTAATAGATGTTGGTATTTTTTTATGAATACCAGATAAATATATGATTTCAATTCTATATAATGGGATACATTTAATAATATTTTTCTGGATAAATATTTCTCTAAGGCTTTTTTAAGTAAGGATGGTTAGAAATTTCATATATTTGAGGTAAATAATGAATATTATATATTCTTGTATGAGGAAAATTTTAAAACAATTTCTAGTTATGTACCGTATTTTATCTAGGATCCTGATAGTAAGATTAATAAGTTTTACTATGGGTTGAACCCATGATTTAAAAGGGAATTTTTAACACACCATAATGATAAAGGGTTAAATGAATAAATTATATAACTCATTTCAATAACATTCACCTTTATTTTTGGGAGCCTATCAGATAAGAACATCACATTTTAGAATGTTTGGACTAGAGTATTGATAAGGTGGGAGACCATTTATGAATTTTTCCACGGTATATATGAGTGTGAAAAATCACACTAGAATGAGAAAGTATTGTCCTATGGGGGCAGCCATTACTTTTATGACCCATTCATGCACATTGGGTGGGCCCCATATGGGGGACCATGTGTTTGTTGGGACATTGGTGGTTCATGATGATCCAAGACTTGAGGACCATGTTAAAGTGGGGTTTTTTATTTTTTGTGGGGATATGTTTTCACATTTTCATCAGAGGAAGAACTCAACCTTATGTGTGGTGCCAATACCTTGGTTGACTTGTAAGGTTTACAATGTGAAAATTGTTCTCTATTGGGGGGGGGGTAATGTAAAACCCTGGAATGATAAATAGTTAAATGAATAAATGATATGACTAATTTCTACAAGGTGCCCCTTGTTGGGACCCACCTAACTATAAATCCACAGTTATGATTCCTTTCTAGGAGTATTAATCATGATGGGTGATCTTATAAGAAGTTTATCATGGTGTGTGTGAGTTTGGAAATATAAAATTTGAAAGAAAAAGTGATTAAATGTGGGGATACTATTAGTATAATTACCTATTAGGGAGTATGTCTTGTCCCCGGGTAGGTTATCACATTTCTATAGGAAAACTATATGTTTTTGGAAGCCTAGGATCCAATGGTCATGTTAAGGCATAGTTTATGTGCTGTTAGTAGGGGACTAGTTGTTATAACAATAGATTCATGTTAATTCAAAATCCATGAGAAAATTTTGTAGTGCACTGAGAAGGTTGAATTTTTTTTTCAATTGACAACATATTCTATGAAAAAAATTCAAAAAAATAAATATGGAATAAAATCACGTAGAATTCACCAAATATTTAATGTTATAAAAATTTAGTTCGCATATTATGATATGTGTTGTAAAAAGAATCTTGGGGAGTGTATTGTGAATTTTTTATTGTGTTACCATTTTGGCATGTTTTGTTATAATGATCAAGACTATAAAGAAAATATTCCAAAACAATTGAACAAATGGGTAAACAATCACCATCCATAGGTGAGAGTTTTTAGTTCCAATTAGTTATGTCATTATGCTAAAATGTTCTCAAAGTTAGTTAATCAAGATGGACGTCAACAATACCAAAATGGAAAAGGTTTAGAAAAATATTTTAATAGTTATATAGTTGTTTTTTTATATAAAATGATGTGGTGATATGTATGTTATTGGTTTATATGAATGATTCCAATACACAATTTGGCTCTAAATCAACACATTATTTTATTTCTGATAAATTTCAAATTAAAATAATAATATCACCGCAGGAAAAGAAGCTATAAATTTTGATGAATACATTGGGTTTAAATATAAAATAAACCAAGATTTATAATAATATTAAAATTGTTACTATTGGAATAGTATTTTCTATGAATGTTGTGGAACATCTTATAGTAAAGTTTCAGATCATTTTGGATATGGATTGGTTTTCAGTTTATCATTATAAGATAGATTTCATAATGATGAAGTTTTGTTTAATGATTTCATATATTTTATAACATATCAAGAATTCGAGAAATTGATTAAATATAGATTTTAAATTTTACATTCTTATGTTTTCACACCCTGATATTTTTAATATGATAGTATGTTGGTTATATTACATTACATATAACTCTAAGATTAAATAAACAATTAAATTTTCTAATTTATTTGTGATAGTTATCACCCAGTAGTTGGAATGGATGGAATTAATGAGATTAACTAAATATTAAAAATATAGTACAAATATTTTAATAAAATGAACTAATTTGTTACCAATTAATTAGAAATGAAAATAATAATCATTTGAACATAAAGGATGCTTTTTTGTAAACAACTATTTTTATGCCCATAATAGCATTTTATCTTAATAATTTAAATTAATCACTAATAGTGAAATATAGTAATGATGTTTATATGTTACATATAAATTCAATAATTTTTTAAAAATCATACAGTAATTTTTTTTATGATAATAATAAATCCAATTATAATCATAAAAAGCTATATTTTTTAAAAAAAAACAGATTTTTGATGCCCTTTAAGGGTGAAACTATTTTTAGACTAAATTTTGAAACTATTATAAAGTTTAATTGAAAAAATAAACTTGAGTTTTTAAATTTTATTATAAATATTATCTTAGGGCCAATTTTCGGTATTTTTCTAAGAATTTTCATTTTTTGATGAATAGTGAAAATACTGAATTTTAATTGAAAGCATACCTTTCATATAAATAATTTATAATGTTAAATTATATTTCAAATTTATTCTAAATTCAAAATATATAAATTATAAATCTATTAACACCAGTTGGGTATTTTAAATAATTTTAATATTCTATTTTTAAATGAAACCATTTCAAAATTTCATACATTTTCTCTTTAAAACCATGCATTGTCGTCTCGACTATAGGATTAATTTTAAATCAAATTTTAGCAATTATATGAATTTAATTTCGTTTAATTGACTGAATATTTGCAATAAAATGTTTCAAATTATTTTTTATGTTCATTTTCAATTCTATTCATAAAAAAGTTACCATGTAAAAAAAATATTTACAACAGTATATGTAAAATAATGCAACGAGTTAAAGTTAAGAGGTAAAAGTTTAAAATACATAAAAATATAACATTAAATGATTTTTTGATATTTTTTTGAACATTAAAATAATAGAATATTTTAATTATCATCCCAATTTTTGGTAATTAATTCCACCAAATGTGGTTGGCTTTAAATAGAAAATAATCATTATTTAATCACATAAAACCACCCCTCCTCAAGTATAAATACCAACCCTCACCAACCCATTTTTCCTCACATGTCATGAATAAACTCAAGTATCTAACAAATCCTCCCCTACCCACTATACCAACACCAATGTTCTTATTTTTATACCAAATATAACAATTACATGTTTTTAAGGGATCCTTCAATGAGGTGATATTCAAGAGGTAATTTTCTAAAAAAACAACTCTCTTAATTTATTTTCTTCTTCTACTTTATCCAAATGTCCATCATAAATCATCTAATTATAAATACAAGATAATTTATATAATGTAATTTTATTTTTATAATGAAATATATTATATCCATCCCTTTTATTATCCCCACTTATTAAAAGAAACTAAATTGTTGTCTAAATTATGCCGATTAATCGTCTTTATGGTCAAGGCTTATTCATTTTCCATTATCACCTTGAAGGATGGTTATAAAAAATATTACTATTAATAAATAATATTTTAATATTTATATTATAACTTATTTAATTTTCTATAACTAATATAGAGACATGATATTAAATAAAATGAAACTATCTCGCGATGTTCATAAAAAATCCAAAAATAAACTTAACCTTTATCATTAACATCTGAAACTTTTAATCATCCTCAGGTAAAAAATAAAAAATTATATAGAGGATCAGGTAAAATTATGTATATTAAATAATAAAAATCAATTTCACTTATTTTTTATTTCCATTTTATAATAAAATCCATAATTATACACAAATGTATTGATCATGAAACAATGAAATTAAAACACCCAAAACATGGAAAATAATGAAATATTATTAATAAATTGTGGTTAAAATATTATAAAACTATAATATAATGTATTATAACCATGATTATAGTTATTAAATTAATTAATAACATTATTTAAACCATTATACATGAGGTGAATGTACAGGCCACTGAAAGTAATCTTGAGGTAAGGGTTTCTCTTCTCACCTTTACTTTTGTGATATATATGCGTTAATCCCCAATTATTTATTTTGTGGGTTGTATATAAAAAATTTTGATAT
The DNA here is from genome assembly GCA_963277665.1 of Viscum album. NCBI lineage: Eukaryota > Viridiplantae > Streptophyta > Magnoliopsida > Santalales > Viscaceae > Viscum > Viscum album. The sequence goes on from OY728123.1 coordinate 206,724,835, forward strand.
ATCATTCCATGAATATCATTAAATTAATGGTATTAAATATTTCATTTTATAATTATTAATTTTATAGGGAATACAATTTTATTGAATACAAGTGGTAATGGATTTCTTGACTCAATTTTTTGCACATTGGGTTAAACTTTTATATCATTTATTATTTCATGATAATGTTATATGTGAAATGAATTATGATTATATAATATTTTATTTACAATTTTTTATGTGTATTTCCATAAAATACACATTATCTATTTTTTTCATTAATGATATGATCATTTTAAGGGACTTCATCTCAATTTCCCTTCATTGAGGCATATTTTAATATTACGAAACAAATTTATTTTATTTTGCGTATATAATTCCCCTTTGTTTTATTTAGTATCATTATTCATTAAAAATTTCATTTATATTAAATATTTATATTTCTTGTATCTTGGATATGATTATTTCATAATCCATATTACATTTTATATACAGCGTTTACATTGGATGTTATTTGATTAACATGGAAAATAATGTTAAATACATATCATTTACTTAATGTGAATTTTTTTTGATGATGAATGTTAATTAAAAAATAAACTATATTATTTGATATATTTTTAATGATTTTAATATGAAAAAATATGTGGGGACTGTATATTTAAAATCCCCTTGATGCATTGGTAATCTCATGAGATGAATAAATTGGCCAAATTAAATGGGTTTTTACCCATATAGATTAAGATATCTTTTGAATGGCCTTGATAGTAAAGGTATAAAGTTCCTAGGAAACATGATTTCCCATATTTAAGACCTAACTTCTTTAAGAATTCATTTATTTGAATCCTTGATATTTTCATAATGATATTTTTTGTGGATTTGGATTGTGAAAAATTATTTATTAATGTGAATGTGTCTAAAGTTATTTTAACTTTCCATTATTGTAATTTATTATTTATGATATCTTCCACGGTATACATACCCTTACTGATCATTTTATATCACCATTTTATTTTTTATCTTTTCCAGGTTATTAATCTGAAATGTTTGAATGAGTTCAAGGATGAAAGTTGAATTAGTTTGTTATGTTTTATTTTTCATAACCAATTTAACAAGGGAAACGTGTATATGTCTAGTTTATCAAGACTACTAAATTGGTCGGTCCGTTGGGATGTGATTCCTTGTATATTATTCCAATGTAATAAAGTGACCACCGACTCTAGGAAACTGGTATTTTGGTTGTTACGATTAGTATCATATCAGTTTTATTATAAAACATGGGAACCATATTTAGGAAAAATTAAAACAAAGAACTAAATACAATGAATGAATTTGGAAATACTCCCAATGAAATCAAACATATGATTTAGGGATTATTTATACATAAATTTTCAATTTATGTTATGTTTTTTATAGATTATAAATTATGTTTCATAATGTTGTGACCTAATCTAGTGTATTCCATTATTTAGAAATGGAACCTAGAAAAAGGAATTGAAGACATATCAATTAACATAGTCCATGTAAGGATTTACCTCCAGGGAAAGATAATGGAGTTAGAGCTACTGTTGGAGCTATATCTAGATATGGAGATGAACAAGAAATAACTATATTGGGACAACATACTCAACTTATGAGAAATAATAATTCCCATATGGTGTATACTACCAGTCCATAATCTGGTGTAACAATGTTTTCCTTATTCATGAGATAAAAACCTCCATCATTCAATGAGATTACAACTTCTTTTTTAGATGAGAAATTGATATTTTTATTAAAAAATATTATTCTTTCTTCACTATGTAATAATAGGGAGTTGGTTTTTATGAAATTTATCATCTCTATGGATATTCGAATCAATGGTGGTCATTGATTCAAAAAACTAAGAAGGATGAAGAAATAAAAAACATGAAATTTAATGATTTTAGATATATTTTACTAGAAAAATATCTCCCTTGAAAAATATGAGTATAAATGGAGATAAATTTTTTGATTCTGAGACAAAAGGAGGATGGTAATATTTATAAGTATGAATCCAACTTTTCATGATTAGAAAGTCATGTTGTGGACTACATACATAATCTAAGGATTATTATTGGTCATTTCTTTTATAGATTCAATCCATTCTGATAAACGTCACTGGTCTCCCAAACTTTATCATCATATGAAAATATAGTCTCTTGTGTTATGAAGATAGATAAATAATTCTCCATGTCTTATGGGTCCAAAGTAAATCAAGAGAAGAATATTAAAAAATATTAAAATTGATGAGGGGGTGAAAAGAAATAAGGTTTCTACTAGATGTGTTAATTATGGGTAGAAAAACTAAGGTTAATTACTGAAGGGAATGTGACTTTGTTACAGGTGTGGATAGAAGTCCCACCAAGATCTTCATTACAAGGTAAAGATATAACTTTTAAATTTTAATTGTTTCAACTATATAGAGATGAGACACTATGAAAAAAAAATTCAAATATATTCTTAGGAGTATAACTTAGATGAAGATAAGGGATAAAGGTCCAGGTTATATTATTAATATATTCAGAATGGAATGATTAGTTTGAATTTATTTTTTGAACCAAGAAATATATTGTATGACATTATCATTATAAGAATTATGGAATGTATATGGATTGTACTAAAATAATTTATCTTTTTGAATTTGAGAAAATAATTGAATTGTAATGATGACTTGTAAAACTATTTCAGTATAAACATGATATTAATGAAACACATGGTTAAGGGAGGATAACAATTAATATGTACTCAATGTTGAGATATTAGTAAAGGGATAATTATAAGAGTCTTGGTGAGCATGAATTTGGTTAATGATTTGATTTTTGGGTATTATGAAATAACGAAACAAGTATGTTTTCATTAAGTATTTATGGTGATTCAAGTCATTACCATGTTTTAATAGAATACATGATGAATGTATTCGCTTTTTTATTATATAACTATTATGATCTAATTCATGATGTTTAAGAAATTATTATTAAGTTCATTTTAGAAATTCAGTAACCTCCTTTCAAATGATTTGGATCTTGATCTTTTGAAACACTCATAAGGATAACCATTTATGAAATATTTAAATATTAAATTTGGATGAGGTTTAAGGATTAATGTGTTTATTCATATGTGATATCATGTGCCAAATATATTGAATTTTAAAATAGTTTTTATAGAAGTAACAAATTTTCTAACTTTATTGATCTTATGATCTGTTAAAATATAATTTTTGTACTTTCAGAATAAAAAAATTATTTTTTTGGAAATTAATTTCCTAGATTAAGGCAAGACCTTACTACTGACATTATCATTCTATTACCAAAATATATAAGAAAGAATGATGCAGTATGGGTTATTATTTTTTTGTATATGAAAAATGAAATGTATGAGATAATTTGGAAATGTTAAAGAATTTACATAACATGGAATATATTAAGGTTTTCTTATAATGTTTTATGGATTATATTAATATATTTTTAAGAAACGAATAACCTTCAGGTTGGGAGAAATCCCATAACATCGGAAAAGGACATGAGAATTGAACACCTAATTAATGGTTGACATGGGTTTATCACCTACCACTCACCTACTTGATATCCTGGTTAGTAAATTTTTTTATTTATTTAAATGTTATGACAGATAAAGTATGATATCATTTTTTAACCCTATATGATTGATATTAAAATAATATTTTGTAATTTTATTTGGGGAATAAAATTTGAATTGTCTTTTGAATAAAAAGATGAGATTGTGGTGGAAATTGATTAAAAGATGAAATTATACCTTTTATGTAAGTATATTTATTTACGTTATTAATTTTTTATGTTTATGTATTCCTCAAATTTTGGAAAATTGTTTTAGTGAAAATGGTATTTTTTTTAAAATTATGTTACCGAGAAAGAAATGAACTCATTAACCCATCACAAATTTATAGTTTTGTGATGGAAAACATTTTTATACCATTTTCCCTATAATTATTGATCAGAACATCATAGTTTTATTTATTTTCCATATTTATGTTTTTACTTGCACTTAATTTTCACCTATATAGAAACCATGTTTTGTGGTAACATTCGCATTTCCCTCTCCCTCCTTTAAAGAGGAAGTATTATTAACCCTTTTTATGATGTGGGATTTTGACAAGGTTATTTTAATATTTCTAATCCATGGTTATCAATAACAAGTTTAAATTTTTTGAATGAAACTTATTGAAATAGGGGAGAATGTAACACCACTTTATTTTGAAAATAACACTATATTTGATATATTGTGTTACATCGAACACCAAGCATAAACAAACGATTAAATATTATTATTTAATTATGATAGTTATCACCTATCCATTGGAATGGTGGGAATGAATGAGATTAAATTAATTATGAAAATATATTATAAAATATGTTTAAAAAATATTTTATTTATTACCAATTAATTATAATTTAAAATAACATGCATTTGAACATAAATGATGTATTTTTATAAAAACTAGTTTTATGACCACATTAATATTTTATCCTAATAAATAAAATTAATAACTATTTGTGAAATATAATAATGAAATATATATTTTATATATTCAATATTGTCTTTAAAGTCATGAAATATGTTCTATAGGATTAAGATAATAATAAATTTAGTTTTATTCTATTTTTTTTATTTTCTAAAATGAAATTTTGTTGTCTTTTAATGGAGTACCAATTTTCAAAATAAAATTTGAATAATTTATAAACTTTATTTGAAAAAATAAATTTTTTTATTTATAATATCAAAATTCTAGTAGGGTTTATTTTTGGTATATCTCTGAGTAGTTTTATTTTTTTGATGAATAGTGAAAATACTGAATTTTAATTGAAAAAAGACTTTTCATCTAAGTAATTTATAATTCTAAATTCTATTTTAATTCTTTTATAAGTAAAATTTTTTAATTAAAAATATATAAATACAATTTTTGTCAATGAAATAATTTTCATAACGAATTTTGATATGAAAATGTTTTAAACATTTGAACACTTTATTTTTAAAAACCCACTTTGTTGTCTCATTTGTGAGATTAATTTTAAAAATTATTTTACCATTTCTATGAATTTTATTTCATAAAATGGATTCTTTATTTGGAATAAAAGTTTCAAAATTAGTTTTCAAGTTCATTTTTGGTATTAGGAAAAAATGTTTTACCATGGTAAAAAAATTATTGTAGTATAGGAAAATAATGTAATGGGTTAATGTTAAATGGTAAAAGAATAAGGCAACTAAAAACAATAAAATTAAATGGATGGTTAATGTTTTGATCATACCTAAAAATAATTTACAATATTAATTATTTTCCAAATTAATTTTAATTCATTCCTCCAAAATTTAGTTGTCTTTAGACATAAAATAATCATTATTTCATCAGGTAAAACCACAATTCCTCACGTATAAAAACCACCCCTCACCACACCATATCTACTAAAATTCCTTAAATGTTTTATAGTATCAAAAATAATTATCCTCCATACTCTCCCTACATCTAATTACATATTTTATTACAAACATACAAATTCCAAAGTCATTAACAGGTCCTTCTTGGCGGTGATATTAGAGCAGTAATTTTCCAAAAACCCCAATCTTGATTTCATTTCTAAGTCCACTTTCTCCTAACATCCTTCATCAATCAAGGAATTCTAAATAAAGAATAATTTATATACTATAATTTTAATTTTATAATGTAATATATTATATCTATCCATTTTATTATTCCCTCTTTTTCAAAGAAACAAAACCATTGCCCCAATTATGATGGTTGACTGTCACTATGGGTAAGGATTATTCATTTTCCATTGTATCCTTAAAGTATGGTAATAAAACTATAATTTTGGATAAATAAGATTTTAATAACAATATAATAAGTTATGTTATGTTCTGAAACTAATATATATATGTAATATTAAATAAAATTAAGCTTATTCATGATGCTTGAAAAAACCGCCAATATAAACTAAACATCAACCATTGACATTATATAACATGAATCATCCTCATATAAATAATAAAAATGATATATGGGATAATTTAAAATGAATTAAGTTAATTAACACTATTTCATTTAACATCTGGTGTTTTATCTCTATTTGAAAACAAAATCCATAATTATACACAAATAAATCGATCATGAAACCATGAATCAATTAAACTAAAAACAATGAAAATAATGAAATATTATTAATGAATAGGTGTTAAATGTTATAAAATTATCATGTAAGGTATTATAAATATCATTATAGTTATTAAATGAATTAATAACATTATCTAAACCATTATAAAATATTTTAATTTGTGCATAACTAAAGGGAAGCGTGATGTATGGGTTTCTCTTGTCACTTTATCTTCTATGATATATATTCCTTAATCACCACTTATGTAATTTTTGAGGTGTGTAAAATACCATTTGATATATCATATCATTAATCTCATTTTTTCATGGTATTCAACGTTTAATTGTTATAATTATAACATTTATTGGGAATATAATTTTTCCAATTACATGTGGTAAGGGATTTCATAACTTAATTTTCATTCATTGGGTTAAAATCATATTTCATTGATTATATCATGATAAGGTTGTCTGATAAATGAATTTTTATGTTCTAATTTTTTTTAGTTCAACTTTTTTTGTTGGTTTATGGAAAATACAAATAATATATACATTTTTTTAATGATTTGATCTTTATAAAGGATTTCATCTCAATTTATCTTCATTAATTAAAATTTTAATATTATTAAGCAAGTTTCTTTTCCTTTGTGTGTAACACCTGAGACTTTTATGAGAAATATTTTTGTTTTTATAAATCATAAAAAGAATCTTTCACTACACACAACACTAGCTTGGCTTGCTTTACGTGCAATCGCGACCTTCCTCGATAGCTTGCGTCGTACGCAATACCGAGTTTCACTAAACAATGATATGCTATTAAAATATTACTAAAACTAGCGGTTATGAATAGTAATAACCAGTTTTTGAAATTTTATAAATTTTCTTTTTCAAAATGGACTTCATTTTTGGATTCAGAATATCGAAATTATCCAAGGGTGAAATTTTGGTATTTTTCTGAAAACATTCAATTTTTGATGAATAGTGAAACCACTAAGTGGTAGTTAAAAAAACTGAATTTTTCATAAAACATAATTTTACCGCTTCTGTGAGTGGAATTTAAAAAATCCAAGAGACACGGTTGATGTCAATAAGTAAAATGTGGTTCAATGAGATGAAAATAATTTTTGGTGAATAGTAACTTTTTACTTTTATTTACCACAGTTAAAAGTAAATAGGGTAATTAAGGGTAAAAATGATATTATTATTACCCTAACACATGTCCTAATTCTATTGGATAAGTGTAATTCTACCAAAAACAAACTTATGAATAAAATATGACCATTTAGGCCCACTTGGATTAGATTAGGACATTTATTATTAATTTATTTAAAGAAGGGTTAAAATAGTTAAAATCAAGGTTTAACAAGTAAATAATTTTTAATATAAGGTTATACATAAGCTAAATTAAACTATAAATATTCATTAGAATTATAAAACGATTTCCTACATAATGTTATTTTATTTGTAATTTTTAGTCATTAAATAATTTAATTTATTTATGACACAAAGCTGATGCAGTAATTATCTTATTAATGAAATATTGAAATAATTGATGTTATATAATCCAAAATAAATGTAATTTGAGACTTTTTATGAATTACACTAATTTTATAGGTTAATATGACATGTTAGTATTGATTTAATTAACGGTTTTAGAACTAATAATTCTGTTATGATTTTCACAAAAATCAATAACTAAATAGTGTCAAAATTGACATAAAATAGTTTTTAAAACAAATATTATATTATTAATTGTTATTTTATTCCTAAAAATCTGAGGTTTGGCCAAATGACATAGATAAGGTTATATATATTAATAATAAACATCTTGGGGTTCGTTTGGCTGCTTATAGTAAGTTTATTAACCTTATAGTATAAGAACACAAGAAGACACGGTAGAAGTAAAATTATTTAACTTAATGTTAAATCTAAATGATAAGGTTAAAATAGGAACCTAAACATGTCTAAATTATATTGGATGAGAGGATTTAGACCCATACCCACCTTAGCTTCGAAATAAATCAATTTGGAGCTATTTCAAACCGAACTTGACTTTATAATAAAATAATATGTTTAGTTTTTCCAAAGGAGCCCCTCTCCTCCCTTATAAAAGGGCACCTCCTCCCCCTCCTCCTCACACCACTTTGAGCCTTCAAGATCAGCCAAAACCTGCCACTTTCTCCTCTCCACTTCCCTAGAGACATCCTAGAGGTCCTGGTCTTCTTCAAAGACCAATTTTAGTGCCCTAAAAGGAGGTCTCAAAGAAGCACTTCAAAGAAGAGGTAATGTCCGTTACCGATTCTTTCATCTTTATTTCTTCTTCCACTTCTTCTTCTTTCGATGTTTCATTATGAAGTAATAACATCGATATCACTCATATACAGATATTTTATTATAAGTATGAAAAAACCCTATTTCACCATCTATCCATCCTACGGAAAATGAAATCACCGCGCATGCGTACGTACGGAATACCGTCTCCACGCCGTGGTGTAATCTATTTCCCACCACCACCTTAATTGGATGGGTATAATGGTGTAAATAATGACTATATATGATTATTGTAAAGTGATATTGATTCTTAAATTGTATACATACACTCCAATACAATTCCTTGATCATGGGAACGATATCATCGCTCGTGCATACGTGCGGAATATCGTCTCCATGATGTGATGCGACTCGTTCTACATGATCTTCATTGCATAATGATTATATAAATGAATTTAATTAATTAATATGATATATATTGCACTAATAACATTCTGTAAATGAGGAATATATAACCTAAAGAGAAGATTAAGAATTTATTCGACAAAACACGCATAAGAACAAAAAGTAATAAACACCAGAATAACAAGTTGTAATGAAATATTACTAATAAGTATCTATAAATATGACCATATGTGATATCATAAAAAATGAGTATGATTTTGGAATAAGTCAATAACATTATTTAAATCATTATACAGGAGGTTCGGACACGTACAAAGCATATCGGACCTATGGTAAGGGAAATATCACAATCTCATTTTTATCCGAGATTGTTTATGCTTTGGAATTTATTAGGGTGTATTTTATCATCCAAATCCATGTTTCATCAATATTTAATATTATTTCCATCCACCTAAAATTGTTTGAATCCAATTTTACCCTTCGGTGAGTTTTTAGTAAAATATATGAAAGGAATCTTTTTTCATTTTTCGTACGAGGTACTTTTTTACTTTTCCGACAAAAGTACCAGAAGAATGTTTTTTTAACTTATACGACATGAATGGATTTTTAAAACATTATTTCCAAGAAGCTTCCTTTACAAGTATTCAATTTTATTTTTAATCAAATTCTTTTAGTTTATAATTGTATGACATGTTAAGAAAGGAAAAGTGTTTTTGAAGTAGAAAGGATATTTTCCTCAAGAATGGAGTTCAAGAGTTATATCAAAATTATTTTCCATCTATGATAATATAGGGTTATGTTTCTATCCATATTATTACGTTGATTTTATTAAGTTGTGATGGAATTATTTTTATGAATTCCTTTATCTTATATGAATTGTTTTATGATGTCATGATATTTAAGATTACCATTTTTATTACATGGGTTATGCAATGGTGTATTATTTATGATTTTGTGGCACACATAAGAATGGTATCGTTATGAGATGGGTGGGACCTATATCTCCCTCCAATGCATTGGGTAAAGATTTTATATCTCATGAGATAGAAATGGTTGGAACGGCATGTTAAACCGGTTCAGTGAAACAGGATTGAAATGAGGAGTAAACTCTATTCAAAAATGGACTTTTTCCACTAAGATAGTCTTGGAAATGAGTCTTGACTAATAAGAAATGATTATCTATAATTATGTGTGTATGACAAAAAGTTTCATGTTTTATGTTATGATTATTGGGATTACATTTCACTAATATGATTTATCCCATGTTATGAAATTATGATTTCTTTTGCAGGTTAAGATTTCCAAAAGTTATGTTCTTATCTATATGATGTGATTGATAATTCTTTTTTTACCCTTACTGAGCATTGGAGCTCACCCTTTTATATGTTTTCTTTCCCCAGGTCAGGAAGAAGTTTATTAAGTATGATATGTCAAAAGGGACTATAGATATGATGAAATAAATGGGAGACAGTGTAGATGCTTTATGAACCAATTGTTTATGTTTCCCAGTTTATAAAGACATTATACCTATACGGTCCTTTCCTAGTTTTGTTATGTGTTTTAATAAGTGTGCTTCAATTCTGAAGTAATAACAATGTATGTAAAGTATGGGTCGCTACAGTTGGTATCAGAGGAAAGGTATAGTCAACCTTTGGAAACTAGGATGTGAAAGCCTTAGTAAGAATCCTAAGGATAAGTCTAAGCATAGAACACAATCTTAGTGTTTAAGAAATGGAAATTAATAACCTAGTATAAGACCTTAAGTGTGAAATTTTATTCTTGATTATGTGGTTTTCCTATTATAATTAGTGTTTCTCACACTATTCTTCTTGGTTTTAGTCAATGGCTGGAACCCGAATGAACCGTGTTAATGCGGAATGCGACGGGTAATGCAATGATTGTCCCCCTGAGCAATCAAACATTATGGGAGCTGGAATGCAAAATCGTGTAGCCATGATCACACCACTTTCTCAAGCTATGAATCATGCAGGACATCCAAACGAGCAAAGGAAGGAGGAACATTCTGTTGAATACTTCATGAGACAGCGTCCACCTTCATTCAGCAGGTCTACTAATCCATTAGTTGCTGAACAATGAATTAGTACTACTGAAACGATATTTTCAGTTTTTCAATGTTCTGAACATGATAAAGTCATCTTAGCAGTGTATCGTTTCGAAGGTGATGCTGATCAATGGTGAAATCTTATTAAGAATACGAGGCAAAGGGATGAAATTGAGTCCATGGAATGGGACGAGTTCAAGAACTTATTTTTTAATAAGTAATTCCCTCTTATTCTCCGTACAAAGATGGAGAATGAGTTTCTTGAACTGAAGCAAAAGGATGATGAATCTGTTGGTACCTATGAAGCAAATTTTACAAGACTTGCAAGGTATGATTCTGTTATTATTATCCAACCTGAGAGTAAGATCGATCGATTCTTTAGTGGCTTAAAACCAAGTATTCAAAGGTCGAAATCCATAAGGGAGTTCAATAGCTACGAGGAAATCGTTCGATGTTCTCTCAAAGTCGAGATGGAGATTGGAGTAACCCATCAGTCATATGGGTTTGATAAGAAGAGGAAAATGGAATTCAAAGGAAAATCTAAAGAGCACACTGAAAAGAAAATGAGATTTCCCTTATGCTCAAAGTGTGGAAAGAAACATGGAGGGAGTTGTCTTAAAGGGACAAGTAAATGTTTCAAATGTGGAAAGGAAGGTCATAGGGCATTTGAATGCCGCAATAATGGGAAGAAGATTTCCAATGATGCAAACAAAGGAAGGGATACACAGAATGAACCTTCTACACTTCAATGTTTCAAGTGCAAGGAGATGGTGCATTATTCCAATCGATGCCCAAATCCAAGGGTTGATGATGATGGTCGACGTCAACAAACTCTTAAGGCTAAAGGAAAAGGAAAGTCACATGCAATTTCTATCAACGATGTGGAGTACGATAATGATGTGGTGAAAGGTACACTTACCATCAACTCTAAAGTAACAAATGTTTTATTTGATTCTGGATCCACCCACTCTTTTATTTCTGAATAATTTTCTAAGGATATCACTGTATTACCTCAACAAATAGATGTTGAGTTAGCTGTGACAACCCCTAATGGCACAACAGTCGCAGCAAAAGATTATAATTCTTCTCCGATCGAAGTTTGTGGGAAAGTGCTTCCTGCAAATCTTGTGATCATTCCTATAGTGGACTTTGATGTGATTCTTGGCATGGATTGGATTTATTTATATGGAGCTCATATCAATTTCCAAATAAGGGAAGTCACATTTCATATTCCAGATCAATCTATGGTCGTCTATCAATGCAAGGATGAACATAACCTTCCAGTGGAAATTTCTTCCATCTTTTGGGTCTTGATTCCACTAAATGCAGGATATTTATCTCAAATGGTTGGTGAGAAACTCACGATTAAGAAAATTCCCATTGTACGAGAGTTTGATGATGTCTCTCCGGAAGAATTACCGGGTCTTCCACCAAATCGTGAAGTTGATTTTTCAATAGAACTCATACAGGGTGCTTTGCCTATTTCAAAGACACCTCATATAATGGCCCCAATTGAGTTGTAGGAATTGAAGAAGAAACTCCAAGAGAATCTCGATAAGGGATTCATATGCCCTAGTGCGTCACCTTGGGTAGCACCTATTCTGTTTGTTAAGAAGAAATATGGATCAATGAGACTCTGCATTGATTATCGAGAACTTAACAAGATCACTATCAAGAACAAATATCCTCTCCCACGCATTGATGACCTATTTGACCAACTACACAGAGCTCAATACTTTTCCAAGATTGATCTTCGTTCAGGGTATCATCAATTAAGGTTCAAAAGGGAGGATATACCAAAGGCGGCTTTCCGTACAAGGTATGGACACTATGAATTTATCGTGATGCCATTTGGTCTTACTAATGCCCCTGCTATCTTCATGGATCTGATGAATAGAGTCGTTAGAGACTATCTTGATCAGTTTGTGGTAGTATATATAGACGATATTCTTGTCTATTCAAAGTGCAAGGAATAATATGAAGATCACTTGAGAATTATATTGAAGACCCTGAGAAAGGAGAAGCTTTATTCCAAATTTACCAAGTGTGAATTTTGGATTCAAAAATTTTCATTTTTGGGTCACATAATCTCAAAAGAGGGGGTATCTGTAGATCCAGCAAAAACAGAGGTTATCGAAAGATGGTCGAGACCAACAACAGTAACTAAGATCCGATGTTTTCTTGGTTTAGCTAGATATTATCGACGTTTTGTGAAAGATTTTTCACGATTATCTAATCCACTCACCAAGTTGACTTGGAAAGGAGTTAAGTTTGTTTGGACGGAGGAATGTGAAGAGAATTTCAAGGAGTTGAAACGAAGGTTATCCAGTGCACCTGTGCTCACACTGCCTTGTAGTGGAGAGAGGTTTGTGATCTACAGTGATGAATCCATGAATGGATTGGGGTGTGTTCTTATGAAAAATGATATGGTGATAGCTTATGCCTCACAAAAATTGAAAATACATGAGAAAAATTACCCAACTCATGATTTGGAGTTAGCTGCGGTAATCTTTGCATTAATGATTTGGAGGCATTATCTTTATGGAGAAAGGTGTGACATTTATACTGATCATAAAAGTTTAAAGTATATTTTCACAAAAAAGGAGCTGAATATGCACCAAAGAAGATGGTTGGAACTGATTAAGGATTATGACTGCTCAATCCATTACCACCCTAGGAAAGCAAACAAGGTGGCAGATGCATTAAGTCGACAAGACCATGCCAGTTTATCCATGATGAGGGTCACAAAAGATCCAATATTTATGGATTTAAAAAGGATGGATCTTGGAATTATAATGAAAGGGGAAAATCGTATCTTTATCAAAATAATGTTCAACAATCGATACATTTGAAGATTAAATAGGCACAGAAAGAAGATGTCAAGTTACAAAAGAAGGTGAGAAATGTTCCTGAATTCAACCTTGATTGTGATGGGATAATAAAGTTCAGGAATCGAGTTTGTGTTCCTCCCATCCCCGAATTAAAGAAGGAGCTGATGGATGAGGCTCATTGTTCTTCATTCTCCATTCATCTTGGAAGCACGAAGATGTATAGGGACTTGAAAGAGTACTTCTGGTGGGATGGCATGAAAAGAGATGTTGTTGAATATTTCCCTCGATGCTTGGATTGTCAGAAAGTTAAAGCTGAGAGACAGAAGTCTAAGGGGATGTTACAACAATTACCCATACCTGAATGGAAATGGGAAAACATCACTATAGAATTTTTCACCGGACTTCCTAAAACATCCAAAGGCAAAATTGCTATCTGGGTTATAGTTGATCGTCTTACAAAGTCTACACACTTCATCGCTATTAAAGAGGATTTCTCTCTGGATCATCTTTCCAGGATATATGTGATGGAAGTGGTAAGATTGCTTGGAGTGACACTTTCTATTATATCTGATCGGGATCCGAGGTTTACCTCAAAGTTCTGGAACAGTCTTCAGCATACTCTGGATACAGAGTTGAGTTTCAGCACTGCTTATCATCCTCAGACAGACGGTCAGTCTGAGAGGACGATTCAAACTCTAGAAGATATGTTGAGAGCTTGATCTATGGATTTCAAAGGTGGTTGGGATCAACACCTACCTTTGGTGGAATTTTCTTATAATAATAGCTTTCACTCCAGTATTCATATGGCTCCTTATGAAGCTCTCTATAGAAATAAATGCAGGACTCCAACTTCCTAGGATGAAGTTGGGGAAAGAAAGCTATTAGGACCCGATCTCATTGATGAAATGGCATAAAAGCTCAGATCTATTCAACAACACATAAGAGCAGCTCAGAGTCGACAGAAAATTTATGCCGACAACCGAAGAAAAGACCTAGAGTTTGAAGTGGGTGATAAAGTGTTCTTACGAATATCTCCCTAGAAGAGGGTCATGAGATTTGGAAAGAAGGGGAAGTTGAGCACTAGATATATCGGTCCTTTCGAAATACTGGATCGTGTTGGGAAGGTAGCTTACCGATTGGTGCTTCCACCGAACCTCTCTCAATTTCACGATGTGTTCCATGTATATCTCCTGAGAAAGTACATACCTGATCCTTCACGTGTACTTAGCTCAGAAGTTGTACCGCTAGAGCAAGATCTTTCTCATGAAGAACATCCGATAGAGATTCTGGATCGTAGCGGAAAATTCCTACGAAACAAGACCACTCGATAGGTGAAAGTTTTATGGAATAAACACCAATTAGAAGAAGCTACATGGGAGCTTGAGGATATGATGAGGGAGAGGTATCCTCATCTGTTTGTTACAATGTGATGAATTTCCAGGGCAAAATTCATTTTAAGGGGGGTAGAATGTAACACCCGAGACTTTTATGAGAAATATTTTTGTTTTTATAAATCATAAAAGGAATATTTCACTACACACAAAACTAGCTTGGCTTGATTTACACGCAATTGCGACCTTCCTTGATAGCTTGCGTCGTACGCAATACCGAGTTTCACTAAACAATGATATGCTATTAAAATATTATTAAAACTAACCGTTATGAATAGTAATAACAACTTTTTGAAATTTTATAATTTTTATTTTTCAAAATGGACTTCATTTTTATATTCGGAATATCGAAATTAGCGTAGGGTGAAATTTTGGTATTTTTCTGAAAACTTTCAATTTTTGATGAATAGTGAAACCACTAAGTGGTAGTTAAAAAAACTGAATTTTTCATAAAACATAATTTTACCGCTTCTGTGAGTGGAATTTAAAAAATCCAAGAGACACGGTTGATGTCAATAAGTAAAATGTGGTTCAATGAGATGAAAATAATTTTTGGTGAATAGTAACTTTTTACTTTTATTTACCACGGTTAAAAGTAAATAGGGTAATTAAGGGTAAAAATGATATTATTATTACCCTAACACATGTCCTAATTCTATTGGATAAGTGTAATTCGACCAAAAACAAACTTATGAATAAAATATGACCATTTAGTCCCACTTGGATTAGATTAGGACATTTATTATTAATTTATTTAAAGAAGGGTTAAAATAGTTAAAATCAAAGTTTAACAAGTAAATAATTTTTAATATAAGGTTATACATAAGATAAATTCAACTATAAATATTCATTAGAATGCACAAACGATTTCCTACATAATGGTATTTTATTTGTAATTTTTACACATTAAATAATTTAATTTATTTATGACACAAAGCTGATGCAGTAATTATCTTATTAATGAAATATTTACATAATTGATGCTATATAATCCAAAATAAATGTAATTTGAGACTTTTTATGAATTACACTAATTTTATAGGTTAATCTTACATGTTAGTATTGATTTAATTAACTTTTTTAGAACTAATCATTCTGTTATGAGCTTCACAAAAATCAATTACTAAATAGTGTCAAAATTTTCATAAAATAGTTTTTGAAACACATATTATATTATTAATTGTTATTTTACTCCTAAAAATCTAAGGTTCACCCAAATGACTTAGATAAGGTTATTTATATTAATAATAAACAACTTGGGGTTCGTTTGGCTGTTTATAGTATGTTTATTAACCTTATAGTATAAGAACACAAGAAGACACGGTAAAAGTAAAATTATTTAACTTAATGTTAAATCTAAATGATAAGGTTAAAATAGGAACCTAAACTTGTCTAAATTATATTGGATGAGAGTATTTCGACCCATACCCACCTTAGCTTCCAAACAAATCATTTTGGGTCTATTTAAAACTGAACTTGACTTTATAATAAAATAATATTTTTAGTTTTTCCAAAGGAGCCCCTCTCCTCCCTTATAAAAGGGCACCTCCTCCCCCTCTTCCTCACACTACATTGAGCCTTCAATCTCGTCCAACCCCTGCCACTTTCTCTTCTCCACTTCCCAAGAGACATCCAAGAGGTCCTGGTCTTCTTAAACGACCAATTTTAGTGCCGTAAAAGGAGGTCTCAAAGAAGCTCTTCAAAAAAGAGGTAATGTCCGTTACCGATTCTTTCATCTTTATTTCATCTTCCACTTCTTCTTATTTAGTTGTTTCATTATGAAGTAATAACATAAGTATCAATCATATACTTATATGTTGTTATAAGTATAAAACAACCCTATTTCACCATCTATACATCCTACGGAAAATGAAATCATCGCGTGTGCGTACGTACGGAATACCGTCTCCACGCCATGGTGTAATCTATTTTAAACCACCACCTTACTTGGATGGGTATAATGGTGTAAATAACGACTATATATGATTATTGTAAAGTGATATTGATTCTGAAATAGTATACATACACTCCAATACAATTCCATGATCATGGGAACGATATCATCGCTCGTGCGTAAGTACGAAATACCGTCTCCACGATGTGATGCGACTCGTTCTACATGATCTTCATTGCATAATGATCATATAAATGAATTGAATGAATGAATATGATATATATTACACTAATAACATTCTTGAAATTAGGTATCTATAACCTAAGGAGAATAATAAGAATTTATTTGACAAAACACGCATAAGAACAAAAAGTAATAAACACCCGAATAACAAGTTGTAATGAAATATTAATAATAAGAAGCTAAGAATATGACCATATGTGATATCATAAAAATGTGTATGATTCTGGAATAATTCAATAACATTATTTAAATCATTATACAGGAGGTTTGGACACGTACAAATCATATCGGACCTAAGGTAAGGGAAATATCACAATCTCAATTTTATCCAAGATTGTTTATACTTTGGAATTCACTAGGGTGTATTTTATCATCCACATCCATGTTTGATCAATATGTAATACTATTTCCATCCACATACAATTGTTTGAATCCAATTTTACCCTTCGGTGAGTTTTTAGTAAAATATATGAAAGGAATCTTTTGTCGTTTTTCGTACGAGGTACTTTTTGACTTTTCCAACAATAGTACGAGAAGAATGTTTTTTTAACTTATACGACATGAATGGATTTTTAAAACATTATTTCCAAGAAGCTTCCTTTACAAGTTTTCAAGTTTATTTTTAATCAACTTCTTTAAGTTTATAATTGTATGACATGTTAAGAAAGGAAATGTTTTTTTGAGTAGAAAGGATATTTTACTCAAGAATGGAGTTCAAGAGTTTTATCAAAATTATTTTCCATCTAAGATAATATAGGGTTCTGTTTATATCCCTATTATTACATTGATTTGATTAAGTTGTGATGGAATTATTTTTATGAATTCCTTTATATTATATGAATTGTTTTATGATGTCATGATATTTAAGAATCCCATTTTTATTACATGGGTTATGCAATGATGTATGATTTATGATTTTGTGGCACACATAAGAATGGTAACATTATGATATGGGTGGGACCTATATCTCCCTCCAATGCATTGGGTAAATATTTTATATCTCATGAGATAGACATGGCTGGAATGACAGGTTAAACCGGTTCAGTGAAACAGGACTGAAACGAGGAGTGAACTCGGTTCAGAAATGGACTTTGTCCACTAAGATAGTCTTGGCAATGAGTCTTGACTAATAAGAAATGACTCTCTATTATTATGTGTGTATGACACAAAGTTTCATGTTTTAAGTTATGATTATTGGGATTACATTTCACTACTATGATTTATCCCATGTTATGAAATTATGATTTCTTTTGTAGGTTAAGATTTCCAAAAGTTATGTTCTTATATATATGATGTGATTGATATTTCTTTTGTTTACCCTTACTGAGCATTTGAGCTCACCCTTTTGTATGTTTTCATTCCCCAGGCCAGGAAGAAGGATATTAAGTACGATATGTCAAAAGGGACTATAGATATGATGACATAAATGGGAGACAGTGTAGATGCTTTATGAACCAGTTGTTTATGTTTCCCAGATTCTAAAGACACTATACCTATACGGTCCTTTCCTAGTTTTGTTATATGTTGTAATAAGTGTGCTTCATTTATGATGTAATAACAATGTATGTAAAGTATGGGTCTCTACATTGTGTATAAGCATACAATTTACATTATTTATGCTATTAATTCCTTGAAAATTTCATTTCACTTAAATATCTATATTTCTTATATCATAGATATGATTATTTCTTAAGTCGTATTACATTTTATATATAGTGCTTACTTTAAATGTGAATTCATTAAATGAGGAAATAATGTTAAATATGTATATTTTACTCAATACATATATTTTTTAATAATTCTTATTGATTCCTAAATAAAATTGATTATTTGATATATAATTAACTCTTTTTTACATTCAATAATGGATGGGGACTGTGTTTATAAAATACCATTGATGTATCTTTAGGCTATAGATACCAATAAATTTTCCAAATTAAAGGGCTTTTTAACCCAAAATATTAATTTGTCTTATGAATGTTCTTGTTGGTAAAGGTATCATGGGTTTGGTAAACATGATGTCCAATAGTTAAGAATTTACTACATTAAGAATTCATTTTTTAACCATCATATTTTCACTATAATATTATCTATGGATTCATATTGTGATGATGTTATTGATTAAATGGAATATGTGTTTGGTAATTTTATATTTCTATAAGTGTTATTTTTATTTATGATATCTTCCAAAAAATAAATACCCTTACTAAGTATTTGAGATCACCCTTTTCTTTGTTCCCTCTTCCAGCTTATGAAGATGAAATGTTTGAATGAGCTCGAGGATGAAAATTACATTCCTTAGTTATGTTTTATTTTAAATTACCAACATAATAAGTGGACCATATATATATATATCTAGTTATTCAAGACTAGTAAACTAATTGGTCCTTCAGGATTCAATTCCTTGTATATTACTCCAAGGAAAAAAGTAAAAACTGACATTGGGATACTGGGATTTGGTTTGTTACACATGTTTTTGAAAAGAAGTAAATTGTTAAAATTTGTCTCCTTCTCGTAGTGAATGAATATATGGATTTTCATTCTGATGAACTTCCTCATGTTATTTTTTATTGAGAGTTTGAGTTTATTATTCACTTAGTTCCTGAGGATAATCCAATTTCAAAACCAACTTTTTAAATAGATCAAGTATAACATTGGTAATAAAATAATAATTTGTTGGAGTTTATTGATAATGATTTCATTCATCCCATCACTTCACCAGGGGGTGATCCTATTTTATTTATTAAAAGGAAATATGGTTCCCAGATTCTTTTCGTTGATTATAGAGCTTCAAATAGAATCAATGTTAATAGGAAGTATGTTTTCCCTTTTAACGATGATTTTTTTAACAGAACCATAGAGATTAGTATTTTTTCATGGATGAACTATGGTCTAGGTACTATGAGATGAATATGAAGGATTATAACATTAAAAAAATATCCTTTTAGACTAGATATGGGAATTATGATTTTCTAGTTATCCCCTTTGGGTTGTTTAATTATGTAGATGTATTTATCGATCTTATAAATACAGTCTTCCATAAAAAAATGATACATTTTTTGTTTTCTATATTGATTCCATATTGGCATATTCTATAAGTTACAAGGATCATTAAAGACACATGATAATTTTTTTGAAAACATTAAAAGAAAAGTAATTGTATGGAAAATTTAATAATTATTACTTTTAGATAGAAAAACATTTCTTTTATTGGAAATATTGTTTCTAATTATGGAATAATGGTTAACCCTACTAAAACTAATGTTTTATAAGAACGTCCAAGACCAAAAAATTTCACATATATTCTTAGTGTTCCTAATTTATCAGGTTACTACCAGTGGCTAATTAAGATCTTTTCTTGTTAGTCTATCATAGTAACTAAATTATAAAAAAAGAGACTTGGTTGTGTCCTTGTGAAGAATGATCAGGTAATTTATTATTATTCACATTAATTAAAACCACATGTGAAAAATTGTCCTACACATGATCCTGAACCAGAATATATGGTTTTTTCTTTGATTCAGGAATGTAATGATGCATTAACCATGTTATATTTTGAACATGACCCTTTGGTTAATGATTTGATGATTTTTTTCCTAGAAATTGTGCATGAATGAACTTTTTATTTTTATGATTTAGGTGTCTGTACAATCATCTATATAAAAAATAATTATGAAAGATCATAAGGAGGATTGGATTTTATAGGAAAATTTATAATTTTCTTAGATTATTATGTTTCTTTAATTTAATATTGACAAATAATGAGTTATCGTATTTTAAAATAGATTATGTCTGCCCAGTGTTTCCCAGTTAAAGAGATAATTGTTGAGTGAAGCTCATAGTTCCCTATTATTCATTCATATAGGTAGTACTAAGATGTACATAGACCATTGGGATTATTTCTGGTGGGATGGAATTAAAATAGATGTTAATGAGTTTATCATGAAATTTATAACTTTTAAACACTTTAAAGTAGAAATCTAATTACTGAAGTGGAATCTTCAGCCTTTTCATATACTATAGTGGAATAAGAAAAATATATCCCTGGATTTTAAAGTGGGATTTCCAAATACTTAATGAGTCAATAATGTGATTTGGGATATTATTACTAATTAACTAAATGGGTTTATTTTCTTTCCATTCGAGATATAATTTAATTAATTCAACTTTATCAAATGTATCTCAAGGAGACAATGATGTTTCATGGAGTCCCCTCTCCATTATATCTGATATTGATACTAGGTTTACTTATAATTGTTGTAAGGGACATCAAAATTCATTTGGAAGTAAATTAAATTTCAAAATATATTTCAATCCTCAATCTGAAGGATAGTTCGAGAGAACAATTCATACAATCATAAAGTAGCCCTCTAGGTCCTTCCTAGACCATCATAAGATGAGTGTGACTACCCTAAGACCATATCCAATATGCTATGGTCTGGAGACCAAATCTAAGTAATAATATCACACACATTTCATGTGTTATCCAAGGGTACCTGTATACATGCACCGACATCCATATACATGAAACAGTGAAAACATAACAATGAAACATATAAAAAAATACATGCATATATATATCCAACAATCATAGTAAAAAAGCATAAAAAGATTAAATCGTACAAATAAAATAACACCAAAAACTAATAAAACATCCCACATAGTTAGAAGGAGGGGACTTATATCAAATTCAACCATTAGTACTCACCTTGATATGTCTACCTCGTAATTCTATGCCTACTCAGGGTCCTCCTATAACTCCTTTAAAAGGCATGTAATCTTAATTATACATTATATGTGTGGGAAGAACCTATGTGAGTGAGAGTATAATAATACCCATTAGGTTCCCCAATAATACAAAATAAAAAGTGAGAAACTGAAAGGAAATAGTCCTTTTGACCCATATCTAGAGGAGAAACCCCAAGCGGGAGAGAACATGAATCTTCAAATCAACACATCTATTATACATAAATTTTAATATTATATCTACATGGTATATAAATAAATATATGAGATATAACTACATTTATTCCTAGAATAAACCTATATATACTCATCACAGTATCACAGTCTCATAATTGCAACCACATAGCCTTCCACTAGATTCTACTCAAGGTTCAAAGGTACCACTCATATGGGATAACACACCATATCATAACTAAATTACCTGATAGAACATATCCAATATGTCTCACTCAAAAAGTATCACTAATATGATGGAACATTCATACAATCCATGAATTCATACATTTGAGTGTGTCGGTTATCACCATAATTAAATTCAAATAAGAACCTGGAGGATCCCAATAATTAGATTAGAGATCTCACATATATCTCATGGGGGATCCATGAACCATAATAAAACACAAAAAATCCAAACATTGATACATGATCACCCATAGTACATTGGGGACCACCACAAACTCAATATAGAACTATGGAGATCATAATTCTTAGACAGGGGATCACACCTAGGATTGCTTTGGGACACCACAACCCCAACCAGTTCTGAAACCATAATACACATATAGGGGATCACATCTAGAACCACTGGGAGGCTCTATGAACCCTGTCTAAATATACCATGTATGTAGGGGATTGCATGCTTGATAATACCATAGACTCTACTTGAACAACCCACTAAGTTGGGGATTAACACCCATACATGAGGGTCACACAGATACCATAAACTCCACATAAAAATATTATGTGATAGAGGATCCCTCCCTGGATTTTTTAATGGATACATGAACTATATATAAACAAGGCCCATAAAGGAGATAACAATCCTATTCTTATAATGTATTTCTACATTCTTCTCTTAGAGGGATAAGCCAAGGAAGGTCGTTAATCAGTCACTGATCTACACATCACTACCAGAAGCAACCCACAAATATGACCTCGCATCACATCTCTACATCCAAATCCATGGCCACCATTATTCTCCATCCGGATAACAACTTGGGATAGACTACTCGTGGGACTCTATTCGATTCCAGGTGATGGATACTCATGTGTAGGAAATCTATGAATGGAGTACACGATGTGTACCCTTAGTACTCGTCATGCCTCTCGAAGCTATACCTTGGCCATTTCCTCTCATGACACTCGTTTTTCAACATATTACACAATGTGTCATGGGCTACATAGTGTGTAACCACACCTAATCATGTATGAATGTCCTCACTCACATATAGCATAGATTTCTATCTCACCCTATACATTGTGTACCCTTAGTACCCGATCTATCACACTTTTCCTATCATGATCATGTTTCCTTATCCATTCTTGCATATAGGATCTCATTCCCATGTACTTCACCTCATGCCTGTTTACATGGATATATCCTCTTGCATGTGCACACTCGGGGGCTAGCCATGTACGTTCACATATGAATTTCCAATCACATGGCATGCTTTCCCAAGGCCTCATCCCCAATGTCGAGCCTCACTACATAGCATGTAACCCCATTACAATATATACAGTTCCTAAAATATAATCATCCATGAATAAGAAGAATACACTTCATGTAATCATACACTTCATGTTTTGTTATCAATATTTTCGAATTTAAAATCCTTTCGAGCCTACCAAAACCCCTAATTTTCACACAAAATCCAAAGAACTACACCTAGGGGATCTCTATAAGTTGTAATTTGGCTCTAAAACCTTATCAAAATTCATATATGAGGATCGGTAAATAAATATAAAAAATCATATTATATCATGGAAGAATATAAATGATTTGAGACCAATATGATTCCCAAAACCTTCTACAGCTTGATCCAGTGTCGAATGCTATCAATAAAGTAGTTCCATGGTGTATCCTCTATTTTCTATCTATATATCTCTATGTCTCTATCACATATTGAAACCAATGTCATTGAAGGGATATTAGGTTTATTAATAAAATTTAATTTAATTCATAAACATACATCATGTAATGCCCAGCCAATGGTTGCCTCCGAATAGGTGCCCGATATAGAAAAACTATATATGACACCTAGGGTAAAACCAGCTTTTCAGACTCAACTATAGTCTTATATATATAATCTTAGACTATTATCATATGTTATTCCACATATCCAAAATAACTACATGCATATTATATAATATATTTAATATTTTCAATGTAACCACAATGAGGCTCTCTAAGCCCAAAAAATATGTGTTAAATCAGAGCTGAGAATCATAAATATTCCATGGAATATTACAATTTCGTAGATAGAAAGACTAGAGTAACTACACCTTACCCACCTTTAATTATTTTTTCCATAAATAAAAATTATATGTGTAAGGGGGAAATTGATCTCTCAACTAGGTCTGCCACACCTGCGATCTCTTCAAAGGATTTCCATGGTGTCGAAAACATTAATCCCATGGAACCAATTTCCCATGATGGGTATTCCTTTATCAGATCTTAACCTCTAATGGGTACCTCAAAAAGGAATATCCACACCCAATTCCTAGCTCATCCATAATTGCATCATGTAACTAGTCATGCACATGTATCCTCTTATACAAAAATTTGAAAACATAACACCAAATCTAACTGTAATTATTGGGTCTAGTGGTACAACACCTTACTAACCATCATTGAAACTGTAAAAAAAATCTACAAACCCCAGGTTTCTCTTACAAACCTAAATAATACCCTCTAACCTTGGATTAGGCGAGATATACAATAACCTAAAATATCACTATGATGCTATGAAGACCTCCATAGTTAGTCCACAGGGTACTCCTAACATGCCATGATAGTGATCATCTTCCCCTAGATGAATTAGGTCCTCAATATACACCACTAACACCAAATATAGTCCCAAAAAGATATCTACAATAAGAAAAAATAGTACAATCGTGATCTATATGGTCTCCCAAACAAGGAATCAAATGGTGTTATGTCAATGGTGGAGGGAAAACTACTACAACTTGCAAACTGCATTAATAAATGCTCTCATATGGTTTGAAAGTGTGCCAACCTGACCAGCTGGTCTATGACCACTAAGATAGTGTCATGACGCCTCACATATCATAGGAATCCCATTACAAAAACTAAGATATTCCTACTACATTTACACTTCCATTCAAGCATCCTGATTTCCTCTTATTGGTAGTTGAGACACAAAGAGATAATTAAACAACCATCTTCCACATTATTGGCCAATAACCGTGATTCCAAAGGATCTCAGTACAACAACACCTCTCCTAGGTGAACGATTGAGGGAAAATAACCTCCTCAACACCTTCTCTATTAAAATGAATGGTTTAATCATCAATTATCAAAATTTTATCATACTCCCCACTTTGGAAAAAATACATCAACAACATATAATTTGGGTATATAATCATGTGAGAACTCGCAATCAAAATCTCCAAACTATGCATCACTAATTCTCTATAAATGAGGAGGAGAAAAAACTATATATTATAGCCACAATTCCCCATATCCAACCACAAGGTTCAATAACAAAGTGGTAAACTACTCCATTACCTCACTTAATAATTACATAATAAACCCCTCACTAGGAGAAACTGCTATTACGACCACACCATTAGGTGGACCTCAAGATAGAAATACCTAAACATCTACCATGTCCACAATCACTACCATATTTTATAATTCATATAATATTAAGTGGAATTCCAAAATCCAATAACACTCTATGGAAGTTCCCCAAGAAGTGGATTCTCTCATAGTATGACTAGAATTCATCCCCATGTGTCTCACATACTACTCTATCATTGATCACATTAGGATAATAAAGTAAAATATTACCAAGAACCAATCTAAATAGAGATTATGGATCAGGTTCTCTAGTATCTCATCCACCTCCCAGGAGAACAGCATAGGGATATCTAACTAAACTCACTAGGTCATAAAGTACCTAGTTCTACAAACCTCCAACTGTACCATATCTGACAATATCCATGGGATTCAACCGATATACTGAAATAAAAATTGGGGGAGTCCCTAGGTTCTAGTGTATATAATAGTATAACTCTTATCGGGGATTTATACTCGAGACATCATCAAGAATATCTACTAATACCCTAGAACCACTACAATAAACTAAGGCTCATAGAAACACATACATATATGGTCATACAATCCAACTAATAAAAATTACCTATATATTCCCATACATGATCTCATCTGTCTTAGCCTACGATCACTCCATTACAAAGGAATACTCCTTAAATAATTCCAAAAACACTTCCACAACCAATAGTCTCATCTAACTAATCATTTATGGTAGGAAAAAAATCCATGTTGAGGAAAAACATCACATGGTCTCTCTCACACTGTAGGAAGATTCCATATGAGGCCCTATCTTGTCTGTAGTCAGGTCAAACATCCAATTGGAGTGAAAAACCTATGATCCTCTCTTCTAGAGCCTCCAAGAATTAGTATTTATCTTAAAGGATAAAATAGTAATTCTAGTCCTAGAATAGAGGATACACAAAGGGAAATGTGTCTCATAACTTGTGAGAACTACAATTGTGGCATTAAAGATACATGTAATACATAAAACCACCCCAGATCCCCCATGATATAAAAACATTCTGCCTAAAGATATAACTTTATATTTCTCAAAACTTCACCATAACAAGTTCTCATTATAACACCACAACACACCAACCATCCCCAAACACACATATAATGGGTACTCATATGCCACACCTCAACACTATCCAATTTGCGCGACACTGACATGACCAAATGGATTTTTATCATTTCGAAGGAATTTTTATCGATATGAAGGTATTCATATTTATTCTGAGTCTAATTTCAAGTCAAATATCACAATTACAAGGCTCCACTGACACCCCACATCACCATATAAAGACCTCAAGCAATAAGTGGAATTAAATGAGTATCTCACACTTCTTTCTAATAGTTATAATTTAAAATTATAAAAGATATAGATAATAAATCGAACCATATTCATTTCTTCAAGTAAGGAGGCCTCTATGTCCAACAAATATCATCACCCCATCATCCAAAACTTTGTGATTTGCATAGACCAACTAGGGGTTGTGGTGAAAATAGATTGGACCATCTTCCACTTCATGCTGATCACCCTGCACCTTTTCCATATCCCATATCATAAAAAACACCTTAATAATGTTGTTCCCACTATCAGGGTGGTCCATAGATAATCTGTATATTGGTTATATGGATAGTCAGACAATCCTATTTGAGATTTTTCCATCCATCACAAGAGAAATATTTCCTCTCTCGCTCATGAATAGAACTATCTCGGGAGCCCTAAGCTGTATGCCATCCTTCTTAGTATAATATCATAAATAATATCTCACATCTAGATCGATTATTCACTATCATCAACCAAATTACAAGGTCTCATCATCTTTCTTCCCATAACCAACAATTTATTATCTACCTATCCAAAAATCTCACCACATTCTAGGCCCACTCAAGCACTCAGTAATTGGTTGGAATGCATAGATATATCACTAATTTTCTAAAATCTCGACATAATCCCTACTCGAACTTACATTATAGGAAAAAAGAATCTTGAAAAATATAAAGAGAGTATATTGATAGGTTAGTGAATCACACTAAATACTCTACAATGTCCATGAAACCCAACCAATGCTATAGAATCTATGATATCAACACCAATCTCAATGTGGCTTGATAAAACTCTTCCCTAAAGAGACCCTCAAACAATTCCCAACTTAAAATCATCTCATCGCATGTTTGAGTCACCAAATTCCACCCAATCCCAAAATATCTCTATGGAAGCCTCTCTCTTAGGACCACCATCTGATCTGGAAGTTTCCTCAATATGTGGAAATTGTCTGTGATTTACTCATTCAATTCATAAGAAATTATGGGGTATGGCTCACCCGAAAACCTATGAGGCATATGACTCTCAAACTCTTGTATCTTGCTCAGCATATGCACATCCCTGACTAATACCATGAGAAAAACCCACTTATAAATAGATAGTTTCTCGATTAGAAATCTACCCAAAGGTACTGCATTTTAATTGGACCCCTTCACTGAAGAGTCATCACTAGGTGGATCATTTTCATAATCGCAACATGGAACCGTGACTGGTTATCATTATGGTGGAATCCTAGAATAAAATTATGAGGTACCACATTCAATATTTTGTTTTAATGTAATGTGCTCATTAGTTACTCATAATTCCTTATTATTTATGCATCAATTATATTACTTACCCCTACTGAGGATCTGACCTCACCCCTTTCTTATGTTTATTTAACCTATGATTCCAAGATGAATTTTAAAAATGGAATGCAATGATTATATAGAATTATAAGAGTGTTTCCAAAAGATTTTATATGGTGTATTTAATTTCATGTTGTAATGGTGAACTTATGTCTTTATCTAGTTTTCAAATGTTACTAAACCATTAATTCAGTTGGGATACAAATTCCTTGTTCTTGTGACAATGTAATAAAATACGTCACTGGATCTGGGAATCTAGGGTTGGGGTCTTTAAATATTATTTGAGATATTTAGTGTTTAATTATTTTAAATTGATATAATATGTAATTGTGTAATATTTTGGTCATCTCAATTATTACGAAAATAGTGTTTGGTTAATTTTAAGGATTCAATTGAGAATTATAATAGAAATGAGAATAAATTAAACTAGGTATAAAAAATTTATCATAGGATAAAATGATTCTTTTATATTATAATACATCAAATATTTGTTTTATAATTTTTATGTTATTTTTAATCAAATATTGTTAAAATATTATTTTTTATTACTCATGTTAGCCCATTTGGTTTTACTAGATAGCAAGAGCATATTGGAATAGTGTAAATAATGACTATGATGGAAAATGTGGTGATTTTCTGAATGAGTAGACATAAATAATGGGATATGTCATACAAACCATTAGGGATATGTTATGTAAGGTTATATGTAACAATATAAAACATATCATGTTTTGAAAGGATGTAAATAATGTAAAACTTTACAATATATACATTATTTTAGAGTCACCATCATCCTTTAGTATCTCTTATAATCCACTAATTATATATAATTATATCAAAACATAATAAAATATATATTCTATTAATTTATTATCAAATATCAAAACTCTAATTTTGGTAGTTTATTATTTTAAAAGTGAAATAGAATTTTTTTTGAATTTGATCTAAAAAGCAGAAAAGAAGTAAAAAATTTACTATATGGAATATGATGAGTTTAAAAAAATTATTATTCAATAATTATTTTTATTAGCCTCTTTATGTTCAAACTAAGTTAGGCTTCATCTATCAAAAGTAAAACGATGATAAATTTATTGGTTTATATGAATCAAACATAACCAAACATAAAAGTCACAACTATATTTTTAATATCAATATCAAAAAATAAAAATATTTTATTTAGTGGCTTAAACACAATTATTCAAAACATACTAACTGTAAGGGGATTTGGTAGATATGAATAAATTAATTCAATTGGGTAGTTATATTACAAATCAAAACTATAGTTTCACATTATTCTTTTGAGTCTCCGATAATAAAAGTGATATGGAATTTCAGGGTTTTCTAAGGGATAAGAGATATTTAGGAAAGAATATTTAATACAAACATGCCACAACTCTTAGAATAATTTCCTAGTAAAGTTGATAAAATTTTTAAAATTAATAATGTGTGGAATAAAGGGTCATTAAGAACATGAACATCAAAGTGATATGAATAGGCTTATAACTAAAATGGGGGATAATAATGTTCCTACCTTACACCTCCATAAGATCAATGTTTTATATGTAAATAATTTTTTTAGTATACTAATGGGCATACAAATCCAAGGGTTTATAAGGTTAATTAAAGAAAACTACCTCCAAAACAGATGGATAAAGAAATATCGTACATGATCACTACTCATATAGTGGATCATGATAATATAGTGTTGGAAGTTGAAATCATTATCAACTCAAGAATTTTGAATATTATATTTTATCCCAAAACATCACATTCCTTTATATCTTAGATTTTTTCCAAAATTTTTGATACACCACCTAAAATAATGGATATTACGTTTTCCGTTAAAACACATTGTGATGTGATTATTATAGAAAAAATTATATAAATATTCTTTAATAGAGGATTTTGGTAAGATACTTCATGGGAATGTAGTTATTCTTCATTTACTATAATTCAATGTGATATTGTGGATGGATTATCTATCTCCCCATCTATCTTATATAAACTATCATGAATTGGAAATATCATTTCCTATTCCTACTAATCCCATAGTCAAATATATCTACACTGATGATTATTAACTGTCTTTTAAAACCAATTCTCTATTATGGTCCCTGATACCTAATAATAATGGATACTTGGATCAAATGATCTGGGAGGTTCCCCACATTTAATATATACCAATTTAATAGGAATATGTTGATGTATTTATTAAATAGTTTTATGATCTTACCCCAAAACATGAGGTTGATTTTTAAATTTAACCCATACCTAGTATAATGCCTATATAAATGGGTATTTATAGAATAAATGGGGTTCTCAATGGGGTGGTCAAGAACACTTTATTAAGAATATAGATGGTTCAATTAATATTTTCGTTGATTATTGTGAACTTAATATTATAACAATAAAAAAAGTATCATCTACCCCACATTAAATATATTTTCGATCAACTTATAGGGGTTTAATACATCATCGAGGTGGATATTAAATTAAGATATAAACAAATAAAGATAAAGAGTAACAATATAGATATGAAAACTTTTCACACAATAAATAGACATTGAATTCATTGTGATTCCTTTCAAACATAAAAATTCCTTTTTTAGCTTCATGGATTAAATTTATAGTATTTAATGATTACATTAATATATTTGTATTATTATTTATTAATGATACTCTAAGAAATTCCAAAAGTAATAAAAAAACAGGGAGAACTTCTGAATATTGTTCCAAATACCTTATGAAAGGAGATAATATATACCAAATTTATGTTGTGAGTATTTTGGATAGAAAAATGCATCTTTTGGGTCATATAATATCAATAGAGGGTATCTATGTGGATCCTTTGAAGAAATATGTGATTGAATAATATCCTAGAAAGACTGAAAATAAAGTTCTAATTTCATAAGATCATTTAGGGAAAAATTGGGAAACCATTCCAGATCAAACCGCAGTGTCTGGAAACATAGAAAGATGACAAAAAATAAATGAATGTTAATATAGTTTCAGTGGTCATAAGAGAATGTAAATCATTTCACTTTCATTCACACTACCCTATAGTGGTTAAGGTCTTTTTACATATGGATATTAATTAATGAAGGTATTGGGATTCATACATATGAAAAATGAAAAGGTGATATCTTATATCTTATTATAATTAATGTCCCATGAGAAAAATTACTCCACGGATGATCTAGATATCAAAATAGTAATTTTTCATTTAAGATTTGGAGAAATTATATCTATCAGAGAAGTGTGATATACACACTTATCACATGACCATATTGTATATATATACATAAAAGGTGTTGAACATGCTCCAAATGATATGGTTATAGTTAATTAAACACAATTATTTCACAATACATTACTGACCTAGTGAGGTAAACGAGGTGGATGATGCTCTTATTTAGGTGGATAATGATTACAAATCTATGATGAGAATTAAAAGGTATGCATTATTCTTGTATAGATAAATGGTGTACTTATAAATCATAATGGAAGGGATAAAATAAAATATTTTCCAAATGTTCATCCAACCATCCATCTAGGTGAAGATTATATAAGCATAATATAATGATACAGAACTATAGAATATTGTATAAAATGTTTCAAATTTTAAAACAAGAAAAATATTGAGTTATAATATTTATAAATTGAATTTCTTCCCCATATGTTCCAGGGCTGAAGAAGGACATTTTGTATGCCATAAATCTATATGAACATAAGAATAAAAAAATATGTGTAGAGATTAAAAGAATATTTTTAGTTGGGAAAATATTAAGGGTATATTCATATTGATTATTGGTTTGTAAATAATTCAATGATACCTATCATAATTCTATGGTGATGATTAAATAATTAACCATAACGATACGAATATAGAATAATATCATCGTAGATTTCATCATTGGTCTTCCCAATACCTCAAAAGGATATAATCCCAATTAGTTTATGGATGACGAAATTATAAATTCCTCAAACTTAATTGTAATTAAAGAGTATTTTTCACTCAATAAACTTTATAATTTATATATAAAAGAAATAGAAACGATTCATGGAGTAAAAAATTAAATTATACCTGGTAATTATTTCAGGTTTACTTATAAGTTCTGGAATAGTATTCAATATTCATTTGATAGATATATAATATTTATCACAACTTATAATCCTCAAATCAATGGTCAGTCTGAATAAACCATTCAAACACTAAAAGATGTGTTGAGATCCTACTGGATGGATTTCAGAGGATTTTGGAATCAATATATTCCTCTAGTGTGGTTCTCATTTAAAAAATTTCTTTTTATTGATATTACAATACCTCTATATGTGGTTCTATATAGAAAACAACATCACAATTTTCATGATGGGATATGGTATCTTTCTCATGAAATTATTAAGAAGGTATCATACCAGAATAAATTAGATATAATATATTTATATATATAGGATCTATAGTTTAAGTTCGGTGACCATGTATTATTTATAATATCACCATTGAATAGGGTTGTTGAATTCAATAATAATAATAAATTAAAACATAGATGCATTAGTCCCCTTGATAATATTGATCATGTATGAATTATATCTTATCACATAGTGTTTACACAGAATATCTCAAAAGTGAATGATGTGTTACTTGTTTCACATTTATTTAAGTACATACCATATCAATCACATTTATTGAGCTCAAAGGTTTTATATTTGGGACATGATATTTCTTATGAGGAAGATCATCTATAGAACATGGATCATAGAGACCATGTACTATGAAACAACACAACACCCCTGGTCAATTTTTTATGAAGAAATAATACGTTTAGTGATGTAATGTGGGAATCTAAATATGAAATGAGAACAAATAACCCTCATCTATATTATTTTGTGTAAATATATTTTTAGGGATAAATTCTTTTAATTGGGTATAATGTAACACCCTAATATTATTTGTATCTATTTACCTTTATGTAAATCTTATGGGTTTCAATAGATTGTGATACGTGAAACATCGAACAGAAATGAACAACAAATAATTTTATTAAGGTGAAATATTACAATATAAAATTAAATACATTAAAAGATAACAAAATAAATCATAATCATGAAAATTATAAAAATCAATAAACCAAAAGTAAATAAAAAAACTACAAGGTTCGAATTCTCATTGTCACGAATCTCTAGTAAGATCATACCATAGATGATAATTATATAAAGAATACAACACATATAATAAAAATTTTGATAAAAATAAATGATACAATTAGATTAATTATTTTTGTTAGATTTGTAAAGACTTATATAGTAATTTAATATAACTTTTATATAAAAGGTTGTAAATTATATGGCCATTTTTATATAGATTTTGAAAATATATGTCTGTTGGGACTATATGTTCATTGGATATAATCTATAATTTGATAAAATAAGGATAAAGGATATAAATTATAATGTCTTTAGAAATAATATTTTATAATCAATTAAAATATAACCATTATAATATACTCATTAATATTACAGTTATAAATAAAAGTTATCACAATATGAATTATATGTAGAAAGAAAACATTTATGCCCAAAAGTAGTAAAAGACTCCAATATGAAGCTTACTTCTCTAAAACTGGGAAAGTGGATGCAACAAAAGGTATTTATCTTAAGAAAGAAAAATATAAAATTGATTAGGTATAACTAGAGAAAAATTATATACGGATGAAGTTCAACCTCATGGAAATCACTCTAAAATCTAGTCTACTTGAATCTTTTTCGAAGAATATCACCTTTGATTATCCAACTCCTAGATCTTATGTAGTGTTCATTGGGATATTTTTACATAGTCTTTAGGATGAAATAAATATGTAATTATTAATTTGATAAATAATATTAAAAAATGTATTACTACATTTATTTTTATAAATATTTCATTTAAATATAATTTATTAGTTTAAAATAATGATTTTAATTAAATATATTCATAAAAATATTAATCTTAAGAAAATTTAGATAAAATTCAATAATTGGTATGTAAATAAATAATTCATTTTAAAGTAATAAAAACACTTAATATTAAAAATATTTTTCTCAATGAAGTTTTATATGTGAAAAATGTATTTTTATATTATTAAATTAAATTAATCACTACTCAATAATTATTTTAATGAAATTTATTGATTATATTTTGGAACAAATAAATTAATATTTTTATATTTTTATTTTATTGTAAAAAAATTATAAAAAATTAAGTTTTATTCTTAAAAATATAGTTTGCTTAAAAATTTACATTATATGGATTTTATTTTATTCACATTGATATTAATTAATGTTATAAAATTAATATAAAAAAATATTTTATATTTTTAATAATTATTTCATCATTATTCAATAAGGAAAATATCATTTTTATAAAAAAAATTAATCCACAATCGTAAAACATAGTTGTCATGTTAAAGGGTAAAATTAGTTCAAAAGGTGCATTTATGGTATAAAATCATAAAATATCCCTAAACATATCCCTAAATTGGGTTTATTGTAGGATTCATGACACAAATCAATTATTTTATAACTTTATTTCATTTTTCTCGGAGGAATTACAATTCCTTATTCATTAACAAATGGTTATTAGCGAAAATGTCACTTATGATCACCAATAAAAGGAACCCTATTCTACCCACATAAATCAAAATATCTATGTCGGTTTCCTCTTGAATAATATTTAAAATTACCAACCTAAAAATTCTCAATAAGTTTTTGGAACTTCATGTTATAAAGAGTACCAAATACATTATTTCTATGAGGCTCTCTAAAAGAAGACTCAAGTCCTACAGATTATTTTTATCCTCTCCTAATAATGTTTTGTAATCTAATTCCTTCGAATATTATTAAAAATAATTTAAAACATTAATAAACGGTTTTTAAAATCATTTTTATTCTATAAAATGAAATTATGATAACATGTTCTTAGTAATTCAATTGTTATCGTGTTTACTTGTTTGGTTAAATTAGATCCATACATGAATAATGTTATAACATTTATGTCTTGAGGATTAATAAGACATAAATAATGGTAATATGATTTAAAAAATATTAATATAATATTTTTTAATGAATTTTTAATGGTAATATATATATATATACATATGAATAAATAAATATATTTATATTCATCAATAAAAAAAATTCTTTTTATTGCATTAAAATCAAAGAAAATGTTATTTTTAACTACTCCTTAAGAACCATCACCCTACCTTCTGTGAAATGAACATGGGACTTTAGAACTGAATCAAAATAATATATTTAATCTCAATTAACATTATAGATTTTATGAACACATTATCAAGCATATAGGACTGAAACCACCCAGACACAGTATGTGTTGGATAGATAGAACAATTAACACTATATAGTCAATTTTAACAATAAATAAGTTATAAATGGGTAATATTGATTTATAATTGAAATATATTCAGTAAAATAATTGTAATTATGGTTTTATATAGATAAATAATATACCTAAAGTTATTACAAATGAATTTATAGCACATCCAACTAAACATGATTCTGTGGAATGTGTTTCCTATCCCAATTTCCCTTTGTGGAGGCATGTTTTCATATTATAATTTTATTCATATTTTATGTGGTGTAATTATAAATAAATTGAAATATTTTATCATAATTATATTTTTACTCATGTTATTTATAATTTCATTTCCTGATGCCTTTTTCATGTTCTCTTAATACATTTATTATCAATGTTGGCATTGTTTTCTTGATCCAGTCCTTTTTTTAAATCGGTCGTGCTCACTCTTCTTTTTTTGTTCTTTTAAATTTATTATATTATAACATTTATATATTATATATTTTTTATATCTTATATAGTGATGTTATATTTTCATATCAAAATAATCTAATTTAATTAATTTCATACATTAAAGAATATGTGACGTTGTTAATAATAATTGACATCTATTTTCTTAAACATTTCTCTCCTATAACAATTATATTCTAACAAGAACCCAATTTTTTAAATCTTAAATGTATATTATCTTCTATAAATTTTATATTTCTTGTTATATTTATTAAATAGTAAATGTCAAATTTATTTTTTCAATGTGGGTTTTCCTATAAACATTTAAAATTATTTTAAAAGTATTTATTTCTAGTCCCATATATTTTTAATATTTCAATACAAGTTTATTCTACATAACAATTACTTATTTTAAATGATCCATTATTGGGAATTATTTTGGAAATAAGGTTTTCAAATTATTTATGTCATCCCACGAAATGGATTTTGGTAATGGCTTATAATTTTTTTTATGAAATTGTTATAAAAGCTTTAAAAAAATAATTTTTTATGATTTTTATTTCATATTCCTATATATATAAAAGATATTGATCCAATAGTGTTTTATTTAATTTATCACCCCAAAATTTATCTTATTACTTATTATTTTGAGGTATTAATATTTTAGTTTTATTCAATAAATTTCTAGATTCTATATGATACCATTTGAAAAAGTTTATGTAAATTATATTATTTCAATAGATTTATTAATATGTTATGTGTGATTGAATTTATGTTGAACACATATATAAGGTATATCATTATTTTATAGTTTAGATATGAGTTTTATGACCTTCTAATTCATTGGTAAAATCATTATATTTCATGAAATTATGATGGGACATTAGTGGCAATCCCAAATCCACTCTCTTGTAGGATATGGGTGGTTAGCCCATCTCCCTTAGGTTATGTGGTAATAGGTTACCCTAATCCACTGTTATATTAATGACATACTATTTAACCTTAAATATTTTATGATTTTAGATGCTTATATTTTTTTTGAAATTCCTATGATATGCTCCAGGGACCATGTCTATTGTCTCATGTTTCCACATTCTTATTACATTGATTATTTTATACTTTTATGATGATCATTATATGGTTATATATCCATATTCAATTATATATATTATTTTATCATTACTTATGATCATATATAATAATTCTGTGTTCATTCTTGTCATTTATTTCTCCCATGTTCACATTTTGTCACATGTTTATGATCAAATCCCTCTATTGATCACTAATATGTTTTCCCCTTATTAGGAATTTTATCTCACAACATCTCATGCTTCTATTTACGTGGGAAATTATTTACGCAAATTTTTCTAAGATGATATCATGAGTATAGAATTTATATAGGATATGTTTAATAAATAATATCTAAAAATATTTTTATGTATCCAGTCTCCAAATACATTAAACCATTGTATTATATGACTGTGATATGTTTATGAGATGAAATGTTTAATTATGAGAAAATCATGTAATATATTGGTATATAATTTTTGGGTCATCTAAACTAAATTGGTTGGGGGATGTATCCTTAAGGATTCTAATGAATTATACGGTGTCTTCCAATATGTTTTTATCTTGAAATTATTGTTTTTAAATTTTTTATTATATTTTATCTCTTCAAACATAGAATTTTACCTTGTATCCAACCACTACCAAAATATCAGGAATCATCTAAAAAATATAAAATTAAAATTATTTATTTAATGAATGTAAATTAATACAAATATATGTACAAAATTACAATCTCATTCCCAAATATATCAAAATTATTCAAAATTAAATTAAAAATGTAAAAATAAAATAAATTTTCACAAAAGACACAACAAAAAGTACCCAAAACTGTGATAGATTTATATAATATATATGGCTATGTTATACCCTCCCCAGACATCTTCTTTTGATACATATAATGGGTTATTGGTATGAGATGATTCTATTCTTATGTTAATAATTGAAATAGGTATAATCATGTTTCATGGTGGATTAGTTAGCACAAAAAGACCAAAAAAAGTGGTGTGATTGATTTATATTATTTATATTCTATCAAGTATTATCACATTTATATTTACACACTTGTCCTAAGGATATATTGGTTATGTCCAACTATGTTTTATACGAAAACACTGTATAAGAACCATGATGCATGTGTATAATTTTTTTTAGGGGTCCAGGTAAGGGGAAGTCCACTATATTAGGAACTTGATCAAGTAGTCATATTTTTCAAGGGATAAACTATGACTGAATGTAGGATAATATTTTTTTAGTGGCTTGGATTTAATTTTTTATTTATTTATATTATTATACATATTAATCCACTTCATATGGGGATCGTATTATGTCTATGTCTATCACCAGAATTTTACATTTTAATATTACATGTGGTGTTATTTATATACTTGGATCACCATTGTGATTCCACATTGTCTTTTACAACTAATATTATATATATTATTACGAGTTACTTGACATTAAGGAATTAGTCACCCAAATATATTTTACAGGCCATCAACATTTTTCAGTAGTCTCTTGCTTATAGGGAGGCATGCATAAGGTTACTTTATTATCTATAATTACCTTTCAAAATTAGATTGGGGAATTATGATAATAATAATGATCAATATGTTATAGTTCTAAACCACAATTTTTTGAAATATTGATGACACCATGAAATTTCAGCATAAAAAAACTCTATGGTCTTTTATAAGATAAGATGAAGTTTAATACTGGATTGACATAATGATAAATCACATACCCATGTTATTTTTTAATATCACGGTTGTTTGAAAAATATTATTTTCATTGAACATGTTTTAGTTAAAGAAAACATGATGTAGTAATGATAACATTTTTATTTTGTAAATAAATATATATGAAGAGAATCGACATACTTTGAGTGATACCCAAAATGTAACCATCCCAAAATTACATGATTTATATAAAAAATATAAGGCCCCAGCCTTAAACAGCTCTTAATATTGAATTAAATGAATAATTCACATTGAGGATATTTTCAGGTTTACAGTTTTAGAGAATTAGAACATAACTACTACATCTCAAAAGATTACAAAGTAGACACTTCTACGAAGTTTCCATAGAATAAAAAAACTCTTAAAAAGAAACATGTCCAGTTCTAAGTTTTATATAGCATGACTTTCCCATGATCCCATCCTTGACCCTATTCCACATTACGTCCTATGAAAAACATTTCAAAAAAACATGGGGTGATCATAAAGAGCTCAGTAAGGGATACACAAAGAATGAAAACTGTTAGTTTATCAAAACAACAAGTAAACCATGTATACATTATCAAAGTAATACTTTTCACATTTATGAATTAGTAAAAACTCTTCACTGAATAAAAGATCATTACTTATCATTTTGTACCCAAAAGATTACCATAAAACCCATAAAAATATCACATAACATATAAAGGTAACTTGGGACATAAACATACTTAAGTGGAATAACCATACGGTCGACCTCCACACATATCACTTAATGGAATATCCATACAGCCAACTTCCATACATACTTAATGGAATATCCATATGGCCAACTTCCATACCCAATGCATTGGTGGTTATAATGTAACCACCCATCTTGGTATTCACGGCACCACCCGTCATATGGTTTATCACGTAACCACCCGTCAAATGTCGAAGTACCAATATAAAATGATAAAACATAAAACCAATATAAAGGAATGATAAAATTTCCACATTTCAATCACAATATATCATTTAAATATATTGATATAATAGAATCCTTTATCAAAACATTTTCAATACCAAAATACATAAAAGAGTATATGGTATTTATTTTATTTGAAAAACATTACAGCTTGTTGAGGAAGCCAAAGACCAGATAATACTCGCGGCGGCGGAAAAGGTCGTTGTCACCGCGTACGTTAAAAGAAACATTCATTTTTGTCGTTTAGTAAAATTCTTCATAGAAAAAGATTACTTTTGTATAAAATTAATAGTCAAAGGGGCTTATACACCGTATAAAAGATAGTTGGGTATAAAACTAAATATGCCTAAATGAAAGGAGATTGAGACGAAGTCCCTTACCTCGGGTCCGACTTGACTCGATCGTTATTTAACGTCCTGAATAATAAACTTGAGTTAATTTATATTTGCTTAAGAACCTTTTTCAAGTTCATTATTCCTTTTATATCACTTATTTCCATGTTATAAACATTATGTATTCATTTAAGTTAATAATGTGTGTTTTGTCGATATTTGGTCCTTAAGTCGAAAGTGGACTTCTTACAATTACATGTTATTCGTGTAGTCAAAGGTTCTTATATCAAGAATGACATTCCTGATTTGGATATCATATATATCTATTATATCTAGCATATACATGTATTTATAATATCACATAATCATTTAGAGGTAAGAAATGAAATGCACCATTCATGGAGACGGTAAGCCGTACGTACGCATGAACGCTACTTTCATTTCTATGTCATAATAATCGAATTAAAACTAAATGAGAGGTATGTATATTTTAATTTCAGAATTATATTAATCATTTAGATATAACATACATCATATATATCCATTATATAAATGTACTTATAATAGTACATTACATTTGGGGATAAAAAATGAAATGCACCGTTCCTGGAGACGGTAAGCCTTACGTACGCATGAACGCTACTTTCATTTCTATCTCATAATTTAATGGGAAGAAATAATAATGATATAGAGGTATATTATATTTCCAGTATAACATCATATATAATAACTTTAAATCCATCCTTTATACATCCCACATATTGCATTAACGAATCAAATCACTTTGAGGGGGCGGTAGTCCGCACTTCCTAAAATGAAATTATCGTGTTTACCCACAATGTAAACCATAAAGGTATACCACAAATGAAAAATACAGAAGCATAAGGGAAACATAAACATAATATATATCATATATAAATATATTGAAATCTTAATGTCCACCATTAATGGTTTTTAAAATAAGATTGAACAATCATCGTTTCATGGGGTAGAAATTCATCAACCACAGAAACAGTATGTTCTTTAACCATAGATGTAGATGTGTGTAAGTGTAGCTCGAAATATTCTTATAACAACATCCTAGTATATTGAAGATACTGGAGTTGTTACAAAATAAATGAATAAAAAGAGTTTAGGGGGTTGGAGAAGCAAAATAAAAAAAAGAACACAAGTGAAGACATCACCATAAAATCGGGTAACTCTCTTAGATTTGAGCTCAAAGGCTTCCTTGGGAAGACTTCTGCCCAATGTGAGGATTCAAGGAGTTATATAGGGATGTGGAGAGACAAAATGAGTATGGTTTTTCCGAGCCAAAGGTTTTGGAAGTGTGGGTAAGGTGGTAGAGGTGGGGGCCTTTTATAAGAGGAGAGGAGGGGCACTCTTGGAATGTAAGGAAATGTTACTTTATTTTAAAAAGCGTTTTGGATTCAAAAGGTCCCAAATTGATATAATTCGAGGTAAAGGTGATATGGGTTAGATATTCACCCATCCAATAGGTTTTGGACATGTCTAGGTCATATATTTTACATTATCTTTTCATTTTATTTAAATCCTTTATTAATGAGGTAATCGCTGCATCATCATGATGTCAGAAAAAATTTAATTTATTTAATGTCTAAAAATTATAAAAAAACTATCATGATGTAGGAAATCGTTTTATCTATCTAATGAATATTTATAATCAAAAATACGACTTGTATAACCCCATTTAAAAAGTGTTTTAGTAAAACAACTCATGTTTGTGTCATTTTAATTTTAACATTAAATAAAAAGTTATTTATGTAATTTCCCAAATCAAGTGGCTCCATGGGATCCCCAAGTTGACCCATGGATTGTCTTGGTCGGACATGACACATCCAATGAGGGTAGGACATGTTTCAAGCTCATCTCATTTTATTAAAACATTATTTTTACCTTAAACTACACTAATTACCTCTAATCACGATTAAGAACATAAAAGTTACTATTCACCAAAAAATTATTTTAATATCATTGAACCACATTTTACTTCTTAATGACAACCATGTATGTCGGATTTTTGAATATCAAATCACAAAAGTGGAAAAGATTCATTTAAATGAAAAATCAGTTTCTTTAACTACCACTTAGTGGTTTCACTATTCATCAAAAATCGATGTTTTTCAGAAAAATTCCAAAACTTAACCCTAAGCTATATTTGATATTCCAAATTCAAAAATGATGCCTATTTTGAAAAATTAAAAACATATAAGTTGAATTAATTAATTTAATAATTAATTCCCGCTGTCAGAGCAAATAGCGTGTTTTTATGAAACAATAAGTATCAATAGATTGACAGCAGTTTAAGTCCAATTTCAAAGTGAAACTGATTCCAATGACCAACATTGGATTAAATGGTAAAAATATATTCTAATTTCACTTTAAAAACAATTCAAAAGTTAATCTAATCATATAAATAAATTAGATTAAAAAGCAGTTTTGATGTAAAATGCAGTATTTTTCACTATTCATTAAAAATGAACATTGTCAGAAAAATATCAAAAATTCACACAAAGTAAATTTTGATGTCCCAATCATAAAGAATAAGTTTATTTTGACAAAAATAGCTTATAAAATTGTCAAAAGATATATTTAAAAATGGTTTGCAATCAAAAGGCAGTAAAACAATCTTTTAAAAATATTAGTGTATTCCTTGCTTAAGATTGGATTTATTTTCATTTTAAGCCTCTAAAACACTATCTAATTCATTAATAGACATAGATAAAAATATCTATTATTCATTACTTACTTGGGATGTTACATCCTTCCCCCCTTTATAAAATTGCGTCCCCGCAATTTATTTACTTATTGAATAAATGGGGGTACTTATCCCTCATTGCGTTTTCAGATTCCCATGTTGCCTCTTCAATCATGTGGTTTTTCACAGAACCTTTACCTGATGAATCAACTTATTCTGTGACACCTTCTCCCTATGGTCAAGAATCTGGACTGGTTGTTCCTCATAATATAGGTTCTCTTCCAGCTGAACTACCTCTGGACTCAAATCATGAGATGGATCTGGCATATACTTTCTCAGCATCGAAACATGAAAAACATTGTGTACCTGAGATAAACTCGGAGGTAATGCCAATCTGTATGAAACTGATCCAACTCACTCCAGAATTTCATATGGTCCAATGAACCTTGGACTCAGCATTCCTTTCTTACCAAATCACATTAAACATTTCCATGGAGAAACCTTGAGAAAAACATGATCACCTACCTCGAAAGATAGATCCTTCCTCCAGTTATCTGCATAACTCTTCTACCTGCTCCGAGCTGTTCTCATGTGTTTCTGAATCAACTGAACTTTTTCTTCCATATCTTCTACCAATTTTAGTCCCATCATCTTCCTTTCACCCACTTCATCCCAAAATTCTGGATTTCGACACCGCTTCCCATATAATTCCTCAAATGGTTCCATCTGTATACTGGAATGAAAACTGTTATTATAAGAAAACTCAACCAAAGAAAGATGTTGGTCCCAACTTCCCTGATAATCCATCGAACAAGATCGTAGCATAT
Source organism: Viscum album (assembly GCA_963277665.1). Classification (NCBI taxonomy): domain Eukaryota; kingdom Viridiplantae; phylum Streptophyta; class Magnoliopsida; order Santalales; family Viscaceae; genus Viscum; species Viscum album. The sequence continues at coordinate 206,768,700 of OY728123.1, forward strand.
CCTCCAAGGTCTGAATTGTTCATTCTGACTGCCCATCTGATTGAGTATGAAAAGCTGTACTAAAATTTAATTCAGTACCCAACAACTTCTGAAGGCCTTTCCAAAAGTTAGAAGTAAACCTGGGGTCACGATCGGACACAATGGAGAGAGGAACTCCATATAACCTGACTATCTATTTAAGATACAAATGGGAAAGTTGATCTAGTAAAAAAGTATCTCATATAGCAAGGAAATGAGTAGATTTAGTCAAGCGATCAACAATAACCTATATTGAATTATTACCTTGAGATGTCCTCGGTAATCCCACAACAAAGTCCATGGATATGTTTTCCCATTTCCACTCTGGCACTGGTAAAGGATGAAGCATCCCTTTCGGTAACTTCCGCTCTGCTTTAACCTACTGACAAGTCAAACACTTCACAGTAAAATCAGCAATATCCATTTTCATTCCATCCCACCAGTAATACTCCCGCAGATCTCTGTACATCTTAGTACTGCCAGGATGAACTGAAAACGGGGAACTATGAGCCTCACATAACTACTCATTCATCAACTGTGAATCACAAGGCACTCATAATCTCTTCCCAAACCTCAAAAAACAATCATTATCAATGTTGAATTCATGCAACATACCCTTCTGAACCAGCTCTACCTTTTTCTGTAACTCACTATCTTCCCTCTGTGCTTACTTAATTCTGTCTGATAGGGATGATCTCACTGATACCTGAAACAAAATAGAAGAACTTCCTATACCAACAACATTAATGCCAAATTTCATCAAATCAAAAACCAAAGTATCTCGTTCCAAACGTAGTATGGTTAACGAAGCATTTTATTCGACTCAAAGCATCGACCACTTTATATGCTTTTCCCAGATGGTAATGAATTGTACAATCATAATCCTTGATTAATTCCAGCCATCTCCTCTGTCTCATATTCAATTCATTCTGAGTGAATATATACTTTATACTTTTGTGATCAGTATATATTTCACACTTTACTCTATACAAATGAGGCCTCCAAATTTTTAAAGCAAAACCAACAACAGCTAATTCCAAATCATGTGTAGGGTAATTTACCTCATGAGTTTTCAACTGACGTGAAGCATGAGCAATTACCTGATCATTCTGCATAAGGACACAACCAGGTCCCATCAACGAAGAATCACGGTATATAACAAACTCACCATTCCTGGAAGGAGGTGCCAAAACTGGAGCATTCACCAATCTTCTTTTCAACTCCTAAAAACAATCATCACATTCTTTTGTCCAGATGAACTTAACACCCTTACGAGTTAGCATAGTTATTCGACTAGATAACAGTGAAAAAATTTCAACAAACCATCAGTAGTAACCTGCCAAACCAATAAAACTACAGATCTCGGTTACATTTGTGGGTCTTGGGCATTCTTCAACAACTTTTTTTAGCAGTATCAACAGTTATTCCATCTTTTGAAACAATGTGACCCAGGAAATAATTTTTTTGTAACCAAAACTCACACTTTCTAAATTTTCCATATAGTTTCTTTTCTTTTAAGGTTTGCAAGATAACCCTTAAATGAATTTCATGCTCCTCTTTAATTTTAGAAAACACTAAAATATAATCAATGATAACAACCAAAAACTTATCCAAGAACTCATGGAAAAGTCTATTCATAAGGCCCATGAATACAGCAGGTGCATTGGTTAACCCGAAAGGCATAACTACAAATTCATAATTGCCATATCTAGTACGGAACACAGTCTTCGGAATGTCTGCTTCTTTTACTTTCAACTGATGGTACCCCGACCTCAAGTCAATCTTCAAAAAATACTGAGCTCCCTGGAGCTGATCAAACAAATCATCGATATGAGGCAAAGGATACTTGTTCTTAACAGTAATATTATTCAAGGCTCTATAATCAATGCAAAGTCTCATTGAGCCATCTTTCTTTTTAACAAACAATACTGGAGCACCCCATGGTGATGTGCTAGGTCGAATGAAAAATTTATCTAATAACTCCTGCAATTGCTTCTTTAACTCTAAAAGTTCAACTTGAGCCATTCGATAAGGGGGTTTTGAAATTGGCTTAGAATCAGGAACTAAGTCAACAGTAATTTCAACTTCCCAATCATGAATAATACCAAGAAACTCATCAGGAAAAACATCAAGATACTCATTTAACACTAGCACATCATTAATCTGAACAGTTCCTTTATTTTCAACAATATGTGCAAGGTAACATTCATTTCCATATTTTACTATTTTCTCAACTTCATGATATGTTATAAAAATCAAGGGTTCATTATTGTACACAAACTGAAAATATTTCTGAAAAGAAACCATTTTAGCTCTGCAGTCAATCTTAGCATGATAAACAGAAATCCAATCCATGCCCAAAATAACATCAAACTCTACTAGAGGCAAACCAATAAGGGTTTTTGGTAGATTCTTTCCACACAAAAGGATAGGAAAGTTCTTATAATTCCTTTTTGTCTCAATGTTCCCTCCAGGTGTTTTTACCATAAGTTTAGGATTCATATCTTGAGATGGAATTTCCAATTTACTAGAAAACTTCTCATAAATGAAAGAATGTGTAGACCCTGAATCAAACAACACATTGGCATAATCTGAACAAACTAACAGTATACCTGATACTACTTCATTCGATGGCCCAACATCTGCTGAAGTTGTTGTAAAAGATTTCACCACCCCTTTCTGCATGTAGTCTAGATGCTTTCCCCCAGTTGAGTTCTTCTTTAGACACTCATTTGCATAATGACCCATTTAATTACACTTAAAACATCTTACCGATGGCTTTTCATTGATTTCTTGATCATCTTCCTTACAGTTACGAGCAATATGACCAGACTTACCACACTGAAAGCACTTACCAGACTTGGATAAACATAATACAGGATGAATTTTACCACACTTCTCACATGATGGATATTTGGTTTTATTACCTCCTTGCTTCTTTAATGAATTCTTCGCCTTTTCCGGAAAACTAGACCTCTTATTCTGTTGTTTGTCATAGAACACCTGATCATCGACAAACTCCATTTCCACCTTCCCCGCACATCGAACAAGTTTTTCATAACTTTTGAACTCACGAGAAGCTAAAGCCCTTCGATAATTTGGCTTTATCCCTGAGTAAAAATGGTTTATTTTACTATCAAGGCCTCGGATCAAATTTGGAGCATACCTTTCCAATCGAGTGAACCTTTCTTCATAGGCAGCCACTGAGTCTTCCTCTTGCCTCAATTCCAAGAATTGATTTTCCATCCTAAGTCAAACAGTCTTAGGAAAAAACTTCTCAAGAAACATACCTTTAAATTCATCCCAGTCGAGAGTATCAATCTCATCAGCATCCCTGATATTTTTAACCATAGACCACCACTGATCTGCTTCACCCTCCAAACGGTAAATATCAAGACTAACCTTTTGATTGTATGAACACCCCATGACATCGAAAATCTTCTCTAGTTCTTTAATCCACCCTTCAGCTAGCACATGGTCAGATGATCCTATGAATTATGGGGGATGTTGCCTCATGAAATGTTCCACCATTGAAATTTTCCTCTATGGATGATTTGGATGATCTCGTGCATGGATACCACCACCATTTATCTCTTGATTCAACTGCGCCATTACTGCAACAAACTGTTCAGTTCCAATTCCGACCATCTCAGGATGCTAATTCGGAAGGTTATTTCCTTCTGGATGCCTTACTAGCACTGCTTCCCTGTTTCCTTTGTGGAAAACCATTCTGAACAAACATGTCTTAGATGAAGCAACATGGTAATCTTCAAATGCTATATCATTTCAAAAAAAAATTGGATAATCATTCAATAGAATTATAACTCCTAAATTTATCTAAACCGACCTATGATACCAACTATAAGGCCCCATCTTTAAACATCTCTTAATATTGAATTAAATGAATAATCCACATTGAGGATCTTTTCAGGTTTAGAGTTTTAGAGAATTAGAACATAACTACTACATCTAAAAAGATTAAAAAGTAGACACTTCTACTAAGTTTCCATAGAATAAAAAAAACTCTTAAAAAGAAACATGTCTAGTTCCAAGTTTTATATAGCATTACATTCCCTTGATCCCATCCTTGACCCTATTCCACATTAGGTCCTGTGAAAAACATTTCAAAAAAACTTGGGGTGAGCATAAAGAGCTCAGTAAGGGATACACAAAGAATGAAAACTGTTAGTTTATCAAAACAACAAGTAAACCATGTATACTTTATCAAAGTAATACTTTTCACCTTTATAAATTAGTAAAAACTCTTTACCGAATAAAAGATCATTACTTACCATTTTGTAACCAAAATATTACCATAAAACCCATAAAAAGATCTCATAACATATAAAGGTAACTTGGGACATAAACACACTTAAGTGGAATAACCATACGGTCGACTTCCACACATATCACTCAATGGAATAGCCATACGGCCAACTTCCATACATACTTAATGGAATAGCCATACGGCCGACTTCCATACCCAATGCATTTGAGGTTATAACGTAACCACTCGTCCTGGTATTCACGGCACCGCCCGTCATATGGTTTATCACGTAACCACCCGTCAAATGTCCAAGTACCAATATAAAATCATAAAACATAAAACCAATATAAAGGAATGATAACATTTCCACATTTCAATCACAATATATCATTTAAATATATTGACATAATAGAATCCTTTATCAAAACAATTTTCAATACCAAAATACATAAAAGTGTATATGGTATTTATTTTATTTTAAAAACATTACGGCTTGTTGAGGAAGCCAAAGACCAAATAATACTCACGGTGGCAGAAAAGGTCGTTGTCACCGCATACGTTAAAAAGAAACATTCCTTTTTGTCATTTAGTAAAACGCTTCATAGAAAAAGATTCCTTTTGTATAAAAGTAAAATTCAAAGGGTTTTATACACCGTATAAAAGATAGTTTTGTATAAAACGAAATATGCCTCAATGAAAGGAGATTGAGACAAAGTCCCTTACCTCGGGTCTGACTTGGCTCGATCGTTCTTTAACGTCCTGAATAATAAACATGAGTTAATTTCTATTTTCATAACAACATTTTTCGAGTTCATTATTCCTTTTATATCACTTATTGAAATGTTATAAACATTATGTAATCATTTATGTTAATAATGTTTGTTTTTTCGATATTTGGTCCTTATGTTGAAAGTGGACTTCTTAGAATTACATGTTGTTCGTGTAGTCAAAGGTACTTTATATCCAGAATGACATTCCTGATTTGGATATCATATATATCATATATATCTAGCATATAAATGTATTTATAATATCACATAATCATTTAGAGGTAAGAAATGAAATGCACCGTTCATGGAGACGGTAAGCCGTACGTACGCATGAACGCTACTTTCATTTCTATGTCATATTAATCGAATTAAAACTAAATGAGAGGTATGTATATTTTAATTCCATAATTATATTAATCATTTAGATATAACATACATCATATATATCCATTATATAAATGTACTTATAATAGTACATTACATTTGGGGATAAGAAATGAAATGCACCGTTCCTGGAGACGGTAAGTCGTACGTACGCATGAACGCTACTTTCATTTCTATCTCAAAATTTAATGGGAAGAAATAATAATGATATAGAGGTATATTATATTTCCAGTATAACATCATATATAATAACTTTAAATCCATCCTTTATACGTCCCACATATGGCATTAACGAATCAAATCACTTTGAGGGGGCGGTAGTCCGCACTTCCTAAAATGAAATTATCGTGTTTACCCACAATGGAAACCATAAAGGTATACCACAAATGAAAAATACAGAAGCATAATGGAAAAATAAACATAATATATATCATATATAAATAGAGTGACATCTTAATGGCCCCCATTAAAGGTGTTTAAAAGAAGATTGAACAATCATCGTTTCATGAGGCAGAAATTCACCAACCACAGAAACAGTATGTTCTTTAACCATTAGATGTAGATGTGTGTAAGTGTATCTCGAAAGATTCTTATAACAAAATCATAGTATATTTAATATACTGGAGTTGTTACAAAAGAAATTAATAAAAAGAGTTTAGGGGGTTGGAGAAGCAAAATAAAAAAAAGAGCACAAGTGAAGACATCACCATAAAATCAGGTAACTCTCTTATATTTGAGCTCAAAGGATTCCTTGGGAATACTTCTGTCAATGTGAGGCTTCAAGGAGTTAGAGAGGGATGTGGAAAGACAAAATGAGTAGGGTTGGCCGAGCCAAAGGCTTTGGAAGTGTGGGTAAGGTTTTAGAGGTGGGGGCCTTTTATAAGAGGAGAGGAGGGGCACTCTTGGAAAGTAAGGAAATGTTACATTATTTTAAAAGTATTTTAGGATTCAAAAGGTCCCACATTGATATTATTCAAGGGAAAGGTGATAAGGGTTCGAAATCCACCCATCCAATAGGTTTAGGACATGTGTAGGTCATAGATTTTACTTTATATTTTCATTTTATTTAAATGCTTTATTAATGAGGTAATCATTGCATCATCATGATGTCATAAATAATTTAATTTATTTAATGTCTAAAAATTATAAAAAAACTATCATGATGTATCAAATCGTTTTAGCTTTCTAATGAATATTTATAGTCAAAACTCCTACTTGTATAACCCCATTTAAAAAGTGTTTTACTAAAACAACTCACGTTTGTGTCATTTTAATTTTAACATTAAATAAAAAGTTATTTATGTCATTTCCCAACCAAAGTGGATCCATGGGGTCCCCAAGTTGACCCATGGATTTTATTGGTCGGCCATGACACATCCAATGAGGGTAGGACATGTTTAAAGCTCATATCATTTTATTAAAACATTATTTTTACCTTAAATTACACTAATTACCTCTAATCGCGATTAAGAACTTAAAAGTTAATATTCACCAAAAAATTATTTTAATCTCATTGAACCACATTTTAATTCTTAATGACAACCATTTATGTCGGATTTTTGAATATCAAATCACATAAGTGGAAAAGTTTCATTTAAATGAAAAATCAGTTTCTTTAACTACCACTTAGTGGTTTAACTATTCATCAAAAATTGGTGTTTTTCAGAAAAATACCAAAGCTTCACCCTAAGCTATATGTGATATTCTGAATTAAAAAATGATGTCTATTTTAAAAAATTCAAAACATATAAGTTGCATTAATTAATTTAATAATTAATTCCCGCTATCAGAGCAAATAGCGTGTTTTTATGAAACAATACGTATCAAAAGATTGACAGTAGTTTAAGTCCAATTTCAAAGTTAAACTGATTCCAATGACCACCATTGGATTAAATGGTAAAAATATATTCTAATTTCACTTTAAAAACAATTCAAAAGATAATCTAATCATATAAATAAATTAGATTAAAAAGCAGTTTTGATGTAAAATGCAGTATTTTTCACTATTCATTAAAAAATGAACATTGTCAGAAAAATACAAAAAACTCACACAAAGTAAATTTTGATGTCCCAATCATAAAGAATAAGTTTATTTTTACAAACATAGCTTATAAAATTGTCAAAATATAGATTTAAAAATGGTTTTCCATCAAAAGGTAGCAAAACAATCTTTTAAAAATATTAGTGTATTCCATGCTTAAGATTGGATTTATTTTCATTTTAAGCCTCTAAAACACTATCTAATTCATTAATAGATATTGATAAAAATATCTATTATTAATTAATTACTTGGGATGTTACAAAAAATTACTTTATTATATTCTCAAAAAAATTATGTTTGGATTTTTATAAAATTAGGAAAATTCATTACATAACAGATCCTATACGTTTCCTACCAAATTGAAATTTTCTGACCAATAAAAATTAAAAACTTGATTCATATAAGTAAAAAAACTACATAACCAGTAATTTGAATCCATATAACTTCTACCTAACCTTAATCCTTGTAAAAATAATTTCAAAATATTTAATGAGAACATAAAGATTAGTAAGGGTTATAAAATGGGAGATGAAATCCATTAGTCCATTAGAATGCATGAAAAACTAATTATTTTAAACATAAAACTTTTATAAAACATAAAACATTATTTCAATAATATATATTTATTATTTTCTCAGAAATTAATTATTAACAAAACTCATAATCAATCATAATTAAATGAAAAGATATTGAAACTTCCTTTATAAAAAATGAAAAAATAAGAGAAATTGAAATCCTTAAAATAGAATAACATTTCCGTAAAATACCGATCATTACCATTGAAAAGATAAAAATATTACCTTTTATAATTAAATTAATTTCTTGATTCGTAAAATAAATAAATTTCCATTTAAAACCCATAAGGAATCATTGAAAAATTTCAAAGGCCTCTTATGACATTATAGCCATATAACTCTAACAAATCACCCATATAATCAACTTTATAATTGAATAACTTCATTACTTAATTTAAAAATCATTTATCTAGAGAATAAATCATCATCGAATTCATTTTATATTTATACCTCAAACTGAACGATCATCAAATATACTTCACATTTATGATATTTTGAACAAACCATTTAGAATTTTTTAGTTTTCAACATAAAACTATGAAAACATATTTTCTAACTTATAAATTAAACTAGTAAACCAATATATAAAATAATATTAACATTAAAAGATCACATAAAATAGTATTTAAGATCATATAAAAGAGAAACTCGTTTAATATATGTGAAAAAGTGTATTTAAAAATAATTTAAAATTTAAATGTAGAATTTTTTTTATAAAAACAAACATATTAAATGTTTAATAAATATTATTTGAAAGACAATAATTAATTGAAAAATATGAATAAAATTTTCTTTGAAAAAACATAATAAATTTGATAAAAATATTTTTTAAAAATCCAAAGGATATGTTATAAAAACAAAATCATATGAATAATGTTAAAAAAGATATTCATTTCAAACATTTGTAATGAATTTAAAATGAAATTGAAAATTATTATAATAAATAAAATTGGTATAGAGAATAAAATATATAAAATAAGTAATATGGACCTAAATTAGAAGAATATATATGATTTTTTGGATATAAAGAATATAAAACTCCTTAAATTGGAATTTATATATAGATAATCTTGATTCAATGTGAGATTGGAATGAAACCCTTACAAAGATCGTAACATGCGAAGTATGAATATATCTTGGAGTATTTTTTTATTGAAATTTAAATCCAAATTAAAAAAAAATTCATGTTAAATATAAAATAAAAAAAGGTAATAATTTACACAACATTTTCAAAAGAATATCAATAAAGAAAGGATATGGCTTAATGAAAGGAAATTGAGTTAAGAATCGTTGTTCCAAGAGTCTCAACTCACCTATTACATCCTATAACCATTTAAATAATAATATAAAATTAATTATTTACATGATTTAGAACGTTTTTCATATTAAAGTACATATTATTACAGTTTTTATTTATGCTATTATCATACATTATTCAATTTTGAAATATTTATTGTTCATTTCGGTCGTTTTGAGGTTATTCAGCCGACAATATCCAAAAACTATTGTGGTATCATTGTAATTGTAAATTTAATTTTACAATGGATCCATAATCTATATAAGTTCCAAGATATTATATCCCAATCATTCAAAATTAAATTAATATAAACGGTTTACAAAATAGATATCATTCTGATAATTTTCCTTAATAAGACTATTTTTAATGGTTAAATTTTTATATTTTCATATACCTTTAATTTCATTTTTATGATGGATAATTTCCAATTATATAATAATTATTATGAATTTACTTCAATGTTAATTTTATATTAAATTTTTTGTATTACCCATGATATATGTATGTTTATGAAAACAACATCATTTACTTAGGAGACATAAAATTATATCGGTGTATAATGTATCCCAAAAGGGTTCAAGATGTAGGAAAACGTGAAAAAAAATATTTGAATTTTTTAAAATTATAATATTATATTAAAAAAATTATTACGGCTCATTTTATGTTTTAATTATTTCATTAAAAATATTAAGGGGATGGTTGAATTTAAAACTTATACTTTTAAAAAACCCTATATTTTGATGTCATGATGGCTTATGAAAGAGAGTTTGGTGGGAGGTAATGGATGATACAGATATATATAAATTAATGCATAACAAATATGTCAATATCATAATAATGGAATCATTTAATAACAATATTATATGTTTTAAAAACGTTTTATGAAAAAAATCATAAATTAGAAAGGAGAAATTATCCATGAAATCAATACCATCTCCTCAAACCACCTACTTTGAATTGGGTAAAAAGCCTTTAGAGAAATGATTATTGGAAATTACATAGAGTAATAAAGGTGGGGATGTTTTTTATATAGGTATTTTGGAATAATATAGAGATAATATCTAATTTAAAATGTGTATTGGAAGGTATACAATGGGTCCCTATTTTTTAAAAAAATTTATGGTGTTTTTGAAAGTATTTAGTCTTTAGGTGTGAATAATATTATTTTAAATGAAAATTGGATCATAAATGGAATATTAATGATATAATCGACCTTTATAATTACATAATTGACTTAATATAGGTTTTTGAAAATTATTATCTATTTATAAATCATTCATAACATTAAATACCATTTAAATTCATATTTACGGTTGTTATAGTAATTTCAGATTAAAAATATATAAATAAATAAATAATCCATGAATTAATATTTATATCATTACTTTTACTTCAAATATATAAATTAATTCTATAAAAACTATAATTAATCTAAGACTAATCATATTAAATATTTTAAAATCATTGAGTCGACTTTTATTCTTCTTGCATAAGAGTTACATCAATTCCATGTATGAATTTTGAGTAATTATAAAAATAATTATTATTGAAAATAAACTAATAAATAAATTATTTTTTTTATTCTAATATATAATCATCTAAAATAATTCATTATTTTATATATCCTCGTTTATATCAGGATAACATTTTTAATATAAGAATTTTGACTATTCTTACCATGATCAATTGATCGGTAAGTGTTTGGATAAATAAATTATTTAAAAAATTTAAAATTCATAAATAACCATCATTATAATTTTTTATAAATCATTTATATCATTTAATAAAACCATTGATTTATCCCTTCTTATATATTTTCTCAAAGACAATAATTTTTACTTTTCTAACCCAACATCACCACTAATAAATATTTTAATGTTTATCTTGACATAAAAATAAAATTTATGAATTTAATAATATTTATATTATATAGTGATTATATTATATTTTTTTACACATTCCATATGTTTCATAAATTTCTAGAAAATATTTATATCAATATCATTATTTAAAGGATACAATATTTCAAAAAGATTTATTATTTCACTATTCTCGAAGAAATTATCTTATTCAAGAAAATCCCAAATCTTCACACAATACTTATTTCTACATGATTATATAAAAAATGAAGTCTATTTTATAAAATTTAAATTTTAAAATATTGAAATATAACTATTAAAAAAATAATTTAGTTTAATTAAACCCCATTTATTTTTAATAAACATTATTATTTTCTCGAATAAAAAATTATATTCTTATATAGTACCATGATACAATTATTTATAAGTCTATTATATTAATAAATTTAAATATTAATTTCTATTTATAAAATATATAACAATTAGATAATTGTTTAAGGAATTATTTCATGGAAATATATTTAACTTTTATATAAATTTTTTTATGTCAATATGTAAGTATTGTAATGTTAAATGAATAATGATTTTCTAAATTAATATATAATATATTTTTATATAAGATATAAACATATATACATGTTTAAAATCTATGTAAAAACCCATAATGGTGAATATTAATAAACGATAAAATTAATGTATTATTAAAATACCCGTATTTTTGCACAATGGTAGGGTGATAACTGAGATAAGGGTGATCCCATAAACACCAAGTATCTATGGTGAAGACAACATGGTTTTTAGATATTATTTAAATATATTTTTTTACATATCGTGATTTTTTTATCAGTTTTTTTTCTAAATAAATTTAGCCTTATGAAGATAAAAATGTGCATGTCCTGGTTTGGATTTTTGTAATTGTGTTTCCTTAAGTTTATTTAGTAAGTATCGTGTCTAATTTCTTTCATATTGATTTAAAAATAATTTAGGATGATTCATTCATTGATAACTAATTTTACCACCAATATGAATGAGTATCTCTCTTAAGGGATGGTGGATTAGGACAAGGACTATAGGTGCATTATCAAAAGAGTGATCTTACTTTTGACTGTTTGGTTTTTGGTTAGTATCAGATTTTGAATAAATGATATAATTAATTATTTTTTATATATTTGAGAAAACAGTTAATATAAATAGAAATTAAATATAATAATTTGGGATTTTACTATCATAATGTTTTCACTGACTCTTTTTCATATGGTATTGGAAATTAATTTATATTAGTTAAAGTATATTCTTTTAATCATAATGAATTAAACTAATTAAGGTTATACATGTATAAGTTGATCCATCATACACTAGTTATATATTAATTTCAAAACTAACTAAATAATTTCATTCAAAATTCAATGAGATTTTAACTTTAGTGAACCATACCATTAAATTAATTTAGCTTTTCTACTTTATTAGAGAAATGTAATGAGTTCCTTTAATTTAGTTTTGAAATTTTCAACATAGAATTTGAGATATTTGAATGATAAAGAGTTTTTATCATCTTATATATAGATTCTTTTGGGGGTTTATAATTAGAAATAAAATTTACTAAAAATTAATTATTATTTCTTGAGGTGTATCTTAATTTATAAACATTGAGAACCCTATTGGAACTAAAGTTTTCTCTTAGTTTTATACTTCATAGTTTAAACCTCTGTAGGATAAAAATAATAATAACAATATTTATTTTCTAAAAAACATATTTTTTGTCCATGAAAATTTGAAGTTCATTAACACCATTTAAAAAAATGAAACAAACATACAATGATAGTGAGAATAGTACCAGATAATGAAATAATACCCTCATTCAGATAATTCTAATAGCCAGAAGATAAAAAATAAAATATGACAGTCTAATTGATTATAATCCCCATAGTTATTATACTAATTATAATCATCATCTAAGGAACATTAATAATTTCCTAAATTCATTTTTCCTTGCGTAATAGAATTTTATCATATTCGCATTATAGGATTATGATTAGAGTAATATTTGATTAGTATGGGTATCCATTTAGGTTTTGTTGGAATGCCTTAAACATCATCTATCATAGCTTTAATATTAGTATCACTATAAGATATCTTAAGTAATATATCATCATATTTCATATCTTATTAACAACAGTAAAGTTATTTAAATTCCATTGATTATTGAGATATTTCTAGAGGTGATATCACACATGAAAAGTAAAAAAAATATTTCCAACATATTGGACATTACAAAGCTAATCCTATTCCCAAAAAATACTTAGGTCATCTTGTCCTAGTGAAGAATAAGGATTAACCAACTATTTATTGGACTAATCACCAAAAAAATACATACCCTTAATTACATTTTCAACGTGATGTAAGTTAGGAAAGATGGATTTTCCATCTAGTGTAGAGATATCATACTCACAAAATACTTTCACATGCTTTGGTAGACTAGATGAAGAGATGTGATGGGAATTCACCATCAGTTATTCAACCAAAACATCTCGAGTATCCTCTGAATTTTACAACATGGTTTTTGGAGCTCCATTGGACTTCCTTTTCTTGATAAAAGCAATCATACCATGCTCTAAACTAGCCTCAGACTCTAAGAGGTAAGAAAAACATGTTTGTATAACAGAATCTAATGGACTAGTCTTTTTACAACCTTCATATGGTCATATGGATTAGATTTAAAAACATATTACGATTCAACTACCGATATTATCTTTTCTATTATAAGTATGAATTAAAACAAATTATTTTATGTTTTAAAGTACTTTCTTCTCTATAAATAATATTTTATGAAATTCATTTCCAATTCATAGGCAATACACCCTCATAACCAAATACAAGCTCATTTAATAGAGGGATAATCCCCAACCTAGTTCAATCATTGTCATATAAGAATATATCTAACTCATGGGGATGATTTCTTGAATATTGACCTCTTCCCTAAATACATTCACCACCAACACCATAAAACATAATTTTCACTTTCATATTTTGTGGTGTCCTATAAATACCCGTAGAATTCCACTTAAATGAATTTTATGAGCAAACAAAATTTTTATATCAATGTTTTGTCATTCCCGATCATTTGAAAATTCATTGAAAAAATAGTGTGTATCTGATATCTTATAACACAATATATAACATCATCATTAATTGATATAAAAATATAATTAATTAAAATGGATTTAAGATAAACTTGAATGATTAATCTATAATAATTCAAAAATCTATATGATTCAATAGACTTATCTTCTTAATTGGAATTCCAATAGCAGAAGCAATATAAAAAATATTTCTAGGATTCAATAGAATCCATCATATGCTAGACATAATGATTGTGAACTTGATCCTTTTTTTCTTGAGAGAAGAAGTTTTGAACCAAACATCCCATTATTAGAATAAGATCATACCTATTTTTATTGTAATGGATTTGAAGCCCCATGCTTGCTGATTTAAATAATCCTATGGAAAATTAATATGAAAAACCCCATATCCCAGTGGGATAAAATTCTAATTTTGGAATCCCAAAACCTCTGTGAGATTATGAACCAAATCATCTAATTTACATAGTTCTCCACCTATCGATATAAAAAATATGGCAAAGGTAGAACGCATGTATAGTTTAATTCTATATAATATGGTATCTATGTTTTCAACAACACGAGTATCATCTACTTTTATTATAATTATTTCAAGTGATTCATATTAAATTTATGAAAATTTATTCCAATATACATAAAATAAAATCCACTCATGAGAAGAAAGATCACCATTAACAATAGCCACATGAGTGTTATTCCAACTCGGTGTGGAGATATATCCCCCCACTAGGATATTAAGACAATGATCTTGATTAAATTCTTTGTGAAGCCTTAATATTAAACAAAATATCAATATTTATCATCCCCAAACTCCCATATTCTCACACCAATGATACCATCCTTGACTTATTATTCATAACTAAACCATAAAGAGGCATAACTTATGAAATAAAACCCAAAATAAATCTAGTCCAATTTTATAAAAAAACAAATTATAGCTATAATGAAACTAATTTTCAATCAAGAACATTATAATCTACATTATTGGATTTTAGAGTCTTTTATAGAATATGAAATGATCTTAATATTATAAATATAATGAGGGAGGGTTTATAGTCTTTATTTTATTTATAGAATGTAATGTTGGTTCATAGAGTTGTCTATTTTTTCACATCTGAGTGATTCACTAGAGTTTCTCATCCCTATTGTCATCTTTTATACATTGGAGGGACTAACGTCACATTAATAAGATGATAATATAGTTACAAATAGATACTTAAGGATTATTAGATTCAATAATTCATGGTTGATCTAAATATTTAAGATAATTAAAAATCTATTTCTATTAATTTTTTCACTTTTTTTATGATCCTAGGTTGGATTTAATTATACATATATTATGTTCATGGTTTTAGAATAATCAAAAATACCCTACAATACAGACTTATATTTTATATTACCTTAATTTAAACACACAAAAACTTTACTCATGGGTGAACCATAATGATTTATTTTATGTTATGCACGGATTATGTTATCCACTCAAGTATTTTTTTATCAAGTGTTGTATTGAGTCTCTAAATATTTATGTTATTGGTGGGCGAAAAATAATTTACCCACCCAATTAAATGGATAATGTTTTATATTCATAGATACTAAATATAATACACTGATTATGAAACCATTACTTAGTAGTTATCCTAATCATACGATCCCATTATGACATTATTACTTGGACAATAACATTTTCATTATATATATTGGTAGTTAGACTTGACTATATGTTTATATTGTGAAAATATCATGAATTACTTTTGTTTCATTGATTTTTTTCATCCTTTCATGTTTTATAACTATGTTATATTTTATATTATGTTTTAATGGGGAATATTTATTGAGATGATATCATTTCCCGATGTAACCATTACCCCTCTTTCATGATCACCACTTATCCTTTGAAATAAATAAGATTAAAACTAATTATATGAGTCATATAAGTTTCCCATGATCATGAATGGATTATATCAAATAAAAAATTTAAATATTTTATTTATTTATTATATTACGTACCTACTTTCTGAAGAAACTAAAATTTCGAGACTGTGGGACCTATTATATGAAATGAATTTTATGTAATGAATTTAATGTTGTATTGTTAAAAAACCATATCCAAATGTCTGGCTATATGATATCATAATTTTTATTATTGAAACATATTTTCATTTTGTGGAATTTTTAAAGAAAACCCAAAAATAAAATCTTTATTTTTTAATAACTATTTCATGTATAACTAATATGAATATGTATATAAGAATTTTTAAATATCACTTATTCTATAATGAGTTATATTATATATAATAATAAATTTATCTTAATTAATATACAAATCCATTTATTTTCATTTTTATTGTTTAAATGTGGCATAATGAGAAATCCATTTTATTTAATGGAGGTAAGAGTGGTTTCTGAGCATTTTTTAGAGCCCATAACATGATTTTAGGGATTAAAATATCTTGGAACATGGTTAGATTAAACCATGTGGGTAAAACCAAACACTTAGATCAAACTATTCGAGGATGGATGTTAGAGAGTTATTGGCTACATGTTTAGGACAAACCATACACTTTGGATCACACGGTCATGTGGAAACCTATGCAATTTTTAAAGTTTAGTTTTACATGGTTTTCGCATGGTCAGTCAAACTGTGTGAGGAAACAATGTGGGTGCCCCTTCCTTACTACTAACCTTGCACGGTTAGTGCACATTTTGTCAAATTGTGTGATCAAACCACGCGAACACATAAATTTGGGTAAATTTTAAAATTTTATATTTAATTAAATTTGTTTAAAACAAAATTAAAACATTTCAATATATTTACAGAAAACCATGGAATTTGAATCCCTCCTGGTAGACTAAACTAGGAATTACCATCGACTCTTAGTTTGATCTTTGATTCAAGCATGTATCATCTCATTTTATCCACACCAATGATTAATCTATTTCTTTTCATTAAATCATAATTATTCTTCCTATCAAAAATTAGATTTAGGTGTAATTTAATTTTCCATTATTTCATGTTCTCCGTCTGTTCATCATTTTTCTACCAATATTAGTCGAATCAGGAGTTGAAAGTAGACGATCACTCTAATACCAAGCTACGTTAGGTGATCTATAAATTTCTTATTTGGTTAGTTGATTCATAGTTACACCTTACATTGTGTCGCCTGCTGAACATTCTGGAACAACCTTGAAATTGAAATGATAAATTGGATTAAATTAGTTGGAATATATTAGGGAAGTCATTAGGTACCCTTAAGAGGTGTTCGTGTTAGTTACCCTTGCTAAATCCACCCATGGGGTGTTCCCTTTGCCTATTCTATATATTGAACCACCCAATGGGTGTGATTTAGGCTTTCATAGTTAAAGGATGAAAAATTATATTTTAATGAGATTTAATTTCAAATTTAGTAGATATATTTCCACCCATCCATGTTGATTCTATTGAATATAATAGTTTATATGGAAATTTTATTAGATAAATTTATTGTTAGAAATTTGATAAATGAATGGTTATACTCATTGGATGCCTTTGATTGTGAATGTGGTTAATGATTGTGTATAATCATTGGTTATATATGGATGTAATGGTTATATGAGTGGGTAGACTCATGTGGAATTAAATGGAATATAGTATGGATTCATAAATGGTATGAAACATCGAATGAATAAATTGTTTCCTTGGACGATTCTCCTTAGATCATAAATATGGTAGTCAAAGCCTTGGATTGACTATGCTCCATCGGTCTTGATTATGTGGGATTCCTTGGCCCTTGCTACCCCTTAGATCAGTCTTTCTTGGACTCACATAGGACATTTTTAGTATGATATTCTCCTAGGACTCCATGCAGCACCTAACCATGTTTCCATAGAGATGCTCCAGGGAATCGATGAGCATGCTTTGATCTTCTACACACTGGATCTAGCCTTTCATGGTCGGACACTTCTAGTATAATTCATAGCCATTTTATATGATATATTTTTTATTATTGAGCTCTGTTGTGGATATTTTGATTATCTGGTTATATAGAAAGGTTGGTGTTGATATGGTTCTATGGTTTATATGGTGAGGTAATAGTTCTTACTCCCTTTTTACTTATATCATCCTTGTTATGATAATCACACTTTTTTTATTAATTCCATGAGAGGCTACTCATTATCAATTTTGTAGTAGTAGATTTTTCATGGGAACCTTACATTTCATTATCGGTTACCTTCTATACTTGTACACTACATAGCAAGTTATATTGAATAGCCCAAAATAGTATAGATATCAGGGTGGTTACCTATAGGGACTATATCATAAACCCTATTCAGGTCATCGAAGGTATCTGAATAGACTATTTGGATGTAGGTAGAGATAGGGCAATGTTTCGATAGTTTTAGGGTTCATTTGTACCATGATTAAGAGGAGGGGATCACGGGATCAAGCTAAGGCTCTTGATGTTATTCAGAGATAGAACACTTAGTCCTTTTGGGGTTTGGGGACATTTATTGTACTAAGATGAATTGTACCTATTTTTTATGTGTTTTAGATATATTACATTATTTTCATTGTGAACTAGATTCTTCTACAATGGTTATGTATTATTGTCTTGGGTATTTATATGTTCTTTTATTGTTATATATTCTTCTTCTATTTGACTGTTAATAATGTTCCACTATACTATGCTCTGGTAATATGGAATTGTCTCTTACAGACTCATCCTAGGCCCTCACAACTAGTCAGCATCCACTGTCATCTTAGGAGACGTGCTTGAGGCCTTATGCCCAACCTGACTCGGGGTACCTTTTAGTGGAATCTGGTTCCGAGATGTTACAAAGTGGTATTAGAGATGTTATTTTCTAATTTTATTTACTGTAGGGTGATAATGGATTGGGATAGGAAGTAATTGTGTTTTTTAAATGTGTTGTGCATGAGATTTGATGACTCACGTACATGAAAAAACCATATTCCCTCATATTAAATTGTTATTTTCTAGATTGTTTCTATTACAATTGGCTTGATTCCATTGTTGGGTGAAACATATTAGTTGTGATGTTATTATTGATATGATTCATGGCTCTATTGTGTTGAAACCCGGTGAGATGAAGGTATTCCATCTCATGCAACATATTATCACTTGTTATAAATCACATTCCATGCATTATTCCATACCATTTATGATGCATTACATGTTGCATGATTTTCTGATAAGTTTTTTGAGAGCTATATCTATTTTTGTGATATATTTTGTGTAGTGGATAGAGAAATTGAAATCAAATTTCATTTAATAAAGAGTATGGGACCTTATGGACTAGAAAGTTGGAAAATATCTAATTCAATTATTTAAAGTGAATTTGATATGGTATGAATTATATAGGAACCATATTTTTTCAGGAGGTGTTTTGGGCCCTCCCGAATGGGAACATGGTGAACCATTTGGTTTAATTGTTAAATTAAATTATGATATAATGGAAATGAATTTAAAATTAAATTGAAATGGAAAAGTGAACTTGGATGTAGAGAATTAACCTAGAAACGACATTTGATTGGGAAAGATGTATTGTCTAGTGGTTTTTGGTGACTGTGATTTTTATTGACCAAGATTTAGTAGAAGGTTGTGTGGTATGACCTAGTTTTCAGTATGTTTTGACATGTCCTATGGATTTTACCTATGAACAATGGTGTTGTTCTTCTGTGAGTCTTGTGTCTGGAATTTTTGTGGGATTCTTCCATGATGACTTCCAATCATACTCTAGAAGGGTGGTGATGATCACCTTTGGAGGTTTGGTCCATTTGCTACCAGTGGATCCTACCTTAGTGCTAGTTGTGGAACCATCTTTTGTTTTGGAAACAGGTGATGAGGCACAGTTCTGCAAGGGATTGTTTCACTTCATGCATACTTATCTAAGATAACCATAACATGACTTGTCTTGGGATGATCTTATTCATTTTTTCTAGAATTATCAACCTCCTGTGTTCTTAGGGGATGGTGGTCCATAGATTGTTGATATATTCCTTTATACTAAAATATTATTCTTTGATAACCTTGAGACACATCATAAGATGAGAGTGAGGCTCACGAATTACATGCTTCAAGGAGAAAAAAAAACTCTGGTTGGATTTATTAAACTAGGCTGAACCGCTATAAGATATGGTTTGGGATGATATAAAAACTACGTTCTACAGCTAATTCTATCTAGAGACTCTAAGATCAGAGTGGGATAGTAATTCATGCGTCTAGAGTAGGGGACTATGAATTTCATGGAGTAATCATCACTCTGTACAGAGTTGTAGAATTTTGAACTGATTTACCTTACTTATGAGAAATCGAGGGTAATACACTTCATGGAAGGTCTTTGACATGCTATCTGATCATAGTTCAATGTGTCTAGGTATACCTAAATCACTGAAATTGTGAATCACACAATGATTACAGATCAAAACCTAATGAAATTTAGGGGAATATGGAAGAGAAATACAGTCTCTCATCCTAGTTGTTCAACATATTTAGGAATCCATCCCCATTTTCATGCTTCCCATGAGATGAGAACCATTCAGTTTGTTAGTACAGATAGATCTGTGTTCTGTCATTTGTGTTGCAGGTGAGGCCACATGAAGAATCAGTGAGACTAAAACCCAGTCAAGTGTAGAGTTTGTGGAAGTATGGGCGATATAAAACATTTCTACAGGACCTTCCCTAAAGATGTGAGTGGTAGGGGTTATCTCTAACACCAGGTTGGGGAGATGTTTTCTCGTTTCCGCATCAGGAATGGAGTTGGGGAATTGTTAGTTAATTAGGATGAGGTAGTGTTGGTCGTGTTCAATGAATCCATGCATGAGTTAAACCAATAAATCAGAGTATGCCTACTTAATGTAGTGAGATTGTATCAATGCGCCATGGTTCATGACATATCTATTCTGTTTAGCCTACTATCGAGGATTAGGGGGTTAGACCATCTATGGTGAGAGGTACGGTCTTAATAGCCTCTACTATTGTATCTTATCTTTTTAATAAAGGTGTATAACATAGTTTTATATCTGTACCTCTGGTGGGAATCCTTAGTATTATGATTTTGTTTTATAAGGGTTCTATGATTCTAGACACTCTATTGGGGATCCGAACGGAGGGTGAATTCCTATGAAGGGTGTTCCCCTTGAGGTTTTTGGATGTTGATTTTTTTGGATACTTTAAGTCCTCAATATGAAAGGATTTGAAATCACACTCAAGGTGGAGTGGCTAGTATATTATGAAGTGTAAATTGACTTCTATCACTATATGGTGACTTTCACATCACTATAGGGTTCATTGTTTACCCAAATTGTGATTGGGATGTCTAAGCGAGACCAGAGAATTATGGCTGGGTGGGATGAGAGCCTAGAATGATAGTTTCTATCTCGATGATCAGGTATCACATTGGATGAAATTTTCACCAATGGTTGACTGTTTTAGGGATGTGTTTCTATAAGACTCTTCACATTTAACTTTTGAGAGAGAGGTTAAGTTCTCCATTGAGCTAGTTCCAGGTGCAACACTGATATTTATTCCCCCTTACAGGATGGCTATGATGGATTTTCCAGATAATAATAGGTAGCTAGAGGATTTGATGGAAAAGGGTATTATTCAACCTAGTACTTCATCATGGGATTCTACGGTCATTTTTTTTAAAACTCAGATGGTACCCTTATGTTTTGCATGGATTAACATAAATTGACCCAACTGATAGTTATGAACTGATATCCCCTACCATGGATAGATGACTTGTTTGATCATCTTTAATGAGATCAGGAAATCATGAAAGGGAGATTGACTTCTAAACTGGTCCTTATACTAATAGATTAGTTAAGGAGATACACTTTTTATTGCAATTCACGAGGTATCAGGATTGGAGAAGTGGTGATGATAGGGTATAGAGTCTTGGAATATGGGTCTCGACAGCTAAGGTAACATGAGAGGAATTATCTGACACATGATCTCGAGTTTCTTATGGTTGTTCATGCATTGCATTGGTTGAGATATTAATTACTGGGAAATAATTTTTTGGTGTACACAGACCAAAAAAGGCTTAATTACATATTTACACAGTGTGATCTGAATCTAAAAAAGTGAATTTTGGTTGAGTAACTGTATTATTTTGATATTGAGCCTACCTACATGCCTGGTAGAGGCAATGTAGTGGCTGATGCAAGGAGAAAGATGAATCGTATACAAGAATTTTAGAAGGCCAGTAGTGAGTGTGAGCTCATGGGTTTTTTCTCTGAGATTAACATTGGGGTGCAGGATAGTCAGGGTAAGAATTTTCTATCATCCTTAGCTCGGACCTCTACCTGGCTGGATAGTGTTAGGATGACGAACAAATTGGATTCAATATTCCTAGTCCTATGGTAGAGTGTGGAAGGTTTGGATCTACCTTCTGGTTGGAGAGTATGTGAGGATCAAATTATGTCTATCCATGGTCATGTTTTGGTTCTTGTTGAAAAACATGAGGAGATGATGTAAGAGTTTTATGCCTCATCGTGGGTAGTGCATCCAGTTGTCATCAAGATGTATCGTGACTTTTTCCATCAGTATTATTGGTCAGGTATAAAATTTGAGGTATCTAGTTTTTTCCTGTGGTGTTATACATTTCAGTGGGTGATGGTGGAACATCAGAAACCATACAAACATTTTTAGTAGTTTCATATTCCTAAGTAGAAATTGGATGATTTCGTGATGAATTTTGGGGCTGGTTTACCATGGTTTCCTTGACCTAACAATGTTTTGTGGGTTTTTGTTGATAAGATCTGATGGTTGCTCATTTATTACCAATCAATGAGACCATCTGTGTGGATGATATTGGTAGGTCATATATCCATGAGATTGTATGACTCAATGGTGTCCCATTTTATATCTTGTTTATAGAAAATTTTGTAGAGGGAGGTAGGTAAAAAGGTTCTTCTAAGAACAACACACCACCGTCGGACTAATGTTTAGTTAGATCATATGATACATGTTCATGAGGACATGATGTATGCTTGTGTCTATGATTTTGGGGACTCTTTGGAGAGGCATATACCCCTATTTTAGTTCTCCTATAGTAATAGCTATCAGGTGATGATACATATGGGACCTTATGAGTCTTTTTATGGTAGGCCATGTTCATCACCTATGTTCCTATTAGAGGCATCTAATGAAACTTTATTGGGACCAAATATTATGCAGAAGACTTTTGTAAAGGTCCATTTGATTCATAAGTAGATGGATATTGATCATTCTTGACGGAAATCTTATGCTGCTCGTCGGAGACTAGCTCAATGTTTGAGGTCATGGATTGGGTCTTTTTTGTGTTTTAATATGGCTGGGAGACAAATGGATCAGGTGATAGGGTAAACTTTCATCATGACATGTTAGGTCATTTGTGATTTTAGAGAGTTCGGTTGGTAGGCTATCAGTTGGAGTTACCTCATAGGTACCAAGACATGCAAAAAAGCTTACACATACCTCAATTTCACCTCTATCGATCAGATTAGTCTCGTGCTTTTCATCAAGGGTATGATGAGTTTCTGGAAGATACGTCCTTTAAGGAGCATCATATTTGTATCCTTGATATGATCATGATGTCTTTATAAGGTCAGGTTGTTCCTCTTGTATGAGTGTTATGGAAGAATAGTTGTTTATAGGATGAGACTTAGGAGCGGGAGTCCGACATACCTTCTTAGTGGCCAAGTTTTTCATATAAAAATTGTGACCACTATTTATAATGAAATTAATGGATGAATTGTTTTAAAGAGGAATGATTATAGGAACCTAGGTTTTCGTATGAGGTATGAATCCCTTTCCTTTCAGTTTTAAATTTTAAAAGTGGACAAATGTAAATTCCCTTTGAGTTCATGTATGTAATGGGGTTTTCTGGGGCTTATTTGGAACATGGAACCGAAGCTTAGAGATGAAAATAGTATGAAGAATTGTTATATTAAACCTTGTTGAATATACCGCAATGTTAGATCAAAACGTCTCGGGACAGTTGGTAGTTATATGCTCTATGGTTATTCCAAACCATGTTACTTTTGATGAATGGTCAAGTGGAAACCATTATAATTTTGATTGTGGATTTTGAAATTATTTGCGTATGTTTAGTCAAACCATGATAGGAAACTATGTCTGTGCCCCTTCCCTATAGCTAACCACGCATGGTTGGTTCCTGGTTTGTCAAACCATGTTCTCAAACCCTACAATCCCTTTATTCTGGGTAAATTTTATAATTTTAAGTCTAGTTAAATTATTTTGAAAACTAAATAGCCATGTTCATTCTTTGGACATCAAACCTCTCATTTTGAATCCCTTTTAGTCGAATAAATAAGTAATTGGGACCAACTCTCCATTAAATATCCTATTCAAGCATGAAATATCTCGTTGGATCCACATCAGTGAGTAATCAGTTGCTTTTTAGTCATTCTTCTTCATATAAGTGATGTTATGTATGTAAACACATATTTTTTACTAATTTCTGGTTCTTCGTATGATATTCATTTTTATGCTACTCTGATTCAAATCAGGATTTGATACTAGAGGAGAACTCTAATACCACACAACGATAGGTGATCTATACAGTTCTTGTTTGGTTTAGTGATTTATAGGGTTACCTATTGTTTTTTCGGCCATAGAACATTCTAACATAGCCCAAAAATTGAAATGATAAATTGGATTAAGTGAATTGGGACCTATTAGGGAATCCCTAAGTTACCCTTGAGATATTTTTTTGGTTTTTACCCAATCAAATACACCCATTGGTTATTCCCATTGCCTATACAACATGTTGATCCACCCATGGGGTGTTATTTATTCTTTCATATTGAAAGGAAGCTCAATTATATATAAATGAGATTGATTTTCTTAGTTAAAAGATGTATTTACTCCCTTTCAAATTTATTCTCAAGAATTTAATGATTTGTATGGATGTTTTATAGCTTAAATTTCTTGTTATGAATTTGATAAATGATCGGGTATACTCATTGGTTGCCTTTGTTTGTGAATGTGGTTAATGAGTGGGAATAATAATTGTTTTTAATTTGATGTAATGGTTTTATGAGTGTGTAGAGTCATATGGGATGAAATAGTGTATAAATGAATTGATGCCTTGAATGATTCTCCTTGGATATTGAATGCGGTAGCGGATTCCGTGGATTAGGTATGCTCCTTGGGTATTGTTTCTGTGCACTACTACAAAATACGCCTTTAATAGCGCTACACTTTATCTGCTTTAGAAAAAAGAGATGATAAAGGTGGACTTTATCGGTGCTAAAACAAACACTGATAAAGATTACAATTAATTTGTACTTTTTTAGTGCTGATAAAGGGCACCCTTTATCATCTCTATTATTTTTAGCACTGATAAAGGGTAACTTTATCAGTGCTTAATTTTTAGTACTGATAAAGGATACCCTTTATTAGTGCTTTATTTTTCCCCCATAAAGGGATCCTTTATGATTGCTTCTTCAGCAATGCTGAAGGTCTGAAAAATTGAAATAAATAAATAAAAATGAGTTTATTAAAAAAATATTAAATAATTATTAATTAAATAATTATTGATAAAAATAAATAAACAAATTACATTATATATAAATTATAAATACTAATAAATATTATATTGTTTGAATATATATATATATATATGTAAAACAAAAAATAAAAAAATAAAAATAAAAATAAGTAAATTGAAAAAAATATTAAATACTTTATTAATTAAATAATTATTGATAATGTTAATAAATAGTATATACTATATATATATATAACTGTATGTAAATTTGATTTATATAATAGAAAATTTTTATTCATAATATTAAAAATTTATTTTATTTAGTGAATAATAGTTTATAATTAAAAATAATATGAATTAAAAATGGTGACTAATTTGATCGAATAAAAAACATAATTCAATGTAATCTTATTTTTCAATTTATCATAGATAACATGTGTTTTATATTTATTTCTTATAAATATATGTAATTAATTAATTTTTTTATACAACACACACAAATATTTACTTGATTAATGAAATATTGTATAGAAACACAAACACCAAATATATATGTAATTTATTAATATTATAGTTTTCATTTTATAGTTTCTTTATAACATGACATATTTAAAATATTATCCTTTGACTCAGTAAATAATATTTATTAATTTTTAATATTATTAATTGTATGTTTTATTTATTCTTTTTTAATATGTTTTATTTATTATTTTTTATTTTTTATTTTTTATTTTTTATTTTTGTTGACTATAATCGATTACTATTATTTACTTTATATATTATATTTATTATGATTTAATATTTTCAATATGTATTCATCTTTATTACTTTATATATCCATATTTTTTAATGATTTATATTGAATTAATAAAACTTGTCATTTTTTCAATATTGTTAATGTGTAATCATTTTTAATTATTGAATTTCAATCATTTTTAACATGCATTAACTTAAGATAAAATATTCATTAATAATTTTAAAAAATATATGTTAAAAATATATATATAAATAATCATATTTATAAATATATATTTACTATATTTATACATTTATAATTATAAATAAATAAATATTATTTGTTTAAAAGGTATTTATATAATTATAAATATATTATTATATATATATTTAAATTATTATATATATATTTAAATTATTATAAAATTTTAATAAATTTATAAAAATAATGAATATATTTACAATAATTATATTTATACATATTTTGTAAATATATATATATAATTAAATTAATATATATAATGATATAAATATTTTTTTGAAAATCATTATATAATTATAACTAAATAATTATATATTTAAATAATTATAATATAATAATAAATGTATTTAAATAACAAATATATTTACTATATTTATATATATTTATTATATATATATCCAAAAAAATATTTATAATAATAATTGTAAACCATTTATCAGCGCTTATTAAATAAGCATTGATAAAAGTAATATTTGATATCATTTTCTTAGCACTGATAAAGATGGAGATTTTACATCCCTTAGGTAATAAGAACTCATAAAAATAATATTTATCAGTGTTAAAAGTTTAGTGCCGATAAGTATATAGATTTATCAGTGATAAAAAAGTGTTGATAATGATTCCTTTTATCATCACTTGTTAACTTCGCACTAATAAAATGCATCCTTAAGAGTGCTCTTTTTGGAAACAATAATAAAAGTGTCCTAATCTATTTTAATAGCCCTAACTAACGTGAACCAGTTCACGATATCTGATGCTCTCTGTGAAAGCAACCAGTTGTCAAAGATCCTCATTGTTGAATCCAAAATTGAATCTAGGCTAGAATCAAGGGTCCAGCTCTTCCAAGGCTCAAATGATTCAATGTTCGAACGAAATCTAGGTTTTTTGATATCTCTAATTTCCCTAAATTTTCCATCAAACCTTCCTATGTCACATATGTGTATCCCAACAACTCCATTTGTAATATCCTATAATAAAACATTCTCAAATTCACTTTTTTATATAGTTGAGTATCATCTTCCCTGATAGCATGTGGCTCTCCTTGGGACAACATTGGTACTATGTGACTTGAAATTTATCAAACCCAAAGACGGTATATATTTTTGTGAGCTATTATAGACTCACAATACCTATATTCTATGACATCTACTTCTTTGAAATCATCAAATATTAAAAAAATCATCCATACAGTAGTCTATGTTGTCATTGGTTTGGAATATTCCATTTAAAATCACTTGATAAAATCCTTTTCATATTTTGACTGAGTAATTATTGTGCATTCATTTCCTTCATTCACCTATACACCAAGGAAAATGATTAACTCACCAATCATAGACATATCAACATTGTACCTCATATAATCTGTAAAAAATGGCATTGTACTTTTTCTAGTCTTCAAATATTATGTCTTCGACATAAATGAGTACCAACAACCTTTGATCATTATCCTTCTTGGTTTAGAATCTATGATCAACTCTTGCTCACTAAAAAATCATTATTAGGTAATGATCCAAACTTAAATACCATGTCCACACATATTTCATTATATTATGAAAATAATTCTTTAACTGTCACACCTTTCTCTCATTTTCATCCATAATAAACCCATCCAACTTCTCAATATATACTCCCCAATTGAGGAACATAGATTTGACATCTATTTATTATACTTTTAACTATATTTTCACAGAAATATCCATGAAAATTCAAATATTTTCCAACCAGGCTATGGGAGTGAACTTGTTATAAATATAATTTCCTTTGATCTAGGAATTCCCCTTTAAAACAACCGATTCTTTATTTTAATCCTCCTTTCCATAGTTAATCAGATTTTTACAGAACACCCACTTGGTTCGGATAACAATTATTTCTTCCAACCCTGGAACAATTTCCAATATCACATTATTCTTATTTGTAAGGAAAAACTATAATAAAAGAACCCTTTTGGTAATATTTAAAGGTAATGTTACAATATACATTCGTTATTTTACCAAAAAACTATATAATGAAAAGCTGATTTAATTTTTATTATTCTGTTAAAATATTATTTTTTTAGAATATTTATATACATACTTCATTCATTTCTGCACCAAAATTTATACATACATATTCTTCAATAAAACCTTTTCACTCCTTTAGTGTTGTAATTTATCACATTCCTTCAAGTTCCCACCACTTCCTTTGTAGGAGGAGCAACAATGCTTCCTCTTCTCAATAAAAGAGGTAATCTTGATGTTTCATAGTAAAATCATTTTACATAGAATTGATATATTGTTTCATATTTTGTTTAATTTATATCTTTTAATTATTTCTCAAATAATAATTTTTTTCTTATATATGTGGACTATTTTGTTTGATTTTGGGCTCCCTTTCCATCATCCATGCCTTTCTGCAAACGTCCACAAACTTAATCTCCCTCAAAACCTTTTCACCACTATAGTGTTAGAATTTATCACTTTCCTCAAAGTCCCCTCTACTACTCAAAAATAAAGGTAATCTTAATGTTTCAATAGTAAAATCAGTTTCCATATAAATAATATATTATTCCATATTTTGGTTTAATTTATTTACTTTTATAATTACTCATATAATTTTTTTTCTTATATAGGTGGATTATTTGGTTCAATTTGAGTTGTTTTGTTTAAAGCTAAACATTCTGGTGGGAGATTGGAATTCAAGACTATAACTAAGATAATGACAATAAAGAAATTGATTAATAATTCAAACAAAAATTATGAAAAGTTGAATTACTAATACTTATTTAATTAATTTATTCATCATTTTATCTACTATTTGTATTTTAATTTCAATATTATTTTTATCTAATACTTGATTAGTTTTCTTTTAAATTCATTTTGGGAAGTCATATTTTTCTATAAACTATCTTAACCATTCCACAAAAGAGATAAAAGGTTCATTTCTTCTAATATTACCACGCTTTCCATTACCTTTATTTGTTGACATGCCGACAATACATATTGATTCTATGTTCTTAGAAGGAAAAAATTAATCATTTAAATCCATAATAGTAGATGAATCTAATGTTCCCATTTTGATGACTTCTTGTGATTTAATGGGAACTTGGTCTTTCTTTACTCTTCTGGATTTCAATAAAGAGAATGATTTTTGGCTAAGAACATCAATTCAATATGTAGTGTTGGTAGTTCAACAATTAAAGTCAATGTAAATCATGGTAAAATTGATAGTTATGATTTTTTGAGACTTTTGTGATGTTTTGGCATCAGCCTCACCTCAATCTGATACACAGTGTAACTACTATGAATATAAGTACACCATTCTATATAAAATTGACAATAATTTTAGTAAAAAAGTAAACTAACATAATCAAAACTAAGAAAAAATATTCAGATTGTTTTGATACTATAAAAAATGATCTATAAGTAATTTATGATTTTTAGAATCAACATCATCTCAATTTGACACACTATGTTCCAATTATGACTCAAAGTGTCCATTATCTATTTAAAGTTAACATCTTAAATTAGAAAGTGTCACTCACTGAAAATTGAGAAAAAAATTAATATTTTATTAATAATTTATAAAATTGATTAATAAATTATTTTTGATATGTAGGAATAGGTCTCACATAAATGTGATACATGATGTGATAAGTACGAGTCAAAGTAAGTATTTGATGTTTAAAACAACATTTTAGTGAGAAAGAAAAGTGATGTATTCAAAAATGTCCAAATGAATTTGAATTGTTTTGATACATTATGAAATTTATCCCTAATTCTTTTGGGACAAATTGGAAGTAGTTGGAAGTCAATCTGATGCACAGTGTGACTAGTATGACTCTAAGTGTGTCTTTATTTAAAATAGACATACATTATAGTAAAAAAGGCCAACTGACATACTCAAAACTGGTCCAAAACATTTGAATTGTTTTGATACTTTATAAGAATTATGCATATGTCATTATAGATGTGCAGGATGAGCCTCACCTAAATCTGACGCATAGTGTGATTGGTATGACTCGAAGTACATATTTTTAATTAAAATTGACATCACTTTTAATAAAAAAGGACAACTAACCTAATTTGAACCAAGAAAAAGCATTTGTATTGTTTTGATAATTTTGTACAATGATCCATATGTAATTTATGATGTGTAAGAATCATCAACAACTCAATATGATACACAATGTTCTCGGTATAACTCAATGTATTCGTTGTCCATTAAAAATCAAAATTTTAGTACAAAAAGTACCACTCACTAAAACCCAAGAAAACACACAATAATTTTCAAGATAATTTATGAAACAAAATTATAATTTATTTTTGCCATGTAAGAATCGGTATTTTATAAAAAGGAGACACGATGAGACCATTATGTGTCAAAGTGTGTGTTTTGAGTTTAAAGTGAAATTTTTGTATAAATGGATATGATGTACTCAATACCAAGAAAAATCATTTTGATTATTTTTATAATTTAGTAAAATTATCCATAGGTTATTTGGGATGTTTAGGAATTATCCTCTCTTAAATTTGATGCACGGTGTGACCGATATGACTCTAAGTGTGTCTTTATTTAAAATTGACATCAATTTTAGTAAAAAGGAAAATTGATAAACTCAAAACCAAGTTAATGCATTCATATTATTTTTCTACTTTAGTAAAATGATCAATAAGTCATTTGAGATGTTTAGGAATTATCCACACCTTAATCTAATACATGATGTATCTCATATGACTCAACGTGTCCACTATCATTTTAAAATTGACCTTTTAGTTCTAAAAGTGCCACTGACTAAAAATTAAAAAAATGCTCCTATTTTAATGATAATTTTGTAAAATTATTTATATTTAATTTTTTATATTTATGAAAACTTATAATATAAAAAAGTTACATGATGTGATCGATATGAGTCATAATGTGTGTTTCCAATTTAAAATGACATTTTAGTAAAAAAGATAATTGACGTATTCAAAAATGAGAAAACACATTAATATTGTTTTGATACATTATGAAAATAATACATATGTCATTTTTGATATTTTTAAATTATCCATACCTCAATCCTACTTATGTAGTGACCGGTACGACTCCAAGTGCGCCTTTTTATTTAAAACTGACTTCAATATTAGTATAAAGTACAACTGACCTACTCAAAAATGATAAAATGCATTCCAATTGTTTTGATAAGTTAGGAAAATGATCTATAAGTCATTTTTATGTGTATTAATTATATACACATTAATATGATGCATGATTTTCCTATTAGGAATCAATGTTTCTTTAATAATTTTAAAATTGAAATTTTAGTTTAGAAAGAGAACTCCCTTAAAATGTGAAAACACGTTCGGATTGTCTTGAAAATTTTGGACAATGATTCATAAGTCATTTATGAAATATTAGAATCAATCTAGCATTATTACGAGACACAATGTAACTGTTATGGGTCAATGTAATGTTTTTCAGTTTAAAATGATATTTTAGTAGAAAATAGAACTGGCACACTCAAAATCGAGAAAAAACAAATAAGATTGTTTTGATACTTTAGTAAAATGATCCAAATGTCATTTAATACGTGTTGAAATTATCCAAAACTCAATCATATGAGTGGTGGGACTGGTATAACTATATATGTGTCTTTCTATTTAATATTTAAATCATTTTTAGTAAAATTAACATTTTCCCTTAACTTATTTCTTTATATTATTACTAAAATAATATTTTTTTCTTATAAATGTGTGTTATTTTTCCCAAATAGGGGTAGGTTTTATAGAGATAGCTTGATTCAAGGTTAGGATCAACATATAAAGTAACATTGATGTTTTTGAGTGAATGTAATTATTTTTACTTATGTAATTGTATAAAAAAATGTCTGAAATGTCTATAATATAGTGTTTTTCATATATATTTTTTTGAAAATTTCATTTCATTTATATTATGTATTGTTAATTTATTTTTTTGATATATGGTGTGTTTTTGGGGTTGCACTATTTTGTTTCATCACACTGTAGTATGACCCTATATCAGTGCTTTTAATAGCACTGAAAAAGCACAGAATTATCAGAGCTTTTAAAATAACTGATAAAGGTACACTTTATCAACAATTATACAAGAACTGATAAAGGTCCACTTTATCAGTGTTAATTAAAATCACCGATACATTGATCCTGTATTAGGCCTTTTTTAGCGTCGATAAAGGGCCCCTTTATTAGCACTTTTTTAGAACTACTAAAATATTAAGGCTTTTAATAATTCTCTGTTATTCATTACATCTCTAGTGTTGTTACGTGTTGGTCGGAGTGGACACTCAAGAGGGGGGTGAATTGAGTTCCAATTAAAATTTCCGTTTTAAATACATTGTCTTAATAACCCCCAAATAAAAAACAGAATTAAACTGTAGTGAATTTATATCAAAATAAAGGTTCGGTTAGGTTCTCAAAGGATTGATTATTTCCCAGTTAATCAAATCAGAAGAATTTATTAACTTTTGAAACTATCTTACTGATTTACAAGTAATATAAACACTTGCGAGTTTAAATATCAAAATGAATTTAAAACATTTTTTATTTTAAAGTAGTTTGCAGTGGAACAAAAATAACATTGAAAACAATTAAGCACAGCTGGTTTAACCAAGAGGTTCAGTCTCAAGCTGAGACTTAGTCCTCTCAAAACTTTATATAAAAGTGATCCACACCCTGGATCAGGGATTAAAACAGTATGCAACTATCCAGGGCCAAGACCTCTACCACTGTTATCTGTGGGAACAAAATCAACAGCAAACTAGCTGTCCAAGTCACACATGACCTCTACCACTATCCTAGTGGGAAATAAAAGATGTAAGAGAGTTGAGTGAGGATTTACAAATCCTCCAGTTAGAGTATAGGAGATAGTGTGTGTGTAAAATACAGCAGATAACATACACTTCTCAATATGTAAAAAGATAAATCACAGAGGAAAATATTTAGAGTTTAGAAATGGCTCTGGTTATTGCAGTGCAGCTCTAGACTCCTTTGGATTGATCAGAATTGGTTCTGCATCCTCTTTTGATTTTTCTCCGGAAAACAGAGTGTCATCTTCATCCTTGACTTCCAGTTTCAGAGATAGAGAAAAAGTAGTCGATGAAGTTCTTATGTTATGTTCTCGTTCTCATCTCCTCACTCGCATGCAGTGATGAATGAGTTCTTCGTGTAAGTTCAGTCGTCTCTTTGCATTCACACTCGGTTGTTCTTCCAGCACACCTCGTGGAATGTATATCTCTGTGTATTCATCTATATCTATCACCCTTTTTAGTAGCACATCCTTCCTTTATTTAATGCACGAGCTCCGGAAAAAGAAATGATTTCTTTTTGTAGGTACGAGGTACGGTTCTCTGACAACCAACAACACACATTAAATAAATGTCAGTGTATTAAAATATACCTGATATGACCGTTGGTTAGATTAAATAATAATAAAGAAATTTAAAGCAGTGTCGGGTTCTGTCTCTGGAACGGTAGCTCTTGATATCGGTAGACTTCTGTTACGGTAGGTGTCTGTTTCGGTAGACTTCATTTGTAACGGTAGACTTTGTATCGGTAGCTGCAACGGTAGACTTGATCGCATCAGTAGCGGTGGACTTGTAACGGTAGTTGTGGCTCTTCCTTGTATCGGTAGCGGTAAGTCCCTATCGGTAGCTTCCTTGATGTATCGGTAGACTTTGCATATCAATGGATGTCAGCATATCCATAGGTTTGTATCGGTAGCTGTCGACTTTGATGTAGCGGTAGACTTGAGTACCGGTGAGCTTGTAACTGTAACTCTATCGGTAGACTTGTTGTACCGTATCGGTAGACTTTGATATAGCGGTGAACTTTGAGTACCGGTGAACTTGATATATCGGTGAACTCCGTATCGGTAGCTCTATTCGATATCGGTAGCTCTAAGTCATAACGGTAGCTACTGTTCTGTATTGGTAGCTATGAACTGTTTAAGCATTCTATTGGCAGAATGTGTTAGGTCAGACTACATATATCCAAAAGACTTATATTATGAATAATTGAAAGTAACAACATATAATAAAGCATATTTGAGATGTATCAAACATAATTAATATATAAATAAAATATAGTTGGGATTATCAAAATATAGTAAAGAAACTCAATTCCCAGAGGGTTCAACAATATCCCCCTTTTTGATAATCACAACTTATGCCAAAAAAAATGAAGTAGTATCATAGAAAAAATATATCAAAAATGATATCAAAAAAATAGAGTAGTATCAGAGGAAATGGCGGAAAAGAAATTAGCCTCAGAGGAAAAGGTTCTTTTGTTTTGTTCAGAATAAAACATCCATATTCCTCCCCCTTTCAATTGTACTGCAAGATTCTCTCTTAAGTCTGTTTCTCAAGTCACAATTTCTCATTCCCCCTTTGTGTGTTTCTCCCCCTTTGTTTACTCTTAGGTCTCATTTCTTATTTGCTCTCATTTTCTCATTTTCTCATTTGCTCATTTTCTCCCCCTTTAGGATTAACAAAAAGAAGGGTAGCAGAGAAAAGATAATGATTAGCAGAGAATAAATGACAAAGTAATAGAAACATAGTAAAGTAGAGAATGAAGAGGAATTACATTAAGATACAAAAGGTAAACTGATAAAATCAGAACAAAAAATACAAGTGAATACTATAAAAAAGATCTAGAAACACTCAATCCTCCTCTCGAACAAGTGTCTTTCCCTTAGGATCAGCAGAGGGTTTTGGAATAGCTGAAGGCACAACTGGTGGGTCAGCTACAGAAACTATACCGGATCTGAAATCTATACCCCTCTGAGTGATCATCGGTGTCAAGATCCTGATGGCTTGAACTGGAGTCAATTGAAGAGTACTCCCAGAGGCAGAAGCAGGAAGGGCAGGAGGTACAATCACTGGTCGGGCATCCACATGCAGGAAGGGGGGCAACAGGTTTCTGAAATCCATTATAATGATTCCTCCTCTCTACATTGCAGACAGAAAATCATCTCTATTTTCAATGAATTTATCCAAAGCAAGAGTAAGCTCCCTGAGCTTACTAACCTATTCTCTGAAGGCTTGGGTAACTGGAGGTAACATCATATTATCCAGTAAGATCTTGAAATGGTTGATCAGCTGATGCTTGGTATAAACCTTTTCAAAATAGGCATCCACCTTATTCTTGATTGCCTCTTGAGAAGCAGTAGCTGCCCGCAGGTGATCATGAACAAAACAACTAACTTCCCTAATGGTAGCAAGAATCTGAGTATGTGATGCACCATTGGGACTGGACTAACCAAATTCGTCCTAAATAATAGTGCGGATCTGGTCAAGGTTCATACTTGTGCAAGATGAGGGGAGAGGTTTCATTGAGAAGGCCACTGTCTCCTTGAAAGATTGAGTCAGACTACGAACTACCTTCTGAACAAGGTTATCCTGACTGTTTAGATGTTTTTTAAATGACTTTTTATAGGCCTCAAAACTTCCACAAATTGCTTGACCACTTATTTGATATATCGAATGTCAGAGTTTACTTGATTTTGAGAGATATGCATGGTATTCAGAGAAGCAATCGATTGTCTCAAGGCAACTACAGCTCCTGTCTAACTCTCAATCTGAGTGTGGAACACTTTAAGTTCATCCATCATTTCTTTCACAAGACTGGACACACCACATCCAATGGATAACTCAAGGGATTGCTACACACTTTTCATATCTTCAACCATACTTTTATTTATATCTTCCACTGATTCCCTTATAGCTTCTTTCAATTCAGCTTTTAAGGACTCAAGGTCCTCCTTGGTTTCCACATTTTCAGCCATAGTGGGTAAGGTAACTGATTCCTTTTGGGGCTGGTCTTCCTCATCAGAATCTCCATAAGAAATTCCATGAATGATATACTAGGGATCCGATGTCCAACCTTCAATGTCATATAGCACTGATACTGAGCCAAGATTATCCCCCTCACATGGAACATTCTCCTGAGGTATCTCTTCTAACTGTTCTTCCTGAGGTAATTCTGCAATCTCCTCTACAACTGCAGCAGATTCAATAGACATTTGTTCTGAGTCATTAATGACTCTCTCATCAACAGGTGCTACTGCTACTCCTTCCTGATCAGGCACTGTCCTGACTGTACTGACTATCAGAGGACTCAAACTGAGCTCTTTTTCAACATTTTCCTCATCATCTGCTTCACCATCAGCCTCCTTTTTTCCATTAACATCATGATCAGATTTGGTTGCCTCATCCTCCTCAGAGTTTCCTTGACAACATACTGGCATGCTTCTTCTCCTTCTTCTGTAGTCTCTGTATCATTGTCCTTCAAGACAGTTTCTCTCTTTGGTAGCCTTTTTGGAGGGCTAGCTGCTCCATAAGAAATAACATGATGCACAAGACTAGGGGGTAAGTCTGGGTCTCCTCCTCCCTCTACTAATGTCTCTTCCTCCTCAACTTCAGCTTCATCACTGTAGACCAGTTCTGGCTCATCTGGTCCAAGACCAGGATCCCTCACATCCTTTGGTCTAGAAGGATGATCCACAGGAGTGAACTTATCATAAATTTTTCCATCATCATTCACCCATGTTTTCTTTCAAGGATTCCAGCTGACTTTCATTTATCTAAAGATATTTTTTGTAATACAGAAGTTGTCTTTAACCACTACCAGCTCATCCTGAGGTCCAGCTACCTCTTTCACTTTTAGCATCACGGAAATTAGCTTTGAGAAAAATAGTGCATTTCATTTGGACTTCGGTCTAGTCATATCTTCCACTTGTACCATAATTAGTCTACATAGATTGATTCTCACACTGTGCTTCAGCAAATATAATAGATATATGTCTCAGAATCTCAAAGTAGAAAAATCTCCTCTTCTAGGACTAACAACATGTTTAATAAATTTAAACAACAGCTTATCTTCTCATGTCATCTCTCCAGCAATCACCTTTCTAGGGGTGACATTCCCTGTAAGCTCCAGCAAAGCATCTTCATATTGAAACACATCACTGGTCTAAGGTACAGACATTGAGTAGAACACATAATCTCATTCATGTGGAACTCTTAAGTTCCTAGCCCATTCCACTGAAGTAAAAGATACTTCCTGACTATTTACCACAGAAATCATTCTGCTTTCTTCTTCAGACTTTTCAAAACGAACGAATTCGTAGAACTATTTCACCAGTCCTGGATAATAAGGTCCATTTTTGTTCGTGAAGCACTCAGTCCAACTGTGTTCTTCTAAAACTTTAAGAACCAAGGACTTGCTTTCCATGAGCCATTCTGCACACACCTCTTTCTCAATGACAATCTCTCGCTTTGAGAGATGCGGGTTTATTGGATTTCTTCGAGCTATACTTCCACTTCCACTACCACTGGTACTAGCATTAGCTACTTTCTTTTTTTCACTTGTGGCTCATCACTCCCATCTATAACTTGGGGTCTCTTAACGAGGGCCATTACAGATTCGAGGTTTAGGGTTTTGCGTCTTGACAGGGTTAGGTTGGAGGGATTCGAATAGACGAGTTCGCGGTGAGATTGAGTGAAGTCTAGACTCGGGTTTTAATATCATTTAGGATTCAAAAATAAAATAAATCATATAAAAAAACTCGATGTCTCGGCTTTAAAGAAGTTTAAAATAGTGCGAGATGTACTTGTAAAGTCTCCTAACGGTGAGGTCTTCTAACGGTGAGGATTCTCTAATGGTGAGGTTTCTAATGGTGAGGTCTCTAACGGTGAGGTCTTCTAATGGTGAGGTCTCTAACGATGAGGTCTTCTAACAGTGAGGTCTTATAACGGTGAGGTTTCCTAACGGTGAGGTCTCTTAATGGTTTAAGGGTAAGTTATCATTCCTAATTCATGTCTAATGAAACATAATCTTTCTGAACTTAAAGGCTTAGTGAGAATGTCAGTTAATTGAAGTTCAGTGCCTACAAATTCAAGTGTTATATCACCTCTTTGATAATGATCTCTTAAAAAGTGGTGTCTAACATCAATGTATTTTGTTATAGAGTGAGACACAGGGTTCTTAGAGATGTTAATCACACTAGTGTTGTCACAGTTAATTGAAACATGTTTAAAATCAAATCCATAGTCCAATAACATGTGTTTCATCCACAGAATCTGTGCACAACAACTACCAGCAGCTATATACTCTACTTCAGCAGTAGACAATGCAACTGAGTTCTGTTTCTTACTACACCATGATACTAGGGACTTTCCAAGTAAATGACATGTTCCAGAAGTGCCTTTTCTATCTAACTTTCATCCAGAAAAGTCAGAATCTGAATAACTTATTAAATCAAATGTTTGTCCTTTTGGGTAAAACAATCCCAAATTAGCAGTATACTTAAGATATTTAAAAATCCTTTTAACAGCAATTAAGTGTGACTCTTTAGGGTTAGCTTGAAATATTTCACACATACATACACAAAACATAATATTAGGTCGACTAGCAGTAAGATAAAGTAAACTCCCAATCATACCTCTATAATTAGTTTGATCAACTGGTTTACCAGTTTCATCAATATACAATTTACAGGTGGTACTCGTAGGTGTATCACTTCCCTTAATACTATCCAAACCAAAAAGTTTTAATAAATCCTTAGTATATTTACTTTGATTCAGAATAATACCATCTTTAGTTTGAAAGATTTGAAATCCAAGAAAGTACTTAAGCTCTCCCATTAAGCTCATCTCAAACTCATTTTGCATATCCTTTGAAAAATCAGTACATAAAGAATTTTTTGAAGATCCAAAAATAATATCATCAACATAGATTTGTACTATTAAACCATCTTTTGAAATACTTTTTATAAAAAGATTAGGATCAACAATTCCTTTTGAAAATCCTTTTGAAATAAGAAAATTTGTAAGTCTTTCATACCAAGATCTTGGATCTTGTTTTAAACCATATAAAGCTTTAGAAAGTTTAAAAACATGATTTTGAAAATGAGGATTTAAAGAACCAGGTGGTTGTTCTACAATGAAATTTTCAACAATAAAACCATTTAGAAAAGCAATTTTCACATCCATTTGATATAACTTGAAATTCAGATGTGATGCATAGGCAAGTAAGATCCTAATAGCCTCTAATCTAGCTACAGGTGCAAATATTTCCTCATAGTCAATTCCTTCTTCTTGATTGTAACCTTGTGCAACTAGCCTAGCTTTGTTTCTAATGATATTTCCAGATTCATCAACTTTGTTTCTAAACACCCATTTTGTGCCTATGGTTATAGTGTCCTTAGGTCTTTCTTCTAATTTCTAGACTTTGTTTCTTTCAAACTGATTTAGTTCTTCTTTCATAGCCATTACCCAAAATTCATCATTGATAACATCATTGATATTTTTAGGTTCAAAATGTGAAAGAAAAGCTTGATGTTCAACCTGATTTCTTAGAGAAGCTCTAGTCTATGTTCCTCTATCTAAATTACCTACAACAGCATCTAACAGATGGTTCTTTAGAATTCTAGTTGGTCTAGAAAAGGTATGGCTAGAGATTTCAGATTCATCTACAGGTTGAGGTTCAACAAAAGCAGGTTCTGGAAAAATTTCAGAACTGGATGTTTTAATTACAGTTACACTGTCTTTATCATTAAGGTTCAAAATAGATAGATCGCCTTCAAGATTTTCAAGAGAGGTCTTAGGTTCATGTTGATCAGTTTCATCAAATTTTATGTGAACAGATTCCTCCACACATTTGGTTCTCTTATTGAAAACTCTATAGGATTTACTAGAAATAGAGTATCCTAGGAAAATTCCATCATCACTCTTGGATGCAAATTTGTCCAGATTGTCTTTAGTATTAAGAATAAATACTTTGCAGCCAAAAACTCATAAGTAGTTAACCTTAGGTTTCCAATGGTTCCATAACTCATAAGGGGTCCTCTTAAGAACAGGTTTGATCAAGACTCTATTAATAACATAACAAGCTGTATTGACAGCTTCAGCCCAAAAATAAATGGGTAGGTCATACTCATTAAGCATAGTCCTAGCAATTTCTTGCAGGGTTATATTCCTCCTTTCTACTACACCATTCTGTTGAGGTGTCCTAGGGGTAGAGAAATTGTGACTATAGCCACTGTGTGAGAAGTAAGATTCAAACTCGTGATTTTCAAACTCACGACCATGATCACTTCTCAAAGTTTTGATCTTAAGTCCACTAAGGTTCTCTACATACATGGAATATTTAACAAAGTAAGAACAAGCTTCACTTTTGTGAGCTAGAAAATATACCCAAGTATATCTAGAAAAGTCATCTACTAGAACATAGACATAGTGCTTCCCATTTAAACTAGAAACTCTAGAAGGTTCAAATAAATACATGTGAACCAACTCGAGAGGTTGAGAAGTTAACACTTATTTCTTTGATTTGAAAGAAATTTTATGTTGCTTTTCCCTTTTGATAGGGATTTAAAACTTTGTCTGCTAGAAATTCAAGTTTGGGTAGGTCTCTAACTATGTTCTTCCTAGCAAATTTTCTAAGTGAATGTACATTGCAGTGTCCTAATCTTTTATGCCAAAGACAAGACTCTTTATGAAAAGCATTTAAACAAGTAATATTCTTCTTAGCTAATGAATTTAAATCAACATCATAAACATTTTCATTTCATAAAGCAGAAAACACTAAAACATTTTTAGAATTAAAAACATTGCAAGAATCATTTTTAAATTTAACATAAAAACCATCATCACATAACTGAGAAATACTTAACAAATTATATTTAAGCCCATCAACAAATAAAACTTTGGAAATTAATACTGAGTCAGTGTTACCAATCTGGCCTAAGCCGATGATTTTTCCTTTTGAGTTATCACCAAAAGTGACAAAACCTCTATCAACTCTAACTAAGCTTTTAAAGCATGAGAAGCCTCCTGACATATATCTTGAACATCCACTATCCAAATAACAAGGCTTTCTATAGGAGCTCTTTAAGTAGGTTACCTACAAAACAGATTTAGATAGGAAATGATTTTGGTACCCAGATCTTCTTGGGTCTAGACAGGTTAGCCAATAAAACTTTAGCTACCCATATTTGTCTAATGGGTCTCATAAAATGTCTAGAATCAATAGATTTTGGAAGATAAACCTTATTAGATCCATAACTATGAATATAACTAGTTGAAGCATATGATGTTTCAGAACTAGCTACATTCTGTCCAGATTTAGGAATGAATTTAGTTTTGGTAATTTTCCTTTGTCCAGGTTGGTATCCTATACCATTAGTGTATCTAGGTGCTATTTTCTTACCTAGAATCTGAGTTAGAGTATCTTTACCATTTGTGACCTTTTCTAAGCCTTCCTTAAGTTGCTTATTAGATAATTTCAGTTCAGTATTCTCTTTAAGAAACTGAGCATTATTTTCTATTTTAATATCAAGATCAGATTTATGTTAAACAGTTAAAGCCTACTGTTTCTTCAAACCTTTTTATATGTCTTTCAGCTCATTACAGGTTTCTTCTAACATATCACAATATTCAACCAGTTCAGATTTGGTCATGTTTTTTGAGTTAGAATCATCTCCAGAATAATATGAATTTAAAGTAGGAGTTTCAGATGTTACCTCAGCTGTGTTTGTCATGAAACAAATATATGCCTTATTTCTGGATTCAGTCTCAGAAACATCAGATTCATTGGAGCTATCCTCATAAGCACTCCAAGTAGCCTTCATAGCCTTTTTGTACTTATTGTCCTTATAATCATATTTCTTCTTGTACTTCAGCTTTGGACAGTCCGCTTTTATATGTCCTTTTCTTTTGCACTCATAGCAGACAACATCATCTGATTTTTCATATCTCTTCCAATACTTTTTCCAATGTCCCTTGTTATCATACTTACTTTTATAATTTGATTTTCTGAAAAAATCTTCTTCCTATAGAACTTCTTAAACCTTCTGGCAATGTGAGCCATCTCAGCATCACTGTCAGAAGCACTTTCACTGTCTTCAAAGCTTGAACATTCATTTATAGCTTGAAGCTTCTCCTTATCCTTGTTCTTTGAAGTTGAATTCATGAACACAACAGGCTTCCTTCTTGGTTCATCTTCTTCTTCTTTGTTCACTTTGAGTTCTTCTTCATACATCATCATCTTGCCAATTAATTCCATGACTGGAAGTTCACCAACATCACATGATTCTCTAATTGAGACAGAAGTTCCTCTCCATCTTTCAGGTAGACATCTCAGAATTCTCATAATTTGTTCCTTTGATGGAACATCCTTTCCCATAGAAGTCATTGTGTTGAAAATTTCATTAAACATGAGATACATGTTAGAAATGGGTTCATCGGGCTTCATCTTAAAATTATCATACTTAATAGTATAAGTAATCAATCTCATTTCCTTAACATTAGTTGTTCCTTCATGAGAAACAGCTAAGGTATCCCAAATTTCATAAGCAGTTTTACAAGCAGATATTCTATTAAACTCCTCGTCTCCTAGAGCACAGTACAAGGCATTCATAGAATTGCAATTATTATTGTAGGCAGCCTTATTAGCTTCATTCCAAGTAGCTCTAATAGTAGTAGGAATTTTATATTATGATTCTATAGTAGTCCAAATATCGAAACCCATGCTCTCTAAATGAATTTTCATCTTGATTTTCCACTGAGCATAGTTAGTGCCATTGAAAAAGGTTGGTCTATTGGTAGAAACACCTTCAAGTCTGTTATCCATGATAACTTACTAAAATCAAGGATTTAAAAGTGATAAAAATTTATAAGTAACAAAAATTTTAAGAAATTTAAAATACAACTAAAATCACAGTTGAAAAACAGAGTACAAACTATTTTAAACCCCTCTAATACCAAATGTTGGTCAGAGTGGACACTTAAGAGGGGGGTGAATTGAGTTCCAATTAAAATTTCTGTTTTAAAAACTTTTTCTTAAAACCCCCCAAATAAAACACAGAATTAAACTTTAGTGAATTTATATCAAAATAAAGATTCTATTAGGTTCTCAATGGATTGATTATTTCCCAGTTAATCAAATCAGAAAAATTGATTAACTTTTGAAACTAACTTACTGATTTACAACTAATACAAACACGTTCGAGTTTAATTATCAAAGTGACTTTAAAACAGTTTTTATTTTAAAGTAGTTTGCAGTGGAATAAAAATAACTTTGAAAACAAATAAGCACAGCAGGTATAACCAAGAGGTTCAGTCTCAAGCTGAGACTTATTCCTCTCAAAACAATATATAAAAGTGATCCACACCCTGGATTGGGGATTACAATAGTATTCCACTGTCCAGGTCCATGACCTCTACCACTGTTATCCGTTGGAACAAAAACAACAGCAAACCAGCTGTCCAGGTCATGCACGACCTCTACCACTATCCCAGTGGAAAATAAAATATTTAAGAGAGTTGAGTGAGTATTTACAAATCCCCCAGTTAGAGTACAGGAGACAATGTGGTTGTAAAATACAGCAGATAACACACACTGCTCAATATGTAAAAAGATAAATCACATAGGCAGAGATTTAGAGTTTAGAAATGGCTCTAGTGATTGCAGTGCAGATCTGGACTCCTTTGGATTGATCAGAATTGTTTCTGAGTCCTCTTCTGGTTTTTTCTGGAAAACAGAGTGTCATCTACTTCCTTGACATAAAGGTTTAGAGATAGAGAAAAAATAGTCGATGAAGTTCTTATGTTATGATCTCGTTCTCAGATCTTCACTCGCATGCAGTGATGAATGGGTTCTTCGTGTAAGTTCAGTCGTCTCTTTTCATT
The DNA here is from genome assembly GCA_963277665.1 of Viscum album. Lineage (NCBI taxonomy): Eukaryota > Viridiplantae > Streptophyta > Magnoliopsida > Santalales > Viscaceae > Viscum > Viscum album. The sequence continues at coordinate 206,813,230 of OY728123.1, forward strand.
CACACTCGGTTGTTCTTCCAGTACACCTCGTGGTATATATATCTCTCTGTATTCATCTATATCTATCACCCTTTGTAGTATCACATCCTTCCTTTATTTAAAGCACGATCTCCCACAAAAGAAATTATTTCTTTTTGCGGGTACGAGGTACGGTTCGTTGACATCCAACAACACACATTAAATAAATGTTAGTGTATTAAAATATACCTGATATGACCGTTGGTTAGATTAAATAATAATAAAGAAATTTAAAGCAGTGTCGGGTTCTGTCTCTGGAACAGTAGTTCTTGATATCGGTAGACTTGTGTTATGGTAGGTGTCTGTGTCGGTAGACTTCATTTGTAACGGTAGACTTTGTATCGGTAGCTGCAACTGTAGACTTGATCGCATCAGTAGCAGTGGACTTGTAACAGTAGATGTGGCTCTGCCTTGTATCGGCAGCGGTAAGTCCCTATCGGTAGCTTCCTTGATGTATCGGTAGACTTTGCATATCGGTGGACTTCAGTATATCGGTAGCTCTGTATCGGTAGCTATCATCTTCGATGTAGCGGTAGACTTGAGTACCGGTGAGCTGGTAACTGTAACTCTATCAGTTGACTTGTTGTACCGTATCGGTAGAGTTTCATATAGCGGTGAACTTTGAGTATCGGTGAACTTGATGTATTCGTGAACTCCGTATCGATAGCTCTATTCGATATCGGTAGCTCTAAGTCATAACGGTAGCTACTGTTCTGTATCGGTAGCTATAAACTCTTTAATCATTCTATTGGCAGAATGTGTTAGGTCAGAGTACATATATCCAAAAGACTTATATTAAGCATAATTGAAATTAACAACATATAATAAAGAATATTTGAGATGTATCAAACATAATTAAGATATAAATAAAATATAGTTGGGATTATCAAAATATAACAAAGCAACTCAATTACGAGAGGGTTCAACATTAAGGTACATTTCTAGAATTGTTAAAGTCCTCCATTTTTGTGGTGGAGGGATTCCATGTGCCTTTATAACACATGGATATGGCTTTCTCAGACTCTCGTAGGACATGTTCGGTATGACACACTATGAGGAATCCAAACATTTCCTAACTGAGTTTCCATCAAGATTCTCTTAGGACTCGATGAGGATTCCATGGTCTTTTACAACTTGTATCAAGACCTTCATGGTCTGAAACAACTTTTATAATGCATGTTCATGGAAAATGTGACATTATTGGTTATACAGCTTTCTTTGGTTGTTCTGATTATTTTGGTTATATTGAAAGGAATTGTTTTATATCATTCTATGGTTTATATGGAGAGGTCATGGGGATTACTCCCTTTTTACTTATATTTTCATTTTAAGGATTCTAACACTTGTTTTTCAGAAGTCCATGAGATTATACTTAGTATCACATTCTTAGTTTCATATATCCAATGGTAACTATAAATTTTTTTACTGCTTACATAATTTACTTGCACACTACTTATCTCATTACACTGCACATCTTGGAATTGTATAGATCTTAGGGTGGTTACCTAATGTTACTATATCTCACACCCTATTTGGGTTGTCATTGGGTACCCAAATAGACTATTTTGATTCAATTAGAGACAAGGTAAATCTCCTATAGTTTAGTGGTTGATTTGTTCCATGCTTTGGATAAGGGGGTCGTGTGATGGAGTTGAGGATTGTGAATTTATTCAGAGATAGAAATTTTGGTCTTTTCATGTTTTGTTATATGTATCATTGTGAGATGATTTTTACCTATTTTATATGCTTTATATACACATTAAATGATCTTCATTGTGTATGAGATACTACAAACATTGATTGTATTCTTGTCTTGTTTATTTATTTTTTGTCTTCTTGTTATACGGAATTCTTCTATTTGACTGCTATTTTTCTTTCGTTGTTTTACACTCTGGTAATAGGATATTGAGATTGAATGTAAGGTAATGAATTCACTCTTATCATCGTTATTTAATAAAGAGGTAACGAATTTAATAGTATAAAAAACATTCATGGAGATCTAAAAAAATTATAAATATATATAATGGATAAAAAATGTTGAAGGAAGATAATATAAAAAATTATAAAATTCATGTTGAAGATATGAGAATATAAGAAGATAAATTTCTTCATGAGTTCATTACCAGAGTAAACATGAATCAGGAACCATAAAAGGGTCTGGAAAACATTTAAGGGCTCTACATTAGTGAAAAAACTCATAAGAATTTTTCCATATAAGTTGATACCATGATATCACCTCATGAAGATAGACACATTAATGACTTCATAATTGATAAGCTTCACAAATATTTATTTTATATGAGTTGAAAAGATGATTTAACCTAAAAATTAAGGCTTATAAGTGGAATGATATATCATTTAAATCATTCAAAAATATTAATATAGAATATATGAATTCTAGTTTGGACTATGATAATAACATGGAAGGCTTAGATGAGATTATTTCATTACTTTCAAGAAAATCCACACGGGGAAATTTTAATTATCAACATAAAATTCCTTTTAAATATTTTAACTACTGTAAAATTAGTAACTTAGATATTGTGTTTCTTTTTATAATTATAATGGATAATTAAGACGATAAAGAACCTAAAGGATCCTTTTAGAATCGAGATTCCTTTAAAAGAAATTTTCTACACTCAAAATGGATGAAGAATACACCATAAAAATTGTTTAAAAGGAAGAATATATCTTTTAAATAATATGTTTCTAATAGTTAAGAGAGTATCTCTGATGAGTAGAGTTCTAAGGAAACCACCCAATGAGTTTTTATTTATTGGGAATAAAAAAAAATTATATCTTCATAGGAAGGTACTCATATTAATAATGATTTTTGCACTAAATAAGGTGATTCCAAAAAATAATGCACTATATAAATTGATATTAGGATGTTCCCAACGTAGATTAAATGACTAATAAATGATAATTAACTTCTCTAAGATAAAATTATTCAAGGAAAAAAATCCAAATTTGGAAAACTAATTTAATCATGGATGTGGAGTATAAAAATCATAAAAATTATAAGATAAAGAATAACATTGATGATATAAATTCTACTATCATTTTTAGGGATATATAGTAAAAAATGAAGATAAATATCATTGATGTTGAGAAGAACTTGAATAAATTTGATTTTCATTATAAAAAAATTATAATAGTAATTAATGAAATTTCCAAACATTATAAAATAGTATTCAATGATATGTAATTATTTAATTACTATTTCAAATAGTAAATACCAACATCTCATTGTTAAAAAGGTATTGGATATACATGTATGGTGTCTTCCAATGAAACATCTGAAAGATAGATGATTTTTTTGGGTGAATACAATAAAAAATATTATTATTAAAAATAATTTTTTTAAATATAAGTAAAATCATGTTCACATATGGAGGGAGGAAAATATTAAAATATAAGTATATGAAAATTCCTACTACCAACGGAGAATCTTGATAATAGGGCTCAGAGAAATCATCACATCAATGGAATGAAAAATAGATCAGGTATTTTCATATATATTAGCTGAATTTTTATCAAAGGAAGATATTTTAGGGTTATTATTAGTATTGTGGAATTTTTTTAAAAATATTATATTTTATAGTAAACCATGCCTATACGTTGATAATAGAGATATCATGACTGAAGGGGGAGGCTATAATAACAAAATATAAACAAAATGATATAATTTTAAAAAAATGTAAGATGAAAAATATATTTGAAAAACTAAAGTTGGTCTATATAATGTGTGATCAATAATTACACACTTTAAATAAGTGTCCAAAAATACTTCAAGATTAATTAGATATTAATTTTATTTTTGGAAATTATAAAGAATAATAAATACAAATATCAAGAATATATTGTTAAATATTCTATTGATTCTTAAAAAAACTGAGAAGCCCGGTATTATGGATAGTGTTTCCACATTACACATTATAGGTGATCTAAAAAAGGATTAGATTTATGAATTCAGACTTATTAATTTCGATAATAATAGAACATTGATAATCAAGTGTTTTGGAGGAGAAAATATTATACAATAATAATTACATTATAACATTGTTCTATTAATTGGTGTGATGAAACATACTTTGGGGGGAGTTTCATAGCATTGTTATGAGGGGAATATGATGGTATTATAGAAAAATGGTTGCATTATGAAAATTATAAATGATTGAGTAATATTATAAAGAATAATTGGAACTGATATAAACCTATTTTATGATATAGATACTAAAACAATATCTTTTTTCAGTTTGTAGGTTGAAACGAAATTGTGGTATAGAAGACATGGTCACAATGGCCAATAGAAAATGAGAAAGGTTATCACAGAGGATGATTTATGAAAAATTACTTAAATAAATATATAATTTTTATTTGAAAAAATATATATATTAAAAGCATAATATAGTAAATAAAACTCATAGAGGAGTTGTAATTTAAAACACAAAGACCATTGTGGATGGTTCACTCTATTTATATTGGTCATATGAGAAATAAATCAATAATTAGAGAAAATTATTTCGTCACATTTATTGATGAATTTATTATAATTATTTAAAACATGTATATGTCTCATAGGTCCTAATATTTGAGAATGTTTAATTTTTTGAAGAAACTAGTTGAAAAAAAAGTTCATGCAATAAAAATTACGAGACCTAATAGTGGTAGTGAATATGCTAATATATAATTTTAAATTATATCTTTTAAAACAAGGAATACGAAAATAATCTATGTGTACAATACACTCCAAAAAAATGTAGCTGAAAGGAAGAACATAGGAATTGTTGATATAGTTAAATAACCATGATAACTCAAGGTATTTTTGGATAAAATGTATTGAAAATATTGGAATCAATCTAAATAGGTGTTTCTTGATGTTGAATTCATATATTACTCCTTATGTAATGTGTATTAAGAGGAATTAATAACTAAAATCTTTGAGAGTGTTCAATATTCTGAGATTGATTTAGTGGAAAGGAAAAATGTGTTAGTTATTTTTATGGAAAAAATAAATAAGTAATATTCAAATTATATACACAAAATATAGTTTCTCATTGATTCTATAACAAGAAATACTAGATTTTGGTTGACTATAATGACATGACACTCATTGTGAATGATGATGAAATCAAAAATCAAACATGGATGATAATGAGAAAGATGAAATCACTAATAACATATTGTTCTAAATAAAGAGTGTGTAGAAATATGTGATAATGATAATGATTAAAATTAAACTTATTTTATATATTATGTTAAGAATTTTAGAACCAGTGGAACAAATTTTAGAGTAATAAATCATATTTAGACTTAAAACATTATCGAAGATTATAATTAATGGGTATCAAAAATATGAAAAAAATAATACTATTTGTCATACTAGTCTAATTTCATATGATAAAACAAAAAAATATTTGTAAAGATGTATATAAAAACAAATTTATTAAATCTATATATGAATAACTAAATAAGAATAAAAAAAGTGAGACATGGGAGATTGTTATCTGACCTAAAAAATGGAAACATCATTTCGAAAAATGTTGTCTCAAAAATAAGTTAAATGAAAAAGTATTGGTTATAAGAAATAAACATATACAAGTTTACAAGTTCTATTCCCATATTTAAGGAATATAATTTTATGAAATATCATCCCATGTAAAGAAAATATATACCATCGAGATATTCCATTCAATTAAAGAATAAATAAATTGAAAATTACATTAAAGAGATGTAAATTATACTATCTTTATGGGTGAGTTGATTGAGGAAGTGTACATTGAGTAGTATAAGGATTTTATTATTGTTAATGATGCTATAAAGAAAGTAAAATTCAAAAATAATCTCAATGGGTTGAAATGAACCACAAGGATATCATATTTTAAGCATGATTAATAATTGAAGAGAATTAAATGTAGAAAAGAGAAAGTGGAATGATTCTTGTTTGTGAGGAAGAAAAACAATATATCAGTCATTGTGATTATAATTATTGAGGATATCATCTTTATAATGAGAGAAAAACATTGTTTCAAGAGTTTTATAAACAAATTAAAATCATATTTGACATATACTTACTTGGTGTGAAGAATTAATTCTTCAAATTATAAATTACCCAATTTTCTTATCATGTGATTATCTCTCAATAAAATTATTCCAAGGATCTATTGATAATATATAACATGGATAAACAAATTAAATATTCTAAACCAAATATAATGAGCACACAATTGAGTAAGGATGATAAAGTATATGTTTTGAATGAAACAAATTATAAGAAATGTATTGGTAGTCTCTTGTAGCTGTCTTCCAAAGGGCAGTACATTATCATTGTTTTCTAATTTTTTTGGGAATAAATATAATCCTAAGTTGTCAAAAATTATAGAAAAAAATGTGTTATGAGTTATGTCAAGAACACAACCAATTATGGCATTTTATATCAGATGAAATGTGAGATGGAATTAAAAGGATTTACAGAGGGAAATTGTGATGGCCACATGGATAAATATAATCCCACATCCAGAGGAGAAGTCTTCATTTTATGAGGGTGTGTGGTGTGGTATATAAATAAAAAATCATCAGTATATTTTCGTACTACCATGGATGAGTGTGTCTCTACATGAAAAGAATAAACATAAATATGGTATATGAGAAGAAAATATATTAAATTGGCATGAATCCCATTCCTTGGAATCATTGGTGTATGGTTCTTAGACATTCCCTCGCATTCTATAGTGGTTTAGTAGATATAAATGAAAAAATATAAGTTTTAGGGGGAAAATTATTTTCTATTAACATTTTTATGTAGTTTATTGAGATGAGTGAATGAGAAATATTTTTAATGTATTTATATGAAACTTTTACCATATATATAATTATTTATAGATAACATTGAGGTTAGAGTTAACATATCTGGTTTTATGCACTATTCTAGAAAATGTGAAATTATAGTGGTGTGATTCAAGACTTATTTCTTTGAGATGAGTGATACTGTTCTTATTTGATTAAAATTTTTCATTACTTCTAATAAAGCGGAAGATAAAAATGGAATTTTGGTGATTCTATTTTTTACAGAGAAAAATATAATTGTACAGGGGTTTTTTTTAGAAGAGATTTAGAGAGAAATTATAAAATTTAACTGAAATCTTGAGTAGTATTACAAAACAACCAAAGGAAAATATTTTTATTCCCGTGGATGATAGTTATGTCTTATATGTTTTTAATAAATGTCATGTGATTAAATTAATTTAATTGAATGGTTAATGAGGAACACCCTTTTATTATAGAATATTTTGAGTGTTTGGCATATATTTACATTCTTAAATACATTTAAAGTTAATTAAAATTATTTTCATGAAGTTTGTTATCACCACAAGCATTTTTTTATTTCCCTTGCTATGGAAGATCTAGAAAAAAGTTATGGATGAGTCAATGGGTGTTTTTGTAGTTCACAGTGGATAGTTTAAATCACATTCTAAAATGTATTGACCATTCATGTTGTGGCTGAAGTCATTTTGGATAAATAAAATGGTGAAATCCATTTTAAATTTCATGGTTATATTTTAAATATAGAATAGTAGTATCTCATGGAAATTTTTATTGAGGAAAAGTATAAGGATAGCTCCAAAATAGATATAAATCATGGATTTTTTAGGTCAATAAATTACTATAAGAAATGATATTCCCAAAATTTTCATTATAGAATTAGTTTTACGGCTCAAATAGATTTATAAAATCAATACTCTAGACGGAAAACATGTAATGGAAGAAACTATTTCATTTTTTTGGTCCCACTGAGTTTGAGTGGAAATTGGTAAGAAATCATGGAGGATAAAGTTATGGATGGTGTTTCTATTATAGTATAACTAAATCCTAGCCCTGATAATTTATACCATGGTCGGCTGAAATTTTGTAACACCTAGAGTTTTAAATGGATAAAGTTTAAGGTAACATTGAGAGGTTATTTCATGGAGCTCAAAACATGCTACTAACATGGAAACTGAAATCGGCCTTTCATAATTGTTTATGTCATAGTGATCCTAAAATTGGAATTTTGAGTTCAATACTTGTCATTGGAAGTTAAATTTATAAATAAAATTGAAAATACACTTTATTTTTATATATTGTTGAGGTATTTAACATTTTATAATTCTAGGTATCTTTAGTGGGCACGTTTTTCATGAAAAAAAAATCTGATTCAATTAGAGTGATCTCGGTTCATAATGAAACAATACATAATCCTAGTTTTTTAATTAAGGGCTTAAAGTAATTAAAATGTTTCAATTGAGAACAATTTAAATTGATATTAGTGTGCGAGAATTTTTAAAGGTGGGAAATGTTTACAAAACTACATTGTGAGTGAGATAAATAAGAAGGGTTTTTATGTAAAAGAGGAATAAGATTGCCTTCCCCAAGTCTATTGGTGACTCATACTTTATTTTTTGATCATTCTTCAAGAATTTATTTTATTAATATATCTTAATAATAGGATAGTTCTCATTTTTTCTAATTGATCCTGAAATTATATCTTCTTCAAGGGTATGCCCATTCCTATGTAATTATCTTAATAATAAAAGAGATATTTTGTGGGGGGGACAGTCATACACTAGGGATATAATCACTCATATTTGGGAGTAACCTCATTAAAATATAGGGTTATCATCATTTACATTCTACCACATTTGAGTGTGACAAATCATTTTGTTATGGAATAAAATGAATTTTTTCTTGATTAACAAAAATTTTTTAAAAATGATTTACCCTCCACTAAATATTTATCATTCATTAAATTAATCATAAAAAATTATAAAATACATAATTTAAATTGATCATTCATCTATTATCATTATTTATACACCTCTCTCTCAGTCTTCCATTCCTTATATATTACAATGTTTTCCTCCTTGAGAGAATAAAAAAATAGAGAAATTTTTTCAGCGGAAGAAATATCAAAAATAGAGTTATATTTTTATTCTCTATAAAAAATTTAAGTCATTACAATACATTAGTTTTATAACTGATTTTCCTATTCAAATCCCCACATTGATAATATTGACTATCAAAGTATTCGGGAATTTGACATGAAATATTTATCCATATCTATCCATTAATAACTCATTTTAATTAAAAATTATAATGCTTGATTTTTTAACAGAAATAATAAAATAAATAAAAACAATTCTATAAGCACAGAAAATTTACTGAAAATTACCAAAAAATGGAAATATTTTTTAAAAAAATCAAACGATGAAACCAATACTTTATTTCTAAACTAGTAAAATTTTAACTTTTTTCATCATAAATAAATAGAATAAAATACCCTCAAGAATTTCAAAAACTCCAAAACATAAAAATTATAGGTCATTATATTATACACCTCTTTAAAACCATTTCTTCCCAGAAAATATCAAACCACTTTCATAAATATTTAATAATATCATAATATTTATTATTACATCATCCTTTATAATTATAAAAAAATAAACATAAAAATAAAAAAATAATAACTTAAAAAAGCATAGTATGATCACATATATAATTCCCTTTCCAAACTGTTTAAAACTACTCCACCAGGATTCTGAAGAACTCATGCTAAGGGAATAAGTCATCCATGCACAACATTCTCTCTTTGATCCCAATTTTTCACTGAATAATAAAAAAATAATTTTATTATAATTTCAATATCATCCAAATAAATCAATTTTGAAGTATCTTGATAATAATTATAAAACAAGGAAAAATCAAACACATCATGAATAATCTATTACTATGGTGATAGAATCGTCTAATAATTTTCCTCTCCAACATTCTCCAACACTTTAAAAAAGGAAATCTATGCCAAATCTTACGTACCATAACAAACATTCATTATCCTTACTAAGGAAAAACTAATAAGAAAAGTTGATCTCAAATTAAAAACTTCAACGACCTCATCCATGAACCATCTCTAGTGTAACTATAGTAATCTCTGTAACCACACGCCTACATAGAGGTGAATGAAATGGTAAACTATAAAAATTCTCATAAGTTTTCATACCAATTTAGTATTAATAACTATTATTATAAAAAATCATAAATGGTAAATTTTCACCCATGATACTCCAAAATAAATGATTTATTCCCCCAACATATCTCTTAATTTTTTAATAATCCACTTAGTTTAACAATCATTCTATGGATTGAATTATGTGTTACAAAAAATGGGTACTAAAATCATTTTTTAATCCCTAATAAATTTATGATATATACTAAGCACTTTGATTAGATACTATCATCCTAAAAACTCCATAAAGTTTCACCTTCTAAATTTCATAAATCATTGAATAACTATCCACTAAGACAAATTTATTAATTGGTAATAAATAAACTAACATAATCAATCAATCTAAGATAAATTCAATGACATAAAACCCTATGAGAACATAGGTTAATACCATAAAAACACATGAAATTTTCCATCAACTTTCATTGATTATATCTAAGGGATTTAATAAATCCTCTTGAATATAATGATCCTCTTTTAGAAATTGGAAAATAAAATACTAAGGTGAGCACTCACCATTTATTTATTCATTATATATTATCAAACCAAAAAATAATCCCCAACAAACAATAATGTAATGAACCGACCTAGGATGCAATTGAACCCTTCTCCAAAAATGGTATGCCTCATAGACTGAAGAGTGTTCCTAATCCCCTTGAGATGGATACAAGTGCTTGAGAATCCTTAAACATACTGTCAAAATGATTTCACAATCATACAAAAATAATAATAAACCAATAGTGGACATAAAAAATAATCATCCAAGTGTATCTAACTATAAATCGACATCCAAATAGGATAAATAATTATTACACACTTTAAGAAGTAGTATAAATAGATACACATAAGCCATAGTGCAATATATAATTGTTCAACCCTATAAAATAAAATCAACAAAAATAAGACCCTTAAACCAACTATAGTGAACCTCTATGTGACCCACAATAAATATCCATCCAAACTTCTCTCCAACAATATGAATAATCAAAACCAAATGTAGAAAACATTTTCATGTAAAATGTAGGAATTATCTAATAGCCAAGTAGGTCACCACAACCCACTGAATCTAACAATACACTTGAATATTTCATCCTAAAAATGTGTTTTTGAAATAAATTATAAAAATAATAATTTTTCATATGGATTTAAAAATAAAGAACAACACATCAAAAGTGTGATAAAACTCATTTTTTGAGGATATTCATTAAATGACAACAATCACTTTGAAAACCATTTTCCTCATCCAATTCCTCTTGTCAAATTATCCTCGTTATATGAGAACATTAAAATAACTTCATAAACATCCCATTTTGAAATAAAAAATACCAACTCGATGTGGTTTTGAATTTACACAAGGTTTTAAAAAATATCATTAATAAATAAAATTTACATGAAATTGTACATGGTGTCAAAAAACAAAATTTTCAAAAATCAAATGCCCTCAGATATTTGAAAAACTCATTATCACTTTTCTATTTGGAGAACACTTTTAAAAATTATTATTAAAACTATTTAAAAAAATGTTAAAATCACACTTTCTTTCTTATTTCATTAAATAAATTTCACGAACATTTTTCAAACATTTGGAAATTGGACCACATAATAAAGGGAGAAAGAACACATTAATGTGCTACTATGTCAAGTCACACAAAAATGGGAAACAAATTAAAGGAACATATGTTACAAACCATAATATGATAAAAGGTTGATACAATTTATGCACAAGATAAATCACATAAAAGTTCCTAAAATGGATCCTAATTTCATGGGGATCACCCATAGGATCTTGTAATAAAAGACCATAAGTGGTGAAAAGGAACCTAATCTAGTATTACTTAACTTTTTGAAATCTTTAGAAGGATCTTCAATCTACCTGGAAATAAATTCCCCTATAACACCTTCGCTCATAGGATCGTGAATTATTTTATCCTTCAAATGACATCCTCTGTATAATAATGGAATATAATTTCAATTAAATCCTTCATCAATGTTATCATATGAAAATAAATTTCTAACTAAAGGGCATACTACTCCTTCTATTCTAACCATCTTGAAGTATCCAGGAAATGATCTCTAGTCAACACACTATATCTAATAGGTTTTCCCACACACAAGCCACCAACTATACTCCTAGGAGTTCCATAACTTGTCAAACCTATGTGAACATATTCAATCATCATATATTTAAAATACATTTTAATACCCACATACTTCCCTACTACACAATTACAAATAATCATCCCCACCTACATCATACATAAATAATAAATATAGATTATTTTATGAAAATCACTCCCTCATGGAATAACAAGTCACGTGGAATATAAATATCACAAGGATCTCGGGATGGTCAATCATCATTTATGAAAAATCATTTTTTTTTAATTTGAAAATAGTAACTTTTATAAAATCATCATTGTGATTCTGAACCAATTCACCATTTAAAAAAATCATCTCAATCCACTCTTGAGATATATTTAGGAAGACAATTATTGCAACCAGATTCTAAATCCACTAATCTAATAAACAACCATTAAAACGTTTCAAAGACATAAAAATGTGTCAGTATATTATATACATGATGTAATTCACCATTTTCAAATCAACAAACTCATTAGAAAATCTAAAAAGTTCTATACACCTCAAAAGTTTTATTTTTAAATCATCAAATGTTATAAAAATGTTTCAAATAGTGCATAAGTATTAACTCACCCCATTTAAAATTAAAAATCCTACATAGAACATTTTGATCACTTTCAAAACACCCAAACTCGGTGTTTGAATATCACTTAATTCAAGAATACTTTTAGAACATCTTGTGGGTGCTCAAAAATTCTTTTAGATCCAAAAAAATCTTTAAAATCCAAAAAGTAATTTCCACAAATAATTTTAATGGATTATCATCCCATGTTAATCATTAAAAACACATTTAAATCAATTTGGACCCTCATGGGTCATACATATAATCCTAATTAGAATAAAAACCATTCTCAAACCATCATTCAATTAAAAAACTATAATAAAAATAGATGACAAAGAAACACATTCCTCGGTTCAATGGATATCATTTAAAAATTTGTATCCTATGATGGGAACACCAAAATTCAAAGTCGTTCCCTTTTAAAACACATACATGAGAAAATAAAAATGATTTGGGCCAACCCCAACCCTAAAATCAGACAACATGGAGATTATTGTTCATGGGAGGATCCAGAAATCAAGGGGAATAATAAAAGAAAATAGGATAGTAAAATATATTTGGATGGACATACCATTAAAAAAACACATGAATCCAAGGTATATAGTGGATAAGTAATTTAAATACGGTCTCATTAATACCGTTAGATAAATAAGAAGTAATTACATCTGGAATTGGAAGGAGTGACTTATGAAATTAGTACATTATCCAAAATCAGAGGAAAATGAGGCCATCAAAAGGGGTTCATGCCATGGAATATAGAGGGGTCCACCATAGGGTGTTGCATAAGGGGTGTGGAGTAAGGGTGAGGGAGTGATTTAGTTTATGGATTATAATTAAATTAAATTAAACTCAAATAAAAATGAAAATTTTAAAAGAACCTAGGAAAACCATATGGTTATGTCGCACGATATATCTAACCATACACTAATCATATAGGAGTAACCCTATGCACTGAATAACCCTATAGGATACCTGAAATTACTCATATAGATAAATAAACTCTGTGAAAGCCATGAAATCCAACACTTCCAATCAGAAACCCTAATCATACAATATTTTAAAGGTTATCTAACCTTGTGGGATAACCAAGATACACCTATAATATTTTTAAATTAAAAAATATAAATCCTGATACATTAACAAATCGAAAAAAATATAAAATAAAAATTATCCCTAACATAGGGGGTGGGGGTCTCATAATTCTCTCCATCATGAGACTTTATTCCACCAAAATTTCCAATGTTAATGTAAATGAAAACTAATTATATAATTAATCCAAGTAAATATAGAACACCAAATCCACAAATAGTTTCTTGAAACCAAAGTAAAACCCTAAAACAACATTAAACAACTTTAAACAAGATCAATCAATCGATACTGAACTAAAATTCCTTGAAGGAAAAGACCTAACATAGGCCTTCCCACCATTTATAATCATTATATAAATGTGTAATGAAGTAAAAATAACATAATAATAGAAGATCATCGAAAAATAATAACATTATCTAAATAATCATAACTATTGGAAGTACCCATAGATTACAAACCAAGTTATAAAATCCCTAACATCCTAAAAATCTAAGATTATAAGAATTAGAGAAATTACACAATAATTCTGGCACAATATCAAACATTGGGAAAATATTCATAAGGGTAACTTAGGTTAAGGATCATATAACACTATCCCATGGAAATCATAACAAGTGAACAAAGCCTGATGGAACTGAAGGCCCAATTAGCATGATCAAAACCCTTCATTACCAATAATTGCATCCTGATTTTTCCAAATATGGAAACCAGTATGATATACCAAAGTATAAGTTCTACACCACATATGATAAAGATAAAAAAACAAGATACAAGTGATTTATAAAATAACCACCACTCGAATGGGAAACCAAAGAAGCACCAATGAAAACACTGTGTAAAGACTTCCTAAAACAAAAAATATACTAATTCCAACAATCGTAAATCCCAAAATAATCTATCCCCAAAAATATACACAACCAAGAACCCAATGGATACACTAAACAATCTTCAATCATCCATCAATCCTCATTCCCTTCCAATTATGACTAGGGAGACATTCCAAACAAGATTTTACAAAATATTTCCCAATAAAAAATAGCCCTAAATAGTCTAAACACCAAACCAACCTCCTCAGTCTAAACCACTGGAACCGAACAGTCTCTGAGAGATACACTAGAGAAACATCACTCTAGATAAATTAATGGCACACTACTATATGGATTAAAAACAAAATGTCCCTCCATTTGGATCCTTGTACGTATTAACATCGAAAATAGGAAAACCCTATAATACTAACACTCTAATTCACATTAGTAATTTGTTGGAGGCATAAATAAATAACCCATGACTTAGAAACTTACGTGTGGATGTCCCTAAAATCAAAAAAAGATATACCAAAATCACATAAGGGACAAATCAAAAAAAATCTTTATCAAAGAAAGAATAAAACTAATTTAAAACCACAACCATTCACAAGTGTCCTAGAATGTTACTTTCAAAACAAGGGAACCATTAAAATTGGGTCTTCTCCCAATAAAAATAAAATAAAATAAATTTAAAATTTTGACCCCAAGCTAAAATGTGACTTGGTCAATTTAAAATGTTTCCAAATCTGAATTCAAAACAAACAACAACATATTTTTAATTAAAAAACCATTTAATCTCTCATAATAAAATAAAAATATAAGTTTTGAATCCACTTATAATCCATCACATGTTTAATAAAATCAAGGTAAATTTTTATTTGGAATTACCTGTTTTATATAAAATAGGAAACAAATATTTTATAATACCTTTTTCAAAATTAAACACATTTTAAAATGTGTTCAACTATTTCAAAAAAATTATAAAACAAAAATCATTTCACAAAAAATATTTAATGGCTTGATTTTGAACTAAAAAACATTATATAATTGAATTCATCTTTCATCCACATAATAAAATTCCACATAACAATATTAATAAAATATAATAAAAAAATAATACAAACCTCAACCCATACTCAATAAAAATATGCCAACATATCTCAAGATCCAACTTGACTCTTCTATAATTTCCCTAACACAATAATAAATCCAATGTTCAGGGGGTCTAAATAATAAAATGAATATGGAACAGTAACCATAATATGTTTTGACACCTAGTTGGTGGCCACATGTGAATTTTTCATTATTCCCAACAATATTTCTATCATCAAGAGACTTGTTATCTTATGGTTTTTTAGGCTCTGCATGCCAACATCACACTTCAATTCCCTTTTCTGTTTCAATCAAAAACAATTAAAACAATCCCATTAGGAAACAAAATCTATTGCATTGTGGATCAAAGAACAAACATGTAAATAATTAGACCATAATCTAATAATTCCATAAATTTGAAAATTGAAATCAAATAAAAAATATAGACTGTAAAAGGAATCTCAATGAACATGGTGAGAAATCATGTGAAACAATATCTTTATACCTACCTCCTAGGTCCCTAAAATATTATCTCCATACTAAAAACACCCTAAACAACAATATACAATTCCAACACATATTTCCCACTAAGAACCTAGGCTTTCATACTACCATTTAATGAACTAACCAATGCTTTTACCTAACCAACCACCCTAACTGGACTACAAGATGCCCATAAGGGAATTTTCAATCCCCATGATCTGGTATCTAATGTGTGGGTGTCAAAAAATACCTTTGAATAACTTTCAACTCGAAAAATATTAATAATAAACAAGTTATAGAAATAAAAAATAATCATCATTAATCATTAAATAAACATATCAAACCATCAAAACAAGAAATAAAAAAATAAAATAAATTATGAAGTATTTAAAATAGATAAACATAAGAAAAAGTGTAAGATGCAATTGGGTAATTTTTTGAATAAAACTCAATTGAAATAAAAACCCAAAACAAGATTCAATAATCCTCCACATAACCCATGGTAACCATCCAACCAAGAATCTATCCTTAATGATCAATAAGTGAAACCAACTCAAAAAAACCCAGACCTATAAAATATAGGCATTATCTAATAATCTATTTTGAAACTACAACTAGCTAAATTTATATAGTAACTTTGATATTACATTTTAATAATTATAATTTGAAATAAAATATAAAAATATAAAATTTCATAAGGCCTTAAAAAGAGACAAAAAAACATAAAATGTGTTATTAAACTATTTTTTGGAATTTCATCAAATTAAAAAAGCCACATATAAAATGTTTTTACCTCGAAAATTCATCTTGGATAAAACACCACTTTAAATTCCATATTTAAAACTATTTCATAAGCACAACATTTTCCAATAAAAAATCTAAAATCAAAGAAGTTTAGAAATTATGTACTGTTTTCCAAAACATGTTCGAGAACTAATATTTCCATAAAACAATGAAAAATGGGTTAAAACATGTTTTTCAAAACTCTAACACATAGAAAGATTCAAAAATATCAAACAATTGTTTCTATTTTCATTTGAGAACACTTTTGAAACTAATTATTAAAATAGTTTGAAAACACCTTAAAAACAGACATTCCTTTTTCTTATAATAAAACCTTTCACAATAAATTTTCAAACATTTGAAAAGGAAACTACGCAAGATTGTATTAAATCCAACAGTCAAGATCCACTATATAAAATCATAGAATAAGGGGAAACAAATGATATGAACATATGTTCTAAACAATAATCTAAGAAACATGAGACACAGTAGATACACAAGATAAATCCCCTAATAAATATTAAAAAGGATCTTAGTTGCATGGGAATAATCGATAAGATATATTATTAAAGTAGATGAACCTTTGAGAAGGGACCTAGGTTTGTAGTAATGAACATATCAGTATCCATAGAAGCCATATCAGACTACCTAGAAATAAATTTCCCTCAAACGCTTACATCTAAAGGATCATAGATAATGGTATCCCCAGAATTCCTTCATCGATGGGATAAATGAAGATAATTTCATTGAAACACATTGATCAATTTGATCAAATAAAAAGAAATTGATAACAAAATCATGTACTACACCTTTCATTTTAACCATCTCAAAGTAGCCTATTAATTCTCCCTTTTCATCCTACTATCTCCTCTAGGGTTTTCCCTCACACAATCCATTAGTTATATTCATAGGACTCACATGACCATTCAAACAATGGATAACATAGTCAATCATCACAAAACTCAAATAAATTCAAAATACATTATTGACCTCTCACTTCCTTAAAAATAAGATGCCCTACTTATATTATAGATAAATAGTATATATAAATGCATTGATGATAAACAACCCCTACTTGGATAGTAATACACATGGCATAAAAGAATCACACGGGGCTCAATAGGTTCACACATATTTTAGGAATACCCATGTTTCAAAAAATTTAAAATGGGTTCTTTTCCAAACCAATGCTTATAATTCAATCACATTTAATTATTTACAAAATTTGTCTAAATATACACATATGGCCGATTTTGTAAAAGAATTCATGAAACCTGATTCGAAATTGAAATATCTAACAAAATAAAATTTAAATACTTAAAATCCATTGAAAGGTTTCATTATACAATCCACTTGGGATAACATATACTTTCAACAAAAATAAATCATTTTCAAATATCAAAAGTTTTAAAAAACTCAAAACAAATATTTATAAATCAAATAAGTTATAAAAAAATTCAATTAGAACATAGTGGTTAAAATCATAAAACCCATGTAAAACATTTTAATCACATTAAAAACAACAAAAAACCTAGTTAAAGATCATTTAATTTGTGAAATTTTGTTAAAACATCGAGTCAGTTCTCTCCACCACTTTGAAAACCCAAATAATTCATTAAAATCCAATTAAGAATTTTCAAAAACACATTCCATGGAATCTCAACACATTTCAAGGATTAAAATCGCCTTTTAAATCAATTTGGACCCTCATGGGTCATACATAGAATCATAATTTAAATGAAATTAATTCTCAATCCTTTGAAAATTTAAAGTCATGTAATAAAAAGACACAACAAAAACACCAACTTCGGTCCAACGACGATCAAGAAAAAGGTTGTCTCCTATGATAGAGAACACTCCCATAAACCAAGTTGTTACCTATAAAACCCATACAGGATAAAATCCATATGATTGGGACCAACCCCAAACCTAAAATAATCTAATATAGAGATTAGTGGTCATGGTATGAGATATAAATCATGGAAAATAAATAATAATGGAGAGGAAAAGGTTTATTGGGACATACCATGAAGTAAGTCACATGAATCCAAGGTCAAAGAGTGGAGGAAGAATGAATGTCATACCGAATGAAGATATTTAGTGAAATTGGAAGTAACATCATCCAAAGTTATAGGAGAAAGATCCTGATGAGAGGGGGTGGTATCATGTGATGAAGAGGAGGGAATCCATATGGTGTCATGCAATAGAGATGAGAGTGAGGGTGTGTGAGTAATTTGGTTTAGGGGTTTTAATTAAATAAAATAAATCAATTTTAAAAACCTAGGAATCCCACATGGTTGGTCCACATAGTTTTCCTAACATCGTGTTAACCATGAAATATTACCCCTACATATTGACTGGCCCACACAGTTATTTAATAAATCTAATACTATTTATTAAATTATGCCCAAGCAGTGAATGTTAATAGTGACAATCACAGAAATTGTACATATGGTTTACACTTGTTTATCAAATCTTGTTACATGTAGTACATTTTGAAATATTAAAATATCAATCCCAGAACTTCCAAAAATTTAAATTGTAGAAAAATAATATTAAAAAATATTATCAGTGACAGAAATGTTTCACATATTAAAAGATTCATCATTAACTATCTAATCTCCCTACACCTCCTCTAGAGGTTCTACCAACAATGACACCTTTACTTGTCATACTAATGAAGATTTAATTTTCACATGGTATATAAATTCTCTAACACAAATATCATCAAAAATAAGACACAAAGCGGATCAAACTCCATATATTTTTATTCGTCACTCAAATAGAATGAAATATCAACATATGAATTCAGAATTAATTAATTATCTACCATGTTACCCTTTCAAGTGGAATATGTGATTTAAAAGTAATAATAATAGAAAATATTATCCCATATTCTCTAATTAAAATATAAATACTTTTAATATAAAATATATTTAAAACTCTTATATTCATTATATACCCATAAATAATTCCTTTCTTATTCTGAATCAAAAAAATATATCTAAAACCTTTTTAAATTAATCATAATATACCTCAAAAATAATATCCTCCTCACATCAATCAAATAAGTGAAGTACTCTTCAACTTCCCTTTCATGATTTTAAAATCATTTTTATATTAACTTATCTATGAAAAGTTATCAATTTTTATAATTTAATAAATAATGGAGTCAAAATCTAATAAAATTTGGGTGCACATCTATTATAATATCCAACTAATCCTAAGAATAAATGTACTTCGAAATCATTATTCGATGGGTTTTGTGAAACAACATAAATTTCCATCATTGGTTCTAGTTCTAAAAAATCATCTGATATGAGATAAACAAGGAAATTAATTTCACATGTATAAAATTAATAGTTAAACATCTTCCCAAACAATTTATGTTCCTTAAGAAACTCCAACACCACCTAAATAAAATCAACATGATTCACCTCAATCTTTGAGTAAACAAAAAATATCATCAATGAATATTAATAAATACCATCAATATAAAAGTAAACCAACTTATTTATATTTCATATAAACACAGTTGACACACTTATTACTCTAAAAAGTCATTCCTACTAACTCAAAATACCCATAATAACACCAAAAATTAACATTATGGATATCATCATCATTAACCCTCATTTAGTGATATATAGATCATAAATAGATCTGTAAATAAAAATTTCTTCTTTTAACTAATGAAATATCAAATCTATCTTAGGAAGTGGGTAATAATTCTTTAATTATAATCTGATTAAACAACAAAAAATCAATATATAATCTAAATCATTATTTTTCTTTATTTTCAGACAATACTAAATTGGCCCATAGAGACCCACTATTATGAATAAATCCTTTCTAGAATAATTCATCACTTGAATCCTATAATACAAAAGGATTATTTATATTATAAAATAATATACCATAAAAATAGTAGAAACACTTTGATTATTTAATGGTTTAATTCCTAAATTTTAGAACATTAATTTAAAAAAATGGGATTCATTTATATATCCATCATTTAAATATTGTATTAAAATATATTTTTTGTATTTTTCTAAAATAATTAGTTTTTAATGGAATAGTAAAGGATATAGTTTCTATGAAAAATAAAAATTTCAAAAAATTATGAATATATGAGAATGAAATAGAAATTTATAAATCCTTTTAAGTGATTAAATAATTTATATGGAGTAAAAATAATTATTTTATAATATTTTTTTATCTTAAATTAACTATTTTTAATTTTGAGAACTTGAGTAACATTTTGTTCCAATTTAAAAAGTGTTTTCGGTTATTTCTTTTTACTATAATTTTTATAGTATAATTAGATTTTAGATTTCTTTGATGGTAACAAATTATTTTTTATAAAAAAAATTATTTCATGTATGATAATAACAATGTTAATTTTAACATACACATAAACTTTATTCTTAGAAACCCACATTTCTAAAAAAAATTCTTACATGTTATGTGTGTTTATTCAAAAATTAACATTTATAACCCCTGATAAAAAATATATATAATGAGTTTTATATTTTAAATCACCATGTAAAAATTATATAATATGTTAGTTATTAATTTTTTTTATAAACATTAGTTAACAATGTTAAAAATTTGGTTACCCATGTAAATGTTTATTAACTAGAAATATTAAAAACAAAAATTTTTAATTCAAAACATGTTTTCTCCAAAAATAAGTTTTAGATAGGAGGATAGTCGTAATAAATATATAGACATATTATTGTTAATTTTTGGGACCTTTGATCCCTGAATTTTAACATTCCATTATTTAAAAGTTATGGGTACTCCCAAAATTACCCTTCTCTTCACTTATAAAAGGGGAAAACTTACACCCCTTCATGCCACCAATATTCCTTCAAATTTCATCCTCAACATCTACCAGTTTTTCCACTTATATTAAACTCTAAATTTTATAAGACTCTGGTATATATTAGATAGCCTAATGTCCCTATTTTCAATGACATTTTCAATAGAAATCATTTGTTCTCAATGTGAGTATTGTTTAATCCTTGGCCATTTCATCTTAACATTTCTCTTATAAACTTATTATATCCAAAATAACATTTTGAAAAAAATATTATTAACATAATATATTGTTTTTATAATAATTTAAAAAAAATTAGTAAATCATTTTCATCCAATAATAAAAACAAAACAACATCAATCATTTGTGTGTGTGGACTGCCTCATCTACAAAACAATTTGGTTTTTTCCCATATCCTCTTATTATGGCTATTAAAAAAGATTTTTTTGATAAATTAATATGTCTCTTATCTCAAAATAAATCTTTTTAAATGATATAATATAAATAACTTGATTTAATATTTTTTTCTTGAGAAATTGAGTCATTAATCTTGCGTATGTGAGGAATTCCACCTCCACCAATGAAAAATGTCATTTTACATCACCACACATAATGCATGGTTTTCATAAGTAATTTAATAAAGAAAAATGATATTTAAATATTTTCTAATATTTTCTAATGTTTTTATTCAAATCATATAAAAACATTTCCTTAATTATTAAATCATTATAACATAGTCCTATTTGGGTCTGTTTTATATAACATTTATATCATTAATCCATCCAAAACAAGTTCTTCACAATTTCCTTTTTCACAAACCATAATTTTGTTATTAGAAAAATTATAATTAGGGATGATGAATCATTAAAAAATGATTATATATTCTTTTATTATCTTTTAATTATTTACTATAAACCAATAATTAATAATCAACCCATTCACTATGGTACTTATAAAAATAAAATAATCAAAAAAATTAAGACTCGGTGATGTAAATAAAATAAAACTAAGTAATATATTAAAAAAATTACTATAAAATAAGTTTATAAAAGTATATAGATATGAAAAGGTTTTAGAATTATTTTGTTAAGATGATTTTTTTATATGAGTTGTTAGATCTCATTCAAGTAAGTAGTAATAAAAGCTACATGGTTCATTGACTCAAATTTAATTTCTTGATATATATTTATTATAGAGAACCATTAAATATTCAATATGGTTTCATTAATAACTATTGAATTTATATTAGTATTGTAATTTAATTCATGGGTTTTTGATATAAATATTGTTTTCTTTCTTTAAATGGACTTCAATTAAAAGGATACCATGGTCATTAGGGTCTTTATATACTCAACTCCCATTGTTGAGTTGTAATGATTCTTCATGAACGTATTTCTTTCATGTTTTGATGCTTCCACCATAAGATTTTATTTTCGTATAATTTTTCTTTCTCTATGGTAATAATTACCCTTTGTGTTCAAATATTTCACCTTGAAAAATTTCTTAAACAAAATGTGTATAATTTTTTAGAATAATTATCCAACTCTTAAATGACGTTTTCCCCTAATTTTACATATACTCATTTCTAGATAATGTTATCTATTATAATTAGAAACATAATTTTTTTATTCCATGTGACCTTCATAATTCTTTTCTCCACTTTTCAAAATGATTTTTTTACCCTTTAAAATTTCTTTTTTCCACAAAAGTATTTTAAAGCAATACATTTTCTCTCATTCATGATCCTATGTTTTTCTTTACACAACTAAATACCTATAAAAAAATTATATAATTTTCATGGATCAATTATTTAATATAAAGCTTTAAAATTAAATGTTTTAATAACTTTTATCTTCATATTTTTGTAAATTACTTACCAATGTCACATATAACTTTTCCTATGTGAGTTTTTAAAAAGATATTATAAAAATAATTTTATGATTTCTATCAAAATTATTCATTATAAAATTTCCATTACCTATTTTAAATTGGACTATTTTCGAAAAAAAAATTAACTCTAAATGATTTAAAAAAAAACTAAATATTCTCATACTTTCCTAATGTAAAGTTATGATTTTAAAAAATATTTATTTATTATAAGGTTATTTTGATGTATTCTATTTTTAATAAATATTATTTCTAGTGTTTTGTTATGTCTTCCCAATTAATTTTTTTAAAATAATTTTTTCCTTTATAAATTTTTTCTAAGAAATTTATGGTTTAATGTGGTAATTTTTAAAATGTTTTATCAAGCCCAAATTATTTCCTTTAAAAGAAAAAATATTTAAGCATTTGTTTAGCATTTTAAAAAAAGAAATTTATTTTTTTCAAAAAATAATTTCATAATAATTTTTATTTAATTTTCCTCTTTAAATAAAAAATTTATAACTCCTTTATTATTTTGTTTTATTAATTTACATATAAATAAAATTTTCAAAATAGGCTTTTGTGTTATTGAATTTAATTTATCAACTAATCTAATTTTGATACCATGTTATGTGATACCATATTGAAGTGAGATAAAACCCATTTTATTTCCCTATGTTATTTATGTTATGTTATTCCACTGATTATTTTATGGAACACATTCATATTGATGATCATCATGATATAGTTTAATCCTAATAAATCCAAGATTTTATTTGGGTCTGATAAATCCCTATGAAATTTTGAGTTTTATAATGTCCTGAGATGATTTTGGTATGTCAAAGAAATCCAATTCATAGGTTATGTTTTATATTTTTTGTTATTTTAAGGGGTTTATATAATTATTTTTTCATACAATACATGGGAATAATGACTTTAATACCATTTTAATGTTTAAATATAATGACATTTTTTACAAATTTAATGTCCTAGAAATTACAAGTTATTTATTTAAAATTATAGAGGATTAGTTTGAGACCAAATTCTTTGGACGCACTTGATTCTGAGGCCCGGTGAGCTTATAATATAATTTTGATCTTTTTTTTATTTATATAAACATGTGAGTTGGGTTTTCTAACTTTTATACTGGTGGTCAGATCAAAAATAAGAGGGAACTGTTGAACTCAAAACATCGAGATTCAGCTAGAAATGACTTAACTTCAACCATTCATGGTTGATCATAAAAGATAATTTTCAGACCTTTAAGAAGATAAATATAATAAATTAAAAGTTTCATTTATTTTATTTTCTCACTGTTGAGAAATGGCGCACTAGAACTGCAGTGCCGAAGAGAGGTGATAAAGAACTCCATTAATAAGGCTTGTGAATGTTTTTTGTAATTACTCATTTATTGAATCATAACAGAAATGATTTTTTATAAATAAAATAGCATAACAACATGACAATGTAGTGTAACAGAAATGTGGAAACACATTTTGATTTTAATGGAATATTGGGTTGGTGAATCATATTAGGACTTTCTCTTATCAACGACGAAGGATTTCTCTCTAATGAAGAATGAAGGATGATCAAAAAGTAGTGAATATGCCTTTGAAGAAGGGTATAGGACTAGAGATCGATGAACTCCAAGGGATTCTAATGAATTGTCACCAACGATGAACCTACTCCAGGTAGGGGTTACATTGACTTTTATTTCCCCATTCAGATTTCTAAAACAATGAACATGGATCTACCCATGAACAGGTTGATCCACATATAACTTTTTCTTATGGGAGAGTGATTTTAATCGGGATTTTCCTTGGGATATAACATTTATAAAAACATAAACATTCCTCTTGTCTTGAATCCTCTAACACTGAGGGTGTGGGATGACACGAACAAGGCTTGAGCCCCTCTACCTTTGTTCGTTCTTCTGTGTTCTTCATCACCGCAACTCTAGATTTAAGGAAAATCAGTACCGATGTCATAGAAGGGATGATGACATCTTAGTAAGACCACTGGCATAGGAGGTTAGTGGAACAGACCACTAGAGTAGACCCGATGGCCCGCGATGGCCTGTGTCGGTGGCCACGGGTGGGTGGCGGTGTGCCACCATAGCGTGTCGAGGCGGTAGCCATGGTAGGCTTTGGCCTCAGTGGTGCGATAAGAGTCACCATGTGCGGGCCGACGACTGGAGGATAGGGACGCGGCCACCCAACCACATTATATAGGGTGGCCCATGCCACGTTGGCCACGGGGACGCACTGGTACATGGTTCAGTGGGACCGTGTATGGGATACAAGATCACCGGCGAAGCTGGTCATGGCTTACTGAAAGCCAAACGTGTGGGTGTCCGACATGTAAAGATTTGGTCCGCACCAGTTAGTTAGGCAGCATGTGGGTCGGACCCACCCATTGGAACCAAACAACAACCAAGCATGCCGGACCCACGGCCCAATGGCCTAGATTGGATCCAGACCGGGTCAGACCCTGGTTGGATTTGTCTGACTAGGATGGACTGGACCCAAACACGACTATCCCCAATTCACAAAATGATCATATCTTTCAGACTGATTGTCTTATTGATGAGCAGTTTGCGGTGTTGGAACCCTCGTGATGAGGAAAATAATTTTCTTACTCTGAGGAGGATTTCATGGAAGTTGAAATATGCCAAATGGATTGAGGAGTGGATTCTCCCAGAATAAAACATGCTACATGCTAGAATCCTGCGGCTAGTTGAGACCGTAAGACTACTGACAAGCAATTCCAGGTGACCATTTTGGCCTAAAAGCTTATAGAATCTATGTGGATCATCTAAAAGTGACCCTATGTAGATCAGCTACAATATACCCTGTGTTGATCAGCTCAAAGTGACCATGTGTGGATCAGCTTCCAATGACCCTGTGTCGATCAGCTGACGGGGAACCTGTGTGGATTAGCATTAAGAGAACCTATGTAGATCAGTTAAAAGTGGCCTTGTGTGGACTAGCTATGATTCTTTATGTGGGAAGTGTCTCTGTGTGACCTAGCAGACACATGGTACTCCTCAGGGATGACTACCTCAGCAGTCCAAGGTGTTCTGTATCATGAAAGATAGTCTTTCTTCCATACTTTAGATTATACATGTGTGAGATGTCTTGCTTTGTGAAAATGTTTCATGGTTTGCATTGTAGATTTCTTTTTGGTCTTTCCTTTGTTTTCTGGGGTTCTTAATGAGTATTTTTTTACTCACCTCAGCACGGGAATTTCCTAAAATTGATGTGTCTGGTTCATACTACACTTCCTTGATGGAGGACTTGGTGGCCTATGACCTGGTGGTGCCCAGTGAGATCAGGCAGGAGGTTCATGCTTCTACGACTTTAGGAAGCTACTCTACACTTACCCATCAGTTTGGGTTTTCAGCGGATTTATTTTAAAAGATATTAAGTACATTCCTATTTTACATTTTATCATTTATTTGGTTTGTATTACAACCCATTTGACCTATAGCTTGTACCTTTACTCGGTGGTTGTTAGTGGCATGTATTTTTTACCTTTATAGTTTTTTGGACGCGGTTGTGTGTGTTTGCATACATGTACTCTATAAAATGTCTCCCATTTCCAGGTGGACACCTTCATTACTAGTCTCCAACCCCAAGAATTTGGTAGGCGGGCATGGTGGAGCCACGACATGGGCCCCAAGGCACTCTTCGTGACAATGTGATGTCAAATGTGGTCATTTCTACCTCAAAAAACCAGGAGATTGTTGTTTTATTTTTGTGAAATATTTTTAAATGTTTGGAGTTCGATTTTCAGATTCGGGGAGTCCATTTATGGGGTCGTGTCCAATGTATCATTATGCTAGGACCTCGAATTCTACCTTTTAGATCTATTCAAAAAAACACAGGTTGTATGAATCATATACTAATTGAGTGTTTCCTCTCATTATTCATGAATTAGAGTTTTCTCAATTTGTATAATCTATTAACTGTGGTACGTCATCATCTATTCCAGGATGCCTCCTCATAGACAACCGGCTAGGATTATGATGCGTGACAGTGAGTACATTTCACCTAACGATGAGGAATTAGTTCAGGGACTCATGCTAGAGATGGCCTTGTCAGGTGGTGTACCTGTGTTACCACCTCATATTCATCAGTAGTTACTAATGGTGTTACCGATAGAGGAGGCACGTAGGCCCAATGTCATTCACGAGTTCTAGAGATATAGACCTCCCAGGTTCAGGGGAGAGATAGATCCTTAGGCCACTAAGGAAAAGCTGGAGGCAGTGATGCGGGTCTTCCTCTTAGTGAGGACGCCACTTGACCAGATGGCTATCTTAGCTGCAGGCCTTCTTTATGGCTCTATAGGTATATGGTGGGCCTTGAAAATTCAGACTCAGGATGAGGCAACCCTCTCCCAGGTTTTCTATGAGCATATTTTCTAGGAGGGATTATTTCCCACTACCTTACGCTCAGTGCGCAAGTAGAAGCTTCTTCACCTATAGCAGGGAAACATGTTAGTGGTTGACTACTCTGCAATTTTTATATACCTCTACCACTACTCTTTGGATATGGAATGAGACCCTTTCTTTAGGGTATGGAGCATTGAATAGGGACTCGGACGAGAGATCATGGAGTCTATGATTTCTCTAAGCATCCCCACTCAGGATAGAGTGCTAACATAATCTCTACTAGTAGAGAGCTTCCTCAAATAGAAATCACTGATGGTGGGAGCTACCAATGGGTGACAGGGGGATGATTCATCCATGGAGGGCATCCAAAAAATGACACAGAGGTCCAAATAGGCTAGACCATCCATAGGACGACCCCAAGACACATGATCAGTGGTGTGAGGCCCCCAGGGCAGTGAGGGTCTGCAAAGGAGAATGACATGATACTCGTGTGGTGGGTAGGGACACATGGATTGTGACTCCCTAACTCTCCCCATAGACGATCAGGAGATGGTCAAGGGACAGGCAATGCAGAGGTAGAGGTTTGAGTGAGGAGGTCTGCATGGCGACAGACGTGGCAGGTGAGCAGGCCGAGTAAAAGGCGGTGGGCGATGGTTCGAGGTACTACATCCACCACCACCAGGTGGTCCACCATGGCCTCTAGGAGTAATTGGATAGGGAGTATCTCAGATTCAGGCAGTGGAGTCTTATTATCAAGGAACTCTAGAGATGATTAGAGATACAATCTATATCTTCCCTACCATAGATGCAGTTCTTATAGACATAGGTTTCAGTCACTATTTCCTTTCCACGGACCTCAATCGAGGATCAAAGATTTTGGTGGATCCATTGGATCGATCCTTACTTTTATAGACTTTTACTGGAGGTTATTCGATGATTACACACTGGTTCTGGAAGTGTGAGATTACTCTTAGAGGCGAGATCTTTGACTTGGATCTCCTAGTAGCGACGTGGAGGCCTTATGACGTCATCTTGGGTATGAACAGGTTATCTACAGTTCATGCTCATATCAATGGTATTAGGCATAGAGTGTTGTGTTTCCATGAATATGTAACCATATTTTCATTCACCGAAAAGAAGGGAACTCTTGCAGTGTAATACAGTATTTCTTGGAGGAGGGTGCAGCTGATCACTCACCAGTTGGCTAGCCTCACTCTTAGTGTAGTAGACGATAAGAGTTCAATATTTTCTATAGTGGTGGATGAGTATGAAGATGTATTTCTTAATGATGTTCTGGGAATACCTCCTCACAGGGAGGTAGACATATGAATCGATCTGTACCCCCCGGAAGGCACTGATATCCACACCAGAAAATCGGATGGATCCTATAGTTCTTCAGGTGTAAAGGGTACTACTGGAGGACAGGAAATAGAAAGGATCTGTGCGGCACAATGTTTCACCATGGTCATCCCTTGTGTTTTTTCCATGATGGTAGATGGAATCATGAGGACATGTATGGACCACTAGTGTCTGAACTAGGTGGCCCAAAAAATAACAAATATTCGTTGCAAATAATTAATGACCTCATCAACTAGCGGAAAAGAGTGAGGTGGTTCTCATATATAGAACTCAAAACAGGATATCACCAACTTCAGTTATAGTATGAGGTTGTAATAAAGACATTCTTCAGATACTGATATGGACACTATGAGTTCTTAGTGATTCCCTTCTGCATGACCAATTCCCCAGTAGTGTTCATGGGACTCATGAACATGATCTTCGAGACCTACCTCAATCATTTCTTTGTGGTATTCATTGATGACATATTTGTGTACTCAGCATCATAGGAGAAGCATGCTACAGTCCTGCCGATAGTCTATGATACACTATAAGAGAACCAGCTTTATGGAAAGCTCTCAAAGTGCATGTTCTGTATTCGGGAGGTCCACATTCTAGGACACGTCATCTCAGAGGTTAGAGTAGTGTTGGATCTTGTGATGGTAGAGGCAGTGCTTTATAGGGAGCCACCCAGGAGCATGACATAGGTTCATAGTTTCTTGGGGTTGGAGGGATACTATTGGAGGTTCCTGTCAAACGTTTCATGACTATCAGCACCCTTATCAGCATTGACACGGAAGGGACAAAACTTTATGAGGATGAAGAAGTGCCAACCGAGTTTTTAGGAGGTGAGACAAATACTAAAGAGTGCCCTATATTGAGACTATTAGAGGAGGTAATTGGTTATGTAGCTTTCTGTGAGGAATTATGGACTGGACAATGTGGTGTCCTGATGCAAAAGCGAGTAGTGATCACCTACAATTCATGGAAGTTTAGGCAACATGAGAATAACTACATGAACCATGACCTAGAGTTAGCAGTAGTGGTCCTTTCTCTAATGATGTAGCGGCAATACTTGATGGGTTAATAGTTTATCATCTACTTTGACCACAAGAGTATTAGGTATATATAATCCCAGAAGTACCTAAACATGAGGTAGCGGTGATGGATGGAGTTCTTATAGGACTATAAATTAGAGATAGTTTATATATCTAGGAAGGGGAACATGGTGGTAGATACACTTAGCTGGAGGTCTAGTTTTAAGCTACTGGGTGAGGTGATAGAGCACCTAGCTACAATGCAGATATTATTCATGGATAATGATATAACATCTTACATTTAGTCAATGACTGTAACTCCCCCGCTCTTACCACAATCTAGGGAGGCACAAGTGGGGATGTTTATTGTGAGGCCTGACGTTCTCAGTTATCTTGAGGACGGATCCTGATGGATTTTTGATATTTGGGGATCACTTCAACCTTTTCAGATGTTTCATAGTAGTACCAGTGGTTTTGAGAGAGCAAATTTTGAGTTAATTCCTTACAAACCATTTGGTGGAACATCCTAATGTGTAGAAGATATACCAGGATGTATAATGTCAGTACTGGGGTCTAGGGATGAAGAAAGTGGTGGCTGAGTTCATTTCACGGTGCCTCAATTGTCAGCAAGTGAATGCTGATCATTAGGTTCCAACAGTCTTTGAACAACCACTTGAGGGTTTGAATTGGAATTGGGATGATACTTTTATGGAATTTATGATGGGATTACCATGCATGTATAAGGGCCATGATTCTATTTGGGTGATCATTGACTGACTCACCATATCATCTCACTTCCTACCAATCTGGGAGCAGGGATCATTAGAGGGCTTGGTACGCCTCCATGTTCAGGAGATAGTGTGGCTTCATGGGGTTCCTTTGATGATTATCTCATATTGTGATCCTCACTTCACATCCCAATTGTGGAGGGGATTATAGGAGGCATTCAGGACTTAACTTCATTTGAGGACGACCTTTCACCCACAGATAGACAGTTAGAAAGAGCAGACCATACTGACATTGGAGGAGATGCTTCATGATTGTGTACTTAATTTTGGTTATAGTTGGAAGGACCACATTCTACTGGTGGTGTTTTCATACAACAAAAATTATCACTCAAACATTAGCATGGCTCCATTCGATGATTTGTATGAGTATCCATGAAGATCATATCTATGCTGGACATACTCAAGGGAGTCAGCACTCATGGGTCCAAATTTGTTATAGGTTTCCATTGAGGAGGTGAAGATCATCTAGTAGTGGATGGGGATTGCACAAAGCTCCTAGAAATATTATTTTGACAAAATATGGGGGCCCTTGTAATTTGAGGAGGGAGACCATGTGTTCCTTCGGGTCTCAACCCGACAAGGATTATAGAGTTTTGGATGGCGTGACAAGTTATCTTTGAGGTTCATCAACCCTTTCTAGATCTTGATCAGATTTGGATAGGTCGCCTACCATATAGCGCTTCCCCCACAGATGCACCGGGTGTGCGATATTTTTCACATGTTGTATGTGAGGAGGTGTGTGCATGATCCATCACACGTCATCAACTGGGGCGAGTTGGAAATTGATGACAAGGTGATGTTTGGGGAGTTCCCAGTGGAGATAGAGGATAGATAGGAGTGGATCATTTGTGGATGTCAGATTACTATGGTGTGTCTTCGAGGGAAGAAAAGGAATCTCTAAGAGAGCACATTGGAGGGGGGCTCAGATTCATTCTCAAAACCCCCATTATTTTATTTAGCCATTGTTTTGGATTTTGAGGATGTAAATACCTATGGTGGGGAATATTTTTGTCTCGTAAATTCCAAGTAAATATTTTTTAAATTATGTGGGATTATTTCAAGACCCAGACCTCAAGAAGCACCTAGTTCTAAGGCCCGGTGAGCTCGTAATAGAATTTTTAACTTTTTTAGTCCATTTAAATAAACGTGCGAGTAGGTTTTTATAAATTTTAAACTGGTGGTCAGATAAAAAATATGAAGTCACTGTTGAACTCATAATGTCAATATTTTCCTAAAAGGTCCTAACTTTGGTCGGGAGGGTCGACCAGAAAAGATAATTTTCAGACTATTAAGAAGAGAAATAAAATAAATTAAAAAGTTATTTTATTTTATTTTCCTCACCGCTGAGAGGTGGTATGTCAACATTATGGTGCGGTGACGAGGAAACGAAGAATCCCATTAATGTGGATTGTAAATATGCATAGCAAAAACTCATTAATTTAAGCGTTATATAAATGTTGTTTCATAAATGAAACATCATAACAACACATGTGTGTCCAAGTCCCTCTGATTTTTCAAGAGAAATATGACTATTGGAGGAAATCTGACTGTTGTAACCTAAGGCCTATAAATAGGAGGTAATTTGAAGCCAAGAACACATGTGTGTGAGACTTTTCTTATATCAAGTTCTAGAGAGAGATACTGTGACTTCTCTCTTTCTTCGTTCGAAAGCCTTGAGAGTACAAAATGTGAACGGATCGTTATTATTTTTTTTATTTCTATAGGTTCTTTGTTTAGCTTCGGGCATCTGATCTAGTGATAATGATCGAGGGCTGCCAAGGATAGGTAGATAGTGCTACCGATCATCATATCGAGGACTTTCAAGAGATTGAAAGACCGAGGTTCCGATTACCTGAAAAATCGATGGCTTGTGGGGAAAGCAAGACAGACATACCGATCATCGTATTGAGGGCTTACCAACGTGGTGGTAAGACCGACATCTTATACTAGGTGAAAGGATAACCCTTCTCTTTGGGTCAAAAGAATTGTAAAACTTTTACATTTCCACTACTGTTTGTTTTAAGAAAGGGAATTGTATTGCTTTCCTTTCTTCATTCCATACTCATTTGTAATTGGTTCAACTACATTCATACTATTACATATTGTATAGATTGATTCTGTAAGATTTATGGTAGAATCATTCACTATTTTATTACTCTGGTTTTTGTATTCATCTTTAATACAATTTCATTTATTTTATTATAGTATTACATCATATAATACCTTTATATTCAATATAATTGTGGTTGTTAGATTTTTTTTGTGAGTTATATTAGTTTAAGAACATTTAAACTAATTTCTTGTGTTTAAACACAAATTTTTTAAACCTACAATTCACCCCCCCCCCTTTGTATGATTCTATCTAGTATACATATACATCTACATATTCGATCCAAAAATTTGTATCAGAGGAGGATTCCACTGATTTGTACTACTAGCTCTTATTCGATCTTATTACTGTTTCAATTATTTATTACACTAACGTGTTGAGTGGAAAAGATTCTGTTTTATTAGATGGCAGGAATAAATATTGGGTCAATTAACAATCTAAATCCTTCTAGACCACCTATCATTGATGGGAATGATTATGAGTGCTGTAGAGATCGAATGAAGACATTTGTTATCAATACTGTTGTAGACAATTTTATTATGGTTATGGGAGGTTAGAAAATTCTTGACAAAGAAGTCAGTACATTCACTAATCAAGAGAAGCAAGAATATCAATTGAATTACAAGGTACGCAATACTTTTCTACGTACTATGAACAGGAATATATACAACCATATATCTTCTTGTGAAGCATCCAACTGTATTTGGATGAAATTAGAAGTCACACATTTAGGTACATCCAAGGTTATAGAAACAAGAAGAGCAATTCTTCGAGCAGAGTATCGTGGATTTATTTTTCCTTATGGAGAACTAGTATGTAGAGTGAAACAATGATTTATGATAATTGTCAATAGTTTAAAATCTATGGGTGAAAAATTTCTTGATGATAAAGCTCTTGTTGACAAAATTATTGATATAATGTCGAACAAATGGGAGTCAAAAAAGACATATATTGATGAAAATAGAAAAGTTCCCAGATTACTCTTGATGAACTCTTTGGAACTCTTCTACAGCACGAGACAAGAATGAAGAGAGATGATGATTTCAACAAGAAGAAAAATGGAAATCGAATTGTAGCTTTTACCACTACATCTAAAGCTAAATCACTTGAAAGGATAACAATATCCGAAGCTAAGAAAGTTGTTATGTCTTATTCAAGTGATTGTGATCTTTCAGATAATGAGTTAGCCAGTCTTTCTCGATGGATGAAAAAGATTGTGAGAAAGAAAGACTTCCAATACAGATTCAAAAAGAAAAAAAGGAAGGACAAGAAAGATTCAGTGGTAACATGTTATGAATGTAACTAAGTAGGATATATAAGGCATGATTGTCCTTTACTAAAGATAAAAGATAGAAAGGATAAATATTCTGAAAGGAATATGAAAAAGTATTACAAGACAAAGAAAAAGAAATTCTTGAAGGAAAAAGATACTTGGAGTGAAAGTGGTAACGATTCATCAGATAATTATTCAGAATATGAGTCCTCAGGACAAAGAAATATTGGACTTATATACAGACTACTAATTGAAAATCATTGTTTTATGGCTAAGGTACACAATTCTGAAGCTATTAAAAATGTTTCCTTGAATACAAATTACACTGACAATAAATATTATGAATCTTCAAATGATGGTTCATCATCATCAGAAGATAATACTTTACCTTCTTTTTAAGAAGTGTCTAGGATTGCTAAATTACTTGAGAATGAAAATTCTAAACTCAAGAAAAATCTTGATAAAGCAAACTATATAATTTCGATTTTAACAAAAGAAGTATCATATCTATATAATGATCTTGATATGAAAACTTCTGATTTTAAAAGTATTTTAAAAACCCTTGAGAAAGTAAAATCTTATAAGGATAAACTTTCTAAAGATCTAGAAAATGTAATTTCTAAGAAAATTTTTTTCGATCCTAACTCTAGTTCAAAATAAAATGTTTTTGAGGATAAATACTTTGTTTTAAAACTAAAATCAGAAATTTTTTCCTTGAAAAAGTGTTTGTCAAACATTACTTATGGCAAGGAAAACATTGATAAAATGTATTCTCAAATTAGTCTTTTAAGGAATCAATCTCTGATTGGTTATACTCATTCTAAACCAATTTTTAGTAATAACTATTTTGTTCCTCAAAATAAAACTTTTTTTACTAAGTGTTACTGTGGAGGACACTGGAAAAGAGATTTCTCTCTTAATATAACCCAGTCTTTAGTATTTCATAAAGCCCATTTTGCAAAAAAAAATGTGGATTCCTAAAATTCTTTTATCTAACCATTCTGGATCCAAACATGTTTGGATTCCAAAAAACTAATTGTTTATTTTTCAGGAAAAAAAGAAGTCTACCGACAAGAACATTTGGTACATGGATAGTGGATGTTCTCGACACATGACGGGAAACAAAGATTTCTTTGAAAAGATCATCGAAACAAAAGGTGGAATGGTTAACTTCAGAGATAATGCTCAAGGGAAATTTTTTGGAATAGGTAATATTGTTTCTTGGAAAAGTTATTATTTCAAATGTTTTGTTTGTTAAAGGTCTTAAGCACAATCTCATCATCATATGTCAATTATGTGATGAAGGTTACCTTGTGAATTTTAGAAATGATAAATTTCTAGTTCACAATTCCGAGGATGAGTTCATTCTATCTACCCATAGGCAAGAGAATGTATACACTATTAACATAGAAGACATTAGGAGACAAAATTTACCCTTCTTAAGTGCAATAGAAGACCAATCATGGATATGTAATAGAAGACTAGGACACTGCAACTTGAGAAATATTTATAAACATTCAATGAAAAGACTTTATAAAGGGACTACCGAATCTTAGATATGATTCTTCAAAAGTTTGTGGTCCTTGTCAATTTGGTAATCAACATAAGACTAGCTTTAAATCAATTAATGAAGTTTCAACTTCTAATGCATTACAGCTAGTGCATATGGATCTTTTTGGTCCTTCACAAACTGGAAGCATTGGAGGAAAATACTATGTATTTGTTTTAGTTGATGACTTTACTAGATTTACATGGGTCTATTTTCTAACAAAGAAATCTGAAGCCTTTTCCTATTTCAAAACTTTTATAGCCCAAGTTAAAAATGAGAAAAAACCTACCATTGATAACTATTCATAGTGATCATGGTGGTGAATTTCAAAATTCAGATTTTGAAAATTTCTTGAGTAAGAAAGGTATTACTCACAATTTATCATCTCCAATAACTCCTCAGGAAAATGGTGTTGTTGAGAGAAGAAATCGTATTCTTCAGGAAATTACAAGAACCATGTTGAGTGAATACTCAATTGATCTGAACTTTTGGACTGAAGCTGTGATTACTGCTTTTTATACAATTAATCTGGTTTTAACTGGACCTTTTCTTAATAAAACAACTTATGAGTTATGGTTTGGCCGAAAACCTAAAGTTTCATACTTCAATGTTTTTGGGTGCAAAGTATTAATTCTGAATACTAAAGATAATCTACACAAATTCACACCATAATATTATGAACGAATCATTCTAGGATATTCTACAACTTCTAAGGAATATTGAGTTTTTAATAAAAACAACTGTACTATTGAAGAAACAGTACATTTTAAATTTGATGAAACCAATCCTTTTATTTTCAACAAAACCCAACCAACATCTTCTGATGTGTTTTCTAAAATTTTTTATCATCCTCTATTAGAAGATTCTTCTGAAAAGGATAATTTTCAAGTATGTGTTCCTGAAACTTTTACCCTAGAATATTTTCTACCATATGTTGATGAACAGGTTTTAAAAAACCCAAATCAATTGTTTCATAGGAATCATCCCAGTGATAATATCATTGTTGATGTAAATCAACCTGTAAGGACCATAAATTCCTTATGAAATGAAATAGAACATATTTCCTTTCTTTCCAAATTCGAACATAAAATTCCAAGTGAGGCCTTAGGTGATGAAGATTGGATTAATGAAATTCAAGATGAACAAAATGAATTTGAAAGGAATCAAGTTTGGACTTTAGTTGAAAGACCTAAAGAAAAAACTGTAATTGGTGAAAAATGGGTTTTCCAAAACAAATGTGATGAAAATGGAATCATTGTAAGAAATAAAGCAAGACTTGTTGCTAAGGGCTATAATCAACAAGAGGGAATAGACTACGAAGAAACATATGCTCCGGTAGCTAGACTTGAATCTATTTGTATTATATTATCCTTTGCAACATACTTTAATTTCAAACTATTTCAAATGGATGTTAAATGTGCTTTTCTTAATGGTTTTGTTCAAGAAGAAGTTTTTGTCGAACAACCCCAGGTTTTCTTAACTCAAAACATCCTAATCATGTTTTTTAACTTACCAAAGCTCTAAATGTCCTTAAACAAGCCCCTAGATCATTGTATGATAGACTTACAAGATTTATTTTACAAAACAATTATGCAAAAGGTACAGCATATCCATCCCTTTTTATAAAAATGGAAAATAAAAATGTTTTTATTGTTCAAATTTATGTTGATGAAATCATATTTAGATCAACTCAGTAATATTTAACTGATTATTTTTCCAACTTAATGAAATCTGAGTTTTAAATGAGTTTTATGGGTGATTTAACAATCTTTTTAGGTTTTCAAATTTCACAAAAACCCGAAGGAACATATATATCTCAAAATAAGTATATAAAATATTTACTCAAAATTATGGTTATGATAAGACTAAAAGTATCAGCACTCCAATTGGTACCTCAAATACACTTGATCTTGATGAAACTGAGAAACCAGTAGATCAAACAATTTTTAGAGGTATGATAGGAAGTTTGTTATACATGACAGCCAGTCGAACAGACTTAATGTTTTCCATATTCTTCTGTGCAAGATATCAATCTAATCCAAAAGGGTCTCATTTAAAACCCGTGAAAAGAAGTTTTCAGTATCAAAAGGCACTATGTATCTAGGTATTTTTTACTCTTCTAGAAATGATTTTGTCTTAAAAAGTTTTTTAGATACTGACTTTAGTAGTTGTAGAATGGATAGAAAGAGTACATCTAGAACATGCCATTTCTTAAGAGATTCTTTGTTTTCCTGGTCCTGCAAGAAACAACATTCAGTAGCACTTTCCACAGTTGAAGTTGAAAATGAAGTAGCTAGAAGTTGTTGTGCTCAACTGTTGTGGATGCAACACACACTCACTGACTATAAATTGAGTTTTTCCAAAACTCAAATTCTATGTGATAATACTAGTTCTATAGCTCTTAGTAAGAACCCAACACATCACTCTCGTGCAAAACACATAGACGTTAGGCATCACTTTCTTAGGGATTAAACACAAAAAGGAGATATTATTTTATAATTCATCGGAATGCAAGAACAAATTGCTGATATTTTTACAAAACGACAACTTCCGATAGATTTGAGTTTATAAAACCGAATCTAGGAATGATTACATTAAAGTAATCATTCATGTCTACTTCATGTTTTTTACTTCTCCTTACATTAATAAAGTCCTCTAAAAAAGAAGAACATTTTACTTAATATTGTTTTTTCTGTTTATTCTCCTAGATTGTGTTTTTGTATTTCTGGTTATTATATTGACTATTTAGTTATCATTTTTACCTTTTTTGTTGTCTAGACTATTTGTTTTCCATCGGCACGTCAGTCTATGGTAACGACTTTGTTTTCCATCGGCACGCCAGTCTATGGTAACGACTTTGTTTTCAATTGGTATGTAATTTCATGTTATTGACTTTGTTTTCCATTAGCACGTCAGTTCATGGTAACGAATTTGTTTTCCATTGGCCCGTCAGTCTATGGTAACTACTTTGTTTTTCATCGGCACGTCAGTCTATAGTAACGACTTTGTTTTCCACTGGCACGTCAGTCTATGGTAATGACTTTGTTTTCCATGGGAACATCATTTCATGGTAAAGACATTGTTTTCCATCGGCACGTCATTCTATGGTAACGACTTTTTCTTCCAGAGGGACATCAACCTATGGTAATGAATTTGGTTTCCATCGGCATGACAATCAATCGTATCCTTTCTCCCCATAATCTTTTGTTTTCTTTCACTACGTTAATACTATTTAAACCAACAATTACCTTATGATCTCTGGTAGTTACATATTTTACTTACCTTTTTTTAAAAAAAAATTTAATCCCATCTGTCGGTTTCTTTTTCTTCTAAAATCAACCATTGAAGATCAACCATCACCCGTTTTTCGCCTATAAAAACCCCTCCCCTCCCAAAACCCACACAAGTTTTTCACAATTGTTGACGAAGCTCTACCCCAATTTTAAGACTCCGTACGATCTTCCATCGACTTCACCAATATGTCTCAGTACTCTACTAACAGTCCTGTTGAAATGTCTTTAAAGACTTTTTCAGAAAAAGACTTTTTCATAGAAAGGTTAGTTTCTAGGGACTTCTTTGATTCGTACGATTAAACAATCAGAAGAATTATTTTGTTTCAAGGCTGGGAGAATTTGTGTGTTGAAAAACCAGTGTCTCAAGATCCAGTTCTTATTGATGAAGTCAGTCATTTCTACAAAACGGTGTCTTCTGACAAAAACATGACTATCAACTTTGTTGTGTACGATAGAAAGATATCAATGTCTGTAAAACAAGCATACCAATTTCTAAATGTTCTAACATAAGATGATTCTTATTTTCCATCTCATAAACTACCAGAGGAAGTTTGTACATTTAACAAAGAAAGTACTGAAAATTAATTCTTTCTTATAAATGAAGAGAAGTGGAAAGTGGCTTATCTTTTCCCAGATAATAGATTTGTGGGACTTTGGATGCAAGGTTTTCTTATCCCAAGGAAAGGGTATAGATAAACTCTAAATGATTTTGATATCTCCATGATTGAATATCTTGTCAACATGAGAAAAGTAAATCTCATGGGATACATTTTTGAAATAATCAATAATGTTAAGTCAAGAGCGATTAAGTCCTATTTAATCATGTATCTATCTATTCTTACAAAGATCATTCTTGAGAGCATGAAGTTTTGTAATATTCCTATGAAAGGACCATTGAAAGTGATGAAGCCATCCTGGATAATTAAGAGTACGTTGGAGATGTTGAATGTATGTTTTGATCAATATTCAAAGATTTTTGTTAAGGATTTAGGAGCCGAATCCGCACAGAATCAATTGAAAACTATACTAGTCAAAGACAATCTATCTGTTGGTGATCTTCGAAAGTTATATCCACAAAATAGTTCAAAACCAAAGAAGAAACCTTTGTACAACAAGGAAGTTGTGGCTAAGTGGAGAAAAGAAAGAGAACAGATAAAATAAGGTGATCTGATGTTTGGTATTGACCCAGATTAAGCCTTTGCTGAGAGGATAAGGGTTGAGGATATAATTCAATCCCAAAAGAAAAAGAATATTCTTTTGAAAATAAAAGCTCATTAATTTGAGGTTTCAAATGTCATGAAAATGGATGAGGATGCTAGTGATCGTATAAAAAAAGAATTATATCAAGATCCAATCGTACAGAATCTCCCAGAGAATGATATAGGGAAAAAAATGTCGTAACAAATACAGGAAATTAATTAAGAGGAATGATATTTTCTTTTGGAATTCTTTTAGAGCTCAAAGAAAAGTAGAGAGGAATCATTTCAAAAACAATGTGAAGGTATTCAACAATCTCCTCATGTCGATCAAGCATCGGATGAATCCTTTCAAACACCAGAAACAATTCTTTCCCAAGAGAATCAACATCCTCAATCTTCTCATATGGAAAAAACAATCGTTATCAGTGAAAAAGTGGAAGAAGAAAGAAAAGGGATTGAAAAAGCAAAGGAAAATATCCAGTTGTAGACTCAATCCGATCAAATTAACTGGATTCTTACGATGAGGATACCGATTCAGAATAGACAATTTCTCTCTAGAAGAGTGATTACATTGTTCATGTTTTAAGGATAATTGAGAAGACTATTCCTTACTTTCCAGACTTGAATGAAAAATTTATTTCATTATGGACAATCAGGGAAAGAAGTTTGGCTCTATAAGAGAATTATGAAAGTGAGTTTTTTCAGTTGAGGTCGATTTGAATGTTCTATCTGAAAGATCGGCTGGTCATAAGAAGGTTTTCAATGGAATGACTAAGTGGTCATACAAAACAGAGAGCTCAGTGAATGATCATGAAGTTTCAATTGAAGACCTAAAGAGGATTTCAAATGATCTCGATATTTCTTTCAATAAGATTGAAAAAGAAACTGTTGAAATGTTGAATCAATTTTCAAATACCCATGGAGCCGATATTCCTTCAGTTAAAGACTTACAAGAAAGAATGAATGCTTTTCAGTCAGAGTTTTCAAAGGATTCAACTTTCAAATATGAATTAGTCTTGTTGAAGAAACAAAATTCTATGTTATCCATAGACAATAAGAATTTACAAAACACAATAGATACTCTTGAAGAAGTAATAAGAGTCCAGGAGGAGGCCATCAAGAATTAGGATCAGCTTTTTCCGACCAAAAAGAGATTCTCAGATCTCAGGGTGATTCTATATCTGAAGACAAGAAGGAAATCAAAAAGATTAAATCTATTCTTCATGAGTTGATAAATATGGAAAAGGAAATAGAAAACACATGACTGTTGTATTTTTTCATTTCATGAAATTTATAAACTTCTGTTATCATAATGAGATTTATGTGACCCTTCCCTTTGCCTTGAATTTAATTTCTCTAACTCTTTCAGGAAAATCATGATTACCCCCATTCTTTTTGTAATTCACAAAGGGGGATAATGGTTTATAAAGGGAGAATGTTTTAATCAAATTATTCTAATTCAAGGAAAATCTACGAATACAATCATTAGGAAATTACATAACTAATGGGGATTTAGTTGTATTCAATTTCATATTTAAAAGAGTATCTAATAACTTAGGGGGAGATAAGTATTTTATCTATTTTTACATTGTGTTTTGAGCATTCCAAAAAGGGGGAGATTGTTGAGTCAAAAGTTCTCTTTTGACTTTTATATCTTGTTTTGGAAATCACAAATGTCTTTTACCATGATGATCGTACTGACCATGCTGATCATACTTACCATGCTTATCGTACTGACTATGCTGATCGTACTAACTATGCTGATCATACTGACTATACTAATCATAGTGACTATGCTGATTGTACTGACTATGATTATCATACCAACCATGTTTATCATATAGACTATAATTATCATACTGACTATAATTATCATACTGACTTTGGAAATCTTCTTGACTCTGTTAATCTTATTGATTTTTATGAATCAAACTCACTTTGTATCGTATCAATACATTACACTAATTAATAATTATAGTACTGATACATTACTTTCATTACATGCTTGTTTTAGTCCTTTATCGAAAACACATGTTTCATATTAATCATACTCATTTTTATCATCATTATATATCTTTTGTTTTAACCAAAATGATGTCGTGGAGTTAGTTAGAAAAAACGATGTCTTGTTTTCTGTTTCAATATGACCGCTATAATTCCAGGTGTCCAAGTCCCTCCATGTTTTCTAGAGAAATATGACCGTTAGAGGAAATATGACCGTCGGAACCTGAGGCCAATAAATAGGATGTCATTTGAAGCCAGGAACACATGAGTGTGAGACTTTTCTTATATCAAGTTCTAGAGAGAGATACTATGACTTCTCTCTTGCTTCGTGTGAAAGCCTTGAGATTACAAAACATGAACGGCTCATTCTTTGTCTTTGTATTTCTATAAGTGCTTTGTTTTTCTTTGTGTTTTTGATCAGGTGATAACGATCGAGGGATGCCGGGGATATGAAGATGGTGATATCAATCATTGTATCGAGGGATTTCAAGTGATTGAAAGACAGAGTTGCTGATTACCTACAAAATTGAGGGCTTGCGGGGATAGCAAGACAGACGTACCGATCATCGTATCCAGGGCTTACCAAGGTGGTGGTAAGACAGACCTCTTATCCTAGGTGAAAGGATAACCCTTCTCTTTGGGTCAAAAGAATTTTAATACTTTTACTTTTCCGTTTTTGTTTGTTTTATTAAAGAGAATTGTATTGTTTTCATTTATTCATTCCATATTCATTTGTAATTGTTTCAATTACATTCATACTGTTACATATTGTATCGATTGATTCTATACACTTTATGGTAGAATCATTCACTATTGTATTACTCTTATTATTTTATTCATCTTGAATACAATTT
This sequence comes from Viscum album, assembly GCA_963277665.1. Lineage (NCBI taxonomy): Eukaryota > Viridiplantae > Streptophyta > Magnoliopsida > Santalales > Viscaceae > Viscum > Viscum album. The sequence continues at coordinate 206,856,770 of OY728123.1, forward strand.
CTTTTCTTCTCTTATAGTATTACATCATATCATACCATTATATCCAATACAATTGTGGTTGTTAGCTTTTGTTGTGAATTGTATTAGTTTAAGAACATTTAATTCAATTTCTTGTGTTTAAACACACAGTTTTTAAACCTATAATTCACCCCCCCTCTTGTATTGTTCTATCTAATATATATATACATATATATCTTCGATCCAATAATTTATCTTTTATATCTATTTTATTATAAATAAAACCATTATTATAACTCTTAAATATGTATTATGTTCTATAAATTTCTCATTCCTATTTATATCTATTCAGAAATAAATTTTATATTTCACTTATCAATGTGGGTTTTCTTAAAACAATTTAAAATTATTATAAAGGTATTTCTTTCCACTTTCATATATTTTATATCTCACACTCTACATTTAATCTACATAAGCATTATTAATTTTCATTATTTCATTATTTTGATTTAATTTGAAAATAAAGTTTTTATATTATTCTTGACATCACTTGGAAATATTATTTTACAATATCTTATAACTTTGTTTTTACGATAACATTACAAAATATTTATAAAATTATTTTTTCAAGATTTCACTTATATTTTATTTTATATATAAATATATAACATATATTTCATATGGAATTAATTTTCACTAATCATCCCCTATGTTCTCTTATAAAACAATTTTGTCGGGTTATTAAAATTTTGGTATCAATCAATACAATTTTTGATTCAATATGATACCATTTGAAAATGTTATATAACATATCTTCTTTAAATGGGATAACCAAGATTTCATGTATGATTAGTTTCATGTGGACCACATATGTATGGTTTTTATATAAATTATTGTTGGTCCTTGAGTTTTATATCCCCCAATGAATTGGGTAAATCTTTAAATCACATGAGATCGGGATGGGACACTGGTGGTTAACCAAATAACTCTATATTATATCACATTGGTGGTTATACCAAGTACAATATGTTATGGGATATGTGGTTATACTAGTAAACTATGATATGAATATAATGTTTGAGAGAAATATGTTGTGATTTTATATCCATTTTTTATTTCACATTCCTATGATATGATCGATATCACCGGATTTTTGTCTCATTTTTTAACATTTTTATTCCATGGTTCATTTTATGCTTTCATGATGGGCCTTTTAAGGTTATATATAATCATTTCCTGATATATATTATTTTATGATGCCATGTGATTAGATCTTATTATTCATTGTTTCAATTATTTCTCCTATATTCATATTTTATCACATGTTTATTATCTAACCCTATATGAATCATTGGTATGTTTTCTCATTTATTCATCATTTGAGATCACTCCTCATTTTTCCATTTCCCTAATAAATTTTATATATGAATATTCCTAGGAGTATATCTTGTATATATAATTTCTATATTATATTTTGAATAAATAATGTGTAATAATATTTTTATGCAGATAATCTCTAAATACACTAAACCTATGGATTCTAAGAATGTATTTTATTTTTGAGATATAGTGTTTAATTGTAAGAAAATGATATACAATATATGAATAGAATGTTTATATCATCTCAAATACATATTTTGGGGATATGTCCTTATTTTTTCAAAAACATGATTCGTTTCCCCCCAATGCATTCTTATCTGCAAATTGTTGTTCTAATACATCTTGTATTATCTTATATTTCTTCAAAAGTAACCTTTTTCTTGAATCCAAACACATAAAAAAGACTATGAATCTTCTAAAAACATAAAAAATCAAGTTATATCATGAATGAATGAAACTCAATGCATATATATCCAAAATTTAGTCTCATTTCAAAATATATCATAATTATACAAACATAAATTTAATATATAATGATTAAATAAAAGTTCCCAAAAGACACAAGAAAAAGTACCCAAAAATAAAGATAAGTTTATGAAATGAAATTGGATATTTTATGACAACCTAAAATCACTTCCTTTGATGACTATGATAGGTTTTTTGTATCTAGTTACTATATTATTAGGGCGATGACTATAATAGGTGTAGTCAAGATTCATATTGGCATGGTTAGAAAATGATGACCCAATATAGTCTCATTATTATTTACTATTATTTACTTTCTATCAGTGGATCCACTTATATATATTGTTTTATATAGGATATAATGTTGGTTTCATAATGGTTTATATACACTCACATTGTATAGTTACCCCAATGTGTGTGTGTTTTGTTTTAAGGATCCAGGATAAGAGAAATCCCCTATATCATGTACTTGATCAAGTGGATCTAGAAGGTTAAAGGCTATACTAAGATTAAATTTGGGATGCTATTTTTTCACGACCTTAATCTCATTTTCTAATTATTTGACATATTTATCCACCACCTATGTGGATCATTTTTGAATGAGTGTATGGCGGGCGTAGAACATTTTGATATTACATATACTGTTATTTATATGGTTGGATTAACTCTATAGTTTTATACATTAACTTAATACATATATTGTTTATATTATTAATATTTACATGATATAAATGGAATAGTCTCCCAAATTTAATGTTCATTACCTCAAAACTAGTTTAAAGCTCATGCATGTAGTTAGAAACACAAAAGGTCCTTTCTTTGGTGTAAACATGAAAAACTATGATGGGGAATTACAATAATCATAGATATCAATATGTCATTGTTCTGGGTCATGGTTTTGAGGAATAATTAAGAAAACATGAAATTTAATCATGAAAACATTAAATTATATTTGAGAAGATAACTGGGATTTTATGATATAAGACATTTTAAGATAAATCAAAATTTCTGGTACATTTTAAAGATCTCATTTTCTTGAACAAGGATATAATCATTAAACTTGTTTTTGTTACACAAAAAACATGTGGTGAAGATATTGTAATTGTTTTGAAGATAAATATATAAATAGTTGATATAGATATAAATTTTAATGCCCCAAACATCACTATCCCATAAATATATTATTTAAAGAAAATATTGCATTCCTTAAATCCAAATGACATTTTAGGATGAGAATTTAATAGAACTAATAAAATACCATACAAAACAAAAACCATTATTTTCTTACCGAGTGTATAATTTTTCACTAATAAAAATTACTTAAAAGAGACACTGACTTCATTCAAGGAGAAAATCCCATAATCATAACATTTAATTAATAATAATTCCAACTAATACTTAAACAATATAAAAATTATTTGAAAACATGGAATGAGAACTTTAATCTTAGTAAGGGGTGTCATAGAAAGATAAAAATCCTTTAGTCATTGTAATAATTGAAATATTTTGAAAAAATATTTCATTTAATAATAGAACTTAGAGCTCATACAAAACATGCATTCAAATATATGACTCGAATATTAACTCAAAAATAGTTTTCTAAAGAAAACACATAATCGAGAATAATGAAATTAAAATAAACTTAAAATTTGTTCCTAAAATATAAAATATTATGAAAAGTTTAAATCATTAAAAGAGAGTAATATTTTCTTCAAATAAAAATATTTACCTTTAAAAAGATCATTATCATGCTTTTTATAATAAAATAAAATTCATATTTCATTAAATAAAAATATTTCCATTTAAAACCCAAAAAATTAATATAAAAAACATGAAGGCATATTTGGGAAAATATATCCATATCACTCTTACCAATAATCCTCAAAATCACCCTTATAATGGTATAACTTTATTAGTTAATTATAATATCATTTATATAGAGAATAAATCATTACATAATATATTGGAGAGTTATATCATGGGAAAACCTATCATTGTATAAGATACACAAGAATTATAATTTCAAAAAAAATTAGAATCATTCAATTTCAATCATAAAACTGTTAAAATATATTTTCAGCTTACATTAAAACCAATTAAAACTACCCATAAATGAATTTTAACATTAAAATAACACAGAAAACATTAATTTATACCATATAAAAGAATAATTCATGGAAAATAGTTGAAAGAGTGTGTAGTAAAATACCTTCAAATCAAAAAATATATGGTTTGTCGGAAAATAAACATGTTACATTTTTGATAAAATTTCTTTCAAATGAAATAATTTATAAAACAATAAGAATAAGAATTAATTTGTAATGTCATTAAAACATGGTGTGAAATATTTTTAAATAAATCTTAATATGATTTTGGGAAATTTAATTATGTTTAAAAAAAATAGATTTTTTCACACTTTTGTAATGAATGTCAAAGTCAATATAAAATGAATGTAATAAATCATATAAGTATAGAGAATAACTTTCATAAAATTATGAATATATAAAATAATTAGAAGAAAATACCTTTTTTTTAGAGATAAAAACAGAGAATATCAAAAAATATAAATTTAGACATAGAGAATCTTGGTTCAATGTGAGACTTAAAACAAAACCCCTACCAATATCATAACATGTTATGTATTAATCTATCGAGGAGGATATTATTTTATTAAAATGTAAATACACATAAAATAATTGTAAATATAATATAAAATAATAATATTTCACAATTTAAATAATCTTATCATAGTGTATTCAATAAATAAGGGATATAACTAAATGAAATGAAATTAAGTTATAAATCCCCTAACCTCATGTCTCACCTCATCCCATACATCCTATAAAATCCTGAATAATAAAATTATATTAATTATTTACATTATTAATAAAATTTTCAACTATAAAATAATTATTATTACTCCATTTATTTCATTTATTTTCAGGTTTCAATCATTTACCAAATTTTTAATGTTCATGTCAGACATTTTGAGGTCGGTTAGTTCATAATATATAAAACTATTTGGGTATAATTATATTGGTAAAAATTATTTAAAAAATGGTTAAATAATATATAAAAGTATAAAAGTATTATATACAAATCGTTATATAATAATGTAATTAAAATAGGTCAATAAATGGTTACAATTCAGAGAATCTTCCTTGATAAGTCTATTTTTAGGGTAAAATTTATAATGGTTGATTGCCTTTAATTTCATTTTTTTGAGGGATACCTTCCCATTATATAATCAAAATCATGAAATTACATGAATAATAATTTTATATTCTATTTTGAAATCATTTTTTTGGAATAATTATAAAATATGTATAATTATGAAAACATTATTATTTTCTTAGTCAGTATAAAGCTACATCGGGGGGGATATGTTTTTTAAAATAGTTTTAAAGTTACGGAAAACCAAAAAAATAGTAAAATTTTATAAAAAACACTGTATTATAATAAATATTATATTTTATGCTTATTTTAATGTTTACTTATGTTATTGAAAATATTTAGAGGGTAGTTCGATTGAAAATTAACAGTTTTGGAAAAGAACATATTTTGAAATAGTAATCACTTATGAAAAAGTGTTTGATGAGAGATAATGGTTAATATTTAATCATAAAAATATAAAATATATTCTAATACCATATCAATATAATTATGAATTCAAAATAATATATGTTTTAAATTATTTTTTTGGAAAATAATCATGAATTACAAAGGTGAAAGGGGGTCGGAAACCCTTACCTCGTTCCCTAAACAGCCTCCATCAAATTTGGTATAATGAATTTTAAGGAAGGATTTTTGGAAATTAATGATCCTTATGATTATTAAAATAAATTTTTAGATATGTATTTATGAATAATATATAGATAAACATAACTTTAAATGTTTTTCAAAAATGTTAGAATAGGTCCCCTTTATAGGCCCCATTCAATTTCATTTTCACAAATATTCAATATTTTATGGTTAATAATAAACATTTAAAATGTAAAGTGTCTCATAAACAGACAAACATGGATATTATAGACTATTTTACATCCCAAACTTACTTAATATATGGTTTTTTATTTTATTATAAAACCATTAAATTTATTTTTAAGGTTGTTGTTGTAATTTGAAATTAAAACTATTGTAAAAGTATTAAAATTCATGAATTTATATTTATATAATTAATCATAATTCATAAATATTAATAAAATCATGACTCTATATAATTAATTGTAACCTTATCACATTAAATATCTTAAAATAGTTTTTTTGACTATTCTTTTTCTTATACAAGTGGTCTGTTGACACTGCATAAATATTTTGGGTAATTATAATATTACTTAATAATAATAAAGTTACTGACATAAATTGTCATAACCCAAGACCCTAACTTCAGGATTAGGTGTTAAAAAAACATTACATACTATAATTGAAACTATAAATAAGTTCCAGAAAAATGACAATTATATTTACAACATGATTAATGCTCATTGAGTCCCAGCACTCTAGATATCTTATTAGGTTCAGTGATATAGAGAATTAGGATAACTCATGCATATCAAAACCCATATTTTTACTTTCCAAATTCATTTTATCACATATCTAACTCTCCAAAATTTTCACCTACACCAAAAAGAGCTAGACCTCTCAAATAGAAAAATTATCTCACTCATCCTTAGCCTTAGGAAAACCATTTGAAAACTTATTTCAATTATAGAAATATCATTAAAGGTTTTTAAAATAGTGAATTATTTTTTATCCATTGAAAATTCATGGAAACCCATTTTAATCAAGTTTTTACTTTAAATACTAAATCCTTAAACATTCATAAAAACTGTTTCTATAAATTTGAAATCACATTTTCGTGTGAAAAAAGATTTCAAAAAAGTTTCATAAACAAGTATAAAGGAAGAATTATAGTTTTGAAAATTCATTATTGGATAAATGAAAATATTAAATTATTATTTTATTGAAAATATATTCTCTTTAATTTTAAAAAACCATAAATTTATATTAAATTAAAGAACTTTTATCCATGAATGATTGAAATTTTAATTTTTTCTCATAACCAACATTTTTTCATAAAATACATATATTTTTATTCAAATTTATTTCAATCGTAGAATAATCATAATAAAATATCTTTATAATTAATCAATTATAATAATGGAATCACTTAGCCATATAATTCCCAAATTCTCTTATAAGTAACTTAAAATCGGTTATGTTTATCATATATTATGAGTGAATTAACATAATAATTTCTTAGAAGTTTCTTAACTCTATAATTGTTATATAATGAAATAGAGAGCTATATCAAACCCACTTGGCACATATTATATAAAGTCTCTTTATATATTGGTTTCACTTATCATTCCTGTATTTCATCAATAATCCCCATGTATCATTTTCAATAATCAAATAATATATTAGTGTTCACTTTTTCTTATTTCTTGAAATCAACAAATTTGAAAAATGTAACTTTTTATTATAAAACTCATAAAACCACCGATAAATATAATATTTTTAAAATAAATCCATGAAAGTAAATTATTTCAATAAAAGATTATGATTCTTATGGTAACCCATTTAAACATTATTTTAAAATATACAGATATTATCATTTAAAATTAATCCACAAGTGTAAAATTATTTCATTAGAAACATGGAAAAATAACAAAAACATATAGAATGTTTTTAGGGGATAAATTATATATAATATAAATAATTGATTTAAAAGTAAACCACCTTTCTTAGTATTGAAATATCATTCAAAAAACATTTAATATTAACCCATAAAGATATTTCTTCAAAGGAAAATATGTTTTTCAAAAAAAAAACATTGATAAGGAAAATCCTTTTATAAAAATATCATTTTTAAATAAATATTATTCCTATTAACTTTTAAAATAATATTTAAAATAAGATAAACTCTTAAAATATTTTTTAATAGGAAAATTCACCTTAAATATACTGTAGAAAAACATATCCTTGATTTTATAATTTTTTTAAAATAAGAAAATATATACATGAAATTTTTGAAACAAAAATTTTAAAATAATGAGTCTAAAATGATTCCATTACAAAATTCCTTGAAAAAATAAAAATCCACCTATGAAAATACCCCATTCATGAAAGTAAAAAAAACTCCTCTCTCTCACAATACATAAAATAATCATAACTAAGTTATATATGTGTATGTCTAGGAAATAAACCCTAGTAGAACTTATATATATTATATCCCACTAAACTAATGTCTTCTTATATATTAAACTTCATTCACAATGCATTAATTAAAAATAATGTTCATAATTAATTAATTGTAAGAATAAAGGGGACGTGTTCAGGAAACCTTTGTATTTTACAAGTAAAATATATAATAAAATGGTATTTATATATATGTTTACATAATATAAAATTTATGATTTTAATATCTATCAATTTCTCTACACTACATCTTGTATATCACATCATTTTACTTTCTAAAATATTATCATATGTAAGAATGAAAATACATGAAAACTACACTCGAGATCCCTAAAAGATATTTTATAGGACTATATTTGATTTTACCCATAAAAAATCACTAAAACTCCAAACATGAAACAATATTACTGGTTAATCTCATATTGGATTATAGAATATGTTAAGGACTACAATAATTGCAATCATATTTGATAAAAAATATTTGTAAATTTGGTTTTCCTTACATGTGTTGTTTTCTACACCTTAGATCTTCTTTATGAAAAAAAAATCCATGGGGTGATTCATTGAGTTTGATTTTCTTAATAAGAGTTATATAATATATATATATCATAACTATTTATTATAAGGGAATAAAATTATATAATTCAACATTATTTTAAATGAATAGTGTGTTCATTGCATGAACTCAATAAAATCAACCTTTACGCAGTCTCTATCCCTGACCCTTATGTAGATGTAGTGAAGAACCATTTTATATACAAAGGAAACAACCTCACATGAACTATAATCTTGGTTCTACCCTTACATGAGATATAGGAGTAAAATTACATAGATTTCAAATCTACTAAATGACCTTTAAAATAGAAAGAAACTAGGTATCTACCCTTACACGAGCTGTACAATATCTATTACTTGATATATGATTTGGGACCCTTATGTAAGCCTATAAATTACCATTATCAAACTGTAAAATATGAATTCTTACCCTTACATGATTCATACACTGCTGTTACGCTATTATTATATTACCTTTATTTTAATTAGAGGCAGGGAACCTACACTTATGTAAACCAGGAGATATCAAATTGACCATACATGAACTCATTCCTACCTTTACATTGGTTTTCATGTTATAATATTACATATACACAATGTATATTTTCATTCTTATGTAATTTCCCCTTTACATAGAATATAATTCTAATTAATAAATTTTATAAATTCAATCTTATACACTATATTTTGAATTTTATAAAATATTAAAACTCATAATATATTAACCCAGTATTAATATATTTTCTATATTGTTGCATGTTTATTTATATAATATATTTCTTATATAACTTTAAAAAAATTATTAATTTATTATGCTTATCATAATAATTATTACATTACTACTAGAATTTATATTTATCATTTTTAGCGTCACACATCAAATAATTGCAAGTTAATAATTAAATATATAAACATTAAACTATTTATTATCATTAAAAAATAAAAAATGTTAAAAGTTTAAATTTTTAAATTCAAACATATAAAAATTAATATTTAATAAACATCAATTTCTCATAATATTTCATAGATATTAAATAAAGTATAAATATGGTTAAAGAAGTATTTTCGTGACACAAATGAATAAAATCAAAATAAAAACATTTTTACTTAAATTTAATTCCCTCAAAATGTTAAAATAGAAAAATATAAATTTCATTCAAAAAATTCCATTAATTATTAAAAATAACTTATATTTTAATTAAAATTTTGTAAAAAAGATTAATACAACTTCAATAAATCTCGTTATTCAGCTTTATAAACATCTATGCAGAATTATAAAAAATATATAACCATATTTAATCAAATTATTATATATTTAATAAAAATAAAATATTTAATCATATCTTCATAAAGTTATATATAAATATCAATATATATCCATATATATAAGTTAACTATACATTTATAAAACATAAAATAATAAAAATCATGTTAAGAAAATATATCTAATCATAAAATCTAAAAAATATATTATAAAGAGAACATAATAATATCTATTATTTGGGGCATTAAATAAATATATACTCATTTTAAAATAGTTATTTCTTGAATAAACACAAATTAAAACTATTAATATTAATAAAACATAAATCATACATGTTTTGGAAATTACCTAGGTTGTCACATTGTCTAGATAATTTTTTTGGTATAATTTAATTTAGTAAATGGTTTCAAAAAAATTATTTAAAATTTAATTCTATTTAATACATCTCGTGGTGTAACATTTTACACCGTTAAAAACAAATTTCACAATTTTAAATATATCTTACATAGAATAAGAGAAATAATATTAATTTCAAATATAGAAACATTATACCAAGTTTCAGTTTTATATTCCATTGTTTTATTTCCCCAAAAATATTAATAATATTCTATAAAATATACTAAAAAATTTCTTTTCAAAATAACAAAATATTATGTTATAATTATACCTCTATCATTATATCCCTCAATAATCATTGTTTTAGTGTTTCAAAAGGGAAATGGTCCTTGTAATATGACAATGTTTCATTTAATTTTAAAAATCCTTCACTTCTTTTGTACAAATAAAATTTTTATAAATTTTATTGTATTAATGAATAACATTATTTAGTAATAAAAATTAATATTTATAATATATAATTTCAAAAAATCTAAATGAACGTATTTTTATTGAATATCCTAATATATTAATTTTTGAAATTTTCAAATTTTGGTATTTCAAAAATATTTGACAATAATCCAAAAAGGTAAAAGGGTTAAAAATGTTTGTGTGTCTGTTCTGCACAAGGGTTCACTCTTCTGTATCTATTCAAAAATAATTATTTTCTTTATATTCTGATGATAATGTGAAATATAAATAAATTTAATGATTATACCTCCCTTGTTAGGAAATATGAGATAGTTGTGAACTTGAAATATAATTATAAAAATTCCATTACCTATATAAATTCCAATGTATAATGGAGGTGTTAGATATGTTATATAATTATGTATAGGAAATTTACACTTTGGTGAAGGTTTAAAAATGGCATGATATAAACTATCCAATAGTGATTGCGTGTATTTCATCGGGAAGGTATGGAATGGCCATTTAAGATCTTCCTTCTACTTTAAAACTATTGATTAATTTGGTAAAACATATAATGTTCTTAAAATAACTATAACATGATAAATTTTATCTTCTTAACTGAGAAAAGAACAATTAATATTTGTTCTTTATTATGATTTCCCAGATATTGATAAATATAATAATTATAAAGGAATATTATAATTAATTTATCCTTTAAAATTATTCTTCATAAAATATCATTTAGATTCTTCCTAAATTTAGAATAATAACATCCTAGAAAAACTCTCCCATAATTAGGAAAACAAGGATCTCTAGAACTCTTCTTAAAAAAATATCCTTAATTATCTAAAATATCATCTCTAAATCCATAGAAACATAAACTATCATGAGGGAATAACATCATAACATAAACATTTATCTAATACTTGGTTCTGTTTCAAACTATGACACCCTATGACTCAAAAATCTAGATCTGGTGTTAAATAAAATCATTATATACTAGATTTGATACAACAAATAAGATAACCAAACATAACAAATATATTTACAAAATAATTAATCCTCTTTGTGTTACAACACTCCCAATACCATTTTAGGTTAATAACATTAGATAATCAGGAAACATTTTTTATATTAATCCATATATTTTTTCATTAAAAATGCATATTTTCATGTATAAAACTCTCTAAAAGATACATCTGAACCACACCGAGTTAGACCTAACACAAAGAAAAAATTATCTCATTCATCCATATCCCTATGAACAACATTTTAAAACATAGGGTGAGAAAAAAAAAATCCTAGTAAGGGTTTTTGAGATAATTAGGTCTTGTTCATCCTTCTAAAAAATGACAGAAAATACTTTGAATTATGTCATTTCTTTAAATACCAAAATTTAAACTTTTATAAAAACATTTCCTTAAATGTGAAATCACATTGTCACCCAAAAGGGGTTCTTAATACAGTTTCCTAAACTTTTATTAATATATATTGATAGTTTTGAGACTTCCTTTTTGTAGCCATTAAGATATTAAAACCTTCTTTTCTTGAAAACAGAAACATTTTAATTTGAAGAACATGAATATTTATTAAAGTAATAAACATTTTTCCTTGAAAGTATCAGAATTACATCTTTATCAATATAAATTTATTTTAATAAAATCCAATGATTTTCAATGAAACTTATTACAAGCATATAAAAGATTAATAACACCTGAGGGATCTAAATTTATCATCATAATGGAATCCACCAACTAAATAATTTTAAATTTCTCTTAGGAGTAACTTTAAATTAGTTAAATTAATCATATCTTAAGAGTTACTAAACTTTATTGTCTCTTAATAGTTTATTTACTTTTTCATCACTACCCAATTCATTGGTGGGCTTTAATGGTCCTAGCCATCATATAGGGGACAAATTCCCTTAAGTAATTGGTTCCACTCATCATTCCCCAATTTCATCAATAATTTAAAATTATAATCTCTTATAATAAAAAATATTAACTTTCACTTTTACACATATCTGGAAATAAAAAAATTGACAACATTTATATTTCATCATAAAACACATAAAATCACCCATAAAAAAGTGTGTGTTGAAATAAATATATGTAAGGAAATTATCTCAATATAATCATTCCTTTTTATGGAAACTCATTTAATTTTTTTTAAAATACATATATAATATCATTTAAAATCAATTCACATGAATAAAATCATTGCAGTAACAACATGGAACTATGATGAAAACATAAATAATATTTTCATGGAAGAAAAAAATTGAAACAAAAAATAATGGCTTCAAAAATAAACTGCCATTGTCTTATTGATATCTATTTAAAACAATTATATTTAAACTTACCTATAAATATGGTTTCAACAAACAAAATATGGATTTAATAAATAAAAACCCCAGTTAGATAATCCTTCTATAAAACATTATTTTCTAAATGAATATTATTCCTCTTACCATCCAAAATTAGAGTTAAAACTTCATAAACACTAAAAACATTTTCATAAAAAGAAATTTAATTTCAAATATATTTTTGAAAAAATATCTTTTATTTTATAGATTTATTTCAAATAAGTATATAAATACATTAAAAAATTAACACAAAAAGCTTAAAAATAATTTTAAATGGTTCCCTTACCAGATTCCTTACAACAACTTGAATTTATCCTATAAATATTCCCCTCTCCTGAAGAAATAATCCTTATCTCTATCACCATCCTTCCAATAATTAAACAAAGTCATGTATGTGTATTTCATGGGAATAAAACCATGTATATATTATATATATCATCGCTAACTAAACCAAGGGATCCTTATTTTTCAAAACACAATTCATGAATCCTTAATTAAATATAAGGTTTAGAATTAATTATAAATAAGAATGAATGGGAATTGTTTATGAATCCTTTATCTTTAATGATTATAATATATTGTAAAATATTATTTATGATGATTTCTATATAAATCAATTTTTACAATTAATATCCTTCACTTTATCTACAATGCATTGTGTATATAAAAATATTACCAACTAGAGGCCTGAATATAAATGATAAAATCAACCAAGATCATGCAAATATATTGTCCACAATGATATTTTCTTTTTCCCATATAAAAATCTATAAAACTAAAAACAGGGATCTTTCATGGTTCTCAATATCCTCTTACCTCATAGAATATACTGATGACTGTTACAATTTAATGGATATTTGATAAAAGCAACTTAGTAAAGCTGTTTTCTTCCCTCTTTTCTGTTCTACATATTCGATCTTATGCATAAATAAAATCCACATGTTGATCCAATGCGTATTATTTTATTGGAAGGAGGTATATAATATATATACTATAACTATTCTATGTGAGGTAAGAATATGGTGGAAGTCACTATCATTAAAAAAAATAGTGCATCGCCTAACCAATATGAAATGATCCTTTATGTAGTTTTTATTTTTAACCCTTACGTATATTTTGTGAAAACCCATTATGTATTTAATGGAAACACCCACTCCCAAACTAGGGTCTATGTTCTACCCCTATGCAAGATGAAGGAGTGTCCTTACATATCTTCCAAATCCACTAAATTGCATTTCTGTGAGAAAGAAACAGGGTATCTACTCTTATGCGAGCTGTAAATTCACCTTTACGTGATCCAAGAGTTGGTATCCCTACATGAGACTACTTATTATCCTTACATATCTTTTATATTCGATATTGTTACAATTTTACATGACATACACTTCATGTAGATGATTATAAAATCATAATTACATTAATTTGAGGTCATATACCTGCCTTAAAATGAACTAGATGATGTCGACTAACCCTTAAACAAACTCTTTCCTAACATTACATTATTTTTATTTTATAATATTACCTATACACATAATATATCTTCATATATATGTGATTTCACCTCTACACGGAATGTAATCTTAACTATTAAATTTTTTAAATTGAAACATATACACTATAATTATAATTTTATAAAATACCAAAACTCATAATTTATTAACTCATTATTAACATATTTTCTATATTAAAACATATTTATTAATATATTACATTTCATCTATAGATTAAAAAAAATTTAATTTATTTTCATTATCATTATCATTATTAAATTACAATTAACATTTACCTTTATAATTATTTATCATCATACATAAAATAATTTCTAGTTGATAATTAATTTTATAAACACTCTTATGTATAATATCCTTCAAAAATAAATTCAAAAATTGTTAATTTGAATATTTTTAAATTAAAAAATATATATATTCATATTTAATAAACATATATTTTCACGTTATTTCTTTTATAATAAAGAAAATTCAAAAGTAGTTCAAGTAAAGTATTCCTGACACAAATGTTTAAAATAAAAACACAATCATTTATATTTTAATACAATTATTTCAAAAAATTAAAACTAAAAAATAAAAATTCCTTACAAAAAAGTAATTTTATGTGATTAGAATTCACTTAACCTTTAATTAAACATTTACTAAAATTTATGAAACAACTTCAAGAAGGATTACTATTTACCTTGATAAACACCTATATAAAATTATCGAAAATATCCCACCATATTTAATCAACTCCATCTATATTTAATAAAGATAAAATATTTAGTCATATATGTATGAAATTTTATAGAAATATCAATATATATCCATATATTTCTCTTAAATACCGATTTAAAAAATATCCAACAATTTAAATCATGTTAAGAAAACATATCAAACCATTAAATAAAATATTTTTAGACAAAGTAAACATAATAATATCTACTATTTGGGGCATGAAATATACATATATAAATTTTAAAATAAACAAACATAATTTAAAAATATAATTATTTACAAAAAAAAATTGTTATATTATGAAAATTACCTGATTTTTTCCATTCTCTTAATAAACATTTTTACAATATATTTTTATTAGGTAAAAAAATTAAACATTGTATTATTTAAAACTGAAATATGTGTACCAAATATTAGCATGTTCCATAAATTTATGTTATTATTCATCAATATAATCATCTAAACCACTCATAATATTATTTATCCCTATTTAAGTCATGATAACATTTTTAAGATAATAATTTTAACTTTTCGTCGCTTGTTCATGTGTGGGTATAGAATTTGGATAATTATCTAGTTGTATAAATTAAAATTTCATTAATTTTAATTAATATCACTTGATATTTATCACATTTATCCTTTTTTAGGAATATCATTATTCATTCATATATATTATCTCAATTAAAACAATTATAATTTTCTGGATCTTATATAAGTATAACGTTGACACCAATAAATTTGTTTCATATTTATTATGATATAAAAATTAATTTCTATAAATATAATAATATTTATATGATAATTTGATTATATTTTCAACTAATACACATTCCAAATATTTTGTAAATTTTTATTTCATATTTTTATCAAGATTATAACATCAAATATATGATATTCCTAAAAACTGCATTTTTTAAATATTCTCTATAGAAAAATATTAGTTAGAAAATTCTAAAAAATTACCAAAACCTAATATATATATGGAAATACCAAAAATTAATTCCATTTTATTTGATTCAAATTCTAAAATTTCAAATTTATCTTTAAAATAAATCCATATAATCTATGTAAAAATAATTTATTTAGAATATAATTTGTTATTTTCTCAAATGAAAACCCATATTCTTGTTTCATGCCATGGAAAAATTATATATAATACAATCATGATAGTAAATATCAATACAAAATACCATTTATTAAATATAAAATTATTAAATATTTCTTTAAGGACTTATTTTAATAAAATATGTTTAACCTTTAAATAAAACATATTTTATATCATGAAGTAAGCACAATAATTTAAAATTTATAATTGTTATCTCCTTAATTATATTAAATATTTTGAAATATGATTTGAAATGTGAATCTAATAGAGGCACAAGAATTCTTAATTTCAATATTTTTTTTATGTTTTGTGAGGTTACAAGGACTTTTGGGTATCTGGGGTTGAAAATTTAGAGTTTCGTAGAAAATAAAAAAGCATGGTTTAGGTGTATAGTTAGTGTTAACCATGTGATAACCACATGATATGGAGTTTTGACATCTAGTGTTTGTTTTCATGGTTTTAGAATGATGTTTCTACTTGTGTGAGTCACCAAGAAAACCATTCAATAGGATGGGTTTCGATGAAGTGGTTGTTACATGGCTTGAGAACTATTTTTGAAAACTTATGTCTTTTCCAATGAAACCTGGCGATTGTTTTTCAAGGTATAGTGGCTACCACATGGTTAGAATCCATTTTTTTCTAATCATGTGATAATATCAGAAAATCATAAAATATAAAAATATTTTTTTCCCCCTTTTAATTTTTAACATTAATCTTCTATTAATTTATCGTTGTCTCGAACTATCTCATCTAAGATTGTTTAGAGGACTCATCCCATGGCTCCATGGTGATATTTGATAATTTTGGGTGGATCTCATCAAAGAATGTTTCTTTCTCTCAATTTTATATCTTTCCCTAAATATATCATTGATCTATCATCCCCTTGTTTTTTTAAAGAATAATTGTCCTTTTATTATCATATTTATGGTTTTGGATAGATAATCGTGGATTATATTTATTGATATAAGATCATGAGGATCATATATCATCATTTCACATCACTAAATTTGAATGAAATGATGTTTTCATCATTCTTGAGGATGGTGTCTCTATCTTGTGGTCTATATATTATCATTCCTTATGTTCATATACAATTCCATTGGTTTTTATATAATAAATTTATTATGTGAAATATAAGAGATTTTATTTGATATTTGAAGACTATGTAAATGTTTCTTAAAAATTTTGTTGTAAATGAATTTTTTTTGATACACATGTTGTGTTTTTAAAATTTTATCCCAATTATATTTTGAAAAGGATATAGTTTTTTATGCATGAATGTAGTGTGTTACTTCTATAGAAAATATTTTCTAAAAAATTGTGCACTAAATGAATTTGATTTTAATTATAAAATTTCTATGATATGTGAGTTTTGTTTTTTGGGTGAAAATTAATTTTATTAGTTCATCAAGAATAACGTGGTGTGTGGGGAGAAACTATGAATATGTAAACCCTAGTGAATTTATGTATCACAATTGGAGGTTCATGTGATTCCATGTTTTAAGTGACCGAAGAAATTAATACATAAATATTACATATTTTTTATTAATATTTTATATATTTATCAAATAAAAATTCCTGATAATTATAAATATTTAGTGTCTTTGGAGATGGGAAACATAATCATCTTACATAAGTACAATATTTTTTATATATAACATGTTTATTTACATAATACACCCTTTTAGACTCATCATACATAAAACCCTTCTTCATAACCTGGGGAAAATTAGAACATATGAAAGGGTGGACTCAAATGTTTAGTAAGGGTAAAAATGGGAGATATAAATTAATGATCATATGTAAGAATATCATGAGAACTAGGGTATCAGAACATGTGACCACAAATATAAAATCATACCGAACAATCCATATATCATAATTATGAGTGTATTAAAAACAATATTATGACACATGTTTGGGAATCATCAAAAAATAAATCATGATCTGTGAGTTCAAATCATAATAATATAGACATTCCATAAGAGTGTTTCTGCATCATATTCATCAAAACATATCATATGTCATGGTAATCTACTGATTCCATTTTTTCATAAAATATTATGCATCACCACTTGTTTCCCATATCATAGTCGATCAGGAATCACCACATGTATCTCATATCATAGTGGATCAGGAAACCCTACCAATTTTATGTAATTCATCAAGCATATAAACTCATTTCCCATTATTGTTCTATAATATATAATTATTTACCAAAATTATTGGAGGTATATATAATTCCATTCCCACCGATCACATAATGAAAAATATATATAAATTCACCACAAGATAATAAAACATTCATAAATTCTTCATTTCATAACCTATGTAATGGATTGGAGTTTCATAAACATTCTATAATTTTATCATATCATATCATATCCCATGGAAAATAAATGTTTTTCATAAAAATAATATCATTTCTTCAATATATAACCCATGGAAAACAAATGGGTTTCATAAATATTTTATCATAACATTATTAACCCTTGGGAAAGAAACAGGTTTCATAATGATCTCATCATAAATTAATTAACCCATGGGAAATAAATGGATTACATACCTTCAAGATAATCATATTTCATTTGAAGAAAGTGGATAGTATAAAAACATCATAACCTTACATAATCATAACATCCTTAATGGATGTTGACATAGATGAAAATAAATTTTGAATATTATTCCAACCATTCATTAAAAA
This sequence comes from Viscum album, assembly GCA_963277665.1. Taxonomy (NCBI): domain Eukaryota; kingdom Viridiplantae; phylum Streptophyta; class Magnoliopsida; order Santalales; family Viscaceae; genus Viscum; species Viscum album. Next base: position 206,875,781 of record OY728123.1, read on the forward strand.
CATGAGAAAATATACTTTTATTTTGATACCATTTTAACATAAAATTCCTCGAATATGGAGAAAATTGTATTATTTTAAAATAACTATATAAAAATTTAAATTAATATGAATAAAAATAAGGTTTATTATGGTTGTAATTTCTATTCACACCATATACATTAAAAAAATATTTTCACTCTATTTTAAAAAGTCAAAAAAAAATTATTTGGAAAAACAATTAGAAAAATTTTCTTTTAAAACATTGTAAATAAATTCAAAGGCATTGAAAATGAAAAATTTCAATCATTTAAAGTATATTTGAAAACTTTCATAAAATAATTCTGAATATTATGTACATGTAAGAAAAACAATTTACCAAAGTGAAAATAAATTTGAAATTTATTTAAAAATAATTTCTCAATCAATTTAAGTGCCAAAAGAATGAAAATTTTCACTATTACTTGAAAATTACATGAATACATAGAGTATAAAGAAATATATGATGTCTAATGTATAATAACCATATAATTTATCTCAATGAAAATTTAGTATAGACAATCCTAAAGAAAAAATGATATTTTAACATAAACTCTTACTACTTTGAAAATTTTTGAATCATAACCCCTGTGAAATAAATAACTCCAAATGAAACGTTGAATACCATTAATATAAATGGATTAATGAAATATAATATTAAATACACATTATATACACCTCTTAATCATAAATATATGCATTACATCAAACATGCCTCAACAAAACAATACTGAGAAGAAGAACGCTTACCTTAAGTCATGTTTTCCTCCGTACACATTCAAAACTAGGGTATAATAAATATATATTTATCATGCATATATTATATAACAATAATAATATTTAAAAACCCATATATTATATATTTATAACATATTATCATCCTCTTATTAATAATTCTTTAATTAAAACATCATTTTAAGTGATAACTACTTCGTTTTTCATGAATATTTCAGTTTAAAAATAACATTCCTTATAATTTGATCATATTTTCATCATATAAATAATTTCAATAATTTAATGATTATAATATGTAAATATTTTGTACACTTTCATAACTATTAATATAATGTGGGGATGAAAATTTAATTATTTCACTTCGTGGTGATGGTAGTCCATACATACTAATGAGTTATGTTTCCACATTTAGGTGGATAGAATTAAAGAAAATAAAATAATAATTAAAATATAAAAAAAAATATTATAAATAACATATATATTTACTAAATACATCATTATAATCATCATTGTGATAATGATATAAAAAATGTAATGTATAGCTTCATAGAGGTGGTAGTCCACATATATGCACGAGGGGTGTCTTCTTTTCCCATTGGTTGGGAAAAAGGTGGATAATATTCGTTATGTAATCGTAACAAAAATTTATTATATTTAATATACTAAATTACATATGTTATAGTGTATACCATAGAGTAAGATGAGGATGAAAATGGAATAATATTTAAAGTACTTGGTTAAGAGTGAAACCTCTTTATTGAGAAACCTCCTTTAGCTTACACCTTAATCCATGAAAAGGATGTTGTTTTTTAAATGAAAAATATATATGAAATGGTTAAGTAATATATTATTTCATTAGGGTAGGTTGTTTCTAACATATAATTCTAAAACATTATGTATAAGGTTGAAGCGTAGGTTCCCTTTTATATGTTAGGGGAATAGCACTCTACGAATTACCTAAAGTATTAATTTAATATAAATTAATTTTAATGTTAATTTGGTACCATATTGATATATTTATAATATATTATGAGTATGAGTCTAAATAATACCATATGACCGAATTTATACAAGTTTAGGTTATTTTTTAACATGTATCTCTTAGTTTTAACGAATTTTAACCCATTTAATGATTACAATGAGATAAAATATTTTAAATCATTAGGGGTCATAAAAGTAGCAATAAAAGGAAAAATTACCCATAAGGGGAAATTTATTGATATAATATATCATATCTCACTCACTTTTCTAATGATAATATTTTTATTAATTTTAAAACATTTAATAAAATATTATTTAACATAATATGTCATTAAATTAACTCTCAAGACTATTCACATAGATTTTCATTAAATACAACAATATATAAATGGAATTATAATATAAAATTTTAACACATCACTAATACGTTATAATTATATAAAAAATCATGTATAATAATAAACATCAAAATTGAATTAATTTTAAAATTTTTTTAAATTACTTATATGATTTTTCTATTACATGAAAAAAATGTTGATGTTCCATAAACATTTAAGGTAATTATTCGATATCTAAAAATTAAAAAAATTACCGTGAAAAAAATAATTATTATTTCAAAAAAATTATAACCAAACCTAACCACTTTCAATCCACATGAAAAATATTAGAGATATTAAAACAAATAGTGTGACATTTTGTATTTATTAATTTATTTAAATAATATAAAGTATATATTAAAAGAAAAATTGTACCAAGTTTCTAAATTTCCAAAACATGGTTGATAATGGAAAAACTCCATTCATCCAATTGTATAAAGTAAAGTGTTAGAGATATTTCAAATCCTTATCCCAAATTTTTAACCCAATTTTACATGTTTTATCCTTACTAAGGTGACAAATATTAACCACATTTACTATTCAGTACGACTAAAAATAAAAGAAAATTATTTTCCATTTTGTAGGATTATAATTCAAAATATGTAATCCATTTTATCAAATTAAATCCATATAATTGGTATAAATTACATATAATCAAAAATTTTAAGATCTAGTTAGATAAGTCCATAACATTATTTAAAAAGGTAACATATAATAGTGTTAAGCATTACAACGGGTTTTACAATTGTGGGAGTGGGTCACACCCCATGTGTCCACATAAAACAATTAATAATAATGTATTAGACTCCTAAGAGACCTTATTGATCACAAATCCATAATATCAATCTTTTATAAGGAATCCACAACATTATTTTCATCCTTAAAAACATTTGAAACCAAAATATTGAGATAGCTAATGTCCCGAAGACACTTAATCTAATATGGGAGCACATTATATGGGATATTCCTAGTTCTTTCACTTGATAAATCAATAATAAATGTTGAGTCCAACTCAATCCGCATATAATACCATTGGGGATATAAAACATGATTGGAATCTTTAATTATACCATAGATTTCATCCTCATACAAAATACTTGTCCCAATATAGTTTGAGAAGTATCCCTTCACAAGAACATGATGAGTGCAAAAAATAACTCCACACCTAGAAGGTCCCGAATCACTATAGTATACTCCATTAACATTTACCTTGGTCCATGTAAGTATCATAGGGATCCACCATATATATTTTATCTCTAACAGCCGTCATTCCTTATCATGCACACTAAGAAATTGAAGTATGTTGAGATCAGAAAAGGAATTATCTTCTAAACAAATTTGAATTTTGAAGGTATAAAAACCATATTAGTGAATGTAATTTAGGAATTTAATAGTATATTTGTTCACTATATCAAATATTAGTGAATTTCAATCTCCAAAAATGTATTCAATTACAGCTATACATGATAGTAGTAGTAGGTCTCCAATCTGTTCACCACAACCAACTGCAACAGTGGAAACCAGAAGGTATTCAATATACCATTTCCTTAATATCATGATTCAAAAAATCATATAAATTAATACCATAATTTTGATATTAAGTCACATGTTAAGAATATTTGTTGAATTATTTTGTCCTCCATTTTTTATATAGGACAGTCTGAGGCTATCTAGAATCTAAATCACTGTATTTAATCATTAGTGGGTAGTATTCCTTTAAATTTTTCCAAAAAACTATTTCCATGATGGATTAATAAATGGAACTATAAATTTGGATATATAGTTAGGGGTGTAAGTGCCACACCCAGGTTTATAACATTCACTTCTTTCCAGTTCGGATTGGGTTCTTGGTCATTTTCTCGGGATCCTAGTGTGACAGGTTTGAAATATTCGGGCATTATATCTCTTCTATTTAAGGAAATTATTTCCCCAAAAGTTCCCACTTGAAATTTGATACAAAAAATCAATTTTTAAGTTGACATAATTGGGCGCATGATTAGGACGCATGGTTTTCTAAACCATGCTTCCAAACCATGCACAGTATCCAGCACATAAAATATTTTATGTAATTCCAATTTTTCCCTTCCACACAAAACACTAGAGCGGCTCTTTATTCCTATATGTAACCATTAAATCCATGGAAGGATCCCAAGCTTCCCTAAGATCATTTGGAACCCAATTTTGAAGGGGTTTTTGGTAGTGTAACTTCAATATTTCTTTAATTAAGTGAATTCATTCCTCATTTCTTCCATTTCCTTATGGTTTCATCCCTCTTTCTTGAGGTTCCAAATATCCAGAAAATGTGGCTTCATACCTATGTTTTATTTTTGTGTTTATTGGTTCAATATTATTATTTAGGATTTATTTTCTTTCACGTGTGGTGTGGCGATGGTGTGGTTGAATTTTCACACAACCATTTTGGATTTTGGAATTTATAGTGGGTGATTTCATGTTTAAGCATTATTTTATGAGTTATATTTTCTTTATATACTTGAATATAATGTTCCTAATATGTTTTTTGTGGTGAGAAAACAATTTTTAGGTAATTTGTTAAGATTTTAATTTTAATGTTTAATTTTTGCTTGAATGTGTGTGTTTTTCATGTGTAACTCTTGTGGTATCTTTTAGAGTCATTTTATAACATATGAAAGTTGTTTATTAAATGTTTCTAGGGAATAAAATTATGTTTTGGTTTGGTATTGGTGTGAATTTGGCCTTGAGAGAGGGGTCTCTAATGGATTTTGTGTGAGAAACCATGCTATACTAGTTAGAGTTGTTTTATAAAAATCTCAAATGGTTTATTGAGTGACACAAAGAGTGAAAAGGATGTTTAGGTACTTTTTTGGTGCGTTTATATTCTAAAAATAGTTTTTTTAAATATAATGTGATGATTTGTGATTTAAAAAAATTTATAATGTTTTATTAATTTTTGGAATGATTTATTAAATTGTAATAAATGTGTGAGACATGTTTTGCGTTGTTTTGGTGTGAGTATGGTGTTAAAATGAATTTAAAGGTGAAAAGGTAATTATGTGACTTGTTTTTTTTGTGTGTATATTTTTTAATGGGGATATTTATGTGCAATTTTCATTTTATAACATGTGGAGATTGATTGAGCACAAAGATGGAAACTCAAGTATCTAGGTGGGAGGACTTGGATTAGTATGCTACTGATGTAATAGGGGTTCCATCCCTATTTCACTGAGAATGTTTGATGATGACAACACTAAATAATCTATGATGATTTTGGGGACCAATATGATATTTAGGTTTCTCCTCTTAAGGGATCATAAAGAGAAGGTTGTTGATTATGGATACTTTTTCACCAAGATATAATGTTTCTAGAGCCCCAGAATTAGCTAGTTCCTAGGGGTATTCACGTGAATAGTTATAATTGGATATATTGTACATACTATCGGAATATGGTGGGTTTGGTTTGTAAATTTTTTACCATGTGTGTTTTATTTATAAGTGTTCATTATTTAAATTTTCCCTCTTGAAAACGTTTTTCATTTAAGGCAGGATCGTTTAGAATTTGTTACAAGTATTTCTTATTTCTAAAAACATTAAAAAAATTGTCTTAAAATGTTTATCACAATGAATATATTTTCTAGAATCCTAGTTGGATTAGGTTCACACTCCACCTACACCCATGTGTGTAAGTATATTTGGTAATGTTTTACATAGGTATGGGTAATGTTTTTGGAAACGGTGGTCTGGGTTCCTAGCTGTCTCTTAGTGAGGTGTTATGAAGATGGCATGAGGGTGATACCCCCTTGTGATGTAGTGGTTCTTGGGATATAAATAATTCTACTTCTTGTTGTGACCCTTTTAAATTATGGTCTTAAATCATGAATTTCAATTTGGAATTTTTCTAAGACTTGTTTGGTATAAATTTTAGTTATCATTTTATTAAATGTTTTTGGGTTGTTTCGTGAATATAAATTAGGGTAAATCATTACCAACCTTTGTTTTTGATGCCCGGGAACTTTTTATATATCATGGGGATAGGGAACTACTTTCTTTCCTTTCCATGGACTGAGTCGGTCACCGATTTGGATGGTGACCAGATCGGGTTCATGAAAAATTGGTATCAGAGGAGGATCACTCTTTTTGGGTCATGTTATTTGCAGAAGAGTTTCGGTAAACTAAAACTAGGATTTTCAGAACTCAATTTTTTGGTTATGAGTAAGGTGCCTATACAATGCACAACATGGTGGGACCTGAGTTACTAGGAGAATTATGGTTCTATCTAAGTCTTTTAGTCCTTGTGGTTGCTTGTTTTTTGGGAAATTAAATGGGGGTTGGGTCAACAGTCCCAGTGAGATAGTAAGGCCAAGGAATCCATTTGGAGCTAAGGATATGATTCAAGAAAAACATCTATGATGTTGGTGTAATTAGAGTATGGACACCAACCTTATATCCCAGCCACTCATCGATACTAATTTCTCTCTTTTGATAAGTATATTGTGTCTCTTTGAGGTTTGGAAATCATTTTTAAAATCCATTATTATCGAATTATAAATATATGGTTTTACTGTAAAAATGACTTGGTTTTAAGAAAAGTGAATGTTTATAAAATAATGCTCTAGTTAAGCAGAAATGGTTTGATTTCTGAAAAAGTGGAAATCAAAATTTATAAGTGTTTTGAAATGGGATGAGATATTTTTAAATTAATATGTATAACATGAAAGTGAGTTTTTGTTTGAATGGTTGGTGATCTACTGAAAATGATTGTAATATTTGAATTGGGTTTTGATTTTTTGGCTAGAGGTTTTGAGAAAAAGGAAGTCTCATTCGAATGTTTTTGTTTTTAAAAGTAGAATGAATTTTTTTAACCTTTGGTATTTTTGTGAGGGACCACATGCATGGGTTTACTTGAGAAGATGGGTGATTAATGGTACAAATAGATGAGTGATGGGATGGATATGTGGAGGTTTCCTGGTGTTGCATTGAAACATTCATGTGTGAGGCCCATGGGATACAATTAATGAATATACTAACCAAAAACCCTATTTAATTTCAATTAAATGCTTTCTAAGAAGAATAGGATATTCTGAAAACTATTGTTTTGATGGTTTCCTTTATATGCTTCTGGTATAGTTGTTGTTGGAAATTTTTAGTTCTGAACCCCTCTTGTTTGAAAGGTGTTTTTTGTTTGTGTTTCAATGGTATGTTAGGTTGAAGTGTTGGTTAGTTATATTTTATGAGAAATGTTTTGGGAAGAATTTACGGTGGTTCCCCTCTTGAGTTTGGTTCTAGTTGTGGTATTCTTAGACTTATGGACCAGATTGGTTAGGTCCTTTGGTATTCATGTTGGCTAAGGTACACCTTCGTAAACAATTAATGAATGACTTAAGTGTGGCTATAAATTATTAATCATTGTCATGTCCTCCATATGATCAAAGTAAAGACTCTCTTCTTAGGTTTCAGGGTTGATTTTACCTCTCTTATTTTTTATATTACATAGATCATCTCGCAGTGGATGAATGGATGAGGAAGGAGTTGAATGGAGTCACGGTTTCTTGATTTTCATGAATCATCAAAGGTAAAGATTGATATTATTGGGTATATAGGTTTTATTTGGAAGTTGTGATTAGAAATTCCACAGAGGTATATGAAAGAAGTCAGGGGTTTTTGATGCAATATGTTGTCTTAAAGGGCCTCTGGGTCTTTCAGTAGTATCTTTGGAGAAAGGATTCATGTTAGGCCACTAGTGTGGAAAATCTCACCATTCGAGGTTGTTATGGTTTCTCTTAGTAATCTCATGATTATTGGGACTAAATTCTATGTCCCACTCTATGTAATATCTATACCAGTAGATAGGGTCTTGTTAGGGGAATTTTTTTTCCTTCAAGGGAAAAGGTGGTTGTGGTGGAATGTTTTGAGGGCTTCTACTTAAACAAAAGTGTGTCTTCCTCTGAGAATTATTTAAATTCTCTATCCTGAATAATGTTTTATTTCTTCTGTTCTTTCTTCTACTATTTCTTTTTTGACGTGAGAGGGGAAATGTGTGTGCATGTTCGAGGACCCTATCTTGGTGAAGGTTTCATGTTAGAGTAATGTGAGTTTCAGAGTGTGTTATGTCCGGGTGGTTTTGTTTGAGAAGTGATGTGGTTTGTTGTGGAACGAAAAGAAGAAGTTGTGTTCGGGGTCTTTTAGCACCTAACTGTGAGGTAAGAGATGTTTTAATCATTTTATCTCCTGCCATAGGTCCTGGATTGAAGATGTCTTGTAGTCCGGAAACCACATGGGTTTAAGGGATCATACTTTGTCTTCTGTCTCTAGTGTGGTAGGTGGGAAAGGTTTGAGGTTTCAATGTATTTATATCATTTCAAGTGGTTCTGTGTGGTGGATAGGGATATGGGGAACATATTTCTTGAGTTTGTTATCCGAGTCAGTGGAAGAGTCCCTCTTTTGTTATAGTGAGGTGATGTGATTTTTTTTCTCATACCCCAAGGGTTGAACCATTATGGGTGATATTATCTGTATGGTTATTCATTTATGGATAACCTTGTACAATCTTCTTGATCTTAGATTTGGTTGGACTCATCTGAGGATGGTAATATTCTTGGGAGTGTTTAACTGAATAGTGTCTTTAATGGTTTGTAGTTTCGTTAATCAGACCTCTTGTGATGGGAGAATAAGTTGTGCAGGGAGCACCCAAGTTAGCCCATGTTGGGTTTCTTTTCTCAGCCCATGTAAGTGGGTTAAAATGGTTGATTATTATGGTAGGGAGACCCACTATAGGTCTCATCCAATTTATTAAGGAGAAAATCTAATGTTATTATACCTCTTATAGTGGGGAGTCTGTTTGAACCTCCCCCTATTGGTGTTTTGGTTTTGTCTTAGGCGTTACTTTGTTTCTATGGTGGGGATTCCATTCGGGTCTCCCCGTATATGTAACTCCGTATTGTCCATAGTGCTGGATTAGCAGAAGGTAGTATAATTTGGGTCTATCTAACTAACAACTTCCTTTCTGGGTAAACGTTGGTATTTGTGCAAGCCCAATGTTTTTGTTGATGTAAGGTTGTGGTGACCTCGTTTGAATTCAAGGTCTATCTCAGGTAAATTGATAGAACTTCGTCTGGTAGTGGTTAATGAGTTTTTTTGGATGTGGTTCTTGTATGTTTTACCACTTCTCTAATGTACTTTATGTTTTTGTTGGTGAATGTATATTTTCCTTTGTTTGTCAACTGTAGGTGTTTTGGATTTTGGGGGTGGGTGACCTTTGGTGGGGGATTCTATCTTCATCTCTTAAGTTAGATCATAGACCTCTTTTCCTACTGGTAGTGTCCTTGTTCTCTTTTGTTGAGAACCACCCCCCCCCCCATTTTGAACATGGAAATGGTATCAGTTTTGTTTTTTTGTCTAGCCTTTTTGTGGGTTTATGGGGGAGAAAAGAGTTATAGTGGGGAGAATTGTAAAACCCAGTTTTTTAACATTCACTTAATTCCAGTTCAGGTCGGGTTCTTGGTTGTTTTCTCAGAATTCAGGTGTGATAGGTTTGAATTTTTGGGAATTATTTCTCTTCTGTAATTTTTTAACCTTCCCCCTAGGTTCCCCCTAACTCCCTCATTAATTTTGTAGAAAAAAAATAGTGGATAGAACTGGGTTTATGGTTTGTCCGCATGGTTTGGCCCCACTATTTTCTAAACCATGTATCCAAACTATGCACATTGTCCAACACATTGAATTTTTTTTTTGTAATTTCAATTTTTCCCTTTCAGAATTAACCCTAGGGAACAACTTTCTTCCCCCATTTTACCATTACAACCCTGGAAGGCTCCCAAACTCTTTCAATGTCATTCAAGACCCAATTTTGAAGGGGTTTTTGTGGTGTAACTTTAAGATTTCTTCAATTATGTGAATTCCTTCCTTATTTCTTCTATTTCAATGTGGTTTCTTCCCTCCTTCTTGATGTTATATATTTCCAGCAATTAGGGCTTCGTACTTAGGGTATATTTTTTATTTTTTTGGTTCAATATTCTATGTTAGGGTTTTTTTTCACTTATGGTGCGGTGGTAGTGTGGTATATGTTTCACACAACGATTTTGGATTTTGTAATCTAAGGTAGGTGATTATATGTGCAATAATTCATGGATTACTTATATTTTCTTGATATAGTTGTCTCAAATTGTACTCATTTGTTTTTTGTGGTGTGAACCCCATTTTGATGGAATTGGTTAAGCGTTTAATTTTAAATTTTTGTTTTTTCTTGAAAATGCAGGTTTTTCATGCGTAACTAATGTGTTATCATTTAAGGTCATTTTATAACATATGTAGGTTGTTTATTAAAAATGTATAAGGAAAAAAATTCTATTTTGGTTTGGTATTGGTGTGTATTTTTCATTGATAGATGGTTTTTTAATGGATTTTTGTTGGAAAACCTTGTTAAAATGTGTGGAGTTGTTTTAAAAAAATATCAAATGGTTATTGAGTTACACAAAGTGTACAAAAGATTTTTAGGTACTATTTTGATGGGTGTATGTTATAAAATGTGTTTTTTGAAAGATAAAGTGATTATTTGTGATGAAAAACGTTTTGAGAATGTTTTATAAATGGTTGGGAAGATTTAATAAATTTTGAGAAAGGTTTGATACATGTTTTTGGGTTGTTTTGGTGTGACTATGGTGTTAAAATTAATTTGGAGGTGAAAATGGAATTATGTTCCTTGTGTGTGAGATTGTTATTGTGTGTATATTCATTAAATTGAAATTTTATGTGAAATTGGTAATTTATAACATGTGGAACTTGATTGAGCACAAAGAGGGAAACCCAGGTATCTAGGTGGACAGACTAGGACTGGTCTTCTAGTGATCCAGTAGCGGTTTCTTCCATGTTTGATGATGAAAATACTAATAAAACAATGATTATTTTCAGGAAAACTAGGCCATTTGGGTTTCCCCTCCTAGTGTCTCATGTATGATAAGGTCATTGATTATAGATAATTTTGCACCGAGATATAATGTTCCTAGAGCCCCACAACTAGCTAGTTCTAAGGGGTGCTCCTGTGATGAGTGCTTATTGGAAATATTGTACTTACCATCTTCATATGGTAGGTTTTGTTGGTATAATTATAATCATGTGTGTTTTATTTATATTTTTTCATTTTTTAGAATTTTCCCCTTGAAAACGGTTTTCATTTAAAGTTGCATCTTTTGAAAATTGTGACTATAATTTCTTGTTTATAAAAACATGAAATATTTTTGTCTTAAAATGTTTATAACAAGGAATATTTTTGGTGGATCCCTATTGGGATTAGGCTCACTCCCTACTTACACCCTTGGGTGTAATTATACTTGTTAATGTTTTACGTCGGTATGGGAAATGTCTTTTGAAATAGCGGTTTGGGTTATTAGAGGTATCTTGTTATAGTGTTGTGGAGATAGTGTGGGGCTGATGCCCCCCATAATGTGTGGTGGATCATGGGATAGAGTTAGTTATCTATATTATTGTGTCCCATTTAAATTATGATCTTAAAAGTTGTGTATCAATTCATAATTTTGTTTCAGACTTTTTTTGTTTAAATTTATAGAATCCTTTTATTAAATGTTTTAGGTTCTTTCATGAATATAAATTTAGGTATATTGTTACCAACTTTTTTATGATACCTAGGCACTTGTACCATCTCGTGGGGATAGGGAATGTCCTTTAGGCCTTTCCCTGGACCTGGTCATGTTATGGTTCCAATGTTGAACAGATATGGATCGTTCCAATAAGAGGTTCCTTCACAGAAAGTTTTATAGAAATCTCCTGCATTGAAATGTCCATTCTTATTTGGATTCAAAATAAGGGATTCGCTATCCACAAAAAAATTCAATTTTTATTTAAAGATAGTTGTGAAGAAGGATAACTATATTATGACAGGGATTTATGTGAATGAAATACATGATGATTTGGTGGTGATTATTGGGAGGGGAAACCATGGTGTCTTCTATGATTTTTTTCAATCCTTTGAGTCCTCCAGCAATTTAATCTGGATTTCATGCAAACATCCCCATAGAACAGACCATTATTTCATTAAATTAATGCCTAATTTCATCCAAATGGAAGAGGTAATGTTCATAGATTCCCATTAAGAAACCATTCATCAAACATAATAGAAATAAAATCAATAAAAAATTGATTAACATTTGAATATTCCATGTAATTTTGGTGAGAAGTGTATCGTAGAAAATTCTAGGATCCTTGATCCAAAGATCCTCCAAATCCATGCTCTTAATAAAATCCTTCCATTCCATAGGTATGAGTTTCCATTCATGAATATATCTTTTTTAATGAAATTCATGAGCATGGATTGATGGTTCCAAATAGTATACCACAACAATATGTAGATGGGTTATGCATATTAAAATTTTGAGTTAATGATTAAGTTGACCATGAATACCCTCCTATACTGGTATCTAGATTTTCCTTCTCATTTATCCAACTATTTATTTATACTAAAAGAAATTATTTAAAGTTTGTATAATCTAACATTCCCCTTAAAAATAAATTTCCAAGTTAGGTTAAGGGTAAAGTCCCCTTTCCCACCCCATGGGTTCTTGTACTCATGTTCTTCCTTTCCAAAGAAACAACATCTTCAAAAGAAATGAAAGGATTTTTCTAGCTAATATATTTCCTACTAACCTCCTCATACTGAAAAAATGGCTTGAATAACAGATAGATTTTATTTATTGGAATCTCTAAAGAGTATTATATCATTAATATAGAGTAGATGAGAGGAAGTGTACATCCATTTACCTTACTTAATACATTTTAGAGACTAATATTAACATGACCCTTAACACATCTAATAATGTAATCTTTAAAAATGTAAAATAAGATACCTGAGAGAGGGTAACCTTTCCTAAAAACTCTAAAGAAATGGAAGAAACTGACATGTGATCTATTAATGATAATGAGGACCCTTTTCATTATAATAAAAACACTAATAAGATTGAAATAATTATTACATAAGACATATATTTTATAAACCATAAAAATAAAACTCCATTTCATTGTATCAAAAGCGTTAGAGATGTCAATTTTGAGACAAAAGTTCAGAGCCATTAATTTTTTTTCTTCATTATGATAACACTTTATGATGAAAAAAACATGTATTTTTTAATACCCATTCCCAGAACGAACAAAAATCGGTTTTTTTTGATTATTTCCCCAACCAATATTCACATCATGTTCATAATGTATTTGATAATAATTTTGGGAACTATGTTCCCAATTTCAGATGGCATGAAGTCTCTAATTCTTATGAAATTTTATTTCTTTGGTATCACGGTAATGAAATTGGAGTTGAGACCATATAGAATCAATTAATTATTGAAGAACTCCAATACATAATTTATTACTTAATCATGCAATATATCCCATTAAAACATAAAAATATTATTGGTGAATCTTTTTAGTCCAATAGTAATGAAATTGTTGAGAGAAAAGATATCTTCCTTTACCCCTCCTTAGATGAATCTAAGTTGAGGAATCATTTTAGATGATCATCAATGAATACTAGAATAGTATCAACCACTTTGTGTGAGTTATCATTCCTATAATCTAAGTAGATCCATTTTAAATAGTCAACAACTGCATTTTAAATTTCACTATAAGTGTTGGAGATACATCCACTCATACTTATGGAATTAATAACTCCATTGAATCTTTTCTCCTTTATATTTGTTAAAGGAGTTATGTGTTCCTATCACTATATTTTAACCTCTATCACTGATTTAGTTTATTTTCAACCAATCCATGATGGATAAAATCTCATCCAAATAAGCAAGTCATTTCAATTATTCCCTGGATAGAGTATTCCAATTCTTGTTTACATTTTGGTAGAAGGAAATTTTCTCTTCACCAACCATAATATCAACATAAACATTGTAGAAGGTTTTCTCACTTCACTACCATAATATTCCCCTGATTATTTTCATGTTTCCCACTAACCCTTAAAGGGGGATTCCATGTGAGAACATATTCCAAGCCTCCAAAATAATTTCCCAACATCTCGGTATAATAATCAAGACATTATAAATTTGAAAGGAAGAGGATATGACCTAAAAAAGGTGAATTATTTTTTCAATAATAATTTCATTATTTTAAGATTGAATTTTGGGGAGACTGAATCTATATATTCTAGTGCAAAAAATTATTCCATCATCTTAGACAATGAATCTATCATGATTTCCAGCCTACCTTCCATTCATGGTGTATCTACTCTAGGTGAACTATGATCCATAAATCATTACCTTAACAAGTTTTCATTTCTCAATTAATAAACATAATTCATGTGAGGAAATCCTACTGTAGTTAGAAAAAAAATCTCCCAACCTTGTAGTAGTATTGAAATCCATAACAACAACACATTTTTGGATCATGTTTTCATATATCATTTCCAACTCCCTCAAAAGCACTCTTCTCTGGATGTATAAAGTAAGGGAATAAATCTAGGTGATAGTGAAATCAGATTAAAACATGGAAAGGTCTAGTGAGAAACTATGAGGCCCATTGTTTTATAAAGATATTTTATGACATTCATGGTTATGAACCCATAAGTTGTCCATGTAACTGTTATGTAAATTCTAAGAGATACAATTTTATCCAAGGGATTCCCAATTAAAATACATTCACCATTAAAATAACATATTTGGTTTAGAAATTACAATTAAAGGTATTTTTTAGGACACAAAATAATTTCTAAGGGTTGTGATTGTCTGATAATTCCCAAGATCATGATATTTCGGTAAGAGGAGCCTCATTTCTTACATGATTTTCCTCTAGTTATGACCCTCACTGTTTTGGGAACTCTATAATTCCCTCCTTATTTTTTTATTTTCCTATATTTCTTACTCCCTTGGAAGTTTTGTATACCATTGTTATATTATTTAATATGGGAGAATTTCCCTCATCTTGAAGGTGTTCATCATACTACTAATATTCATTATAATCATTTCAAAAAGTTCCATTTAGTGGGTGATTTTATTCTTGTAATTCTCACTGTTAGTAGAAATATTTATAGAGATATCTCTTCTAGAAAATTCATAGGAGAACACCTATATGAAGGGGTATCCATTTGAGGTTTCTCCTTCATCTTATTATAGATATGGGTTACAACATTAGATTTATCCATAGAAGTTCTGTTAGTTACCCATTTTAGTGACATTGAAGTAACATCCATGTCATTTCTACCCTTTTCAACGCTGATTTTTTACTCCTTATCCGGTATTAATGGGTATATATTTTAGTTTATTCAATATCCTATTTATAGGGAGAGTTTATAGAAATATATTAAACCAACTCAATTATTTATGGTGCCCCTTCTTTTGTTATTGGAGAAACATCAAGTCCATTCTATCCCTTATTTTTACAGATTATTTATAATTCAAATTTTTTATCCTCTTATTATTTATAATAGTTTGTAGAATTGATGAAAATAAGTTCATTAATGTCTGATTTCCCTTCCACTATAACTATATTAAAATACATACCAGGTGTACTATGATTAGTTATAAGGATGGGTGACTCCACAAGGTCTATATTATGTCACCCATGTTGAGATCCTCATTTTCAATGTATTTTAATAATTGAGAATCCGTAGAAGGGGTATCATTATGTTGAATGTGAATAGATTTATTATCCACCTCTACATAAATAATTCTAATAAGAGAAGAAATTCTACAATCTAATTATTTAATCTTAGAATCAGGTGAGGTATCCTGTAAAATATTTTAAGGGGTAACAGACCCTACATGCTCAGTCACACATGCATCTTCCCTATTCAAACCCCAATAAGAGGACGGGTCATGAAATCCATTTAAAATGAGACCAAGGTTTAGGGTATTATCCTTCCATTCCCTTCTTCTATAGGTAGCATCATCATGCCCCCTTATATTAGAGAAAGTGCATATCTTGTCTCTATTACACTCAGGGGATATATAGAAAAATCGCCTACAATTCATGAAACAAATTGGCTTCCTATAATAGTGAATCTCAAATTTAATGATATCATACCTATTTTATAACAACAATTCTTTGACTATGGTGTATGATATGTCTACTTCCATCGTAACCCTTGAGTAATGTCCAAATATTGGGGTTTCATATTAATTTTCCATCATAATGGGGTTACCAATGCTCATTTATAATAATATTTCTATAGTATATCCCAATTTTCCTAAATATTGATGTTTCATGTTATGAAATCTATCGAGGATATTATTTTTTTAAATTAAATTTTTGGGTATTATATTCCACCCTCTTAAATAAATTTCACCCTCATAGCTTTTATCATAGCGATTAAATGTTAAATATTTGAGAATACATTGTTTGAAAACCCACATTATAAAAATAATTTAAAAAACTTCCTTTGAATATAAAAACTGGGAAATATAAATTTTACCAAAAATAACACATAATCAGGTAACCAAAGAAGGATAACATCAATGTGAAGTAAAACTATGGACATTTTAGAAAATAAAGAACAACCTAGTAATAAGATAGAGTGATATAGATAGTTATTCACCACAAAAAAACTAAATCAGCACAGGATAAATAAGACTATGGATTCATCAAAAATATAATAAAAAGAATAATTTCTTTTAACGATCCTTTTTACACATTTTAGGGGTTATTTACATGATTTCTTCGCATTTCATCCTTCAATTTTTCTTAAATTAATTTCTACTTCACCTCTTACTACAATAAATTAATATTCAAGATAAAATTATTTCTTGATTGAAGGAATAAAATTAACTTTTATTAAATCATAAGATATAAAAAATAATTTCAATCCATTCCTCCAATATCAAGATATTTTCTAAAACTAAAATTGTTTGCACAGTTTATCCAACATGGAAAAATATTTATATGATGAAAGAATACATTAATCTCTAAAACATAATAAAACCCTCATTTTAACATAAACAGTTCCAAAAATAGTTAACCATAATAATTTCTCCAAATAGGTATGACCAAATTCATAACCGAAACAATTTAGAAAGAGGGTCACAAAATTTATAAAATTAACTTAACTTTAGTTCGCAAACAACATAAAGTTGTTAATATTTTCAAATAATAAACACATGAATACCATGATCTTATATTCTATTCAAACATGATAATACATTCCCAAAACTACATTAATAACAATGAATACTCAATGAAAACATGAACTCGACCAAAAATTAACACCATTATAATTCTATAAATAATATCACATATTATCAAATAAATTTCATAAATTGAAAACATTTAGTAACTTCATAAAAGATATCATAAAAAACTGTTTCATCTAATCACTAATCAATTCCAAGGATTTCAATAATATCTAATTTACATTATCATTATAAATCATCTCTTTATCCCAATAAACATTATTATCTTGATATAAAACACATATTATGTGTTATTTTTCCATCAATCATGTGTTTTCCAAAAATATCACCTAATCATTAAATCAATATTCAAATTTATTAGTACCGTTAAATATATTCACACAAATCCTTAATACAAACTTCTATAAAAAATCCTTAGATGTTTTAAGATTCTTCAACTTTGATATAATTGATAAAACAAATCTACAACATAATTATTGAATCCTAATACACAAGAACTTAAATTATTAAACTAAAATGATTGGAATATCATAACACCTTATTCTCTCATAGAGATATCCTTATATTAGGGTATTAACTTGGATAATTTCCTAGTTTCCCACACATAATACATTGAAATATAAATTAAACTATAGGATTAAATTCATTTCCCTCCAACAAGATTTTCATTGTTCCTGAAAAATTATTTGTTTTTTAACCTTATTTTATACACATAAAACATATAATAATTCATTTGATACATTTACCAAGGTGATTCTTCCCATATGCATGACAGGTTAAAAGCTGAATCATCTTTCTTCCATGGTCTTCCTCAACTGAAAATCCATGAATTTCTGTTTTTTTTTTCATATTAGGTGTGTCAGAAAACTCAACCATGTTATGTTTGTTAATAATATAATGAGATAGATTATTTGGAATAATCACCCATTTTTCATTCCATCTACTATTTCATTTGTTTAATCATTAGGACAATCATTACATTCAATAGTAACTTGAATCCTCCTTTTTCTAGCCATTGAAGAAAACCAAAAAACATAGTGTGAGAAATAATAATCATAGTGAACAATAAAATAATTATGAAAAATAATTAATAGGATATCTAAATCATGACACATTATCTTCACAATAAGACACCTTAATTTTAACCTAAGTAATACAATGTAATTATCTATTAAAATACTTCATAATAGTCCATAAATAAAATGTGAATTAACTCAAGCATGTCCCCTAAATGTTTTTAGTAAGGTGAGTTGTTTTAGGAACTCTCATCATGCACTGATGAAGATCTGGTTAATACCCAATCCAAAAATTTCAAAGTTGTTACCCCTAGGTGAATCTCTACCATATCCATATACACATGTTGATATCTAGATAGTGATGTAATTTTAGGGAAAACAACACAGTCCCTGTTTTACTTAAACATCAAGATGTTATCCTATACTAAGTATTATACATAGGGTTTTAATTAAATTTTTCAAATACTAATCTCCAAAAAACTAAAATATTATATAATAACAACTAAAGTGGACCAATAAATTCATTAATAAATATTAAAACGTTTTAATGAATATTCTATATATCCCCCAAATAAACATGTTTAAGAAGCATAATGGTTTAGTGTATTTGAATACTTGATACCTAAAAATATTATTTAAGTAAAATAATAATCATATCTAATGTATTTATTTACATTATGTTCCCATATAGATTCATCATACTTATTTCCCTTCTTCATAACCTGGTAAAACATTAATACATAAGAAGGGGTGATATCAGATACCCAGTATGGGTAAAAATGTGAGATATCAATCAATGTCCATATGCATTAATATCATGGTCATAGGGTTATAAAAGCATGTTATTATCAATATAAAATCAAACCAATAAACTCACAGATAATAATCATGAGTTATAGTATAAAACATTAGTAGTCAAAATATTTGGATATAGTTAAATCAATCATGAACCATAAGATAAAATCATTATAATATCAAAATGTCATAAGAGTGTGAAGGAATATAAACCATATAAAATATCAAGGTTAACTATTGATATCATTATATCCTAGTGTATCAAGAATTTCCATTTTCACATATCATTGCGCCTCAGGCATCACCCGATGTTTCCCATAAAATAGTGAATTAGGCATCCGTACCCATTTACCATTGTGGATCGAGAACATAAACTCATTTACCATTATTATCTCATGTGATATAATTATTTTCCAAATGAATTATATGTTTATATAATTCTAGTACCACCCATCACATAATGAAAACTATATATTATAGTTCAACAAGATAATAAAACATTCAACAAATCATCGTATCATAACCAATGGAAATGAAATGGGTTTTATAAAATTTCAATAATTTCATCTTAGAATAACCTATGGAAAATAAGAATGTTTAATAAAAATTCCATCATTTAATCATAACATAACCCATGTAAATTATATTTTTTAAATAATGATTTAATCATAACATAATTAACCCATGGGAAAGAAATGAGTTGTATAAAGATCACATCATAACTTAATTAAGATACGGGAAATAAACTGGGTTCATAGAATCATCATCATCATAAATAATCTAAATAAATTCTACGATATCATGATATTATAACCCCAGTGAAGGATAATAATCCCTATGGTATGTTGACATAAATTAAAATACCTTTAAATGTCATTTGAACCTTTCCTTAATAATATGAGAAAATATAATTTTTTTAATAAAATTTTAAATACAAATTCACCGAATATTTAGAAAATTATTTTATTTGAAAATAACAATAGAAACTTGTAAATTACTCTTCATAGAAATATATCGGTCAAGAGTATTGGAAAATTCATTCATTTTGAATATATTAAAAAACATTCTTTTCACACATTTATAAAAATTCATAAAATGGATTATTCAGAAAATTTTATAAAAGATTCCTTTTCAAAAATTTGAAAATAATGTCAAATGTAGTAAAAATACAACTTAAAAAAATCCAATTATATTTAATTAATTTCATAAAATAGTTTTTGAAGAGTATATATGTGTAATAAAAATTTTGTTTACCAACGAGAAAATAAGGTTGACTTTTCTTTAGAAAAACATTTATCAATCATTTTATGTTATTAAGAGAGTAAAATGGTGTGATTACATTACAATTTTTAGGAATAGTCATATTAGATGAAAATATATTTAGTCGGAAGGTTAATATCCATATAATATTAGTTTATGGAAATTTATCATAGACAATCCTAAAAAAAAATGAGAATATAACATAAACCCTTATAACTTTGGTTAATTTTGAATCATAACCCCCACGAAGTAAATAAATTCAAATGAAACATTATATACAATGAAAATAAATTTACTCATTATTTTTAATACCAAATTGGTAGTATATACACCTCAAAACATAAATATGTTCATAACAGCAAACATTTCATAACAAAATAATATTGAGATGAAGAACCCCTACCTTAAGTATTATTTTGATTCATACACATTAAAACCTATTTTATACTAAATACATATTTATTATATATTTTTTACAAAACTATCCTCATATATATCATATTATATATGATTTACTGGTATTATCCGATCATTGGTTTATTAGTAATTATTTATTAAAATAACTATTATGAGTGATAACTTCTTCGTTTTTCATGCATGTTTCAGTTAAGATGTTTTAGTACTTATAATTTTATCATGGTTAAATAATATATAGATATTTAGTATTTTAATTATGATCATATTTAATCATTATATACACTTTTATAACAATTCATATAAAGCATTGATGAAAAATGAATTACATTACTTCGAGGAGATGGAAGCTCAATTTTATGCATGAGTGATGTTTCCACTTTTTGATGGATGTAAAGAAAGAAAATTAAAAAATAATTAAAGTTTTAAAAGGTATAATAATATCCTAAATATAATATATATTCATTAAATCCATAATTATAACCATCTTTGTAAAGTCGTGATGAAAAATGAAACATGCTACTTCATTGACATGGTAGGCTCCACGTATGTAGGATTGGTGTTTTATTTTCACATAGAATGGAAATGAGGTGGATAATGGTTTTTAAATAATAATAATTACATTTTATGAGATATAATTTACTTAATTAATTATTTTATAATGGATACAATTATTTAGAGGATGTATAATAAGAAATAAAATTTAAGGTACTCGGTTTAGAGTTGTACCTCTTTGTTGAGAAACTTCCTTTGGATTGCACCTTAATCATTGAAAGGATGGAATTTTAGAAAGAAAAATAATGTATAGGATATGGGTAAGTAAATTTTTGTGTTATTAGAAAATGTGTTTTACAATATAGAAGGCTCAAAATTTAATAATAAGGAAGAAGAAAGGGTTCCCTTTTAAAAGTAAAGAGAGGGGCACTCTTGGAATTTCCTAATGTATTAAATTAATATAAATTAATTTTCATATTCAATTGGTAAAAAATTGATATATTTAGACTATATTATGAGTATGAGTCAAAATACACTCATATGATAAAATTTATACAATTTTAGGTGATGTTTTAACACTTATCTATTTCTTTTAACCCCATGTTATCCCATTTATCGATTATCTTTATATAACTCTTTTTACTCATTATAGGACATGAATGTTACAATAAAATAAGTGATAAAATGTGTGAAATTTTAAATATAATTTACCATATCCAACTCACTTATATAATTATAATATTTTCATTAATTTTAAATCATTTAATTAAATATTAATTAACATAATATACCATTAAAGTTATTTTCAGGACTATTCGTGTACTTTGACATTAAAGGAAACACGATTGAAGTGGAATTAGAGTATAAAATTTTAAAACATAGATAATATGTTATATTAATAATAAAACATCATAGAACATAATAAATCATCAAAACTTTATTGATTTTAATATTTTTTTAAAAATTATTTATTTTATTTTTCTATTACATAAGAAAGCACTGTGTCGGTGTTGTGTAAGAATTAAATTTAATGATTCCGACTCTAAAAATTTAAATAAATTACATGATAAAAAATTTATTATTATTTTAAATAAATAAAATTAACTGGACAAGGAAAAATTTATTCCATATAAAAAATATTGTAGTTATTATAATAAATAAAGTGAAATTTTGTATTTATCCTTTTCTTAAATTAATATAAAAGTCATAATCAATAAAAAATGAAACAAAGATTCCATATTTTAAAACCATAGATAAGTGTGTAAAAAATAAACTAATCCAATATGATAAATTCATCGTTTATAGAGATTGAAAACCCTTATCCAAAATGTTTTACAATGATTTATATGTTTTACCCTTAATAATGTGATGAATATTTACCCCAATTACTAATCAATTGAAAAAAAATATTATGTTAAATTATCTATATTTTTTGTAAATAATTACTAAAAATATGTATTCAATATTTTCATATTCAATCCATACAATTTGTTGAAATTAATTTTAATGTAAACTTACAAAACATGATGAAAACAATTTTCCAAAAAAATCAATTTTTAAGTATAATAATGTTTTTATAAACAAATTAAGTATAATATTTATTAAAATGAAATTAATTATATTATTGTTAGTAAAACAAAACTAATGAAATTTTAAAACCAATTTAGAACAAAATGTTACTCTATAAATATATGAAAATAATTGATTGTTTAAAATAATTTTAATTATTCACTGAAAATTTAATCTTTTTAGAGAACTCTCAAAATTTCACCCTTAGGTAAGTTTCTTATTTTTATTTAAAAAATTATATCATTTTTATAAAATAAAATATTTAAATTTTACTGAAATAAACTATAATATTTTCTCACAAAGATAAATAAAAACCATTTCATAAAAGAACAATTTTTGGAAGCATAAAATGACTTCCCTAAAAATTTAATGCTTATTTATAAATAATTAATCAATACATTTCATACAAGGAAAATTTATATATATTTCATAATAATTTTGCACCTATTCATACTATCAAATTCAATGGAAAGGATATAATGATCATATATAATAATATTTTTATATTATATCAAAATTATCTTAAAGCTTGATGTTGCATGTTAAGTAAGCTTTCGAGATTATTATTATTATAAAATAAATTTTTGGGGTGTTACAATGGTTTATAGTGGGTATAATTTCTAGTGAACCAATTTTCCCATACTTTATAAGTCATTAATGCTATCTAGTGGTCTTTTTTGTCTATGTTTTGTACACCCTTGTGTTATAATTTTCCCTTTTTCATTGTATGTAGGTGCTATAGAAATGTTCATTTGATATGATTATTTCCCACATGTTGTAGATATTTTCTATTAGCACCTATTTATTTCATCTTCTTATGAATTATGGATAAATTAATGGCATATTTCATTGTGTATTTGAATATTGTTTTGTTTTTAATGGAAACCCAAAGGTTGATTTTTATTTGGAACATGATTTATTTTAAAATGTTTTGAAATCTATTTTATATAAGAACTAATAGATTCATGTGGATAAAAATTGTATATATTCTTAGTGGTATCCTACTTATATTTATTTCTCACACCCTTCGTTTTTCCTTTTGTTATTTATAGCCTTAGTGTTGTGTGATATAAGTATTGGTATGGAAATCATGTTGAGGATGCCCCTCCTGGATCATGGTTCCTTCTAGTGGGTTGAGTTGGTGGTGACATATTATCATGTGTATATCGACTTATGTTTTGATTCTATTTCTATTTTTTTGATCTAGTGGTTTATTTATTTATACTATTCCTATCCATTTATTGCATGTTACTTTTTTGGTGTTGGTGTTTTGGAATATGATGTATCTTGGATATATGTTGTGATATTCTATTTTTTTCTATATTATCATATGTTTTTTTATGTGAAATAATTTCCATGTTATTTTTAAGATACCTTCGTGCTTCTATCCCACATGTAGTGGTCGAGAACGTTCTTCGTGAAATGTGGTGATCCAATTCGTGTGACATTATTGGTTGAACTTGGTTTGTATATTATAAATTATAATCAGTGTGCCAGGTAAGAGTTGAATCTTGTGATCATTTTTATGTATCACCTTACTATTTATGGGGTTATTGATAGATTAGATTTAGTACTATTATAACTTAATTGGTTGTGTGGGATTGTTTCTAACCTTCTCAATTTCATGGAAATCCTCATGTTATTATGGGAAGTTCGATATTTTCTAGCTTCCTAATTGTAGTTTATCATTTTTGGATTATTTTGACTTAATTTGATTTATGATCATGGAATTTAATTCTATTCAAAATTTATTGTTTCTATTTCTTTTATTGAATATATCTTGTTCAATAATAGTGTCACTATATTCTCGTGAGTATGATGTGGAGAGAACCCTGTAGGTGAATCCTCTGGTTGATTTGGATTTTGTGGAAACTATAGTGAGAAAAATCTAGTCTATTTTCCAATTCATCAATGTTGAACCATAAAGGAGGTTGTAACATGATAAATATTTCACAATGTATAATTTATCAATCATCCATGGTTATAAGTGACCCTAGGAATTAGAATAATAGATAGTAGAGATTGATAGGATTTTCCACATTCTGAAAACTCATAAGACTCCAAGATCAATTTCTGCACCTATATTTTTAGAGGGGTCATAGGAAAGTTCTGGGAGTCTTTTTTTCAGTCCATGTTAAATGAATATATCATCTAGATGACTTTAAAAAGATCCTTAAATAAATAGTTCTATCCTAAGACACTGAGAGTGGTGAAGGAATGGGAGTTCAGTTCCTCAACAAATAGAGATCATTCTATCATAGAGTATGTTACTCGGATTATTGATTTGGTGAACTTATATCCAGATTTTTTTTGATGAATATCTTAAGTCTCAGATGGTGTTAAATTCCTTGAGGTCCTATTTTCAATATGTAATGATTCTAATGTGACTTCCCATATTCACGAAGGTTATGGAGAAGGTAGATATGTTTGAGGAAGAAATATCTAGGAATATAGGATTTCTCAAAACATCGGTAATAACAAGATGTAGCCAAAGTTCATTTTATGGCCAACATAGGAAGTGGGATTACCAAGATTTAGGTGGTTTTGTGAGTGAAAAACAAACATTAGGATTGAGTTAGGTGGTCTATTACTAATGTAAGAGAAAGGAATGCATCAAACATTATTGAATAGTAGCACCTAGTGTGTGTCGAGCATGTGGGAAATGTGGCCATATTTAGTGTTTCTATAAGAGAGAATTTTATGTTAGTAGATTTTGATCCACTAATATCAAGTGATATGAGTTTAGATCTATCTTAGAAAAAGGGGGACGATATCAACCTCATGTCAAGGGTGATGAGTAGGTTGTGATGAAAGGGAGATATGAAATTGGATGTTTGTATGTAATGGAGTTTTCACCATATGATTTATAATTATGACCATCTATCATGAGAGATATGGTATTTATTGAACCTACTATTGTTATATATTTCTTTGATATTGGTGTTACTCATTACATTATATTGTCCAATATTATTGATGCATTGGGATTGAAAATAGATCCTATGCATTTCATGAAGAATCTTTCCACTCATTTAGTATAGAAGTTAGAGATTGGTTTAAGTTGTATCAAGTGTCAGGTATTGGTATCTGACCATGACATCATATGGGACATTTTAGTTATTGGTCTTGATATATTTGATCTTATAATTTTCATTAACTATATGATTATCTATAAATTCAATTTCGATTTATATAATTATTTGGAATATTTTTCTCTCTTCGGCTAGATTTAATCATGTATTTTAGGGTGAGTGGGATCCTAGATCTTTGTGTAAAGGTACTATTTTCCATCATATTTTAGTGATCTCTTACCAATTTTTAGAAATTTTTCTTATTGTTTTCATCAACATTTTAGTGGCACACTTCCAGGTGTATTTGGTAATTTTCCTAATATTTTACCAGATGATTTATATGGTTTTACACCCCATAGGGAAGTTGAGTCATCTATAAACATTCATTTAGGGATGAGTCCCATTTACACGACTTTTTAACATATAGAACACACTAGATTAATAAAATAATATTTTCAACTTGAGGATCTTAAGGTGAAGGGATTTATTAATCCTTAAATTTTACCTTTTTCATCACCAGTGATCTTTGTAGTTATGGAATAAAGAAGTCTCCAAATTTTTGTTAATTACCATAAACTCAACAAGGTGACAATAAAGAACAAATATCCATTTCCAAGGATTTATAAACTTTTTTGTCAGATTAAGGGGTCCCTATGGTTTTTTAATATTGATCTTTGACCAGGGTTCCATCAACTAAGGTAATAAGAGGAAGATGTTCATAAACTAGAATTCCGGATAAGTTATAGTAATTATAAGTATCATTTGACGTTACTTGGTATTTTAAATTCTCTTTAGGTGTTTATGGATTTGATTATCTGAATAGGCCATTTTTATTGGATTATTTTATGTTTTTTATATATGATATCCTTGTATATTAAAAATAATAACAACATCATGACACTAATTTTAATATCATCCATGGAATCTTAAAAGAACATTGTCTATGCAAGAATATATCAAAATTTTAGTTCAAGGAACAACATGTGAAATTGTTAGACCATGTTATTTTTGATAAGGTTATTTCAGTGGATCCCAAGAATATTTGAGTGGTGATTTCTTGGGAGCAACATAGAATGTGTTTGACAAATGTTGTTTTTCGGGATTGGATAGTTATTATAGTAAATTTATTCAATACTTCCCAAATATTTCGTCTCCTATGATAAATTTGACCCATAACGGTGTGAAATTTGTTTGAATTGATCAGTTATAGAGATCTTTTTAAGAGTTTATGGTAATATTTAACATAACACTAGTACGGATTCTTCCTTGGTCAGGATTGGTTATGATTCTTATTTGGATTCCTTAGGTACTGGTTTTTTTGGAGTTCTGATGTAAGTTATATAGGTAGTATTTTTGGGCTCTTGTTAGTTATTCGATCATAAGAAGAACTATCTCATTCATGATCTTGTGCATGAAGTAGTTGTGCAGACTCTTAATACTTTAAACCACTACCTCTATAGTGTAGTGGTTTACAATGTATATTCAATATAAGATTGTGAAGTATATCTTCACCCAAAGGGATATAAACATGAGACAGAGACACTTGGTGGAGTAAAATCATACCATTGGTTTTGTTATTGCATAAACCCCTAGGAAAGAAAATGAGGTCATATATGATTTCATAAGAATTCTTAAAACTCAAGAAGTGAAGGAATTAGTGGAAGAATTTTTCTTGATGAGATTTGTTATCGATATGCGCTAGGATAAACAGAGATATGGTATAAATTTATTACAAGATTCTATTAATTCGAGGTCACTTATAAATGATCATATTATACTTGGATAGGTAGAGTATGTGGATTATGAGTTCTTGGTTGGAATCTTTATTGTGGGGATACCTTAGGTTAGTGGCCTTGGTATCCTAATAGAATGATGTTCTTTCGTGGTTGGATGGTTATTATGATGAAATAGATATAGGTATTGATGGATGAATAACCCCAATATCATTGGTATGTAAACCCTAGGTATTCAAAGATGTATCGGGACATCAGGTTTCATTATTGGTGGATGATAAGGAGGTGATTGATTTTGGATTATGTGTCCATGTTCCATATATGTCATATAATTAGGGTAGAACATTAGTGTCCAGCTAGTTTACTGCAACCTATACCCATTACAGTGTGGAAATGAGATGATATATCCATGGATTTTGTGATTAGACTACCTATACTCCTTTTGATAATTATTTGGTATGGGTATAATAGTTTTAGGGTCTATCCCTATTTAAATAATAGAGGAAAATAAATAACATATTAAACTAGTAAGGAACCCAAAACATGTATTTCAGGCCCAAAGGAACATAGGCCTATGGAATAGAAGTCATGAATGAATGTACATGTTCCAAATGGACAAGTAACCCAAAGGACTAGAAAATGTTCCTCGATAAGTATATAGACCAATGTACCAATATGATGCATTCTTCATGACACGAACCAGTCAAATGTCTCACCACCCTCTATTCTTGAGCTACTACCCCAATGATTCCAATCAAGGATACTACATCACCCCCTCCCACCGCATGAAGACTTTTTTATCATGTTATTCAGACACAATTTGGATTCACATCACTATACCCCACATTGGTTTGTGGGGAAGGAAAAAATGATAGTACTAGCACAACCATCTCCCTTTTGAGACTCCCACATGATGATGCTTGTGGGGACTTCACTACATCACTAACATGATACTCCACATCATCTAAATGAAAATTTTTATAGTAATCTATGGGGTAGGGTACCCATTATTTTTTTCATAGGTATTAATATATATAAATGAATGATGGGTTGTTGTACACCTATACCTATTTCAAGGTCCCCCACCCAATGGAACATTCATGAGGTGTTAAACCACCTTCCCAAAGCATTGTAACATTATTCGAGTCTCATTGTGTCATCTTTAACCTTGAATATTGGCCGAGTTTCCTAATGTACCAATCTTAAATAGCATGAATACCATTGAATAACATCTAAAAATAGAAATTCTAATGTCCCAAGAGGGTGAAATCCCACATACTCCAACAAAATTAAAAATAATACAAGATTCTTAAGAAGAACCCTAGATAATCCTGCACAGACCATTCCAAAAATCACATTGTCTCTCATCAACCCCATCCATTACCATTCTCTTTGACTATTCCCCAATTTTATCACCAAAAATCATAGAATTTTTGTCGCTATAAACAACAGAAATAAGGAATACTAAAATCAAGTGACATCATCCACCACACAACCATATGACATCACCTCTTGTTTATCCAAAATTATTTCGACCACCAACACTTGTGTAACCCTATACCATCTTCGCATGAAGACCCAGGTTGAAGCTAAGCACCCATCACCTACCAACCCACATCTCACATTGATAGAAGGATAAAAGGAAGTTATAGATATGGGGATAACTAGATCTAGAGATTATAATGACATACACACCATTTTTGAGGACCTTCAACCCCAAACCAGTGCCTCCAACGATGAAAACGCCAACATATATGAAGCTAGGGAGAAAATACAACTGGAAGAGAGGAATCCACCAAAATAAGAAAACTGGGTTCCATTCCATGAGTGAAATGAAGAACCCAAATGAATAACTCTTAAAATAAAGAAGTGGGATAATTAGAATTAAATATATGCCATCAAAGATCAGTAAAGAATAAGAGTTCATCTGAAACTAGAGACACTTAAAGGAGAAGATATTTCTCAAGTTCACCCTCAAAAAATATCATATTGATGTGGTATGGGTGATTATTAATTGACTTGTAAAATCAGAACATTTCCTACCTGTTAGGGAGTTTATGGAAGTAGTGAATCTTGGGAAATTTTATTTATGTTTGACTCTCACACATCATGGTGTTCCGTCGACTATAATTTCATATACCGACGCTCCCTTTAATCATAATTTTGTAGTGTATTGAAAAACAATATGTGTTCACAGTTAAATTTTAACACGACCTATCATCCATGGATGAATAGTCCATCTGAGTGAGCCATCTAGATTATTGAAGACATGATTGAGCCATGAGATCTTGAATTCATTAGTTCATGGGAGAAAATATTAACTTAGAGAAATTTTCATATAAGAATATTTATCATTCTTTAATTAGGATGTTGGATTTTTAGGTTTTGTATGGGATGCCTTGTAGGTCATTTATTTGTTGAGAAGAGGTTTTAAAATAGTCTTTAGTTGGATCGAGAAACATCTAAAAGATAATGGATATCATAAAATTGATTAAGAAGGTGTTATATATAGTTTAGAATCACTATAAATAATATGCTGAGAATATTATTCATCCATTGGAGTTTGAGGTTAGTGATAAATATTCCCTTAGAGTTTCATCTCAATTAGGACATTGATATTTGGGGAGGTATGGTAAGTTATCACCTCATTACATCATCATGTTTGATATTATGGAGAAACTCATGAATTTGGATTACCAATTAGACATAATTACTCATTTTTATTTTATCCATAATGAGTTCCATGTTTCCCAACTGAATAGGTAAAATCTCAATCTGTCCCATATGATCAAGTGGGATGATTTTGAGTTTAAATATAACACCTCAATTGTTAAAAGCCATGTTCATATAGTGTACTAATAAGATAAGGTGTATGTGGCATGATGATCCCATTTATTTAAGTGAGATTTTAGTGTGGTAGGGGAATCAATGAGATAATGGAGAGTGAGGCATGGATATTTTATCAACGGAATTATCTTTTATTAGGTTTGTGATCTTGACCCTTTCTATGGATATAAATATTTTATAGTGGGGAGAATTGTGATGCCATCTAGGATAAAGTTATTATTAATTTAGATCTCAGTTTACCATTTATATGTTACTAAAGGATTTTGGGTATAATGGGTTGAAAATTTTGAGTTTCACAGTAAACTATTCTAGTGCATAGTTTTGGTGGATGAATAGTGGTAACCATTAAGTAATCTTTAGATATGGGTATATGATTTCCAATGGGAATTTTCATAGCTTGATCATGGTTTTTAGAATCATTAGAGCCACCAAAAAACTATTAAAGAGGATGGGTTTTAATTTATAAGATGCCTCATTACCTTAACAAATTTAATCAATTTTTTAAATATTCATAGGAAAATGTGTCATTACAATTTGCACATACTTTTCTTGAATGTGTGGCCCAACCGTATGATCATATATGAACTACCTAAAATGGAAAATTTTCTAGATTCCCTAGGTTATATATATATATATATCTAACATTCACTTAATCCATTATTAGTTCAAAAAAACCCTCTAATATTCTTTATATGAATTTACCCTTGATTCCTTAGTGATATTTGAGAATTTTGGGTGGATCTCATCAAGGAATGTTCATTTTATCTCCCTATTTATCCTCTTTTCCCATGATCAATAATCAGTATCTCTCCCTGATTCATTAGAACACAATTGGGATATGACTTTCATATATAACATTTTTATGGGGATTTTATGGTGTTCCATATAAACCATGGATCGTGAAGACTGGATCTTTTCCATTCCCCCCACCATTTTTGAAGGAAATGCTACTTTCATCATTCTTGATGAATATTTCAATATGTTATGGTTTATCCCGTAGAATTCCTTAGGTTCTTATAGAATTACTTTTTTTAAAATAAAATTATTGATTTGAAATCATTGAGAGGTGAATTAATCTTCTATTTATATGGAATTGTTTTTATAATAGGGATTTTTTTATGGAAACCATTTTGATACACATATTGTGTTTCTTAAAATGCCTCAAATGTGATTTTGGAAAAAATGGATTTTTAATCATGGAAGTGGTGTGGTATCAATTTAGAAAATGTTTAATAAAAAATTTGAAATGAAATGAAATGGATTTTCCTTGTAAAATTTTATAATATATGAAATTGTTTTCAAGAATAGAAATATGATGTATTACCACATACGGAATACCCTAGGGTATCTGGTAAACCTAGACATATGAGAGATTTAGTGGAGTTATAAATTACTAGGGTAGGTTCCCATGTTAACATAGTTTGTTATGGTTATCCTTTATAGGTTACTTAGGTTCTCATACTTTTGGAGTCACTTATGTCAGCTAGTGGTCTTGTACATCTGATTTGTCGAAACCCTTGTGTTGGGATTGTCCCTTTAGTGTGGTATCGATACATTACGTGTATATTAATTTGAAATACTTTATTTCCACTTATAATATTGATCCTTGAAACCAATTTATTTAACCAACTTTTTCATCATGTGTAAATGTTATGTCTAGATGATTTGTGTATTTGAAAATGGAAATTTTTTTAAAGGAAATCCAATGGATGATTTTTATATGGAATTTCTTTTAAAAGATTTGAAATTTATTTTATATTAGAACGAATTGATGAATTTGGGTACACATTGTATATATTATTAGATATATACTACTAACATTTAGTGCTCACACCCTACTTTTTCTTTTCTGAATTTATAGACCTAGAATTCTAGGATACAGGTAAATATAGTAACATTATATAGAGGATATATTTCATGTATCATGTCACCTTATGATGGGTTATGATAGTGGTGAAATATGGTCATGTGGAGATGGCCTTATGTTTCATCGAGTTCCACTTTAAGATTCTATCAATTTTTTCATTTCCACCTTATTTATTGAGTTGTTGGATGTTACATTTTTTTATCACAAGATGTTTCATGGATATATGATGTGATGATTTATTTTTCTATCTTTTCAAACTATTTTTTAGGGTGAAATTATTCCCATGTTCATTGTTGAAAACCTGGTGGTTTTATTCTTCTTGTGGAGTTCAATAATGCACTTTGTATCATTTAATGAGCCAATTTGGGTGGGACATTACTAGTTGAATCGGGTTGTTCTATTAAGTAATCATACATACAAGTTTATGAAAAATATATAAATTTGTAATCAGGAATATTAGTAAACCTTAGAAGTGATGTATTATTAAAATAACAAGTTTGTCACACAATGTAATGGGTGATAGTTGAGATATGGTAGATCCCCTAAATATAGACTATCCATGTTGAACGCGCTATGTATAAAATACTGACCTTTATAGAAATGTATCATACTCATTTTCATGTACCCTTGTAACCTTTTTTGATTATTACTTGGTTGGGGATTTTTTGGAGTTTTTTGGGAAAAATTAGAGAATTTTGGAATCACATGGGGTTGTGTATGCTTGGTGCACGGTTAGGTAAAACCATAAAACATTCCCAATAAAATAATGTTCTCAATTTTGGTGAGTCAAGAGGTGGCACACAGTTAGTGTATGGTTTTTTCGAAACATGTGACCTCCCTTCCTCAATCGTGAACCCTCAAAGATGGGGTCTATTCATGGTTGGAACATTGTTTTTTACAACATTCATCACTTAGTAGAAATTATTCTCCCCTTAAGAATAGGTGAATGGTTATGTTTCAATGTTTAGAAAACTGTGCACCCAGGCCCAGGAAATCAGGCTTGGGGATTTCAAATTACCCAAAAAAAATTTAGATTCCCAACCCCCCCCCCCCCGGTTTTAAGAACATTTATCCCTCACTTGACCCTAAACATATTCCTTTGATTTTTTAATCTCCTGGTAGTATTCTAAGGCTCTGTGAACCCATTTCCTGAAAAATAAATTATCCATTTAAAAGATCATATATCTATTGGTAAGCAATTTCTTCCCCATTTGATTTTGTCTCTATCCCTATTATATTTATTAATAGATAAAAAAGAATGGTTTTTCCTCTATTAGTGAAGTTTTAGATCTAGATTTTCATGAATCTTAATCTATTTAATCTTGATTATATTATTTGGTCATAGATCTTCTGGGTAGTTGGGATCTTGAACATTCCACATAAATTTGGGGTTTTGGTTTTGCAAACACCCATCAAGAATATTGAGTCAGGTGGTCTAATTTAAAATTCCCATAGTCTTAATTATAATTTTTTGTATTTTTTTAAAATTTCAATTTCCCCATTGGTAATTTTCCTTTTTGGAATTGAATTAATTAATTGATCAATAATATTTTTAAATTGGTGGAATAATGGGATTATAAAATTAGACAATTAGTGGGTTTATGAAATTGGTTGATTATTGTGATGTTGAATTGGTTGGAATTGGTAATTAATAGATTATTGTATTAGAATTAATGGTTTAACGATTTATCAGATTAAATACTGATGAGTGGATTAATAGTGAATTTTTCATATTATTCCATATGATTTGAGTAAAGAACCACGATTTTTTTCAATTAATTAAAATGGTTATACTTGATGAGAATGCATGATAAGAAGGTTAAGGATGATTATCCTTGAAGAATATGATATTTTTTTATAACTGTTATTGGTTAATGAATGAGGTTTCGGATGAGGATGGATGCTCCAAATACCCATGGGGTGCTAGAATTGATGTTCTAGGCCCAAGTTATTTCATGTGATTATTAATGAATGGGATAGGTATGGGTGCCTCCAATAATTATGAGGTTTGGGATAGTTACTGGTTCTCCAAATATATATAGGGTTCCATAGATGGTATTATAGGCCCTAAAATATTACCATTAGACCGCCATTCCAAGTAGTCATGTTTTGAAATTAGATTTAAATGAATAATGAAATCCCATGATATAATGAATTTTGATTCAATATGTGATATGGTTCAAACTCTTTTATAGGAAAGGGAATGTTTTGTTAATGTGGGTATCATCATGAGATTGGGGTTTTATGTGGTTAATTAAATAATAATTTAAAATGTAAATTATAATAATTTATTTTACATTATTATTTATGCAACTGTATACACTATTATAGACTGGAATTTGTTTTAGACACTGTTGCTGGTGGCCTGCTGAATTGATCTCACAGCCTACTTGGGATACTTTATTGGTACCTGAATGGACTTCATGTTTGAAATAGATGATATGGGAAACATCCCAATGTTAGATGGATAATTTTGGATAGAGCATGGATGAGGGAATCGTATATTCTATCAGGACCCACTTGGGAGTTGTCAGTGTTTCTTTATTTTGGGGTTTCATTTGAAACATGAAATGTTTATCGCTTGATGTATCCAGTATTTTGGTTTGTATATTGTTTATGTATTCTAGTTTATCATGTGATACTTCTCTATTTTGGATATGGAATTATTCTAGTTATTGGTTATTATTATTTGGTTATTATTTATTTATTTCCTCTATTAATCTACTTTGATAAAGAAATTATAGTTTAAAAATATTTTATATTATACCATTGCTGCTAGTTGGTAGCCTCTAGTGTATGTGGGAGGTATGCCAAAGGTCACATAACGAATAGATTTGGGGGATCGATATGTGAAACTCGGATCAGGTCATTAGAATGTTTCATAAAATGGGGTTTTCATTTTATATTACTATTTTGGAAAATTATAAAGGATATTAGGATGATTCTGGCCTTTTTCATGATCTCATTCATGGGATTAGATTACCCATGTATGAGGGAAAACCCATGTACCCAGTGTGGGACTGTTTTTATTGATGTTTTCTATTACTATTGAATGTTATTTCAGCTTCGGTGATGCACTTGTTGTCTAAACTTATTAATTGTATGAGGTTTTCTTCATAGACCAATATGGAATGAGAGTTGTGTATATATACATCATTCTAGAAACTCAGTAATTATTGTGACATGCTTAATTTTAGGCACGCATGGAGAAGCATGTTTAATTTCATTTATTAAAATGATATTCTTTTTTTGGTTAGAGTAATTGAAGATTAAAAAGTACCAAATATAAAATTTAAAATTTTAGAAATGATAAATTTGGTAATTTAAAAGTTATAAATGTGTGGATAACTTTGTATATTTTATTGTGAAAGTTTTTACCCTCTATTATCCATGGACTAGATGAGGGAGTGTGGAGGGTAGTGATAGTGACATATTATTGACCATGTGTTGGGTATGGGGAAATGACTTGCTATAGATTATTGTGAATACCTATCATTTAAAGTTGATATTAATGTGTTATGTTTCCTATGATTTTTTTTGTATTGTAGAGGTATGCCTCCATGATGAAACTTTTGATAGGATTGTAGGAAGAAATGGCTAGAAATGATCCCCTAGTAGTGGAACCATAGGATCCAATAGTTTCGGGTGAAGGATCCATAGAGGAATTCATTGAAAAAATTTCTTTCTTTATGAAATTTATTGAATTTGAACCCTGGTGGGTTGTTCAAAATCTATCTCACATGACACATGAGTTCCAATTGAAACACCATATGAAATTCACTAAAGAGGGTGGACTTGAGACAGCTAAGATCTTGATTGTGTCTATCCAGATGATCCTTTACCACATAGAGACTCCTGTTGAGAAGAGAGTAAAATGTTCTACATATATGTTACATGGTCAAGGAAAATATTTGTGTGAAATCTAAACTTAGGATGGATAGTGGGAGAATATGAGATGGAAGGACTTTTAGGATATGTTATGGGAAAACTTTT
This sequence comes from Viscum album, assembly GCA_963277665.1. Lineage (NCBI taxonomy): Eukaryota > Viridiplantae > Streptophyta > Magnoliopsida > Santalales > Viscaceae > Viscum > Viscum album. Next base: position 206,912,059 of record OY728123.1, read on the forward strand.
ATCCTGAGATGCTTAGGAGGAAGAGGTAAGTTAATTTTATGTGGTTATCCTAGGTGAGTATTTTCTTGATGGACTATTCTAGATTCTTCACTGATTTGGAGAGCTTTGTTCGAGTGTTGGTATGGGGTGATGCTACTGTAGAAAATCATTTTCAATATGGGATTAAATGTAAGATTAAATTTCAGGATTCTTCACTGATTTAGAGAGATTTGTTCAAGTGTTGGTAAGGGGTGAGGCTACTGCAGAAAATCGTTTTCTATATGGGATTAAATGTAAGATTAAATTTCTGGTTAACATCTTCAGGATGAAGAAGTTTTCTAAAGAGGTGAATCAGGATTTCATATATAAGGGGAACTTGCAGGAGGATTCCAGTTGAAGGCTAGTGGTTTCTATTAGATGGTCTGGTGGTATATATTTTGATAGTATGAATCAATATTATGAGAATTTTAATTGTAGAAATAGAAAGAAGAGTGTTGTGGGGGGAGGATCAGTTACTCAAGAAATTACCCGTGTACTTTGGCACCAGTATGATAGGTCTGGTCACTTTGGTAGATTGTGCCCCCCGACCATCGGTAGAGTTTCAATCTTGAATTAGGATGGAAATATACAATGATTCTATAGGAACCCAATATAGGTTGATAATTATGGAGTTTCTAGGAACAATAAGAGTTTTAGAAGGGTTCATCTACCCCATATCATTATGGCAGTTAGAGTTCTATTGGACATGGTGGTCGTGGAAGTGGATGTGGTACTTCATGGAAATAACACAAGTATCATCAAAGTGGTGAATCTTAAGGGACTCAAACTAAAACACAAGGAAGAGGGTAAGGATAGTTTCATGTAGTTCATCCTACACTTGTGGATATCAAGGCTAGACCATAAATAGTTAGAGGTACTATTCTTATAGATTATATGGTTTCCAATTCCTTATTTGATTCAATAGCCTGTCATTATTTTATATCAGCATAACTTTTAAATTGTTTGAGTCTATTAATGTAGTTTTTTGTGGGTTTATGATGAATAGTAAACCTTTGGGATTATGTTTAAGGGAAATTTTCTGGTGGAAAGGTTGTTCTCTCAAGTTAGGGGAGTATCTTTTTCTATGTGATCTTTACATTCTTGATATGCTAGGAATTGAAATTATTTTGGGTATGGAATGGTTGGTAGAGTACCAATCCCACATAGATTGTTATAGTAGGAGTGTGACCTTTAAATCTCTCAAGGGTGAAAATTATGTTCATCACAGAGAGCGGTATATCTAGGTGGGCTATGTCAGTCTAATTCATTGGTAACTAGGGGATCTCACCTCCCCTATTACAAGTATGTTTCGAGATGATGGGCGTGTGAAGTGGGATATCATTCCACCCATAGTAGACCAGTTCCAGGACATATATCCTGAGTACATCTGAATACTTCCACATAAGAGAGATATCGATTTATTGTTGATCTCATGTTTTGAGTTTAACTAGTTTCCATACCAACTTATATGATGGAACGGATAAATATTAAATAACCTGATAATTATCTTTAAGAGTTGACGGGTAAGAGAATTATTCGTCTAATTATATATTCTTAGGGTTCTTTAGTTTTGTTTTCTAAGAAGGATGATGGTATCTATAAGGCCCCAGCCTTAAACCTTACTTAATCTTGAGTTATTACAAGATTACACATTGAAGATCTTTTCAGGTTTAGAGTTTTAGAGAATTAGATCATGAAACTTGCATTACATTCCACATTTAAACAAAGTGGTTACATAAAAGACAGTATTCATTCTTCCCATCAACGGAAACATATTTAAAATAAAACATGTATTCTTTCTTGACACTTCCTTGACACTATCATCACATCACGTACCTTTCCCTTGACCTGTGAAAAACATTTCAAAATCTTGGGATGAGCATAAAAAGCTCAGTAAGGGTTTTAAAAAGTATGGAAAGGAAACATGAGTACATATATACATAAGAGTGAAATCATACGTTACCCATAAAACATAGGCACTTTAACATACCTCATCAAATCATCATGGAAATCATAAGACATAAAAGGTAACTTGAGGCATTCATAACATTCTTACGTAGGGAGTAACCCTCTTGGTTACCTTTGGAATACCCATCATAGTATATTCCCTAAATATCTTTGGAGAAACCTTAACATTTCACTCCTTTTCATTACCCAATGCATTGGAGAGCTATATCGGGCTCACCCGCCCTTAGTTTATCACGGAACCACCTGTCTTCATAATAATTCCCAAGAACCTCAACATAATCGTATCACATAAAACATGCATAAAGGAAACATAACATTTACACCTTTCAATCACAAGATATCAACACAACACATTGATATAAAAACATTATAAAAACCATTTTTAATACCAAAATAAAAGAAAAGTAAAACATGGTTTTTATTTTTCTTTTAAAAAAAGGTATGGCTTTGTATAGGAAGCCGAAATTCAAATAATGGTCACGGTGGCGGAGAAGTCGTTGCCGCTGCATACGTGTGACAAAAAAACATTCCCTTTTTTCGTTTAGTAAAACGCTTCATATAAATAAAGATTCCTTTTGGATAAACGTAAAAGTAAAAGGGGTTTATACACCGTATAAAAGTAGGTTGTGTATAAAATAAAATATGCCTCAATGAAAGGATATTGAGACGAAGTCCCATACAAAGACGGTATCCTTGGTTTAAGGATAAATCAATTACATAATTATGTGTGACAAAGGAATACACCAAATATAAGTGGATATTAACTGTAAAATGATCCAAGGTCATTCACACATATTCAAAGTATGACATATTCAATAACTACATGTTGAACCCAAAGCAATTGAAATTGGGTTAAGAAGTTCCCTTGACAGCCTAACAACGTCACATCAAAATGAGTTGATAAGAGATAAAAAGTGTATCTCATCACTTCGAAATAAAATTTACATCAATAAGGATATATGAGAACATATCCCAACATAAAAATATGTAAATTAAAAGACACAATAAAAGAAGTCTTTTAAAAAGAGGAGGGTGAAAGGTTCCCTTACTGACTTGGGTATCTTTCAAAACATACACCTCGTGAAAGAAGGACAATACAACATTGATGTAAATACTCATAAAAGAAATTATATTACACAATGAGTAAAATAATGGGAAGTACATACACCACTCAAAGGAAATTATGGAAAATGTAGCATAAATCTCACGAGAATAAAAGTGAGATGAAAAATCCCTTATGAAAACTCGGCATCCAAACGACGCCACAAAAAACATACAAAAAAGGATTGATGAGATCAAATTGGGTATCTCATCATATTAATTTAAAGTTTATATAAAGATTAATATAAAATATCATCCCCCAAAATAAAAAAATGGAGCTTAAAAGAAGTGACATAAAGGAGAGTACTTAAAAAGAAAGAGAGCGGTTAGATCTCTTACAGAAATTTGGCAGCCTAACGGCGCCACTCAAAACTTCCAAAATGGATTGATGAGAGAGAATAGGGTCTCTCATAATATGAACATAAAAATTACAGTAAGATTAATATAAAATAACATCCCAATCACAAGAAAGATGAGCTTAAAAGGAATGACATAAAAGAGTGTACTTAAAAAGAAAGAGAGGAGTAGGATCCCTTACCTCAAGTCCAACTTGTCATGTTTGTTTCTTTATATTTCTGAATAATAAACATTGGTCAATTAATAATTTCCTAAGTACCTCATTTAGATATTATTATTCAGTTCATATCACATATTATAATGTTATAATAATTGTTTAATAATGTTAGTTCATATTAGACGTTTTTGTCGATGTTTGGTACATGAGTCAAAAATGAACTTGTTTGAAAAAAGATTTCCCATGTAGTTATAAGTAAATAATTTCCAGAATAGTATTTATGATTAAAATATCATATATATCCAGTAAATATTCATTTTATAAAATTCCATATCATTTGGAGATAAAAAACGAAAAGCACCGTTCATGGAGACGGTAGGCCGTACGTACGCATGAACGCTACTTTCATTTTTTGTCATATTAATGGAATTAAAACAAAATGAGAGAGATATATATGTTATAATTCCAGAATTTTATCCATAATTTAGATGTAATATATTACATATATATCCATTATATATATGTACTTATAATATTACATAACATTTTGAGATAAGAAATGAAATGTACCGTTCATGGAGACGGTATGCCGTACGTACGCATGAACGCTACTTCCATTTCTATTTCATATTTAATGGAATTAAAACATAATGATACATAATAGTATTTTAATTCCAGTATGGTATCATATATAATATCATTAAATATATCCTTTATATGTACCACATATGGTATTAACGAATCAAATCACTTTGAGGGGGCGGTAGTCCGCACTTCCTTAAATGAAGATATCGCGTATACCCATAATGGAAGCCATAAAGGTATGCCATAAATGAAAAATACAGAAGATTAAGGAAAACATAAACATATTATATATCATATATAAATATAGTGACATCTTAATGGCCACCTTTGAAGGTGTTAAAAGAATGTTGAACAATCATCATTTCGGCAGGCAGAAATTCGTCATCCACAGAAACAGTATGTTATTTAACCATTAGATGTAGGTGTGTGTAAATGTAGCTCGAATCCTTCTTATAACAACATACTATTATATTGATGATACTGTATTTGTTACAAAATAAATAAATAAAAAGATTTTAGGGGGTTGGAGAAGCAAAATAAAACAAAAGGACACAAGTAAAGACATTACCTTAAAATCAGGTAACTCCCTTTGGTTTGAGCTCAAAGGTTTCCTTGGGAACACTTCTGCACAAATTAAGGCTTCTAGGAGTAATATAGGGATGTTTATAGGCAAAATGGGTAGGGGTTGGCCGAGCCAAAGGCTTTGGAGGTGTGGGTAAAGAGGTAGAGGTGGGGGCCTTTTATAAGGGGAGATGAGGGGCACTCTTGGAAAGTGATAAAAGGTTACTTTATTTTCAAATGCTTTCGGATTTTAAAGGTCCCACATTGATGTGGTTCTAGGATAAGGTGATAAGGGTTCTAAATCAACCCTTAAAATAGGTTTTGGACATGTGTAGGTCATAGATTTTACATTATCTTTTCACTTTATTTAAATCGTTAAATAATGAGGTCATCGCTGCATCATCATGATGTCATAAATAATTTAATTTATTTAATGTCTAAAAATTATAAAAAAAACTACTATGATTTATGAAATCTTTGTACCTTTCTAATTAATATTTATAGTCAAATATCTTACTTGTATAACCCAATGAAAAATTTGTTTTATTAAAACATCTCATGTTTGTGTCATTTTTACTTTATCATTAAATAAAAAGTTATTTATGTCATTTCCCAACCAAAGTGGCTCCATGGGGTCCCCAAGTTGACCCATGGGTTGTCTTGGTGGTCCATGAGACATCCAATGAGGGTATGACATGTTTCAAGCTCATCTCATATTATTAAAACATTATTTTTACCTTAAACTACACTAATTACCTCTAATCGTGATTAAAAACTTAATAAGTTACTATTCACCAAAAAATTATTTTAATCTCATTGAACCACATTTTACTTCTTAATGAAAACCATGTATGTCGGATTTTTGAAATTCAAAACACAAAGGTGGTAAAATTTCATTTAAACGGAAAATCAGTTTTTAAGTACCACTTAGTGATTTCACTATTCATCAAAAATTGAAGTTTTTCAGAAAAATCCCAAAACTTCACCCAAAGATATATTTGATATTCCGAATTCAAAAATGATGTCTCTTTTAAAAAAATTCATGACATATTAGTTACATTAATTAATTTAATAATTAATTCTCGTTGTCAAGTCAAATAGCGTGTTTTTATGAAACAATATATATCAAAAGATTGACACTAGTTTAAGTCTGATTTCAAAGTGAAATTAATTCCAACAACCACTATTGGATTGAATGGTAAAAATATATTATAATTTCACTTTAAAACAAATTCAAATGATAATCTAATCATATAAATAAATTATATTAAAAAGTGGTTTTGAATTAAAATACAACATTTTTCACTATTCATTAAAAAAATGAACTTTATCAGAAAATTTCCAAATATTTACACAAAGTAAATTTTGATATCCCAATTCTAAAGAAGAATTTTATTTTTTCAAATATAACACAGAAAATTGTCAAAAAGTGTATTTAAAAGAGGATCACCATCAAAAGGTGGTTAATCGACCCTTTAAAGAATATTAGAATGTTTATGCTTAAAATTGGATTCATTCGCATTTTTAATCCTCTAACATTTATTGTAAAAAGTAAAAATATTTGACAAACATATATAATCATTTTTTAGTTAGTTCTATTCATTTCCACCATCACAACAGCTAGGCCTTAACTACCATTTAAAATAATATTATTTTATCATTAGAGTGCAATGTAAGATTCCCAAGAAACTCATTGTTGCGTGTTGGGTACTCCATCGATCATAGGGTCCCCTTTAAAGTTATATTAATATTTTATTCACAAATATGGATAAATGTGAAAATTTCATACTCTTTATTTACCTGGGGTGTTACATCCTTCCCCCCTTTTGGGAATTTTGTCCTTGCAATTTTAAAATTGGCCTTGGAATCTTCATTGAAAATCCCACATCGGAACAAGAGTCAGTAAAACAATCAAATTAAAATAAAGAAAGATAAGTACATAGGCCACCCGAGTTAACCCATACTAGGATTACATGTAGGAAAAAATGGACATGGAGGAGAAAACATAGGGTCATGTTCTGATGGAAAGTGATATTAAACATATTTAGGAGAAAGTTAACAATAAGAAAATCACAAACTTGTGATGGGTTAAACGGTGTTTGATTCCCTTGTAGGAAAAGTTAACAGACAACATTTTTGTTTTAAGGAATTTATTTTTGAGCATAACTAAATCATAATGAAACATACTTACTTGTCATGTAGACTTTCAACTTTTACTAGATTCCTTAATCAAACTCATATTTTTTTCCAAAAGACGAGTATTTAGGGAGACTTATTCGCATTATGAGTACTATAATCAACTTCTAGAGAATCACCTAATCCACCAAAGAGAACTATATACTTCCCATGTATTTATACATTAAACCAAACCAAACAAAAAAGGTTAGTACAAGATCAGATAATCCAGAAAAGGATAACCCTTTATAAAAAGAAAATCTATTCTTAATCTCCAAAATTTGTCCAACAAAACCCAAAGTTCAACGAGGACCATTCGATAAACAATTTGTTCATAAATTTCTTAAAAGTAAACCAATCTAATATTGAATCCCAAATATTTGAAGGATTTAGTCACATAGTCTTCCAAGTTAAATCGTAACATTTATCTCCAAACAACATCAGTTGCTCCTAAAATCTCATATTGAAAAGTAATTAACCTAATCACATATCCTTCATGATAGGTTAATATATTTCAATAGATAACCCAAAATCAACTTACTAAAAATTCATAAAATCATCTAACTAAAAAGAATCAGTCAAACTAACCAGGGACATCAAATAGTCCAGTGGTAGGCGATAAATACCAGTTGCACTTTGGTTGTGGGTTCGATTCCCGCAGCTTTGTCTGACGCGACGGGTTGTCACACGGTCTGCGTGTTGTCCTTTTCCCAAAACTATATAATTCTCAAAAAAATTCCCAAAATGAGATAAAATATTCAAAAATATACATAACATACTTTAACCTCATGTTTATCTCATTCCTTTCATTTTCCCTCATAACATATAATAACCCATAATTACCTCAAAAGTAAGGATCATATAAACCCTAATGGTTACCTTTATAAATATTTCCTGAACTTCCACATCGATTGGTCATCTTGTACATGATGCATTATAGAACATACCAAGGTTCAAGTGGTTGATCATGACTCCTTGATAGTTGGTTTAGAACAACCACGAGTTTCCTCATTGAATCCCCCATTTTATCTAGTGTCTTAATCATAGAACCACCACAGTTTCCTTCAAACCTGTTGTCTCTTTGGTGCCTGCTAGATCCAGCCATTTACTAAAACCAAAAAGGTCAGTGTGAGTATATCAACATAACCATCATGTACTAATTAGTAATATAAACAATAAGATATACTTACTCATTCACTTTATCTAAAAACTATGACACTTTCTAAAATCCTAGCCAATATGGTAATGTCACTTATGCTTAAAGAATAACCTAACCTCTAAAGTTATCTAAACCGACCTTTGATACCAACTATAAGGCCGCAGCCTTAAACCTTACTTAATCTTGAGTTATTACAAGATTACACATTGAGGATCTTTTCAGGTTTAGAGTTTTAGAGAATTAGATCATGAAACATGCATTACATTCCACATTTAAACAAAGTGGTAACATAAAAGACAGTATTCATTCTTCCTATCAACGGAAACATATTTAAAATAAAACATGGATTCTTTCTTGACACTTCCTTGACACTATCATCGCATCACGTACCTTTCCCTTGACCTATGAAAAACATGTCAAAATATTGGGATGAGCATAAAAAGCTCAGTAAGGGTTATAAAAAATATGGAAAGGAAACATGAGTACATATATACACAAGAGTGAAATCATACTTTACCCATAATACATAGGCACTTTAACATGCCTCATCAAATCATCATGGAAATCATAAGACATAAAAGGTAACTTGAGGCATTCATAACATTCTTACGTAGGTAGTAACCCTCTTGGTTACGTTTGGAATACCCATCACAGTATATTCCCTAAATCTCTTTGGAGAAACCATAACGTTTCACTCCTTCGCGTTACCCAATGCATTGGAGAGCTATATATGGCTCACCCGCCCTTAGTTTATAACGGAACCACCCGTCTTCATAATAATGCCCAAGAACCTCAACATAATTGTATCACATAAAACATGCATAAAGGAAACATAACATTTCCACCTTTCAATCAAAAGATATCAATACAACACATTGATATAAAAAGATTATGAAAACCATTTTCAATACCAAAGTAAAAGAAAAGTAAAACATGGTTTTTATTTTTCTTTTAAAAATAAGGTATGGCTTGTATAGGAAGTCGAAATTCAAATAATGGTCACGGCGGCGGAGAAGTCGTTTTCGCCGCATACGTATGGCAAAAAACATTCCCTTTTGTCGTTTAGTAAAACGGTTCGTATAAAGAAATATTCCTTTTAGATAAACGTAAAAGTCAAAGGGGTTTATACACCGTATAAAAGAAGGTTGTGTATAAAATAAAATATTCCTCAATGATAGGAGATTGAGACGAAGTCCCATACAAAGATGGTATCCTTGGTTTAAGGATAAATCAATTACATAATTATGTGTGACAAAAGAATACACAAAATATAAGTGGATATTAAGTGTAAAATAATCAAAGGTCATTCACACATATTCAAAGGATTACATATTCAATAAATACATGTTTAACCCAAAGAAATCGAAATTGGGTTAAGAAGTTCCCTGGACAGCCTAACGGCGTCACATCAAAATGAGTTGATGAGAGATAAAAAGTGTATCTCATCACTTAGACATAAAATTTACATCAACAAGGATATATGAGAACATATCCCAACATAACAATATGTAAATTAAAAGACCCAACAAAAGATGTCTTTTAAAAAGAGGAGCATGAAAGGTTCCCTTACCGACTTGGGTATCTTTCGAAACATACACCTCATGAAAGAAGAACAATAAAACATTGATGTAAATACTCAAAAAAGAAATTATATTACACAATGAGTAAAATAATGGGCAGTACATACACCACTCAAAGGAAATTATGGCCAATGTAGCATAAATATCACGGGAATAAAAGTGAGATGAAAAATCCCTTACGAAATCTCGGCAGCCTAACGACGCCACATAAAACTTACAAAAAAGGATTGATGAGATCAAATAGGGTATCTAATCATATTAACTTAAAGTTTATAGAAATAGGAATATAAAATATCATCCCCCAACATAACAAAGTTGAGCTTAAAAGAAGTGAAATAAAGGAAAATACTTAAAAAGAAAGAGAGAGGTTAGATCTCTTACGAAAATTTGGCAGCCTAACGGCGCCACTCAAAACATCCAAAATGGATTGATGAGAGAGAATAGGGTCTCTAATCATATGAACATAAAAATTACAGTAAGATTAATATAAAAGAACATCCCAATCACAAGAAAGATGAGCTTAAAAGGAATGACATAAAAGAGTGTACTTAAAAAGAAAGAGAGGAGTAGGATCCCTTACCTCAACTCCAACTTGTCTTGTTCGTTTCATTATATTCCTGAATAATAAACTCTGGTCAATTAATAATTGCCTAAGTACCTCCTTTATAGATTATTATTCAATTAATATCACATATTATAATGTTATAATAATTTTTTAATAATGTTAGTTCATATCAAACGTTTTTGCTGATGTTTGGTACATGAGTCAAAAATGAACTTGTTTGAAAAAAGATTGCCCATGTAGTTATAAGTAAATAATTTCCATAATAGTATTAATGATTAAAATATCATATATATCCAGTAAATATTCATTTTATACTATTCCATATCATTTGGAGATAAAAAAATGAAAAGCACCGTTCATGGAGACGGTAGGCCGTACGTACGCATGAACGCTACTTTCATTTTTTGTCATATTAATGGAATTAAAACAAAATGAGAGAGATATATATATGTTATAATTCCAGAATGATATCCATAATTTAGATGTAATATATTACATATATATCCATTATATATATGTACTTATAATATTACATAACATTTTGAGATAAGAAATGAAATGTACTGTTCATGGAGACGGTAAGCCGTACGTACGCATGAACGCTACTTCCATTTATATTTCATATTTAACGAAATTAAAACATAAAGATACATAATATTATATTAATTACAGTATGGTATCATATATAATATCATTAAATATATCCTTTATACGTACCACATATGGTATTAACGAATCAAATCACTTGGAGGGGGCGGTAGTCCGCACTTCCTTAAATGAAGATATCGCGTATACCCATAATGGAAGCCATAAAGGTATGCCATAAATGAAAAATACAGAATCTTAAGGAAAACATAAACATATTATATATCATATATAAATATATTTACATTTTTATGGCCACCTTTGAAGGTGTTAAAAGAATGTTGAACAATCATCGTTTCGGGAGGCAGAAATTCATCATCCACAGAAACAGTATATTCTTTAACCATTAGATGTAGGTGTGTGTAATTGTAGCTCGAATCCTTCTTATAAAAACATCCTATTATATTTAAGATACTGTATTTGTTACAAAATAAATAAATAAAAAGAGTTTATGGGGTTGGAGAAGCAAAATAACACAAAAGGACACAAGTGAAGACATTACCTTAAAATCGGGTAACTCCCTTTGGTTTGAGCTCAAAGGCTTCCTTGGGAAGACTTATGCCCAATGTGAGGCTTCTAGGAGTAAGAGAGGGATGTGGAGAGGAAAATGGGCAGGGTTTTGCCGAGCCAAAGGCTTTGGAGGTGTGGGTAAATAGGTAGAGGTGGGGGCCTTTTTTAAGGGGAGAGGAGGGGAACTCTTGGAAAGTGATAAAAGGTTACTTTATGTTCAAATGATTTTCGGATTTTAAAGGTCCCACATTGATCTGTCTCGAGGATAAGGTGATAGGGGTTCTAAATCCACCCTTCCAATAGGTTTTTGACATGTTTAGGTCATAGAGATTACATTATCTTTTCACTTTATTTAAATCGTTAAATAATGAGGTCATCGCTGCATCATCATGATGTCATAAATAATTTAATTTATTTAATGTATAAAAATTATAAAAAAACTAATATGATGAAGGAAATCGTTTTATATTTATAATGAATATTTATAGTCAAAAACCTGACTTGTATAACACCATGAAAAAATTGTTTTATTAAAACATCTCATGTTTGTGTCATTTTTACTTTAACATTAAATAAAAAGTTATTTATGTCCTTTCCCAACCAAAGTGGCTCCATGGGGTCCCCAAGTTGACCCATGGGTTGTCTTGGTCGGCCATGAGACATACAATGAGTGTAGGACATGTGTCAAGCTCATCTCATATTATTAAAACATTATTTTTACCTTAAACTACACTAATTACCTCTAATCGCGATTAAAAACATAATAAGTTACTATTCACCAAAAAATTATTTTAATCTCAGTGAACCACATTTTACTTCTTAATGACAACCATGTCTCTCAGATTTTTGAAATTCAAAACACAAAGGTTGTAAAATTTCATTTAAACAGAAAATCAGTTTTTATAAGTACCACTTAGTGGTATCACTATTCATCAAAAATTGAAGTTTTTCAGAAAAATACCAAAACTTCACCCAAAGCTATATTTGATATTCCGAATTCAAAAAAGATGTCTATTTTACAAAATTCAAAACATATTAGTTACATTTATTAATTTAATAATTAATTAGCGTTGTCAAGTCAAATAGCGTGTTTTTATGAAACAATATATATCAAAAGATTGACACTAGTTTAAGTCTGATTTCAAAGTGAAATTAATTCCAACGACCACTATTGGATTAAATGGTAAAAATATATTCTAATTTCACTTTGAAACAAATTCAAAAGATAATATAATCATATAAATAAATTAGATTAAAAAGCGGTTTTGAATTAAAATACAACATTTTTCACTATTCATTAGAAAAATGAACTTTATCAGAAAAATACCAAAAATTTACACAAAGTAAATTTTGATGTCCCGATTCTAAAGAAGAATTTTATTTTGTCAAATATAACACAGAAAATTGTCAAAAAGTGGATTTAAAAGAGGATCATCATCAAAAGGCGGTTAATCGACCCTTTAAAGAATATTAGAATGTTTACGCTTAAAATTGGATTCATTCGCATTTTTAATCCTATAACATTTATTGTAAAAAGTAAAAATATTTGACAAACATATATAATCATTTTGTAGTTAGTTCTATTCATTTCCACCATCACAACAGCTAGGTGTTAACTACCATTTAAAATAATATTATTTTATTATTAGAGTGCAATGTAAGATTCCCAAGAAACTCATTGTTGCATGTTGGGTACGCCATCGATCATAGCGTCCCCTTTAAAGTTATATTAATATTTTATTCACAAATATGGATAAATGTGGAAATGTCATACTCTTTATTTACCTGGGGTGTTACAGTACCCTTCATATATGTGTTGATTAACAGAAGTTAAATAGAATGACAGTGAAGAACAAGTATCCTCTTTTGCATATCGATAATCTATTTGAGTAGTTGGGATGAGATTTTGTTTTATCCAAGATTGACATGAGATCGAGGTATCATCTGATGAGAGTTCAAACTTCTGATATACCATGGACATATTTTTGAAGTAGTTATTCGTATAATGAGTTTTTTATGATTCCATTCATGATGATAGATATATAAGCTATATTTATGTCCTTGAAGAACCTAATATTCCACTCATACATTGATTAGTTTTCAGTTGTTTTTTAGATGACATCTTAGTGTACTCCAAGAAACATAACGATCATGTAAAATACCTTGACGTCGTCCAAACTATACTGAGAGGGAATTTTCAATATGAAAATACATCTAAGGGTAAATTATATATTAACCAGGTATATTTATTCAATCACATAATCGTAGAGGATGGTGTGTAAGTAGACCTTGAGAAGTAGCAAGAAGTGGTTTCTTGGGATCATCCCAAGAATGTTTTTGATATTCATATCCTTTTGGGTTTAGAGGGATATTATATGAGGTTAGTCAAGGTATTTTCTCACATGGAAGAACCAATTCTTGGATTGAACTATAAGGGAATAAATTTTGAATAGTCTGGAGCATGTGTTAATTTTTTCAAGGATTTGAACAAGCATTTGACTACCACACTGATCATGATCCTACCCAATCTGGGTGATGAGTATATAGTGTTTTGTGATGTGTTTGGTGTTAGGCTTGGAGTAGTGTTCATGAAAGGGGAATGATTTGTACAATATGGGTCATAGTAGTTGAGGACACATGAATTAAACCACCCTACACATGATCTCGAGCTAGTTGTGGTGGTTTATTCCTTGAAGTGTTGGTGGAATTATATGTTGTTAGAAGCTTTTACTATGTTTACTGACCAAAAAAGAATAAATTATACATTTTCACAATGAGATTTGAATCTCTAAAAATATATATGGTTTGATTAAAAATATTAATTTGATTTTGAGTGGACATATACTCCCATGAATGGAAATAGTGTTTCTAACTCTTTCAGAATGAAAACTCAAATTCAGGTAGTTCCGGAGTCTAGTTCCGAATTTAAGATAATGACCTTGCTGGATGAGATGCATGTTGTGGTTTTAGAGTTCCAATATAAGATAACCTTTATATCAGTATCAATGGAATCCACACTTTTTAACTAGATTAGGGAGATTTCGTATGAGTATTTGGAGTTCTTGGGCTTGAGGGAATGCCCTGAAAGTGGGAAGTCACATTTAGATTGGACTATAGATGAGGATGATATCATTTATATCAAAAATAGTGTTGGTTTTCCCTTTAGTATTATGTAGGTGATGATGTATGAATTGGATAAATGAAGTGGGTGGTCTATTCAGGTTTGAAAAAAATGTGTTCTGACCTTCATTGACATTATTGGTGGTCGAGAATGAAGAATTAAATTTGAGGTTCGGTGGCACAATGCTTCATCTGTAAACAAGTTAAGGTTGGGCATCAATGAAAAGATGGTTGTCTATATATTTTTCCCATTCGATAATGAATTTGGGATGAATTTACCATGGACTTCATGGAGGGTCTCCTGATCACACCTCATAAGACTGACTATATTTGGGTGATTGTGGATGGATTGAAGAAAATATCTCATTTCTTTCCAACATATGATAATTTATTAGTGGATCAATTGGGAGACTTGTACATTTGAGAGATAGTCCATTTACAATGAGTGATATGGAGTAATAGTTTCAGTCCATGAATTATGTTTCACTTCATACTTCTGGTAATTATTGAATAAGTTCATGAGTATACATGTATTTCTGAGTATGGATTTCTACCAATAGATAGAAGGGAATCCAGAATGTACTATACAGGTTATGGAGGATATACCAAGAGTGTGAATCCTGGACATTGGTGGCTATTAGGAGAGACACCTATAAATTATTATGTTATCCTGTAATAATAGTTATAGAGAAACTATTTAGATGAAACAATTAGAGGATCTTTAAGATAATACATGAAGGTCACCTCTATGTTGGATGGAGGTAGGTGAGTCAGAGTTTCTGAAATTTATTATCATGTATGATATATTTAAGCAGGTCTAATGGATTCAGAAATTTATGAATATGGCTCAGATTAGGTTACAGTCATATATTGATTGATATTGATGACCCCTTGAGATTATAGTTGGTGATCATGTGTTCCGTTAGGTTTATCCTAGATTGGTTCACTATAGGTTTCAAAGACAAGAAAATTTGGAACCCATTTTTTTGGACCTTTTTAGATTGTGTAGATAATTGTACTAGTGGCATACCAATTGGATCTTCCACTATGGTATAGTGATATAAATGATATAGTTCATGTGTCACATCTTTTATAGTATCACCCCAACCCATATCATGTGATTGATGTTGATGATGTTGCGATTGATGTAGATGCATCCATTGGGGATCATTTAATTCATGTTAAGGATTGTACTGAGAAATATTTGTATGAATTACCATGACAATAGTTCATGTATTTTCAAAACATGGTTGGGTTTAGGAGGAAACATGGAATAGAGAAACATATATGTGGGATTAGTGGCCTAATCATTTTACCTCATGATCTTAGATACGATTGGGAGTACATCTCGAGGATGATTTGTTATAAGTTGGGGAGATTGTAAGATCCCTATGTTTTTGGAGACATCTCATGCTCATTTTCAGGTATTCTTTTACCTCTATTATGAGTATAACATGGTTGGGTTTTTGTTTAGGGTTGTTTTTGGTGAAATTGAAGAAGTTTGAATTTCCATGGGGATGTGCACAGTTGGCGCACGGTTAGGAAAAACTATGCATCTTTCCCCGGGAAACTTTGGGCCCTATTTAATGAGACAGGCTGTGGCACATTACTGGCGCCTGGTTTTTCCAAACTGTATAGCCTATCTCCCCAAATTATGAATCCTCAAATATAGGGGGTTTTCCTGGTTGGTGTTAGTTTTTTCGAACTATTTTTGACATAGGATAAACCATTCACCTTCTAAGAAGAGGTGCATGGTTAAGGAAACCGGTTTAACATATCATGTGCCCCTACCCAAGAAACCATGATTGTGAGTTTTTAATTACCTGAAATTTATTTTAAATTCTCTAACCCCCTGTTTTAACCCCTATTTTCCCCACTCTACCTTAAACCTATTCCTATTATTTTTAAGCTCCAAGAAGGGTTCTAAGGATCCATAAACCCATTTTTTGGATGAGTTAAAGATCCGTTTGATGGATAATATTTCCATTGGTAAGTAATTTGTTCCCCATTTGACTTCCACTTTCTCCTGTCTCTCTTTCTCGATGAAAATGAATGAATTTTCATAAGTTGGTGATGGTTTAGATAATGGTTTTTATGGATATTAATCGTTATGATCGTGATCTTATGTTTTAGTAATAGTTAATTTATGACATTGTGATCTGAATGTTCCGCATCAATTTGGGATTCCAGTTTGATGAATTCCCATCAACGATCATGAGGTAAGTGGCCTAATTTCGAATTACAATTGTCTTGATTATAATTGTGTTAATATATTTCTGGAATCACAATTTCTATGTTCTCTAATTTCCTTCTTGGAATTGGAATAATTAATTCATAAATGGGATTATTAAATTTGTGGAATAATGGGATTATGGAATTCGGCTATTAGTGGGTTTATGAAATTGGTTTATTAGTGTGATTATAAATTTGATGATAGTAGAAATTAAGTGATTTTTGTCTTATCCATGAAGGGTTGATGTATAATACGATTAAATTTTTATAATTGACTTAATGGTGAAATGTTCATTTTATTCCCTGAGATTTAATTGAATAACCATGATTGTTTTGATAAATTGAAATGGTTCTCTTTGATGATAATTCTTGATAAGAAGGAAAATGTTTATTAAACTTGATGAATATGATATATGTGATATATGATATTGATTTCTGAATGTGGGTTGGGATAAGGATGCATGCTCCAAATACCCACGGGTTCCAAACATGATCTTCTATGCCCAAAAACTTCCATGTTAATATTAATGTATAGGACAATTATTGATGCTCCAAATAATAATGATGAGTGGGATGGGGACTGATGCTCTAAATAACCACGGGGTGCTAGATATGATGTTCTAGGCCCCATGATATTTGAAATGGACTGACATTCCACATAGTTGTGTTATGAAATTGGATTTAAATGAATAATGAGATCCAATGAAATAGTTATTTAGGATTCCCTATGTGATACGATTCAGAATTTAGCATGGAATAAAGTAGTAATTTTTGTCTCAAGTATCATCATGTTCCGAGGGTTATATGTGGTTAATTAAATAAGAATTTCAAATGTGAAAATTTTTTCCTTACCATTTATAATTTATTCTTTATACAACTACATACACTATTATAGACTAGATTTTTTAGACATCATTAGTGGTGGCCTACTGAGTTGAACTCACACCCTTCTTAGGTTTTCATATTAGTACTCTAATAGTATTCATGTTTTCATGATTGGATAAGGGAAAGATCCAGAATTTAGATGGCTATGTTGGGATAGACTATAGATGAGGGAACTAGACATGGTGTCAGGAAAAGTGTGGGAGTTTCAAGTGTGTCTTTTTTATGGGTTTTTTTATTTGAAACTTGCAAAATATATGCTTTGAAATATCTAAGACATTGGTTTGGATATTGTTTCTCTATTTTAGTTTATAATGTGATTTTGGTATGTTTTTGTTATGATAATATTATTGTTATTGTTTGTTATAATTTTAAGATTATGTATTGATTTTTGTTATTGTGCTGGTTTGATAAAGAAGGAATAGTATCCTTATGTCTTATATTAGGGCCTTACTACTTGTTTCAATCCTATAGAATAAGGGGAGGTGCGCCTGAGTTCATGAAACCAACTAGCTCGGGGCACCAGTATTTGGCACCCTAGTTGGGAGGTTACACAATGATTTTTAAGATAGTATTTAAATATATTTTTTTACAACTTAAGAGTTACATTTATCACATCTTTATCTTAGTAAAAACCAAGGATAGATAAAATAAATATGTTTAAGACATGTATTGGAGTTATTTAATAGAGTTTCCTTAACATTATTTAGTAACTCTTTTCTATACTTAATTTAGTAATTATTTTAAATTACATTGAAATGATATATTAATTGATAAATAGTTTTACATCTTTCTTGAGTGAGTTGTTATATTAAGGGATGGTATATTAAGACTAAGAGGATTGGTATATGATTAAAGGATTAATAATACATAGTTTTAGGTTATTATCCTATGGCATACATAAATATTTATTATATCTTTTAAAAATAATTGATGTAGAATGAAAATCAATATTATAATGAAGACTATTTATATGATAATAATTTCTATAGCCCTTTTTCATATGGTATTATAAAATGTTGTTATCTTTGTTGAATTATGTTTTTTTTATCATAGGAAATTGAAACAATTAAGTTAATATTGGTATAATTTGATCCACTAACCACCATTTATATCTTAATATCATAACTACCAAAATTGTTAAATTAATAATTGAATGATATTTTATCTTTCTTCAACCATCCCTTTAAATTAATTCACTATTTATATTTTCTAATTGAATATTTTAGAATATTATTAATTTAATCATGTTGATTTCAACAAAAAAAAATTAGAGATTTGATAGGTCATGAGTTATTATCATATAGGATATATATTCAATTTGTTTTTTGACCTCATACTTCTCATTTATTATAATTTAATAGTTTTATTTGTGGGAGTGTACCTTAAATTAAAAACTTTGATTTCCCTATTGGAATAAATGATACCTCATTGGTGTTAAATTAATATTTTTATGCTTGGTGGGATTGAAATACTAATAAAACTAATTATTTTATAAAATTAACATTTTTCCTAAGTAAACAATTAAGAGGTGCAATTAAATAAATAAAAACATAAATAAATATAGTGTAATTTAAACATAATACAAATCATGGATATAGAAAAATTAATTTTAAAAGAATAACTTGAGAAGATATATGCTAAGAGTTTTGATTATTTTATATGTTATTAAATGATCCAATTTATATAAATAACTTGAATGAGGGGGTGGATAATTCATTTGATTTAGTGAAAGTAAAGGAGATTAATAGAGTTCTCTATATTTTCTCGTCTAATAGAATCCAAAGTGTTTCACATCCCCACATTCATCACTTCTACAATGGTGGGACTACCTCTTCATGGATATAAATAGGATAGGATAATCTATAGACATTGAAGGTTAATTTTCAAAAATAATGTAATTTCAATGTAAATATTTCATGCCTTTTTAAATTTTTATTTTTATTCATCTATTATTCTTTGTTTATTTATTTGTTATGATCCTTTATGAGTGTTATTTATACTTATACTTTCATTAGGGTATTGGAATAATCATTAAAAACAAACAATAATGTGTTTAATTTTGGATTCCATTCCTTAACACACACATTACTTTCTCATGGTTTAACCACAATGATTGATTTCATGTTATGAAGAATTTACATTATGAACTCATGTATGTATTTATTTCAAGTGTTATATTGAGTCACTGGAAATATATGTGATGGGTTATCCACACGATTAATTATATTATATTTTATCTTTATAGATGCTATATATAAGACACTATTTATGATTCCATGACTTGTTGTTTAGCCTTATCATATGATCCTATTATTCCACCGTGATGTAGACGACTGCATTATCGTTAGAGATTTTGGTAGTTAGCCTTGAACATATGTTTGTAATGTCAAAATATAATGAATTAAATATGTATCATTCATATTAATTATCCTTTCATGTTTTATGATTATGTTATAGTATATATTATGTTATATGGGAGAATATTTCTTGAGATGATTCCATTGTCTAATGAAACCCATACCCCTCTTTTAACACCACCCTTTCTCCCTTGATATAAATACCCAAGAAATGAAGTATATGAGACATAAATGGTTGAAGTACCTTGTGCGGGTCATGGAATATAATAATATTTAAATAAATATTTTTTATTTAATATATCATATATCTAGTTCCTAAAGACACTAAACATTTGAAATTAGGGAACTAGTTATATGAAATGAATTTCATGTTATTAAATTATTGCTTTATTATTTAAGAACTAGATCCATAATAATTGGTATAGTATATCATAGTTTTATTGGTGAAACATTTTCTCATTTTTGGAAAATAATATTTAAAACCCTTGAATAAATTCCATAGTTTTTGATAACTAGTTCAAATATAACTAATATGAATGTATATATTTCAATTTAATAATCTAACTCAATATATAATGAATTTTATTATATATATGCACGTCATTTTTTTTATATTTTCAGAAATCCGGTTTAAGTGTTTTCGGGACCCATTACAGAACATCACCATACCCATTACCTCGCAACTAAACAGCCAAACTACCATATAATTTCAAATTTCAAAAAACCAAAGCCACAATCTGCACTGCCAGCCACGCCTCGAGCCGCACACCCTGCATCACGCCTCGAGCATTGAACCATGCATGCCTGACCTACGCCGCCTCGATCCAGGACTTGCCTCGGCAGACACATCACATCAATCAGACAAACCTGCATCCACTGGCCCGCTGGAGAACGTCACCGGCGTCCGTCTTCATCTTCACCATCGACGACCACCGTCACACGCCACCCTTCACCGAAGATAGGATCTTCCGTCATCTTCATCACCAAAAACACCATCAAACACCAAATCAAATAGGTGGACCATCAAAAAACCATGTTGTTCATCGTCGGCAAGAACTCCTTAGACTTCACCATCGTAGGTTCAATGATTCACAGAAAGCTTCAAGCCAATCCATGCCACACTCACCGCAGGAAACGACCCCCATGGGACTCACCACAGGACTTCCCCGGGCTACCGAGAAGGGCCCCAGAACATTCCGGAGAGTATGCCGAAGAAAACGGTCTTATGCCCATAGGTCTCAACCAGGAGTGCCATAGAAACCTGTAGTGCATCGCCTCTGGGAGAATCGCAACACCGCTGCGGAGGGCACCAGAGGCCTCTAAATAAAATCCGCCACAGGGAGGGGACAACAACAGGATGAACCCAAGCCCAGAATTCCTTCAATCACAAATGAAAACCCCAAGAGATATCATTCACCATTGAAAAACATCACAAGGAAATAAAAGAAAAAGACCTCCACTCCCCGTGTCGCACCAAATCCATTGTCATCCTTCGAAGGAAACGAATCTCGTCCGCCTGTCGATCAAGTAACAACGACACCCGAGCCGACCCAGCCACTGAGATGATCTGGAGAAGGCAACTCAGGAGGAAGAGTCCGAAGAAGGAAGGATCAAGATATCGAAAGAAACCTTATTCACGACGAAAGGGGAGAGGCGATGCCGCTCAGAGGCAGGATCCTCCCTTCCCGAATTTTATTATATATGATAATGAATTTATCCTAATTAATTTTGTTTAATTTTAAATATAGTTGATTGGATATAACCTTATCATAGTGTATTCACATAAAAAATAATATTTCAGAAACTATATAGATATGAATCATATCATTAACCAAGGGTCGTAACCTAATGAGGAAAAATACTAAACTCATTGAATCTACTTTTACTATAAATATTTTAATATATATTCCATTTTAAAAGGATGGTAATAGAAAAATTAAATTGGGGTTTGTTTTGAATTAAATACAGTAAGAATATGAATTTAGTGTATTGTTATGAAAAATAGAATTAATCCCTTAAAATTGTTTAGGAAATATGTTCCTTTAATATTTTCCCAAATTATTTTTCTAGTTATATTATCACACAATAACAAGGTTCTATATCATTCACCATAATACCCCTCACGGTATTTTTTTGATTGTTGACCCCCACCATATTGTGTGTAAAGTTTGTCTTCTCTTTATTTTTTTAGTAGCAGAGTTCACCCATCAGTTGTCTGAATGAATCTTAGAATCATATTTCAAACATTTGTTTAGAAGATGAATACCCCACTATATATGGCCAAAAATTTCCATAAACTCCATAAAACCACATACAAATCCATTGTGTTATTTATTGGGAAATAAAAAAGAATTATTAATTTAACTAAAGTTAGAAAATAAGAAGTGTTTTGAATAATGTGATGAATAATTAAAATCAACCATTCAAAACCAATAAATATGTTCACTACCTCATTTAATTATAATAGTTTATCATGAACTAAAGTATATTCCAAACTCATGATTATATTTTCTAGTTATTACAAACTTATATTAATACCGACATTAAATACTACATGAATAGATTTTAAGATCACATGAGTAAAAAATCAAAATTCTTGTACAAAATTAAATTAAACATAAAAATGAAATCTATAAAATACTAATCTTAGGTGTGAGACTCAATAGTTTGGAACCCCTTCCATGGATTCTTCAACCCTCATTTAATGTCATCATAGAACTCTTTGAAACTCTATTTGGTATCTTAAATCACCCCAACTAATAGATTATGTACTTATTTTATCAACCCATGTTAAAAATAGTTCTTTTTTATCCTCTATCCTTAATTATTTTCCTTTTTAAAAACTCACTACTTGGATTAACTAATTAGGTTATATATTTTAGAATAAGAATCCTCCAATCATACATGTGGGATGCATGTTTCATTGATCATCTGCATTGTCCCCATTATTATGACATGATTCTTCTCCCATAATATAGATGTGCCATTATTGTGAATGATGGTTTTCATTGATATTACTTGATTCAATATTTAATTACAATAATATGGTTTTTATTCTTTAATTACCTATTTTATTCTATAATGATATTTTTTATGATGATATGAAATTTCTTAATTAATTAATCATGTTGTACTCAATGATATTATCTATTCATAAGCCTTGGTATATAGTTCCTTTATAAAATAAGTTAGCCACATGATGTGGTATGTAGTTGTCATAGATTTAAATGAAATATCCTCTTTTTATAACTCCATTTCATACAAAACCATATGCATGTTTACAATGATTTTCCTCACTTTATGCATCTTGTAGTATTTTGGATATTATGTAATAACTACTCATAAGCCTTATGGGTGTTCCACCTAATCTATTAAATAGATAATTGTAGATTAAATATTATACAAGGATGTATTATGGTACAATTTAGTCATGGCTTCTAATAACCTCATATTATAATGATTAATATCCTAAACTCCTTTGGATTTTGATGGCCATAGCTATTGATAATGAGGATTTTATGCTCAGTAAAGGTGTCACAAAGAGTGTTACCAATCAGTCATATTCTATGGATGTTTTGAAGATAGTGAACTGATATTTTCATTTCTTTGTTCTCATAAATTTATTCATACATAGATTTTATATTTTTTATTCCATTACTACATAACCAATTCATCAGATATGACATGAATTTATCATAAAATAAAAAACTCATCCTTTATTCATACCCATTTGATCTTATTACATCACATTTTTAACTTATCCTCTTCATAAACAAGATAAAATCAAATATACGTTTAAATCTCAACCATAGAAATAGAATTATATCTAAAATCTAATTTAATAAAATCATTTTTTCTTGTTGAATTTACATTTATCCAAAAACATACTAAAATATTAAATTTGTTGTAAATTTCTATATGTTATTAAAATATTGGGGTTATAATAAATGAAATATAAGATAAAAACTATTAATATTAGAATTTCATTAGTGGATGATGTAAGGGGAGGTGAAAATTTGAACAACTAATGCGGAGAAAATGGTTTTTATGCCAATTATCCCAATGTTCAACCAATTTTCATGGGTGTGAATGTTGATAAATCAATGATATATTATCTAAAATGATAAGAAAAATTACTAAGAACAATAAAAAAAATATATTAACCTACATAACCAAATAATTGATCTTTTGGTGATTGAGTTTTTCACATATCTGCCCTAGACATTCAACATTGAGTCCTTGTAAGGTTTCTTCTTATCTGGTGGAATGAGTTGTTAGTAAACCGTTTGAGTTAGGAAGATATGGTGATATTTAATGATTTAAATGTTCTAAATATTATTTAATATTTTATTTGTATAATAATTTAAAAATATTTAATATTTTTGAATTGATATCATCATTTACATAACTACTAGACATTGTAAATTCTGTATAAACTAATTACTCAAAATGTGTAATAAATTCAACATGAATTATGTTTAAAATTTAGTCTAATTTATTTATTATTTTGCTATTTTTTATAATAATATGAATATTTAAGTAGAATATTTCATGTATAGTGACACTAGAATGGTACGCCAACTGGTTAAATGTCAATATGGATGTTGATTCTTCATGTAATTGATCATGATGTTATTAATTTTATATTAATTAGATGTTTTATAATATAAATATTTTTTATTATTATTGTTATATATAATTTTATTTAATTAATTATGTATATTCCAAATTTGTAATTTGAGGCTAAGTTAGCACATCTATTATGGGAGTAACGATATATTATCACTCATAGAGATGGGATCATTCAATGCATTATATTTTGTGATCGATATTGTTATAAGTTGTTGTATGGAAAAACTATACCAAGACATATAGTAGAATGATAAGAGTCAATATGTTTCATTATATTTGGATTTATTTTTATAAAAACATAATTTCATTCTATGATGCAGTCCATGAGTCACACAATGGATTCTTAGATAACGCATATAATAACATAGTATGAAAAGATATATAAACATCTATATTAATTCCTAGAGAAGATTTAGAATCTCTTTACATATGTAAATAATCTTGTTACTAATACATAGATCCCTAAGTAACCATTAAAATTTGATTAAATTTTATTTAAAATGGTTATTTTATTTTATTTTAATATATAATATTAATTTTTGTATTCCTTATACACGTTTAGAGATCATTATTATGATTTCATGGGTGAGAAGACACATGATTCATGTTATTTCCTGGATCCATTAGGATTCCACTTGATCCAAAAACATTATTGATATGTCACCCTCAAATTACACCATAAATAGGCCAAGGGTGGGTGACTTTCACCAAGAGTATATCATCACAGACATATACAAGGCATTACCCTTAGAAATGAAAACTATAAATCATCTGAACATTAAAAATATATATTATTAACAAAAAAATACAATAATTTATATTTATATATATATATATCATGATTTCATCCCATAAAAATAAAAAACATGGTGGAAAAATTTGTGAAAAAATCAATATCTCCCCTATACCACTTGTAAGGTATAATAAAAAACACCTACAATAGTAATCCCCTCTTGTCCAAACCTACAGTTTTCTAATGCCACCAAAAACTCTATAATGATGTTATAAAAATAATATATATGTATATGTATATATATGGTGATAATATTAATATAATTACTAAATTTCACCATAGAACTCTCATGCATTCATCAAGTGAATGAAACATAATAAATCATCAATAAATTAAGTAAATAAAAAAAGATAATAAAATAATCACCCAAAATGAAAAGCACAAAACCACAAACTTATCATGTATTATAATCAACAAGCCTTTCATGGAACAATATTACAATTTTACCTCTATGTAATAACTTAAATCCATAATTCCTTCCACGTTTTTTCAATTATCCCCATTTAGGAATATAATTATAAATCACAATAGTTGGGTAGTTGTAGCACCCCAAACTTTTAAGAGAAAAATCATATTCAACATATTTTTTGACATTAAACATAGTGAATAGATGAGTATGTATAACAAAAATACTTTTTTACGTAATTAAATTTAAATAAATCCAATTTCCTTAACATCTTTTGTAACCTACAATACTATATCTAAAATAAATGTTACACTCTATTAAAATATTATTATTTAAACATTAAGTTTATAACCTAGCCATTAAGTTGGAAGGTATGAATATAACTAAATAAATTATAATATTATATGTTTTAATCGTGTATAAAATAAATTCAATGGTTATATATGGATTATAAATAAAAAATAACTATTTGAAAGAGAATGAAATGTTTTTTGAAAACTGTATATTTTTGGATGGTGACCTAGTCTGCCTTTCCACACATAATTTAAAATTTATTTTAACCAGTTTTAGATAATTTATTTTGAAAATAAACTTAATGTTTGAAATATTAATGTCAAAAATAACTTTTTTAAAATATTTGAGATATTTCTAAAATATTTAATTTTTTGATGAATAGTAAAAAAACTAATTTGTTTTAAAAGAATCTTTTCATTTAAATTATTTATAATGTTAAATAATATATTAAATTGGTTTTAAATAAAATTTAGTTCAATTATATTATATTTTACCCAATTTATGCCATTTTAAGTAAATTTATATTTAATTTTTATATTAAAACATTCTATACTTATGAGAATTTTCTATTTGGAAAACTGCTCTTTCATAATGTATGTGGTTTAACTTAAATTGAATTATTCCACTAATTTCAATTGAATTTTAAAAAATGGATTCCATATTTTGAATCATAAACATTTATATTATCTAATAATTTAAACTTAATTTTTTACAATAATAAATAGTGAAAGTAGTAAAAAATAAATATTGTATTTTTGGTAAAAAATGATTTATCAGGTGCTTAAACTAAGAATATAAGGGTTTAAAATGACCTAAAACTTTAAAAACCCCTTTTTATAAACATATTTATAAAATATCACCTATAATATTTTATAAATTCCCATTTTTATTTTTTTCATAATAAAAAATCTGTTATCACATTATCTTTTCAAACATTCCATTTGTGTCCTCTCTCCTAGTTATAAAAGGCCGCCACCTCTCCTCCCCTCCTCACATATACAAAACCCTTTTTTTCAGAAAATACCTATGTGAATAAATTCCTTAATTACATAAATATGTCATAGAGTCCTTATTTTTATTATTAATTCATCATTAGAAGGATTTATATATAAATCTAAAGAGGCTCTATGAAGAAGAGGTAAAATTCTTAAACGTTTGTACTTGTTTTATTTATTCTTAAAACTCTTTAAAAACATATTAAAATATGATAATATAACAACACAAGTATATATTATATAAATATATTTTATTATTTTAATGTTATAACCCAAATCCATCTCTATATCTATCAATTGGGAAAGGAAACTGTTGATCATGTGTATGGAGGACTACTACCTCAAAAACATATGTAATTCATTTTCCATAACCAAATTTAAATAATGGATATAGTAATTGATTTAACATATTTATATGATATTTTTTATAGTAATATAATTCCAGAATTATGATATCACATGTACCTTCTTACATTATTTTCTTACACTCCACATGAAATATAGTAAGGTTAAATTTAATTAATATATGTTATATTTATGATAAAAAATACTTATAGAAATATAATATCACATTTTACTTCTTACTATACAATATTTCATAAAATAATAACATTGCTCCTGTCTACGTGTGGACAACCGTGTCCACATAGTGATGTGATTTTTTTCATTTTATTTTTTACATTAATGGTAATAAGGATGGGTTTTATTAAAATAAATGATATATATAACATAGTAATGATTTTCTAAAGGTGAATTAATATTTATTTTCCTTTCATTCCATCAATCGACAAAATGCAAACATCGTTCATCCATATATACGACCTACTATCTCCCTGAACTGTGTAATATATTTTCTCTATATAATAGTTATATATTACTATAAATAAATATTTAATTAATATATATGAAATTAATATCATGTTTAAAATTATTTAGATTTTGTAACTATGATATAATTAAAAGGACAAAAATTACCAAACAAAAACATACATGAAAACAAAGTAATTATCACTTGAAACTGTAATTATAACAAAGAGTTCATAATAAATGGGATATAAAACACTATAAGTAAATAATTTATGGAATGAGTTATATTATTATGTTTCTATATTATATTTATATTAAATATATTATAATATACATGAGGTTCAGAAACATACAATGGAATTGGTGCCTAACATAGGGGTTTCTCTTTTGACTTTTACTTCCCTGATCCATACACCTCATTCACCACTTATTCCTTTGTATGGTGTATATAATTACTATTTTGATAAGTTATATCATGAATAAATTTATATTCATCATATTTAAATTTTAATTTAATTTTAATTCATTTATTGGGCATATGATTTAAAATTTACAAATGTGGTAAATTTTTATTTCATAATCTCATCATTAATCGAGATTGTTTTTATCTAAGTATCCCTTGGGGGAATTATTTGATATATATCTTTAAATAAATATATATTCTTATCCTATAGTTATTAATGAATATTTTAAAGTATTGGTACCATTTATACACTCTTTGGAACATAAAATTATTGATAAAATGTTTCTAGAAAATCTGGCTTTATTTATCTCTTGAGTAGAAAATCATTTTTCATCAAAATACAAGCTTTCTAAAAAAATTAAATAATGTTTTTAAATTTTTAAAATTGATTTATTAAATAATATTTTTCCCATTTTTACTTTCTATAAATTTTTTGAAACAAATCTTCATCTAATTTTTAAAACAATTCTATTGTTATTTTAGAAAAAATATGAATGTACAATTTGATTTTACAAGTATGTCATGAATGAACTTTTCCACTATCATGACCACCAAATGATTAAAATATTATTTTAAAATTTTTAAAAGGATACTTTCAATTATTTTTATTTTCACAATATTTTTTTATTTTTGTTTTGGGAAAATTTTTCTAATAGAAAAGGTTATTTTCCTCAAAAATATTTTTAATTGATTTTTTATGCTATTTCAATTCATCAGTGGCTTCAACCCATTATTATACATCTGTTATACTAAATATATGTTATATTTATATAATAATTATTCTATATTTGGGTGGTTTATGATTATTTTGACTAAGAATAAAAAAATTTATTACCATTCACCATACTACTCTGGATGGTCTATGATTATGTTTACTTGATTAGGGTAAATATTAACATTTCACATGTTAGTTTTCCATTATGAATTTTTATGATGATTATGTTTCATCCATTTCATAAAAGTAATGAATTTTAATTACTATGTGATGGTTGGGTCCCGGTTATATATATATCCCATTAATGCGTCGATGGGTCTCATTTGACAAATCAGTTGGCCAAATTAGTCAGGTTTTGACCCATATATTTAAACTATATTTTGATAGGTCTTGAAAGTTTCAAATATATGAAATTATTAATTCCGTAATTATGTTATCATTTATTTACTTCCAATTGATTATTAAATTTGTTAGAATATCCATGCAAATGATTCTATCCTACTTGATTGTTTATATAGATTTATTTGATCATCATTTATTTCTACCATATTATACTTAGTTATTTAATTAATTGGAATGTGTTTAAGTTATTTAAAATGTTATATTAATTATTATTTTTTATTTAGGATAGATTACACTATACACTTACCCGTACTAAGCATATTAACTCACCCTTATTTTGTTTCCTTTCCCCAGGTTATGAAGATGAATCCTTTGAATATGTCTTAAGGATACTGGTCATTTTTTCATGTTTTACTTTCTTTTCCCAATTTAAAATGGGAATCATGTATGTATATGGTTATAAAATACTAATAAACTAATTGTTTATTTTGTAATTGATTCTTTTTATCTATACCAATATAATAAATTAGGCTTTGGATCTAGGCTACTGATTTTTATTTCATTACTGTTGGTAACAAAGGAAGTTTAGTTGAAACCTTGGGTACTTGATTTAGGAAAATATTTATTAGGGAATATATAATTATTATAAACATTGAGGATAAGTATATAATAACATCCTAAATTTTAGTTAAGGTAGTTATTATTTAGTTTTCCCTATAAATTCATCCACATCTGGATACTAAAATTGGACATAGTTCTGGAATAGATGATTCTTGGGGTAATAACACTAAAAAATCATGGTGAGCTAAACTCGAGCATTACCTTGTACAAAAAACATATATTTCTTTTAACCTTTTTTTTATAATCTCAGGATGTATTTTTATGATAATTCACATTTTCATTACAAACCATTATGAAGGATTTGAAAATATTTTTATGATTTAAAAAATTCCTAAAGAAACCATGTTTATAATTAAGATATTATCTATGTATGAATAATTCAATTTATGTTTAGTGGGTCACTAGTTTTTGGATTACAAATTTTGATAAATAATTTTATGATCTAATATATTGTATGTCATGGTTTAGAAATAAGACCTAGAAGAAGTAATTAGAACCATATCAATGCACATAATCCAAAGAGTAAGGATGATTGTTTACTTTGATGGGATTAACCCAGTAATTTAAATGAAACTAGTCTCCAAAAAATTCTCATCATAAAAGTAAATATTTTAATGTGATATTAAGATGGTGATAGAATTATGTAATTATTATGTCTTCTTTGGGAAGAAATAGAATAATATTATGGTAGAGAAAAAACAGCTAAGGGGAATAAAGGGTTGAAGGGTTTTCCCGCCTGTGATAATTGTGTAAAGAATCACCCTCATACTTTCATAACAGGAATGGGAGTTTTCTATTAGCATGGAAAGAAATTAAATCATTATAATGATTTAAAGGGAGAGAATTATGTTTTAAATTTTCAATGTTTTAACTATAAGGATATGGACAAAAATTAAAATGAATTCTCCAAAATTCAATGGAATATACCTCAAAAGAAGCTAAGGGGTCAAGGTACAGCTTAGCCTATTCTATAGAAAAATTGGAATATTTAAATTTATTGTGTTTGTAATCAATACATTTGTTATAGGAGTATTTTATTAATGGTATTCTAGTTATAAGAATCATGAAATTTTTGAGTATTTTACTTTAGTAATGTTTTTTAAGGATTTTAAAGAATATGTTAAATGGTAACAGTGTCTAAGAAAAGTGATTCAGTGAAAAGTGGATCTTATTTTGAAAAAACCTTATTGAGGGAAGACAACCCTTAATATTTTCTTTATGTTGATATAATAATGATAATTATATCTTTATTAGATAGTATTTGTGACCTTCCAAATGGTGATGGATTTAATGGTTTACATTATCTTTTTTGGAGTTTACTATACTTTTAGATTTACGGAATATATGTGATAAAATAAGACTTCTTTTTATAAGAATTAATGTTTTAATTATGGTTTTATGGTGATCATGTTATTCACATATTTGGAATGTGACATCAAGATGCGATTTATATTGTATGGGGATTGTAATTTGGATTTAGTGACCTTCCTCCAAAAATTTTGAACATTGAATTTGGATAGACATATTTTGGATGAGTATTATGATCTACTGTATATGTAATGGATTATTTTCAACTTGTTATCTTATTAAATAACTTTTTCTATCCATTTTTATTTTGTAAAATATCTAGAGAGAGAAGGAATGACTTTCCATTCTAATGATCTGTTAAATGTGCTTCAAACATAAAAATTAATTTTGCATATTTATTTCATGGAGTAAGAAACTAATTGGTAATTAATCATAGCACAAATAAAGGATTAAATTTTTATTATTAAAAATAAAGATTTCATATATGTATATTTTCACATGTTCTCAATCCGGATGGTAATGGAAATCCTCAACTCTAGGAAAATGGTATCGAAACAAGAAGTTTATCGTAGTAGCTTCATTTTTTATGAATCAAATAGTCCCTTAACTCATCACGTCTTTATTTTATTGTGGTTTTTGAATTTATATTGATCATTAACTTTATTTTGATCAATTTCTATTGTCACCCTCCATTATTATTTGGCCATAACAATTTTCTTTCATGTCCATATCTACACTTCCTACCTATGTACTACTAGTTGGAAACCTATTTATGTTATGATTCCAAATTAAATTCATAAATCCCTTTATTAATTATCTAGAGAATTTATTGTTAACCCTTTTTTCAATATGGGGTTTCAAAAATATTTATCTCAAATTTAAAACCTTGTATTATCGACATCAAGATTAAATTATGAGGATATAATTTATTTATGGGGGTAGTATGTACAACCTAGAGATTTTAAAAGATAAACATCATATTCAATAGTTTATATGACATGAAAGATAGATCCAAGATGAAAATTTGACACCTGAATACTTCAAAATATAAATCATTTTAAATAAATTCAATTTCATTGATAGATTCTGTAACATGCAACACATGTTTAAAATGAAACATGATACTCTATTAAAATACTATAATTTAAACATGATCATTATAAAGAGGTTGTTATGTTCGAGGATCTAAATATTACTAAATAAATCATGAAAATTATATTTTTTACACATTTATATAATAAATTAAATTGATATATATTTATTAAAAATACACTAATAACCATTTGAAATAAAAAATTAATGTTTTTTGAAAAATATTATTTTACTAAAAGATGGTATATTATACATTTATTAACATAATTTAAAATTAATTTTCAACACCATTAACAAACATTATTTGAAAAAATGATTTTAATTTATGAAATATATATGTAAAAATTATCCATGTGTTAATGGTTGTTAATTTTATGAAAAGAATAGTTTTTTAGGAAGAGTTGTAAATAATGATTTTTTCTGAAAACTACTCTTTTGATTAAATTAAATACAAGGATAAATTATATATAAAATTGGATTTTAAATAAAATTAGTTCAATTATATTATAATTTGAATTATTTATGTCATTGTAATAAATTTCATATTGAATTTTGTTATTAGAACATTTTATACTTATGAGAAGTTTCCCTTATGAAAACCGCTCTTTCGTTGTGTCTATGATTTAATTTAAATTGAATTATTCCACTTCTATGAATTTAATGTGAAGAAATGAATTTTATATTTGGAATAATAAAATTTTATATTGTCTAATAAGTTCAAATTAATTTTTTCCCAAAAGAAATAGTGAAAACAATAAAAATTAATTGTCGTGGTTAAGGTAAAAATTTCTTGACTAGTGGTTAATCGAAACATATAAGGGTTATAATTGGGAGAAAAGCTATAAAATCCATTTTATAGACATATTCAGACCTTATATCCTCTAAGGTTTGATAATTATCCATTTTTTGGATTTATAAATGAGATAAATGTGGGTATCAATTTATCTTTTCAAACCATTCATGTGTCTCCACTCTCCCACATATAAATGGCCACCTCGTCTCATCCCCTCTTCACAACTCCAAAACCCATTAGTTTTTACAATACCAGAATAATAAATTACATATTTATCTACCTAAATCCTAGAGGAATTATTTTTTTCATAAATATCTCCTAATAAGGCTTTATGTATAAACCTAAAGAGTCTCATTTAAGAAGAGGTAAAATTATTTTGCATACATATTCTTCTTATTTATTCATCCACCTTCTTAAAATATAAATGAACTATCATAATTTAATAACACTATGATATAATATATACTTATATTTTATTAATTAATTTTAATAACCCATACCTTCTCGAGTTAAATCAATTGGGAAAACAAATCCATCAATCATGTGTACGGAGGACTACCACCTCGCAAACTGATGTAAAGGTTTCCCACAACACCTTTAGAGGATGGATATAATGATGTATTTAACAATTGTATAATATAATTATGAAATTATAATACATATTGATTTATTATATCACATATCCCTTTTCATTTTTATTTCCTATGATATGTTATAATGTTGTTTGTGTGTACGGTGGACTACTACCTCACGAAGCGATGTGATTCGCTTTTCGATTACGCTTAACATGAAAGTAAGTAAGGTTAAAGTTAATGAATATATGTATGTTTATGATCTATCCATACTCATGGAAATATAATATGACATATAACTTCTTACCTATAATTCTATTATAAAAGAATAACATCTCTTATGTGTAAGTGTGGATTACTGCATCCACATAGCAATGGGAAATGATTATCATTTTATTTTTACATGGATGATAATATGGATGAATTTATTAATATAAATGATATATATAACATATTAATGATTCTATAAGGTTTAATTAATATTTATTTTC
Source organism: Viscum album (assembly GCA_963277665.1). Classification (NCBI taxonomy): domain Eukaryota; kingdom Viridiplantae; phylum Streptophyta; class Magnoliopsida; order Santalales; family Viscaceae; genus Viscum; species Viscum album. Next base: position 206,946,358 of record OY728123.1, read on the forward strand.
CTTTCTTATGTCATTCATGAAAAATAGAAACAACATTCATGAGTAAGTACGACCTACAGTCTCTATCTTTGGTGTAATCCATTTTCTATATATAATTATTATAGATTAATAGAAATAAATATATAATGAATATATCTTTATATATATAATATTTACATCATGGTGAAAATATTAGGGAAACTTTGACCATGAACAAATTAAAAGGACCAAAATTACTAAACTAAAAACATACATGAAAAATGAAGCAATTATCACCCAAAACAGTGATATTAACAAATATTTTTAATAAATGGGTGATAAAAGACTAAAAGTAAATCATAAATGGAATGAGATATAATATTATATTTATTTAATTGATTTATAATAAACAAATATTTATTATAGAGGAGTTTTATACACATATGAAGGAATTCAAACATGAGGTAAGGGTTTCTCATCTCACTTTTACTTTCATGAGACATAAACCATATTCACAACTTATTCATTTTTATAGTGTGTATATTGTAACTTTATAAATGTTATATAATGAATCCAATTATATTAATGGTATTTAAATTTTCATTTTATGTTAATTCTTCCATTATTCTTATGATTCAAAAGATAACGAAGCAGTAAGGGGGTCTTCCGATCCCTGTCGATAAAGGTTGACCATCGCAATTTTCCCCTTCTAGAACCTTAATTGCATCCCTCCATTTCCCCTGATTTTTTTAGTCCAAAGGTCCCGGAGTTGTTCAGTTGGTCCCCACTATTATCGATTTCAAATCATAATTTCACAAACGCATCCTCTTTGTTATATCGAATACTTATTTCAATATATAAGTACCATCGGTCGTCGGTCGAAGCATTCGATCGCTTTGCCTTTGGTTCATGGGGACTCCATGAGTGAGTGACAGTGGGGCTTCTAAACTCAACACACATCATGATTAGTTTTTCCTCTGAGGAAGATATGATACATGCTTGGTATTATGTGCCTCGTACCGAAAATGGTATTAATTTTTTCTCTTCCGATCATCATCATATAGATTTTTATTCAAAGAAAAGAGGACAAAAAACAACAACAAAAAACCCTCACCACACCCCCACCCCCTGCCCCTGCCCCAAAGACAAAAGCTAAGGAGGTCTGAAATAGTGAAGACCAAGAGCATCCCCCCTTATCAAATTTTCCCCCTCATGTTTCAAACTATCCATATAATGAAATTTCACATCCTCAGAGCTAGAGATATTATAAGAAGCTAGGTGATCAGAAACTTTTTTACCCTCCCTCCAAGTGTTAAACACTTTAGTGTTGCTTCCAAGTAAATGCCGACATTTTCTGATGGCATAGGTGATCGACTAGGGAGAGGAAACCTGGTCCTCTATGAACTTGTGCACTAAAATTGAGTCAGTTTCCACTTCAGTGATGACCAAACCCCTCTGTCCACGTAAGATGAGACCGTGGAGCATCGTCAAGGCCTCCACCTATAGAGAGGAACATTGGCCCAGCCTTACTGAAAATGCCATGAGCACCAACCCACTGGTGTCCCGCACCACCCCACCTCCCTAAATTAAACCCAGAGCACATGATCCATCTGTATTAATTTTTAACCCTCTAGCTAGAGGGTTCCAACGAACCCATTTTCCCTTTGTTCCACTATCTGTGGGCATCCTATAGGCCCTTTCTTGAAACTGAATTAAAGTTGGGGATTCCCTCCAGTTGTTGACAACCCGGGCCAGTTCTCCTAAAATGTTTTTCGTTCCAACAATAATAGCACGTTCCATCACACCCACCCATTCATGTCTCACCTTATTCCTCGTCGTCCAAAGGACCAAGCTGCCTGCATTAAGTAGCAAAATGCACGACATTCTTTCAGGGTCGTTGCTTCCCGATCCATGGTACCAGATATCCAGAAAGGGGAGGATATCCATGCTGGGATTGAAGACCGTGGTGAGACTCCCAAAACATGTCCACACATTTTGTGCCAAGTAACTTTCAAAAAACAAATGATCGGTGCTTTCCTCCCTGTAGTACTTGCAACACACACATCTTGACACCATGTTAACACCACACCTCTTGACATTCTCATCTATCGAGATAGCTATGTTCTAAATTCTCTATGTTAGGAAATTAAATTTGGTAGGTATATCTTTCACCCATATAACTTCATCCCACATCTTCCCATTTTCATGAACCATTCCCTTAGAAATTCTCAAGATTTCCTTTGAAGTGAAGGCCCCGGAGGGGGATGCAGTGAAAACGCATATATCTGGGTCTGAACTCAGTTCGATGAGGATGAAGATTTTTTATTGATCCCTATCCAGAACATCCATGACAAAAGACGGGAATCACGTCACCTCCCTAAAGGTGATGTTGGTGCCTGGGTAGCCAGGAAAATCGATAGTGGAGCCACTCCAATTCTAGTGCCAAAAGGATAAATCCCCTATCCCCACGAGCCATCGCTCCTGCAGACAGAGGGTGGAGATGATCGAGATGATCGCCGTGAAAATGGACAGTGCATGCCCTTCTGCTTGTTCTTGTCTCCCCGATGATTAGTTTTTCATGATATTCCCCCCACATGGTGTGTTTCTCTAGAACATTCCATGATAATCTAGCATGCATGCAGTAAAGGGTGTTTTCCAAGCTATGAACATTGATTCCGCCTTTACAGACCGGCCGTGCCATATTGCTCTCGGAGGCCCAGTGACTTTTTCCTACGGAGGTGGTGTCCCATATAAATCTAGCAAGGATATTGTCTATGTTATGAATAACACCTTTTGGGACTTTAATATATGAGATAGCACGCATTGGAGTCTTCAGGAGAACGCTATTCACCAGCGCGATCCATCCCTAGAAGGAAAAGTACTTGTTCTTCCATTTCAACACCTGGTCAGTTATATTGGTGAGCAGGTGGTCAAAGTGAGAGATTCGAGGTCTTCTTGATGAGATGGGGGTTCCCGGGTATCCCATGGGGAGATCTCACCTTTTCGTTTCTAGATTGGATCACACTAAGGAGACCCGCATAGAGGTGCATGATTTTGATATGTAGAAGTTGCTCTTGTTTTTGTTGATGATCTTCCCACTCCAATGGCCATACTCCTCCCGCACCATTTTCAGACCATGAAGAGATCTACTCGAGGCATTTATAAATATGATGGTATCATGTGCAAACATGAGGTGAGACACTATAGGAAGGATCCATTTTCTACAATATGGGAGGATCACACAATTATTAACACTCCGATGAATAATCCAGCTAAGAACATCCTGGATAAGAATGAAAAGACTCGTAGAGATCGGGTCCCCTGCCTTAGGCTATGTGCAGCCTTGAAAAATCCATAGGATTTCTCCATAATGGTGACTAATAACCAAGAATAGCTAAAATGACGAAAGATGATATCAATGTTCCCAGAGGAAAACCCCACACCTTTTAGCACATTATTGATGAAGCTCAACTCCACTCGACCATAGGCTTTGTTCATATAGAGCTTGATGGCTATGATGGACCCATGGGTTTTGATGTTTATATCACAAAGAATTTTCTGAGCCAGAGAAATGGATTCCTGTATTGAGCGTCCCTTAACAAATCCGATTTGTTCCAATGAAACCCACCGAGGTAAATGAATGGCCATCCTGGAGTTAATAATACCATCCAAGATTTTATATGGAGCATTACACATACTAACTAGTCTATAATGCGCTATTGAAGATGGGTTCTTGGATTTAGGTAGAAGCACCATATTAGTGGCACAGGAAACTCGAGGAAAGCTCCCTCCTTGGAAAAAATATTTTACTACCTTCACCAAATCCTCCTTCACAATGTCCCATACAGATCTATAAAAGGACCCTGGAAAACCGTCTAGACCCGCGGCACTCTCAGGGTTTAATTGCATCATAGCATCGTTGGTTTCTTACTCACCAGGTATTTCTCCCAGGCCTTTGTTATCCCTGGAAAATACTAAATAGTGAATAACATAGAACATATATGTTACCTCTGTAGGGTATCCATTCAGCATGTGTTCATTAGGACCTTCAAGAAAATCAATGAAGAAGGTGTTAGCCAGGCCACCCACCACATCTCTATCATCTATAAAAGACCCATCCTCCAGGTGAATATTCAGTTTTAACAGTCATCTCCTTTCCTTGATAAACACTTGAATGTAGGAGGTGTTTTTATAAACCTCCTTAATCCATTTAATCCTTTCCCCCTCATTGGCCAATCATTCTTGTTTTAAAATCATTCCTCTGAGGGATTCCTTCTTCCCTAGGAGGTCCTCCAAAACTCAGTCATCCCATACATCCTCCAATTTCAAGTCAAGGCCATAAAATTCCTTTGTGATGGTCCCCATATCTCCATTAAGGGGTAGAGTTATTTCGACCATACCTGAAGATTGAATTTTAATCTCCTCAACTTATTGTGAGAAGCTATCCATGTGTGCCCCTGAACCGACATATTCGAGGTGATGCAGACCAGGTCCTGGTATCCCTATATCTTAGTCGAGAGTTGGATGAAGTATAAGGGTTCATTGTGGTTTTGCGCAAGTTCCATATATACTAGAAGAGGGGAATGATCCGAAACTCCGCGAACCAAATGCTCCACCTTTGAGTTGGAGAAGGTGGATATAGCCTGCATGTTTCCCAGGCACCAATCCCGACGAATCCACGTGTGATCATTTACCTTTTGATTGTTACATAAGGTGAACCAGCCACCTACATAGCCGAGGTCTGACGGACCCTTCCCTACCATGGAAAGATTAAAGTCGGGGCTTTCCTTCTTGGGGAACGGGCCCTTGCCCTGCCGCTCAGCCATATCTGCCACTATGTTAAAATAATCTCCCATTATCCACACCTCTGACCCCGGATCAAAATCATTGAGGTCTTCCCACAGACCCTCTCTCTGGACATGGTTACAACTCCCATAAATAAATGACACAATGAAATAGTGCAAGTCACTCAATGCGTTGGTGGTGACAAACTAATCCCCCTCCTAGATCAGATCCACCTTATAGTTATTGTGCAAGAAAATCCAGATATGGAAATTAACTTAGTAGGCGTGCATGTATCTGTGCAACCTAAGATTTCTGGTGTAATTCTTGATCCTATGGGGATGATTCTTGTGTTCGAGGATAGAAACAACTACTACTTTTTGATTGGATATTGCTGATGCCAGGAAGTTAGACTTAACCCGGGTGCCTATCCCCTGGGAATTCCATAGGAGGATGTGTATCATTTATGAAAGAGTGTCCTGGATTTGGCTCCAAAACACATAGCCTTGACAATGTGAGAAGAAGAGAATCCCTTCTGATTATTCGATTTAGATCTAGTGTGCACTCCAATTGCATAAGTCGAACAAACTGTTGGGAGGAAGTACACTCCGGATAGAAGTCCCGACATTACCTCCGGTTACCTAGGGTAGAAAGGCCACATTTCCTACTAGAAATCACCTCCTGTGATGGAGGGAAAATAAGCCCCATGAAAGGGACTAAGGTAGGGGGTGTGGGGAAAGTTATCGAGGGGAGCCTAGTGATATAGAGGTTAGGATTAGTCCCCTATAATTCGAGTCGTGAGCATTACTGGGGATCAGTGGGGCAAGAGTAGGGGATACCAGGGGGTCCAGGGGATGAGAGGCCTGAGTTAACACCATATGCTTCACCCCTTCAAGGAACTGCAGGTATTGAACTACTAAATTCTGGATAGAAAAAATATGTAGAGGTGCAAAGCGTCTTGGAACACATGGTTCTATGACCCAGAGATCTTATGCAACATCCCCTTGAGGAGGGCCTGGGAGGACCATAATCTCAGACAGTGTTAGAGGAGCCACTGGGATATCACTGCTGGGGGGAGCCACCTCTGAGATGAAATCAATCAGTCGAGACAAGAGTAGTGGTCTATGTGCCCTTCCACCCTCTGACACTGGAGGCTCACGGCTCCCACCCCAGTCCCATCGATGACAGACCTGCACTGAGTTCCCCTAAAGAAGACAATGCTGACAGCATCTGTGAAAATCTAGGTTAAGGATATCCTAGACCCAAATGAGAGAGTCTGCAGCTTTGAGTTCCAGCTGTTTGGGAACAGGGCATGAAAAATACAATTCCATGCAAATCCGATCCATCGACCTAGACAAGCCGCTCCTAGTGTTTTCATCGGAGCATAGACAGCCCCCGAGAGATTTCCCAACAGCCATTAGGAATCCAATGTTCTGAAATGGAAGGGGCAACCCAGGGAGGCAGATCCAGATGGCTACCAGCAGACTCTCTTTCCCGCTGTGAGCCTTCACAGACCATTGAGATAAAATAATGCTCCAACACCCAAAGGAGTGTGGGGATTTACACCAAGCGTGAATGAAGGCCACCTACGAAGGCACCACAAGCCTGAATGAGTTCCAGTGAAGAGGTGAAACCTGCGCTTGGAGACTGAGCCCCCAAGAATGGACAAAATGCTGGAAGACTACCAACGGTGGCTTGGAGGCCCTAAACTGAGCTACTAAGGTCCAGTGCAGACAAGCCTTCACCTCCGCGAACGACGAAACGGGGATATCCATAAAAACATGTTGTCCCTCCTGAGATGATTGTGCCTACAATGAATCCTCTGGGAAGCTGTGGGAAATATGGGTAATACCACAGAGAGAATCTATAAATGAAGGGTTGGGAGGCCATAGTGTAACCGAAGGACCCTCAGGATCAAGCGCTACCGGAGGGGCTTCCTGGGAAGCAAGGACCTATGGCACGCCAGAGATAACACTACCCACTACTACTGGAGTCGGCGACCACCATGAGTTAATAGACCTTGAGCTGGGAGGCAGAACTTGTGAGGAGGAGGAAATTAGCAAGCCAGGGATATCCACCGTCGAGGCTGGATAGAGAACCAGAGAGCAGGCTAAGGAGGGCGTAACAGTTGTAAATATCATTGGTTGATATATTTGTTCGGATAGTAGGACTAATGTTGAATGTGATCCAGTTTGTATAAAGATATGCGATGAAGTCGATATGTCGAAGCCAATTATAGAGTTCTTGTGGGATGTAGTGGGTGATGATTTCTACTATAAGCAGCCAGTTATCTTTAAATCATGGTGTGGATTCTGTACCTCATGCCAGAAATTGGGGTATAGTATGGAGGTTTTTTGGAGTGGGGAGATGTGGAGAAAGGAGCCAGACATGATTCTAGGAGAGGTTCTAGTTGGTGGTGGTAGTCCATTAGTGGTCTAAGGTAGTGAAAAAATCAAAGCTTGTGAACCAGTTGAAACAGATCAACCTCACAAGAAATATTCTGCGATGCCAAATTTGTAGGTGGAATTCAAGGGGGTTTCCAAGAATTCTATGTACTTATCTACAGATCCAATATTATCTGATATTTTAAGTAGGTTGAAACATGATCTTAGGGATGGGAGTCCAACTGGTGATATGGAGATACAGGGTAGTACAACAGCTTTAGGTGATGCAGGAGTTGCCAGTAGTTTGAAAAATGATCATACAAAGGTCTTTAGTGAGGGAATTATTGGAGGATATATTTATAATTCTAGTGTGGAAGTTTAATTAGAGGTTGTGGGAGTTATCAGGATTCTAAGTGTTGGTTCTTATGTAGAGGTAGTCTGGTCACCTGATGGAGGACATGTTGTAGCCACTAAGATTCAAATCAGATCAATTACTATAAGGGAAGTGTTTCATATTGAGCTCAGAAATCATTTTGATGGTTTGACTTATAAAGATCCAGTGTATGAGGTTGAAACTGATCAAAACAAATACCCTATGGATGAGCAGTAGGCTCAAGGGGGCATGAATAGTGATGGGTAAAGGGGGGAATCTGTAAAGAGCATAATGATTACTAATATTTTCAACCTCCCTTTGAGACACATTCCGAGAAGAAATTAAATGCAAAGAATATGTATAGTGATGATATTGATCAACCCTTTGAATTACTTATGAGTTCAGATAAAGAAATGGTTCAACATGTTTTGTTTCTTAATGATACTAAAGAAGAAGCTGGTAGAGTGATGGGAAGGTCATTGAGGATGAATTTTAATGAGGAATAGTATAACTAGTTCCAAAGGCATGACTTTATTTTATTAGGGGGTTACACAATGGGAAATTGGCCTTGAGTATTATATTCATACATTAAATTTATGTTAATACTTAAGGATCTCTAAATGGATGAACTGAAAACTCATGTATGAAATCTCTCCTGGAAACTATTTAGGGAGCTAAAATCTAGTCCTCATAAACCGTATTTTAATGGTTCAATTATTCTCTTTTTTGTCTAAACTCATTGTTGCCCACTTTTTCTAAAAGAGTGTTTGGAAATAGAAATTTTAATTTTCACTCAGTAAGCATTTATTTCACAATCTCTTCATTAGTCGGGATATTTTTTTAACTCTCCCTTTGGGTAATTATTTGATATTTATATCTTAACATCAATATTCTTTCTTATTCTATGGTTATTAATGAACATTTTCAAGTAATAGTACCATTTTTACTCTTTTTTAATTAAAATAATTAAGAATATGATTTTAATAAAATTCTATTGTATTTCTCTCTTCGATCAAAAATATTTTTTCATAAAAATCAATGATTTCTATAAATGTTTTGAAAAAAGTTTTTATAAATTTAAAAATGATTTATTTAAGACCTTTTTCACCATTATAACTTTTTAAAAAAAATTATATAGAATCATCATGTAATTATCAAAACATGGCTTGTTTGCCTTTTACCAAAAATGTAAAAGAAATATTTGTTTTAACGTGTATGGAATGAACAAAATTTTATTTCCTCATAACCACTAAATGTTATAAATCTTATTTTAAATTTTCTAAAAAGTTATGTGTAATTAAATTTTTTTTGAAAAAACAATTTGAACTTTTTTTTGAAAAATATTTTCTAAGTTAAAGGTTATATTCCTTAAAAAACATTAATGACATTTTTATTGTATTTCTATTCATCAATGACATCAAACCATTATTTAAATTACAATCCAATAGGGATATATTGTATTTATAGCATCCTTATTATTTTTTTGTATGGTTTGTTATTAGTTTTACTAGGGATTTAGAATTTGATTACCATTCACCATATTACTCTAGATTTTTTATTATGTTTATTTTTTTGGGGAAAGTGTTAACATTTCAAATGTCAATTTTTCATTATGAATGTTTATGTTGATTATGTTTCACCCAAATAATATTAGGTATGCATTTAAATTGGTATGGGATGAGTGGGGATCGGTCATAGATATCCCCTCGATGCATTGATAGGTCTTGTGAGACAAATCAGTTAGCCAAATTATATGGGTTTCTTCCCACAGATTTATACTATCTGGTAAAAGGTCTTAAGAGTTTTATATGTATGGAATTATGCATTATATTATTTTGATATTTTTTATTTATTTATATGTGATTATTATATTAGTAATAATATCCATAGATAAGTTTTAATATAATGTGATTATTTATATGGATTTATTCAATCAGCGTTTATTTTTTCATATGTTGCTCACTTTATTTATTAAATGGAATGTGTTTAATATATTTACCTTCCCATATATATTATTCTTATTTATTAATAATATGTTTCACTATAAACTAACCCTTGCGAAGAATCTGATCTCACCCTCATTTGTTTTCATTTACCCATGTTATGAAGTTGAATCCTATGAATGGTTTCAATTATGTAGATAATTTTCTTTTGATAAATTTTACTCAATTTTCCCCATTATCCTAATTAGATTAAATAAACTGAGAGGTGGTTAATTTGGTTATGAAATATTAAAACATCCTCCCCTTAAAAACGTGTTTCATCATTAAAAAACACCATTCTCTAGCTTTTCTATAGAAATGTATGAAATAAATTTAAATCATTCATGAGAAACATAAATTATATGTAGTTCACCCTGACTAGGATATTTCCAAGGAGCATACAATGAAGATGTTATGATGTACCAAATCCAATAAGGCTCAATTCCAAATTATATGGTTCAAACTAAATCACTTTTATACTCAGGGTCACTGCATTTATGAGGTTTACGGTCATCTCATAGCTTTCCCAAGGGTCACTCCCTATGTATCTTTCTCTGGATCACTACTAATGGAAGGGATTATGGTATTAATCTTCTTTTTTCTCAATACTCTGTAAGGGATCCACACAGAATTAAAAGAATTGTAGGTCTCTTTATTTGCATGAAGGAATGTATCATCAATTGCAGTTTGATTCTTTGTTTAGGTCTCATTTTTACCCATGGTTAGAATCCACTTTTCCACATACAGTTAATTTGCAGATAATACTTTCCCTAATTGTTTTATTTACTTGTTGAAAATACATGAAACATTTATGAACTACCTTCAATACTCCATGTATTGTGTTTCACCGCATGGTGTGAGCTCTTCGCAGACCACCTCTTCTTCCGCAGACCACCTCAATCCCCTTGGATCACCTATTATTCCACATATTTCCTCTTCTTCAATGGAGAAACTCTTCTTCTTCAGACCATCTCTTCTTATAAGTACCTCCTCTTCTTTTGAAGACCACTTATCCTTCCACACATCGTATCTACTTATGTGGACCACTTCTACTTTTTCAGACTGCATTTTCTTTCCCAGACCGCTCCATATTTTGTGGATCGTTATTCTTTAGGAGATGTAGAGCCCCGAAAAACTACATTCATGGAATTTTCCCCAAGAATTACTTCACCCTTCATAGAATCCTACCTTTCTAACCACTTCAGATATTTTTGAATTCTTCTAAGATTGGTGATCTTTGATAATTTAGTTCCCTCTCTTTGATGATCTTATTAGATATCTTTATGTAGGAAAATAGATCTAAAAAACCTATTAATATGAATTACCCAAACAACTAATGAACTAAATCCTTCACCGCATACTACTATGTATTCATCATAGTTCCTCAATTCATTTTAGGAATCCAATTTCTTCAACGGATGAAAACCCTTTTACAGCTCCTCAAATCACCACCCTAACGGAAAATGAAATGCCTCCAATGAATGGATGAGTCGCCCATAAACTATTATCCTCCTGTAAACATTTTTCACTATGTGTTCTATCTAGTGACCTTTGTGGTATATATAGCACTACTATGTGGAAATATTCCTTTTTCTGTTTCCCTAAGTTATTTTGTGGACCTCCTTTGCAGTCCACAAATGGTTCTTTGTAGTTTTCAAACTAGGAACCCCTTTCCGGAAAACATCCTTTTCCAAAAACTAAACTCCCGATTTTGAGGGAAAAAAATTGTAAAACACTTGGAAACTGAACCGCCTTAATAAAATTATTTGGAAACACCAACCATACGATTTTGCGACCACATGTCTTTGTCAACGAACACAATCACCCGAAAAACAATGAGAGTACAGGTTGAGGGATTGTTTTCCAAAATTCAAAATGCTAAATAGAAATCATATATTTATATGGATCTCCAAAAATTATATACATAACTTTCCTTTCATATTTGACCCTTTTTATCATTAAAAATGTAATAATGTAGGCACAAGATCCGGGTTTCTGAATTTTGGGTCATTAAATTATTTTCTGCCCTTAGGGACACTCATTGTTACTAATTTTATACTTGTGGGTACTCTTCCCATTAAAATTAACCTCCTATATAAAATTAAATATATCATATAATAGTTATTATGTTATTTACACATATTTAATCTCTTTTTTCCTTATATACACCCACAAATAATTTATAATCCTCAACCTATCCACACATAATCATAAAAGTTGTGAAGATGTTTTTCATTAGAGACTCACTATTTCTAGGTTTCCACCTACAAGTAATCCCCTCACTTCAACCAAAACTATCATCAATTCATGACAACCACATATCACTAACCAAAATTTAATAACATAGGCCACCACTGTGTAATTTCCCTATGAAAACATCATTATTTCTATGTAACATAAAGTATTTAGACCCCCACTATCAATTATATCTCTTACCTAGTAAAAAAAATAGTTCCTAGGGAGTAAAAAATTCTATCACATGTTTATATGAAACTACCACTTAGTTCTTCCAAAATATTAATCCCCATGAGTTAATGACCCTATTACTAATTTTCCTTTTATCTTGAGTATAAATAATTTCCATAACTGTACCAATGAGAATTTAATATAAATAATCCCATTCATACTTACTCTCTCTATAGAAAACATACTTCCACATTTAACATTAGGACATTACATAAGATATAAATATATATCATAAATTATCACATCTCATTTCCTGATCTGGGTTGACCCCATACTTAATTGGCACAACCAGTGTAAAAATTATAAAACAACTATCAGACCCCTAGTTAAAAGTCAACCCTTAGTAGTTTTTGGCACAAACCCCATGTTATCTTATATGGTTCATATATAACTCACTACCCCCTTGATTTCGAATAAACTATTATCTATTGAAAATTTTAAAAAATTAGTACAGCCTCATTTCAATTTGGTATACCCCCATTTCAAATTTCATAAAACAATTCTCAAAAATTGAGACTTTTAATTATCTTGACGTATTTTTATCTCAAATACTTCATTAAAACATAACAAATAATCATATATGAATAATAAAAAATATAAACATTGATTAAATCATAACAATATATCCTCAAAATCACATTCTTCATATATTTCCACAAATATATCATACACTAAAATTTGACCATTAATTATCTTCAAATCAACAACAATAAATTTATATAATCATAATATATATATATATATATATCATAAACTCTCGAATTTCATTTCCAATATCTTCATTTCATTCTTTAATCAATAATGAACTAATTTAAAATGAAATGAAAAATTAATAATGAATGTTTTATCTATCTATATCATAATTAGTATAAATTATTTTTTAATTTTTCTAATACATTATTTACCTCACATTATCATATATTATACACCCAATATATAATAAAAAACAATTATTTGTCACAAAAAATCTTGGTTACCCTGGTAACATGATAACTGATTCGGTCCTGACATTACCTGGAGGGAGTTCTTGATCACTACATGGTTAGTGACTAGCACCTGTCATCATAAAAACTCAAAGAGGGGATGATTTTACACTAACAATGCAGAAGTAAAAAAAACAAGACATTATGTATATCTAAATAAAATCCAATAGGAGTAATGTATAATAATTCAATCAAACATTAAATCCCAAAGTACAATAACACAAGTACCAAAACATGGAAAAACATCCCATGTCCCTAAGGACACAACTCACCAAGTCCATGGTTCCACAGCTATATCCACCTCCAATATATCATTTACCCTTTCTTGAACCTTAAAGGAGAAAATATACCAACACATGAAGTCACAAGTATTTTTTGGTCCACCTAAGATTCAATAACAATATTCCAATATCAAATTACCAAAGTATATAATTTCAATTTTCAAATAAATAGGGTTTTCATTTCAAAAGATTATTTAAAAAATTCCTACTTTATATTTAAAATGATGGAATATTTAAAAATAAATTGATTAATAAAACATTTTATATAAAAAATATTATATGAATTCACAAGGCATGTAAAACATTTTACAAAAGTGTAATATATATACATTCCAAATACAAACAAGTTAGCAACATGGTCTTGTGATAAATAGGTATGATCACTCCAGACTATAGTGATCCCAGACATTGAATATAAAAAAGTATTTACATGCGCCCCTTGAACCCAATAAAAGAGGACTCATCACCATCTCCAAATAGATGGGATTTTTTAATATGATTTTTTAGAATTTTTTAAATAATAATGTGCCAAAAAAACTCACTAACTACCTAATAATTTCATGTGCTCAACTACAAACAATGATGGGAAATTTATTTCAAGACATTTCAAAATATAATTAAATCTCAACCTCATTTTAAATATACAAATTTTATATTTAAAACCCAAATAATGTTTTTAATCAAAAAAATACCTTTTAGAAAATAAGAAACCATTGGGTTTCCACAGAAACTATTTTTAAACCATTTTTCACAAACATGTATTTTAAATCAATTCACCATGAAATTTCACAATCCAATATTACAATTTAATTAAACAATTTAATTTTAAAAAAAATTCAACTATTTTATAATAAACACCCAATTCACTGTAATTGATATTTTTCACAATTTTCCTTTAAAATAATTCTACAATTAAATTGATTCAATTTCATTCAAAAACCTATATTTAAATTAAGCAATTTAAATCTCACCAATTTTCAATTCCATGCCAAAAAGCCATTTTTCTCTAAAATCCCAATTCACCAGAATTGGTTTTCTCTAACAACCAATTAAAATCCATATGATCCAAACCCAAAAAAATGCATATAAATTCAAAAAATTCAAATTTAACAAAATAAACTAGGGTTAATATAAATTTTTCATTGTAACGGGACCACCTAACTCGGGATTAATGAATCTCACATCACTAAACCCTAGACCAGATTCATCAACGAAGAACAAAAAATGGAATTTGGGAAGAAATGATCAAACCTAGATTTATTAACCCAAGACAGATGGTATCAGATCCATAAATCAACACAATTATCTAGGGAACCCAAAATAGAAATTTATAGATTGTGGGAGAAAGATTTCAGGAATAGGAACCTTTGTAGGAAGAGACCGAACAAGGATCGTCTAGATTATATCTACATTGTTAGGGGTTTAGAAAAGTTAAAAATGGTTCTTGGGAGCCCCAAAACCAAGAGAAAACTATTAGTGGTTGAATGTTCCCAATAAGGGGGGACAGAATGAGGGTTTGAGAAAAAATATTAAATTTTTTAATTAATTAAAACTCACACACACAATTTTCTTGGAAATGGAACACGGTTTTGACAAACAGAGTGCATGTCATGTGCCCATTATAAATGGGCCCCTAGTATCTCCTAAGGGGATGAATAACTGGACTAACTATACACAAGACATGCAGATATATTTTTCCAAAATGTTCTACTTTCCAATATTATTGTGCATGATCTGTAAAACCATGTACTAGCCCAAAAACATCCAAAAAATTTATAAATTCACCTAAAATCACCTCAAATGAACCCCAACCAAAGATCAATTAAAAAATTGGCTTAGGAATACCTAAAAATTGGTAATTGGATATTACAACCTACCCACCATAGAAAATTGTTTCACCAAAAAAACATTCGAAGATTCCTCCACATCAAAAAGATGATGCCACATCTCTCTGATCAGTTTCTCCCTCTCCCATATATCATGAGAATATGAATCATGCTAACAGAGAACAAAAAAATGGTATCATCCTCCCCCAAAGTACCA
Organism: Viscum album; assembly: GCA_963277665.1. NCBI lineage: Eukaryota > Viridiplantae > Streptophyta > Magnoliopsida > Santalales > Viscaceae > Viscum > Viscum album. Next base: position 206,961,610 of record OY728123.1, read on the forward strand.
TGTTCTCAGAATCAACTATTTTGACTGGTTGTTTAGTCGTAGATATATTAGGTTCAACTTTGAGATCATGCCAAATCAGAACATGAGATGGACCAGATAAATACTTTCTCATATGTGACACATGGAACATGTTATGTGTCGACATTATATGTGGTAAAAGAACCAAATGGTATAAAAAATTACCCACCAGTTCAATGACCTCAAAAGTTCCCACAAAATGTATAGAAAGCCCCAGTTACCTCTCTAGTCGTTGATGACCCAACCGGGGTGAAATAAGAAAAAACAAATTATCGCCAACTGAAATCTCTAATGTTCTACGGTGATGAATATCATGAGACTTATATCTGCTATGTGCCTTCAGAATTGTGTAATTAATCAAATCTATTGTTTTTTCATTTCATGTGCCAAACTTTTCCCAATAGAGGAACTTTAACCAATCTCAAAACAGCACAATGGAGATTTTCATGCTCGGCCATAAAAGGTCGCAAAATGATCTATCCTGGTCTCAAATTTGTAACAATTGTTATAATAAAACTCAACCATCCCAAAATGTTCATCCTGACTCCCACCATAGTTGAGAACATGAAAAAAAATCACATCTTTAAGGATTTTTATAGATATTTATATCTATTCATCTGACTGCAGATGGTATTCCATACTCAAATAGATGTGAGATCCGAGTGCCCCTTAAAGGATTCTCCAAAAATGAGAAGGGAACTGAGGACCCCTATCAGATACTATAGAATATGAAACTCTATTCCAAACAATAATATCTTTCACATAAATATTTCTCAACTCCTCAACTTTTATTGTATCATGAATGGGTAAGAAGTGGGCCGATTTCATGAACCTATCAATAAAAATCCATATCTCATTATTCTTCCTTTGGGTACATGGATACCAACCCAAAAGTACAAAGATATCTCATCCCGATTTCATGTAAGGATGTAAGTGGCTAAAATAAACCCTGAAGGTTTATCATGTTTGGACTTAACCTGTTGGCTTGTATAACAATGAGAGAAAAACTCGGCAATGCCTATCCTCATACTAGGATACTAGAACTACCACCGCATTCCATATAATATCTTTGTGGATCTTAGGTTCACATACCATTATGAACTATTGAAAACATTTATAACAGCTTTCCTTATCGAAGACGGTACCCAAAAATGATTCTAATAACACAGAATTCCCTCTTTAAAAAATGACCATTGGGAAACTATCTCCCCACCATAAGAGAGTCTCTAATACTATGAAACTCATCATACATTTGTTGATAATGAATAATCATCTTGAGAAGATAGGATTTCAACTAAAAATAATCCAAATAAACCTATACTCATTCCCCCTAAACTAAAATATGAAACTGTGTAAATAGATCCATAAAGTTCTACTCTTCAGATGATTCTTTCACTTCCTAGTTTAGAAGATTCCTACACAAATCATTTGTAATGACATTCCCTTTTCATGCTGTATAGATGATGTCAAAATCAAAAATACTATAGGTATTCCACCCAATGCCTATAGAAGTGATTGAAATGTTTTTTAGAGAATATATAAATCAAGATATTATGGTCTAAAAACATGATAAACATTTCACCATAAAGGTAATGCAACCATCTCTTATGTGTGTGCATCAAAACTTAAAGTTAAATGTTAAAAGTCAGATAATTATTCTCATAAATCCTAATATTATGAGATCCATAAGCAATGATGTGATTAACCTGCATAACAATGAAACCAAATCCTAAACTCAGTGCATCACAAAAGACCACATAGACCTACCCAGCCTCTGGAAGATTCAACACCCACATAGTAGTCAAAGGGAGCTTCAACGCAACAAAAAATTCTAACATTTATCATCCCAATAAAAATTCACCCTTACCAAATTAGAGTAGTCATATGAGAATAAAACTTCGATGAGTCCTTCAAAAACTGGAAATAATATTTTGTTAATCCCAATAAGTTCCGAATCTATAAGATATTTCATGGTTTCACCCAATTCATGAAAGCCTTCACCTTGTCAAAGTCAAATGACATTCCTTGTTTTGACACCACGTATCACAAAAATTTCACTTCCCAAATTCATAAATCCCACATTTAAAGCTTGTTATAGAGTTGGTTATTTCTCAAAAAGGCAGTCATAATGGTCATACCTACTAAAAAATGTGGTTTTTTGAATGTCATATTATTTTATCCTCAACTGATGGTAACCATAGTGAATATCATTCTTTGAGAACCACTTCGAACCTTTCAACTGATCAAACAGATCATTAATCCATGTTAATAGATACTTGTTCTTTATGGTCACTTGATTGAGATTATGGTAATCAATGAAAAGGTAGAGTGAACCATCAAATTTCTTAGCAAAGAGAATATGTTCTGCCCAAGGTGACTCACTCAGTCATATAAATCCTTTCTCTAAAATATCATCCAACTTGGAATTCATCCCTTTCATTTTAGTCAGTTCCATGTAGTATGAGGGGACAGAAAATGGTAGATTCTGAGGAATCAAGACAATAAAAAACTCAACCACCCTTACTGGTGAAAAACCATTGAATTCAGAAACACATTTGGAAATTCGATGAAACCTGGAGGGAGATCATCCCTCAAATATTACCACTCCATATCAAAGGTAAAAACTGATAACACATTCCCCAACTCCGGATAAGAAGGTCTGACTCTTCTCGATGTTGGGTCCCATTATTTTTGAAATAAACAAAACATGCCTTCATGTGTAGTGATGGACACCCATAAAATACAATAATCAATCCAGTCCTTATTAGAAAGTATCCAATCCATCCCAAAAATGATGTCAAGATATTTCATATCGAGAACCAGAAAATTAACTATTATTTCAACATTAGATAGAGAGAAAAAAATGTGGTACCACATAGACCTTTATCTCTCTTCATACCAAGGGGTTTGGTAATATCTATTGCATAAGATAAAATCTCCATAGAAAGATTAATCATATTAAAAAATGGTAGAAATTAAAAAATGATACGAACCAGTATCAAATTTAGTAATAAATAATGATGAGGCTATAGTAATGGAACCTCTCACTATCATTGGACCGATATCCTCTTCATCTGAAGACACTTCGACTATGTGAAGAAGCATTATTCTGGATTCCTATATATGGAGCCCTTTTTCATTTGAACCACCAGATTTCCTCCATAGTTTTAGGATTATCTGATGATCCTGTTCCACTATGCAGAGTTTAATAAAAATGGAAGAATCCTTTGAAGTGTCTGAAACATCTTTATGAGCCACAATTCTTGGGTTCCTTAATGAAAACCCTATTTTAATGTATTTCCTTGACACACTCGTCGAAAACTGAGGGACCTCTTTCAAGTACTAAAATAGGTCTAGAATAACTTTGTTGTTGATAACTCCTGTGAGAATCATCACACATCCACTTTACCTTGATGGAACTCACACTGTCATTGGGAGAGAATGATACTTCTAATAACCCAGAATTTACAGCATGTTCCATTTGAACCCTATGTTCTCTATCCAGTATGTCTACATAAGAAGGGAGCTTCAATAATAAAACCTGAGAATGGATATCCTAAATAAGTCCCAAATCAAACCATCAAGACATTATCATCTCATTAGATGTTATCTCATATGTGAAATGAACGAGCTCAGAAAAATGGTTTTCATTTTCTTTCATGGTCCTGTTATCATGCTCAAGTTTGTAGAACACTGTAGACGTGGCTGACAACATTGAATCTAGATAGGACTATTCTGTGAGAATATTTTTTTAATTCCTTCCACTTGAAGTCCTCATTCTTCATAATTATCACCATAGTATTCCATCATATTCTATTTTTCCCTTGTATCATGAAGGTTACATGATTAACTTTAATTTTATTGGGTGTCTCCATGAACCCAAACAAGTGTTCCATAATGATCAACCATTCCTCGGCCTCTTGAGAATATTTTGTGCCTCTAAATGGTTCTATCTTTTGTATATGGAACTCTTGATAACTAATATTGAAAACATCCCTATAAGGTTCCATATCTAGATCCTAAATAGGGACTAGAGGTTGTTCATTTCCTAGAGCATTGATAGTGTGCACAATCACCACAACCAGATATGAGTCCGTAAGAGGATTCTATTGTTGAGGTTCAAGACAAGCTATCTCCTGGATCAGATTCAAATATATTCTCAGAGGTATGATGCTACACAACATCAGTAGACAACAAGGATGAAATTAGATAAACACTCAAACATAGTAATTGGGAAATTAATACACCATATAGAATATATGATATTTTTATTTCACTGTATACTAACAAAAATATGGAAAGAAAAAAACTAATATACAAGATCTATTTCCCTAATTTATGCTGATTACTTATGGTTCATTATAATTTGATGTAGCTAGGTATTCAATTTTAACTACCTCCTATGTCTCTTCAATATTAAAAAATTACATAATGACTTCAAGAAAAAAATCCATCCTCTAATTGATACCACTTTTTCTTGAACGATCCTAGGTATCTTGGTTACCTGGTAATCGAACTGTCCCTAGAATATCTCTGAGGGTGTTCCGGATTCCCATGGGTAGGTGACTAGCACCTAGAATCATGGAAAATGAATGTGGGAATGATTTAGCAGCTAAAAATGTGGAAGTAAATGAAACAAGATAGTATAAATATCAAAATAAATTCCACTTTGATTAATGTACCATAATTCAAGTATGAATTAATTCTAGAAGTACTATAATCCAATTACCAAAACAAGGAAAAATATCCCAAGTATCTAATGAAAAAACTCACTAATTCCTAGGTTCACCAATTGGATCCACATCCAAGAGATCCTTTCACCTTTCTCAAACCTAGAATGAGTGTTATACAAACAATGAATAGAACAAGTTGGGTGTGATCCAAAGCACATAAGAATTTCACCAAATATTCCATAACTTGTTTCCAATATCAAATTAACTAAGAATTTCCTTTTGATTTTCCAATAAATGGGTTTTTAATTTCAAAATAATTTTTAAACATATCATTCATTACATTTCAAATGAAGAAATATTTCTAAAAAATGGCTTAAGAAATCATTTTATATAATAAGGGTTATATAAATTCACAAGGCATGTAATATAATTTACAGTAATGGAATTTATACATACATTCCAAATACAAAAAAGCGAGCTACATGATTATGTGCCAAATAGGTGTGGTTGTTCCAAGCAATAGTGACCCACCACTATGAATATGGAAAATGATCTATATACATCTCTTCAAACAAGTCCAAGAGGGCTCATCACCATCACTTAAGAGATGTGATGTTCTAATTTGATGTTTTAAAACATTATAAATCATAAAGTTCTGCACAAAATAACTCACTAACTACCCAAATCTTACAAGTTAACAAGTACAAAAAATGATGGGAAATTTATTTCAAGACTAATTAAAATATAATTAAATCTCATCCCTTATTTAGAATATTCCAATTTTCTCTTTAAAAAATATAATATGTTTTTAATCAAAAACATGCCTTTTAAAAAACATAAACCCATTGGGTTTCCACCAAAACCATTTTAAGCCGTTTTTTCAAAACAAAATAAATTTAAAATAAATTCATCCTGAAATATCACAATCCAATTTTACAATTTAATTCGACAATTTAATTTTCAAACAAATTCTATCAATTTCATAACAAATCCTAAATTCACTGGAATTTGGGTTTTTCATAATTTTCCATCAAAAAAATTTCTACAATTAAATTCAATAATTTAGTTGATTAATTTTACATGAAAACACAAGATTTATATTAAAAAAATTTAATCTCACCAATTTCCAATTCCAAGACTAAAACCCATTTTTATCAAAAACCCCAATTCACTAGAATTGGGTTTTTCCAACAACCAATTGAAAACCATATGATCCAAATCCAAAAAAAATCATTTAAATTCAAACATTTAAATGTAAAAAAAATTTTTTTTAATATAAATAGGGATTCATAGTAGAACCATCATCCTCAGGATCAATAGATCTTGAATCACCAAACCCTAGATGGGATTCATCAATGATGAATGATAATAATGGAATCTAGAAAAGAAAGATCAATCCTAGGTTTATTGACCCAAAAGATAGGGTATTTGATTCATAAATAAAAACAAGAATCCAGGAACCCTAAGAACTAAGGGTGATATTGTGGGAGAAAGATATCAGGAATAGGAACATAATCAATAAGAGAACAAATAATGATTTCCTAGCTTTGATCCTCCTTATAAGTGGTTTCAATGAGAAAAATGGTTTCGGGGAGCCCCAAAACCTGGGGAAAACTAGTATAGGTTGAATGATCTTTAAAGGGGGTAAAAAGGGAGGGTTTTTTATTTTTTTCAAATTTTTATATTAATTAAAATTTCTATACATGGTTTCCTAGGAAACATCTCATGGTTTTGATAAAACATTCACATTCCATTCACCCACTGTAAATGGGTCGCACAGTTTCTCCTAAGGGGACTCACTTCTTGACTAATATTATCAGGTTTTTATATGACAAATTTACATATATTAATAATAATATGACAATATTGATTCACTTACCTCATTCCATTATATTCTATTAGTACTATAGATTATGGTAAAGTGGTACTTGTAGTGTATACATGCCACAAGATTAATGTCATTTGAAAAACTAGTTAATGTGACACACCATTTCTATAAGAAAATAAGAACATTGAAATTAACAGGAAAGTAGTTATTTCACCATTATCATCATTATCTGATAACCATATTCGTGGTATTAAAAACATCCATGGAGATCTGAAAAACAAACTACATATAATTTTTGAGGGTGATAAAAATTTAAAAGAAGTAAAGTTAAAAAAATTTAGAAATAGGTTTGAAGATATTAGAATGAATGAAAAATAATTTTTGATGAGTAATTTAACAAAGTAATCCTGATATTCATCACTATAAAATAATCAAGAAAAACTATTGAAGACTTTATAGAAATTAAAAAACTCATGAGAATAATTCCAGATAAATTATTTGTTATCATATAAACTCTTAAATAATGATATCACAATGACTTCAAAATTGATAAGCTACATAGAAAAATTGCAATAAAAAATAAGAGAAGAGGATTTAACCAAAAAAATAAACACTAATACTGAGAAGTATATTGAATATAAATCATTCAAAAATATAAACTTCAAATATGAGAGTTCTAGTCCTAATTAAGATAATGACATGGAAGGATTTTAGGATATTATATCATTTATTTCAGGAAAATTCAAAAGTGGAAAAGGTAATTGTCATGGTAAACTACCTTTTAAATTCTTTAAATATTGTTAAAATCATCAATTTTATACTTAGTGAATTTTGAACATTATCAAGGATAATTAAGATTGTGAAGAACCCAAATGATCCTTCAAAAGTATACAATCAATTTAAATAAGCTTTCATCAAATAAAAATAAGAATATGTTATCAAAATTCATTATAAGGTACCTTATATCTATTGAAGAATATGTTTTTGATAGTGTGCAGAAAATATTTATTTAGGAGAGTTCTAAAGAAACTACCCAATATGTTTTTATGGACTAAGAATATAGAGAGAGTATATATTTAGATGATGATACTAAATTGAATAATTATATTTCTAATAATTAAGGTGAATCCAAAAAGAAATTCTCAATGATAATTGAGATCAATATGTTCCTGAAGTGTACTGGAGGACTAATAGATAAAAATTCACATCTCTAAGAGAAATTTGATGAAGTTAAATAAATCTTGATTGATAAAGATAATTTGATCTAGGATATAGAGAATATAAATATTGAAACATTGAGAGAAATAATAACATTTATGATACTAATTTTATTATCATTACTGTATATTAATTGAATTATAATATTAAGATAAAGATCATTATTGTTGAGAATTTGATGAATAAATTCAAGTTTAATTTTGAAAAAGTTGTCATAGAAATTAATGAATGTTAAAAAAATTATAAGAATAAAATCAAATATATGGGAAAATTGAATGAATTTATTAAATAGAAAATTCTATCCATATTGGTCAATAGGGTTTTGGATTTAAATAAGTGGTGTATTCGAATAAAATATCTCAAATTTAGATCAAGTTTATTGGTGAATCAAAAAAATTATTGTTATTCTAGATAAAATATCTAATTAAAATTCAAAATATTCTAATATCTAGAGGGATAAAATTTTTAAAAACAATTATTTGATAGTTCCAACTATCCAAGGAAGATTCCATCAAAAGGACTTGGTGAAATAATCAAATTAAGGGCCTAAAAATATGTTATCCAATGACCTAGTCAAGAGGATAAATTTTGTAAAATGAGGTTATTTTAGGATTATTTCTTGTACTATAGATTTTTATTAAAAAATAAGAGAGAATGATCTTTTTGGGTGACCTTAATATAGAAATTGAAACAAAATGATTGATTACTTTGAGGGAAAAAATAATTTGAAAACTAGTTTTATAAAATAAAAAAAAGTTTATGGAAGTTTTTATAAGGAAGGAAAAACTTTACATAAGTGTCTAATAATGTTATCAGCTCAATGAAATATCAATCTGAGGTTTTATAAATTCTAAAACTAGAATTAATCCAAATAGAATTCACTTGTATTTAAAGTTTCATTCGTGGATTGAAAAATTTATAATCCATGTATTATGGGAAGTTTTAACAAATTAAAAATGATATGTGATATAAATAAAAGGTTCAAAAGTATTAAGTTGGGGATATTACCATTAGAAATGATATCTCAAGGAATATTAAGAGTGTTGGAGCAATAAATATTCAGAAAAAACAACTATATTATAACATTGTTGTTTTTATGGGAAAACACAATTCAAGGAGTGTTTCGTTACATTATAATGATTTCAATGTGGTAAAATTCAAAAATAATTTTTTCTTCATGAAAAGGATGAATGATGTATTAGTAGTTTTAATAGAGATAAGAACTCATGGAAACCTATTTAAGTATTTAGAATATAATATTTATTTATTTATTAGTATAAAATCTAAAAACAATTTTTTTCATACAATACATGGTCAACAAGGAAAAAAATAATGAGAAAGTTAAATAATAATAAGGATGCGAGAAAATTTTTTTCCTAGATGAAATACATGATCATTATTTGAAATGAATTTTAAAGGGGAAATATAGTGAATAAAAGTTATAAAGGGGTTGAAATTAAAACCCTAATTCCATTAAGATTGGTTCATTATAATTATTAGGGGACTATGAGAAATAATTAAACAAGATGAGACAGGTATTTTTTCCCATTCTTTGGTGAATTTACTAAAACAAATTGTATCATTATTATATATCTTAAATCTTAATATCTAATCATGTTTAAAAATTTTAATATACTATTTGAGAAATAAATAGTTAAATCTATAAAAATGATGAGATCGAAAAATGGTAGTAACTATTATAATAGAAAATTATAATAATATATTACTTAATATAGAAAAATTTTAAATTCACTAGACTATACACTCTAAAAAACAATTTAGATAAAGGGAATAACATGAACCATGTTTATATGGCTATAACCATTATATATAAGCATTATTGATCAAGGTATTTCTAGATTAATTATATTAAAACTATATGATTATAAAAAATATTAATTTATTGAGGTTAAATTGATATATAAATCCATGTAAAATGTGGTTCATTAAAAATTCATATATAAAAAACTTCAGAGAGTTTGTGATTCCATGATTGATTTAGAGGAAACGGAAATGTTGTGGAACTTTTTTGGGAAACGTAATGTTGGAATATTACTTTTCAATACACCAAATTTATTTACTCATTGATAAAATAATAGGAAATTTTAGAAGCTAGTTAAATATAATGATATGAAAATAATAGAGAATGACGATGAGATTAGAAATCAATAATGGATAATGAGGTGATTGATTAAATCACTACTGAACCTACTATAAAAAATAAATATAATGGTGAAATAAATTATGATTATGACATTTATTAATATTATACTAATTATAGTGATTATATTGAGAGTTTGAGGACCATTAGAACAAATTATAAACTAAGAAATCATGTTTATGGTTGAAACATCAGTGAATATCAGAATAAAGGGGTAATAACAAGAAAAAAATAGTTAGTCATAAAAGTATATATTCAAAGGTTTAACCCTATACTATTTTTCAGGACTTATATAATAAGGAATGTATTAATGATATAAATGAATAACTAAATCAGATTGAAAATAATGGATCATGGGAGATTATTATAAGACCTAAAAATCATTGGTACAAAATGGGTTTCCAAAAATAAAATGAATTAAAATTGTAAGGTTTTAAGAAATAAAGCAATATTATCTTATAAAGACTATTACAAGATTGTTGGAATATAATTTAATTAATCATTTTGAAATGTTTCTAGAATTTAGAACACCATAATATTTCCTTTCATTATAGCATAAAGAAATTCAAAAATCCATCGAATGGATTTAAAATCTAATTTAATGAACACTATGTTGAATGAGGAAGTGTACCCAAAGAATCCTAAGGAATTTATTCTAGTTGAATATGAAATAATGGTTTGAATGTTTACAAATAATCACTATGTGTTGAATCAACAACCAAATAAATGCTATTTCATGTTTTTTGAGTCCTTGAAGAGCATTAAATTTGAGAAAGTGAAATGGGATAATGACTTGTATTTGGGGGAGAAAAAAACAATATCACTCATTTTGATTGTTCATATTAAAGATATCATATTTTCTAATGAAAAAAATTTGTGAAGATAGTTTCACAAAAATGAAAAACATATATTGAGATTTACTTAATTAGATTGATGAATTTATTAGGCTTACAAATTACCCAACCTACCGGTCATGTGTTTATATCTCATGAAAATTATTCCAATTATATATTTAAAAGATTTATCAGGGATGAATATATTGGAGTTTCAAACCCAATTTTAACAAGAATAAAATTGGGTAGAGTTGATGAAGTAAAGGGTTTGAACGAAAATGATTTTAAGAAACTGATTGGTAGTCTCTTGTATTTTACAACCACAAAGTCGAACATTGTCTTTATTGTTAGGAATTTTGTTAGGTATAAATTTATTCCTAAGGTGAAAAGCATTATAGAAGAAAATATTATTAAAATTTATGTAAATAAAACATATAATTATATATTTTTATATAAGAATAAAGGTGAGATGTAATTATAAGGATTCAAATATGTTAATTGGGATGGTCTTGTTCATGACCAAAGCTCCACATCAGGAGTAGCATTCCTAATTATTAAAAGGTGTGTGTATGGAATAGAAAGAACCAATCCTATATTATTTTTCTAATACCAATTATTATTATATGTCCAAATAATAAGTGGAAATACATATAATATAGATTAAATGTAAACATGAATATATGCATATTTTAATTGATTGTACATTATTTATTGGTTATGACAATCAAAATAGGGTAAATTTATCCAATAATATTATGAAACATTTAACATAAAAGAACACATTCATGAAATATAATTTCATGAAGGTGGACTTGGTTGAATAAACTTTAAATCAAGAATTTGTTTTTTATAAGGTGGAAGCTGTTGATATACTAAAAAAATATCCCAACTAAGATATGTGAGAAAGTGAGATATAAAATGGGTGTGAAATCCATTCTCTAGTATCACTAGTGAATGCATCTGAGACTCCAAACCATATATAATCATATTTAATTTAATATAATAGTAAATATATAGGTTATAGGGGGAAACCTAATTTTTCATATACATTTTTAATCTATTTATTGAGATGTGTGTAAGAAAGATTACAAGAAATATTCTTAAGGTTTTTCTAAAAAATGGGATCATATTTTGAATTATTTATATATAAATTTAATTTATGATTTATTATCTCTTGTTTTCTACACTAACTTATCTTACATAGAATTAGAGTTGACAAATTCATGACGTGTATCTTCGAGATGAGTGATACTACCCTTATTGGAATTACCATAATCTTTATTTCCAATAAGGGGGGTGAAATGTAACCTTTGATTTATTATGTTTTTTATAGATAATAAGAGACCTATACAGAAGTAGATCATTTAAAAATATATTTAGACCAAATTTTATGATTTAAAATTAAATATCGGGTATTATTAAAAATAAATGCAAAGTCGAATCTTATTAGTCCCCTAGATAATGATGATATGGTATATGTTTTAATTACACTTAATGAGATTAAATTTATTTGAAATAATCATTGATGAGGTCCAAAAATTATATAATGTAATATTTTGAGTGTTTAGAGGAGGTTGAGAATTATTGAGTTATTTTAAAGTTGAAGAAAGTGAATTTTGTGAAGGATATTATCACCATAGGAATTTTGGGTCAAAATATTCCATAGTGGACCAATAAATGGATGTTAGGGAGGAGTCTGTATAATTTTTTATAAGACATGGTGCATGGTTCAAATAACTATATAAAATCAGTTGAATATTCATGTCATATAAGAATTAATTCTAAATGAGAGAATTGAGGACAAGTAATTTGAATCTTATGGTTCTATTCTGTATAGGGAAGGGTAAGAGCTCATGGATAGTTATGCTAAAGAAAAGTGGAGAGCTATCTCAAAAATAGAAAAAAACTCATGGATTTAAGTGTTTAAAAAATTCCTATAATAAATTAGATTTCGAAAAAAAATTATATAATCCATTATATTTCTCAAATAAAAATATCAAATTAAGAAGCTTTAAAAAGATCATTTTATAGATAAAACTATTTTAGTTTTTTTTTCTCCATGAGTTGAAGTGAAATTGTGTAGGATATCATGAAGTACACTTTTTTGTAATAATTTATCTTAAAGAAGTAGTACTCCACGGTTTTAATCATTCTATTTCATGATCAGATGAAATATATTTACACTTGGAGTTTCAAATAGCTAATGTTTGAGGGAATATTGAGTGGTTATGTAATTGGTCATAGAGAAGGATACATACATAGAAATAAAAATGGTTCTTTTATAATTAGTTATTTTATGGTGATCCGAAAATGGGTATCATTGAGTTATATTCTAATCATGGTGAATTAAATTTCTAGAAAAATAGAAAACTGGTTTTTAATTCAAATTCGATTAAGGTGGTTTGTTTTTTTATGAAGGTGGTGAAACTTGAGTGGTATTGTTTTCTATAAAAAACCAATGAGGCACTTCATGTGATCTTGGTTCCTAAATAAACTATATCTGATCATATTTGTTGGATTAAGGTCTCAGAGTTGTTCATGGGTTTAATTTTATAAGAATATATATTTAGATTATTGTGAGAGAATTATTTAAGGTGATAGAGTTATAAAAAACTATTTTGTGAGTGAGATAGCCAAGGAATATTTTTATGAATAATATGGAAAATACAACCTTTTTCTTGATTATTTTAGACTCATACATTCATTGTGATAATTTTAAATAAGTTATTTTATTTCTCTCACTTTGTAGCAAGTGGGTGATTTTTTGGATTGGTTAGTTCCATCGATATATCAGGTTTAAGAATATATCATTTCCCATTTCTTCATCTTGATAGTAAAATATAAATTTGGGGGGTAACAACTACCATATACAGGGGACAGTCACCCAAATTGGGGTTTAACTTCATTGAAATATATAGTGATCCTCATTTAATTCCTACACTATGTGAGTTTGAGATATAATTTCATTATTACTTCGAGATAAATTCTTCATGAAGAATGAAAAGTTATAAACAATGATTTAACCCCTATAATTTTTCATCATTCATTAATGTGATCATATAACAATTTCTAATCATAAATTGGCATTGATTATTCAGAAATTATCTTTATTCATCCATCTCACTCTTGATTTACCACAACCCGCTACAAGGTTTTCTTTCCTGATGTGAAATTGAGAATCTTGAATCATTATTAGTAGAAGATACATCAAAATGATATTTAATGATTTGTTATCTCTAAAATATTCATACCATATTTATAAATTAATTATAGAAAAAATTCTCATTAAAATCCCCTCATTGATAATCTTAACTAGTTCAGGATTCTAGCGATTAACTCAAAATATATATCCATTACTCTCCTTTATAATAAATCATTTAAATGAAAAAAATATATAATTCATATTTATTTAAAAAAAATAAATTAATAAAAAATACTTAAATAAATATATAATTCCTGAAACACCTATTATTTACCAAAAAATCCAATCAAAGGAAAAACATTTCCTACCAAATCAAATTATACACCTAATATTTTATTTTAAGACTTGTAAATTCAATATTTTTTCCTTCAGAAAAAGACCAAAATAACCTCAATAATTTCACAAATATCCAAATACAAAAATTCTGAGTATATATGTTATACACTTATTTAAAACCTTTCTTCCAAGAAAATATCAAACCATAATCATAAAGAGTAAATGATATCATACTATTTCTTATTACTTTAACCTTATTATTTAAAGAAAAATTATAAATAAAAATATAATAATAATAACATAAAAAAATTGATATTATGATTCTATATGTAATTCCCTATCCCAAGTTCTTTATACTACCCCACTAAGTTTTAAAATAACTCACACTGGGGGATTAACTCACCCATAAAAATTATATTTTTGATCATAAATTTACATTGGATACTCAATAAAAAGCTTTTCCCCATAATTTTAATATCACCAAAATGAATTACGTATGAAGGATATATATAATACATCCAAAACTAGGATAAATAGAACCTATCATGATTCAACTATGACTATAGAGTTTGAATCATCCGATAAGGTACATCTCAAACTTTCTCCGTCGCTTCAAAATAAAAAAAACATAGGTGAAACCGTACCAACATTGTTAAACCATTATTGTCATTACCATGTAAAAACTGGTAATAATACATGATCTCCAATATAAAACTTCAAAAATCTCCTCAATTGATCTGTATAGGATTATATTATACTCTAATAAGTCATCATGTGATCGTGAATAATTTATACTTGTTTTTTCATGTCATGCACCATCAGCAGTCATACTATAGAAACTTCTCTATCCTAAACCCAATATAGTGGTGAATGACATGGTCATATTTACAAATCCTCATAAGATTTCATTAAAATTTAGTGATGATTTCTAATATTAAAAAATACTCCAAAAGTAAATTTTTCACCTATAATCCTATAAAATCAATGATATAATCCCTCAACATATCTCGTAATATATAAATAATTCACTCAGTTAAACCATCAGTCTATGGATGGAATCCATTGTTACAGGAAAAAATGGGTACTAAAAGCATGTTGTAATCCTCAATATTATTGATATTTAATAATAAATATGATTGGTTATTATCATCCTAGAAATTCCATGAAGTTTTACTATATCCATCACATAAATCATTAAAAAAATATCTATTTAGATTAATTGTTTAATTCATAATAAATAGGCTTACATTATTATTCAATATATTATAAAGAAAATAAAATCAAACTAAATGAGAAAACAATGTAATAACATAATGAAATTGATGAAAATATTACATCACTTTCATATGGTATGTCCTAGGAATGTGAAAAAAACACATATAACCCAATGTTCATTTTTCAATTATTGGTATAAAAGATACTGAGGGAAAAAATCACCAGTGATTTTTTCATTCCATTCTAACAAACCATCAAATATTCACCAACCAACAATTAAAATCATTAATATTAATTATTCAATCCCTCCATACCTCCACTTTAGGGTATCCCAACAAGGACTCCTATAAATTTAATTTCAATGAAGATTTTATTATCACTTGAGAAATATATTATCTAACACCACTCTCTTAAAAAATTAGATATTAAGAGGATATAAAATATATATATTTTTATTCCTCGATTTCCTAGAAAGAAACATCACCGTATGACTTCTGACTCGAGGAATCAGTTACCACATTACCCTTTCAAGGGGTATATGTGATTTTTAATTCATAATCACAGAATAACTCCAACGGTAATATCTAATTAAAAAATAAAACCCTTTTAAGAAAACATATATTTTAAACTCTTAGTATTTTTATAAACATGAAAACATTAACCAAAAAACTAATACCACCATAAAATAAGAACAAACAATGTTATCATAAGCTCTAACTCAATAGTATTATAGTTATTTTAATTGGTATATAATTTTCTAGGAACATAACTAATTCATTTCCTCTTTAGAATTAATAGATATCCAAATCCAAGATGAGATGCATCTTAATATTGCTCATAAAGAACCCCATATTCATGTTAATTGAATAATTCTTCAACTTCTCTTTTAAACAACCAAAAGTATCCTGATATTCCATTATCTACGAAAAATTGTTATCTTTCATAATTTAATCAAATAATGGAGTCAAAAACTAATAAAATGTGGGTGAAAACCTATTATAATATCTAAAAATTCCAATGAAACATTATACTATAAAAACATTATTTGATGGGTTTTAAAAAATTACCTCCCTAGCAATCAATGTGTCTAAATCTACACCATAATATTATATGACAGGAACTTATAAATTAACTTTAAATGTATTAAATTAATACTAATACATATTCCCATAAAAATAATGTTCCTAGAGAAACTCCAAAACCACCAATATATTCAATACATAATCTTATTACATATTTTATTAAACCAAAATATAATCAATGAATACTATTAAAAATTATCAATATAGTGTTAAAACCCCTATTCGTATGCCCTATAAACACAACTGGCCTATTAATTACTCTATGAGGAATTTATACTAACTCAAAATAGACATAACAACACTAAAAGTGTTGTATAAGGATATTATTATATTTAACCATCATCTGATGATATCCATATCCTAGATAGATTTTAAAACACAGCCTTATCATTTTTACTAATAAAATAAAACATTTATCCTGGGAAAAATATAATAATTTTCACCATCTCCTAGTTCATTTATTTTGAAGATTTAATATATCATATTTTCAAACTACACTAAATAATCCCATAGATACATAATATGGTGAATAAATACTCCCTCAAAAAATTCATAAATTTAAATCCTTAACTCTCATATATTTTTAGGTGTTATGTAATAAGAAACCATAAAAATATTAGAAATAATTGGATATAACACTATCCCAAAATCCATCTCTCAACTTGGTGGTAAAATAATTGCATCCCTTTAAAAACACTCTCATTATTCCTCACAACTCTATGAGTCTTATATATCATTTCCTTAAATACAAAAAACATCAAATTCACAAATTGAGATACAATACCTTGTGCCTCCATCCATCTATTCCCAAAACATGAATCTCTTTACCTAATGAACACCACATGATCAGTATCCAAGTTAATGAAAATTGTCTTCTTTGATTAAAATAAAAATATTATTTTATAGAGTATAAAAACATTATAAGGATAATATCATATAGAAGAATCCATAATAACACTATGTTTCATAAAAATTGATCTTTTCCTGTAACCATCTCACAATAGTACACCTTAAAAAACCATTTATGATATCCCGCTAGAGTAGTTAACTCTGTTTTCTTTGAATTATGTTATATTGGAAGTTATAACCCATAAAATAAGTCAGGGTTGAAAAATTAATGTGAATAAATATTATCGGTCAAAACAAAAAACATAGAGTTAAAGGAAATATTTCTTTGAACCACCCTAGTTTTTACTACCTATTGAAAATATTTATCATTTATTTTTTCTCTATACATGTACTATAATCCTTATATCATTATTCTAAAACTACAACCTCTCTATAATGATCTCTATACCTTAATAAATTTAGTTTCTCCAATATATTCTTCTTTTTTAACCACCTTATGTGGTGGTCCCAATGGTCATATATCCATGTTTTATTAAAGAAACTGATATTGGGAAGGCTGGAGGAACTGAGGAGGTAGTATATAAATAGTAAAAATATACTAAATATTAATTTTAAAACCCTATAAGAAAGTTAATACATAGTGTTTATAGCCCATAATTTCAAAGTTGAAATATATAATGCCTCAGTTCCTGAAAAATGGTTATGCACTAACAACACTAGAGATAATAAATAGTGTTGTCAGATGATTTCCCAAACCACTACTAGACTTTTATAGATTTTAAATATTAATAACTTCCACCTATATCCCTACTTTAAAAATTTATATATAATGTAATGTTATTTATTGGTTTTTATTGGTAACTAGTTTGTATTGGGGATTTGTTTTTTAATTTTTTTCATATTTTTAATGAGGGATATTGGTTTACATATCAGGTTCACAATATCCAGGACCACTTAACAAGACTATGTAAATAATATATAAGGGTTAAACATAGTATAATTATTATTTTAGGGTCCTTGGGACTACTTATTAGGACTAAAGACTCCTTATTCAGTGGGAAGAGGGTCTGGCACTGTCGATGTACATTATTAGGAGGTTGTGTTTCCTAACAATGTATTTGACTTACCATGAAATTATTTCACTTTATAAAACTCATTAAGATACCTATAATTATTATTATACACCATAAATTTTTATTGGATGATCCCAAGTATTATTGAGAGAAAATTTGGATATTATTCATCAAGGAATGACACTCTTGTCTCTATGATTCCTTATATCATTATCGAATTGGAGTTTTTTATCAATGATCTTTGACACTCTTTAGTTTATATATTATATCATTTTATATTCTACTTATATATATGTATCTATATTTTTAAAATGGATCTTTGTTTTTTGAATAATGAATTCTATCATAAATAGAATAATTGTGTTTTCTTATTCATTATGTTTGGGCTTCATGGATCAGATCCAAATTTGTGATATTAGATCAAAGGTTCATGAATTTTTATATTCACATTATATAACATTAGTGGATATTTTTTATTCCTTGTGATATTTTTTTCTTTATTATGTTATTATTGTGTTTTCAGATCATTTTCCTATGTTTGGTATTTAATAAATAATTCAAATGAATTGATTTTATAAATTAGTATTTTTATATTTGGAAAAGTTTTTGAAATTTTTTTTAAACCATAAAATTTTATTTTTAAATGGTATTTTGATAAAAATATATTTTTTTGGAATCCTAAAATAGTTTATTTTAGGATTTGGTTTTAATTTCTTGTTTGAGTAAGATATTTATTAGAAGGTAAAAATATTTCTTAATTGAACGTTTCATGTGTGAGAAATGATTTTTAAGTGTCATGTATAGACAAAAAGGTCACATAGTTATGGTTTACGGTAATTTTTAGGACAACTACTTCATAGACTAACCTTTCTATCACCAATACATAATCCCTTCTCATGTTCTATCCTAAAAAATAGTTTGTGATGGGATGAGAATCTAATCCATGCATATAAACCAGCCAC
Source organism: Viscum album (assembly GCA_963277665.1). Taxonomy (NCBI): domain Eukaryota; kingdom Viridiplantae; phylum Streptophyta; class Magnoliopsida; order Santalales; family Viscaceae; genus Viscum; species Viscum album. Next base: position 206,981,000 of record OY728123.1, read on the forward strand.
TATTGATTATAGAAATTTATGTGGTATTTGGTTTTTCACCGAAAAATCCTCCCCTAAAATCAAGAAAAACAAAAACGGACCTCCCCTTCAATGATAATCTATCAGATCCAAATATCTTGTACAACCATTTTTTGTCACTATGAAACTATTCTTAACCTTTATTATGAGGAATAATTTCGACATAATCCAACAACATGGATCCAACTACTCTAACTAAGCCACCATTATCAATTTAAAACTAGTTAGGTCCACCCATATCACACCTAGGATACACCATGAATATTATACCACTTTTCATGGTTTTTCCTCTCTATCCCAAACCTTTCATTCCCAACTCATAATCCATTCTCAGGTTCCATCCTAAAACTAATTAGTGATTGGGGGAATATTCCATCCAAGATTATATTTCATCCACCATTCCTTGTAGAAACTGATATGTGATTTTGTTTTTTACACAGTAGGAAGTTTCATCACTTATATATTATGGGCAAGGTGGTTTGTGAAATTCTTGAACTAGTGGATGTGTTTCAATACACAGTTGTTGTATACTATAATCACAGTTTGTAATTTATTTTATTTGTTTTCTTTTAGATCATATATCATTGTATTATTATAATTATAATATATTTATGTATTTCAGTGGAACGGGGAAGTAGTTCCTTAATTTGGTAAAATAAATGGGTGTATAACATGAATATGTTGTTTTTGATTAATTTAGAACTATGAATATATGTTTTTTATCAAATTTGTTAACTTGTTTGAAAATTAATTGGTGACATGATTTATAATAGTTCTATCATGATATTTCATGAGAGTATTAGGTAATCCTATTGGGAATTTGTATACACATGATTATGTGTTCAGCTAGATGTTTGTGTAGATGTTTAATGTTATGATGTAGCTAATGATAACGTAATGATGTTCATTGGACTTAGATCCTATTATATGGTTTTATGTTGGGTGTGGTGGTGTTTATATATGTGTTATAAGAAAAATTATATCATTCATGTAAAATTTTAATCATCTACTAGGTTTTCGTGTAATATAAAGATTATGGTTGGTTTATTTTCTATTTCGATTTGGTTTTCTTTTAGTTGTTTAAATTGTGTTTTAAAGTAGTTTTTGTATTTTAAATGAACATTTTTCACTTTTTCCATCTATTTGTTGAGTTATTTACAAATATAATCTTTCATTATGATTTTATTATCCCTCAGTAGTAGTTTTGATCCTATAATGATTGAGGAATTTTTCTGAGGCTATATAGAGATCCTATATTAGGTCTTCGAATTCATGCCCCGGATCCGAAATCATCGCAAGAAATATCCATAAAAGATTCTCTAAGATTTAAAAAATTATCATCCATATTATCCTTATCGAAAATATTTGTAAAGGAACTTATAGAAAATATCCCCCACCACCTATGTATCTTAGGCCTCAAAACACTATAAAAATTATGGTAACTCGTCTTCTTATCATTCATGAAATCAATATAATAAATAAATAGATATATAAATATCACACCTAACTATCTAATAATGGAAATCCGATTTTGTATCACCAATAACTTCTATTATACTTTGATCCAATTTTTATTTTATTTTTGGATAATCCTTATTTTTAACTTCGATGACAGATAACATGTTTGATAACATAAATCCCCATAGGAATAAAGGCATTTGAATTATATGTCCCATAGACCTTTTGGGATTCAACATAAAATACAACAACTCCTCTTATAAGACTTTCATTCATACTCATTATCTATTCATGTCTGCAACATCAACATTTCCTACATCAACTTTTTTTTACTCATTGTAGATTTCTATTGCTACTAGAGATTGGTCAAAGACTATTTCACCCAAAATAGACTCTCTATGTTTAAACTCACCTGAAATTAATTGCTCATACTCCACCTGAGCTACTTCATGCCCTGGGGGCCGAAGTCCTATGATGCCCTGGAGGCCCTATGGCCTAAGAGTTTAACTTTTTTTCCTAAAATACCATTAAAGATAAATTCAATGGACTGTATTATCACATAATTCAAAGAGTTTTATATAATTAATATTTTCGTATATATATTCCAAAACTATTTTCAGTATATAATGGACACATTATGATCTTCTAGGCATATCACCCACAGTTGATGCTTCAATCTTCACAAGAAACTCTCCAATAAAGGAACGCATTTCTCATCCAATCTCTGAATCAATTAAAAATATTCCCAACTTATTATTACTAGTGTTCAGTTTCATGGATAGTGATATACCACTGAAACATTATTAACATCTACTTTTATAACTCATTAAAGGTTTTCTTTTATGCTAGAATAGTTTATGGTTTTATCCTCTAACATGCAACCTTAGGTGCTTGTTGATCCATCTTCTATCAAACCACATGGTGAAATTGAAAAAATTATTTATATATTAGTCAAAAAACTAAATTCTTCATTGGAATATGTATGATGAATGTATAAAAATATTATCACATTATTTACTACAATATGGACCATCACTTAATACACAGCATAGATAACTATCATGACTTGACACTATATTATTCATGAATAAAAACATATAAAGATAAACTGTGGTTATAATATTATTCCCTAGATATTGTTTTATAGGATACATGTTATTCACTTTTATCATAAATTCCATTTTATATATTTTTGGTTACTCTTTTATAATTTGCATACTATGTTCAAGTAATACTAATTCCTTACCAACGTAAGAAATGCTCACTAGTGAATACTCAAAATTCTATCCCAGAACACTCTCTGGTTCCATTATATCACAACTCAAACCCACTAAGACTACATCTGAGCTAGTAATAATATTACATTATAACCCCTTAAACCCACCTTCAATAGGCCAAATGTGGGAAACAAGAACCAAGGGTATATCATCACTAATGTGTTGGAGGAATTACCCTTAATAAATTAAATATAATAAAAAAAATATCCATGTTTATTATTAAAAAAATACATGAATAATTTATATTAACTCCATTTCATATCAAACTACGTAAAATCAATTTGTAAAAATGACAACAAATCCGAATAACTCCTTTATGCCTCTAGCAACGTATAATGAAAATCACTTTCACTAGAAAGTTTTTAATGTCTGAATCTAAGGTCACTTATCACCACCAACAATCTATCCAAAATAAAAAATATATATATACTAGGGGAGACTATATAAATATACTCCATAGGTTCCTCCCTTGAACTTTCAGGCATCCAAGGGAATGAATCATACTAATGCATTTATGAATAAATTAAATAAAAAATCACCCCCCAAGTTAACTAATAAAGTTCATCCATGTAATTCCTCATAATCAAAACAGATACCTTTGTATAAAATATCATATCTCCCATCATAAAAATTATATATATTCATAATGTCAACCATGTTCTTCGAATTTTCCTCCTATGGGGACCTTGTTGCATGTTATAATGGTTTTGGGATTTTCTATAAAAAATAACTCACACTAGTATTGGGTGTTCACTATTTTGGATTATCTCCTCCATAAACCAACTCCTTAGATAAATATTCTCTATCATATAATTGTTTGGAATTTTTCAATCTATAGGGACACTTGGCCATTCTATATATTCACCCATAAGGACTCCCACCACCTCAACCCATCTCTATAGAATCACAGTGATTGGGATGTTATCTACCCAAAGGGAATTTTATTATTTCATGGTTATCATCCATAATATTTATCCTTACCTCAACCTAAATAATCATCAATACATCACTATCACATAACATTAACAACTACTATATATCACAAACCACAACTACATAATAGCCACATCATCATATCATCACAACCATTGAATGTAAATGGTTTCAAACACACAAAATACATTATATCTCACACATGATCCAATCACTCAAACATATATAAATAGTTACTATGGAGTAAAAACTATATCACACATTAATTCCATAATCATACATAGTTCTACCATAATATAGATTTTATATACTTAGTCATCATGCCACTATCATTACTCATATCGTGAGCATAAAAAAATTCACAGCCTCATAACTAACCATATCATATAGAGAAAACCATTCACACTTAGTCTCTTTATCCATCATATCCTTCCTCATTTACAATATCCTATCAAAAAAATGAATTTTATTTCTTAAATTTTCATAGTACCCATGAATATATATAATTTCCCAAAGCCTACTTCTCACTCCCATTTGAAATATATGCAACCCTTATATAACCTACTAGTTGAAATTATACCTTTACTAGTATATGGAATGACCCCTAAATTCATTTCTCCCTCCACATATTAGTAAACTATCATATATAATGAAATATAATAATATGGAGTGGATCTATTATATTTTATGACACTCCAAAAACAATTTGGCATAATTCCCCATCATGGAACTTATATAATTCGATAATGTTTTGGTACACAATATTAGAAGGTGGAATATCCTCATGAAAAATCAGAACACCCCATGTTAATCTTCAAAATAAACTAACTTCTCACCAATTAAAAAATTTACTACGTTGATAAATTTTTATTCTCATAATCATCATCAAAACTTATCAAATTATTATATAGTAATCATAATTAATTATCAACACCAATTTAATTATAATAAAAAATTCAAAAAAACCCATTCTTTAGATAATTTTGAAAATCCAACATATAATCAAATTACACTGTTATCCCCCTTGAAAAAATTTTAAATTGATTTATATAATTATAAAATTTATATTTTCCAATGATTGTAAAATTAAATTTTCACCATCTTCATTTTTACAATTTAATCATCCATATCACAATCTATAATCATTTAAAATATTAATAATGAATATATTATCCATCAATTTCATAATACTCATAACAATTTTTTTCAATATATCAAATATATTATTTATAAAATATTATCATATATTATCCACCCACTATGAATACAATTATGATATATTCACATTCATTAATAAAATTTGAACATATCGAGTCACCTATCTTAACGCCATGATGATATTCAGTCCCAAATCGCCATAGTTTGTTTTTATATTCTTATTAATAATCCACCAAAATCTTAATCTTACATACTACATGAATTATAATTTTTTCATCCATTAAAATTTAAATAAATGAGATATAAATTTTAGTGTAAACTATGTCAAAATAGGAATCAAAAATATATTTTCTCTTAAATTTTTTTTATAACCATCCATTAATTTTTTTCTATTGGCATTCCTATTCAAGTCAATGCATTAATAATATGACTAGACTATAGATCATGCAATTTAATCAAAATATCAATCCATATATATCATTTAATAACTCATTTAATTTCCACCATGATTTAATAGTTCATTATTTATAAAAATTAACCAATTACAAATGTATTACATAAATATATAAATAAATATTTCCAACATAACATGTTTACAATAAAAATATTAAATAAATGGAAAAATTTAATTTGGATTCCTATTAAAGGATAAAAATCCATCATAATATCAATAAATTTATAATTTAACTATTTATAACCAAAAATACCAAAATGATATAAATAATTTCATTAAAACCCAAACATAAAAAAATTTGGTTTCTAAATTTCCCAAGATTTATTATATATGTTCACATATATTAATATTATTTAAAATTATTTTTTTATTATTAAAACTCTTTTTTGAGTTTTAATTATGCCTTTCAAAATCAAAATTGAAAAAAATACTTAGAATAAAAGGAATAAACCATGCATTAATAAAATATTCATTGTGGCTGAAATGATTTAAGGACTACTTTTAAAAACTCATTTCATTTTTAAAATGTGTAATAAATAACAAAAATTGATATAATAATATTATATTATTATAAAAATTTATCAATATGATCAAAAATTAATTTTTGACCAATATGAAAAAACCACACATTAATTTGAAATTTGATATATCATGAATGATCAAAAATATTTTTTATAATTATAACGCTTTACGATTTTAAAACATTTAAAAAATGATAAAAATTTAGCTAACAAGATTAAACTGCCATGAAAATTTCATACAACCATCAACTATTAATTTTTTACCTATAGGATAAAATCATACATCCACTAACATTTTTTGTGTTCAAAATTATCAAAAGTTAATTTTTCAAATCAAATTTAGTTCTAAGTTTAAAATATAAATGAAAAGATAAAAACTATGAAAATGAGATATGACTATCATGATAATTAAGAACAATTATCACTTATTAATTTATGAGGAAGTAACCTCATATAAATCTAGTGCGTGATGTGGTCAAATATAGTAATCTTATTCTTATAATTAAAACATATTTTAATGTTCAAAACACATGTTAAATGATCATAACCACAAAAAATGTGTTCTGACTATCATTAAAATTTAGGATATATATGATTAATTAAATTCTTACATATATTAATTAACCAAAAATAAATATGATCTATAATTAAATTAGAATTATCCAAATTGTTTTTTAAAAATTTAATTTTTTATGTTCCAAACGAGGATAAAATGATCATAATTTGGAAAATGAGCCTAAAAGAATATGGAAATTTGAGAATATTATCATTAATTATTTTTTATATATATTAATGAATCCTGAATCAATTTAATGTGTGATATGGTTGGAATGATTATATGTGGTTTTTTTATAAATAAAATTGTTTTTTAAGATAAAAATGTGGGGTCAAGTGATCAAAATAAGAAAATTTTCTTCGACTATCATAAGAAATATGTAAAATGATCATCGATTATTTTATGAAATATATGAATGAATTCACATAAATTCAATATGAGATATGGTTGGAATTATTGAAAGTCAGTTTTTATAATTAAATATTTTATAATTTTTAAATATATATTGACCAATAAAATCCAAGTTAACATTATCCTATTATCATAAAAATTTAATACTATTATCATTAATTAATTTGTTTCGAATCTGAAAAAAATTCACACTATTTTGATGTCTTGTATACTCAATGTAATAAAACATAACAAAACATCTATAGAGTGTAAGCTCTTGATGGATGGAAATGAATTTTTATAGTATGATAGGATAGAGTGTTATGTAGGGAAGTTCAGGATTCTATAAAACACAAACCTGGATAAGAATCATGTGGTTTTATAAGAATGTGTGCTCACAATATTTCTCAAGAATCTATTAGTATTAGGTCCAGAGAAGTTAAAGGTGATTTGTGTCATGATCTCCTAGATTTAATAGTTAATCCAATCTCATCTCATAAAGTTTCACATATTCATCTTAACATTTCATATTTTCTATTCATAGTTGTCTCATTTCCTCTTTCATATCTCATGGTTTATTTTGTGATTAATTTTGTATGTGTGTCTCTAAAAAAGTTTTCATAAAAAACAAAAACAATTGACCCACTATTTTGGGTCTCTTAGTTATAATATAAAAATAAAAAATAACACATTTTATATACATGTTGATAATACACAGTAGTCTATATATAGAATAAAATAATGGTAAAATACTAAAATATAATCTAAAACAGACTCTGGCTATATGTTTCATGACCTATCATCCTCACTCCACTGCCTAGTGGATTCTTACTATGCCAATCCAACACCTACTAGTCCCTAGACCATATGTAGTTATCTCCACATACATGACCATACCTAAATTCCCAGGTATAAATATGCATGTGTGATACGGTATTAATTTAGGGTGTTATTAAAATATCTTAGTTTGAGCCATAAAAATAACCGAACTCCCACAAGTGTATATAATCAGGTTAACACATGTCTATGTGCCTGTGGAATTTATTATAATAATAATAATAATAAATTTTTTAAAAAAATGAACACGGATTACATTTCAGTGATCACCAACCATAACATTGTAATAGTAAGAAACTATTTTCACACCCCCTTTAGGATTTATATCAATATTATGGAGTCAAAACTCATAAACCCCTTGAAGAATTCATACTCATTTCTTAGATCATTTGATAGTGCTATCATAAACTACATACATATCATAAATGGCTATTCAGTGCGGGAAAAGAACATATAGACCTCCTCTTGTGGTTTCAAGAGGTAAAATAAACCATATTCATAGAGTAATGGTACCTTAATTCCCATTAAAGTATTAGTTAGGGGTTCTAAATTCCCATCCCATTATTTATTATATACCTATAAAACTATAACATATAATATCCATATAGAATAACAATATATATAAGTTATTATATCAAAATATAACCCAAATAAGTGATATTAGATAATCTACATTCAAAGAAACAATACCAAAATTATCGACCAAATGGTATAAAAATATATATGTGATAAATCATTTAACATAATATATTATCCAAATAATGAAACAAAATATAATTTCAAAAATTTATAATTTAACATCTACAAAAAAACATGGTTACAAGAATTATTATTTCATGCCATTCCCTAACTTCAAAACCAAATAGCATCCTCTGGTGATATTACTATAACCAATTCTCAAGAAAAACTAAGAAACCAAAAATCATGATTCTACTATCCAAATATCACTTATGAATACTTTAATTTCATCTCTTGTAACTAGAAATATAACTTTATTTTCATTACCCATCATCATAAAAATATTCTATCAGTATAATTTCTATATCAAACACAACAGCAACCCAAATCCCACATGGCCTATTTTTCTCAACCCACTAGTATTCTTATTCTTCAACCCTTACACAAACCACTAAATGTTGGTGAATCATCCTAGAAAAACACACACACTATAAGAAACCTATTACACCACCTATATCTTTCCCTTAACCTCATTTCTAAAAATACATCACACTCACTAGACATTATCAAGATCAATAAAACATTTATTTCACTAATAATGATACTTATCCAAAATTATCTCATGAGAAACAACAATGGTGGAGAATACTGTAAACTATGAAGATATAAGTGGTCAAAAAAATTGATTTTATGAGAAGAAAAATATAACATTAGAGAAAACTAAAAATAACTATTAAAGAATATAAAAATATAGGAGGATAGAAAAAGGTCACTAGTGAGAATAATGAAATGTAACCAATAAAATAAACCACAAAACACTCATCCATCTTAACTCTCATCCTAATAATTATTCACACCTAGTCCTAAAAAATTAATTACTCCTGATCAAGATATCACATTACTAGCTATGTAAATTCATTCAATATAATAATATTCTATACCACTCACCCATCTATAGGTTTTTACTGAGGTATCCCACTTCTAAAATAAAATGATACCACATATCATATAATTATAATCAAATATGTAGTCTATTTAATATAAGTTATATCGATAATAAGTGACATAATTATCCCATCTCATTCTATTGAACTCAAACATCACATCGATGAAAATGTGACATCTAAACAAGATGTTAATTATTTTTCATTAACTTATAATTCATTCATTCAAGAGTCAAATTTGGTTTAAGGGTTTACCATTAAAATTTTAGTAAGAAATAAAAATATATATTTAAGAAAAAATAGTATATACCATTTAAAATTTACCTTACAAACAATCAATTATCATGTGAAAAATAGAATATTAAATTAAATATATAAAAGGATGTATAAATATATGAATGGGCATGTAAAAATCCTTCTTAAACCAAAAATAATCAAATAAATGTTATCCTCGATGAAAAATATATGAATTATAATACTATAGGATGTATCAATAATTAAAAAATTCAACATGGATACATAAAAATGGTTAAGAAATTAAATAAGGAATCTATCAATAGATATACATGTTTAAAAAAAATCTATAAACAATGATTGAATATAACATTAAAATTCAATTAAGAAGACAAATAACCTATATCTGAGTGGTAGAGGCTCATTTTTAGAACCCAAAAGTCCCATGATCAAATCTGGGTGGGGGTGAATTTCTAGGTTACTATTGAAATATTTTAGCAGTCACTATAGAAGTTATTGTAGCAGCTATTATGTGGTACTATTGCAGCTTGAACTATTGAGCCGATTTGGGCCTTCAGGCCCCAGGTTTTAGCATATGGGTCTTGGGGACTTGGTGCCACCAAGTACTTCAGGCCACATGGCTTCCAATCCATATGGAATTCCATTCACCCTAGGTCTTTAGGCCACTAGGCCTCCGGGCGGCAAAGGACCAAGAAGAAGCCTGAGCAGACCACACAAGAGTATGCCCCAGAATATGGCTCATAGAAAAGTATCATCCAGCACAGAAGATCTAATCATATTTGAAGAAATATAGGGTATGGAACTTTCCATCAGTACCAGGCACTGTGTAGCTCTATATAGGGAAATTATAGCTGATCATCCATGTGATGTGGGGAGATATGTGCCTTCATAGATGAAATATTTTGGGGAATGGTAGTTAAAAAAGTGTATTTATGTCTTGGGCATCCAAAGTTCATGTACTGGGGCTTTAGGCTCTAGGCCTAAAGTTCAAGTAAGGGTTCCCCCTCAACCCTTAAAAGGGGAATTGTAACAAAAAATCAATAAAATTCTAAGGCCTTTTTGGAATTAATAGTAATTCTATTAACACACTATATTACTTAATTACTTTTCATTTCTTATTTTAAATAAATGGTTAACATTTATTAAAAAATATGGAAAATATCATATACATAATAAGAAAAATATTTATTAAAACACAATGGTGGGATGAGACTACCTACATATATGACCCAATAGTGAGAAATCCCTAATAATTTAATCACTTAATGTCTCCATAAAAATTATTATCCAAGATTGATATATATATATATATATATATAATTTAAAACACTTTCAAAGAACACTTTAATTATACTCAACACTCACATGAGTTGAGACCAAAAATTAACTAAACCAAACAATCCTCAATTTTCTAAAATTGGTGAATCCAAAAAACAATTCATATATCAATTCACTTTTATCAAAATGATGATCACAGAAATTTGTTCAACCTTCATTTACCACTTCTAGATACCACAAATGAAACCCGTTTGTTATAGCTAGATTTTATCATAATCTGATGAAATAAAATATTAAATACATAACTCAAGAAATCAAAATCAGATAAAATTTAATAGGTATGTAAAAGGAATTAGCGAGGGAATATCTTTCCTTAAATTAGTAAATTAAGATATTCCTGAACTACCTAGATCAAGGAGCGGTAATATGAGATAAATAAATAAGATAGAGGAGTCTTACATCTGTATGGTTTCTATTGAGAAAAATATGATGAATTGGGTATTTAAAAATAAAACCCAAAAATATTAAACAAATAATGTTTTAAAAAATATTATTCATTACATAGTGTATGGTGGATTAGAACTAGCCACATATTGTCTCATCTAGTTCCCATTAGAAATGTAATTATACATTATTACTAGTTGACCATTATATACTGGATAAAACCATATTATGTTTCAATTCATTTCCTTCATCCACCTCCCAATATTCTTTCTTTCACTAAATTATAAAATATAACTTTTGGGATTTATGAAACATCTTCCCATGTCCAAACACATGATTTAAAATCCAAAATAACTCCCATAAAAATACCTCCCTCAATTCAAATACAAAATTTGGGACAAACCCAAATTTTTAACCATCTAATTACCCAATTTATGACCCAAGTTTTATTATAATTGTAAAAAATGATATAATATATTAAAAACTCCAAACATAACACATTTCAAACCTCAAAATAAAAACAGGTAACCTTATCAAAATCCATTATCTATCCTAGTCACTAATTCACCATTAGTATACTAAATCCTATCTGATAATACTCAACATGGTTTCGTTACACCACTCCCAGTACAATAGAAATGATTTATTCACTACCTAATATTTTAATACCAAAATTTTGTTTAAAACAATTTTTTTTACCTTATACTAATTATCACTTTAATATCATCCTTAAAACAATCTTCACTGTATGAATCACATACATCAACTCCTACTATTTCTACTAATTCCCAACAAGATATAATCATACACATAAAATAAACTCAATTTCACTAGATTAATATAAATATAACCACATAATTAATGAATTAAATTTATCTTAAATTTATCATTCTATCTTAAAATCATATCCAAAATACAATTTTTTTATTTTTTATTTCTTAATTTTAATCTCATTTTATAAATATCATTTCAGAAAATATTTCCCAATTTATTTCTCAAACTCAATTAAATCAAAAAATAATTGTTTATTTAAAACATTGTGCTGTAAAGGAAATTCTTCTACACATTTAAAAAACCTATATATTTTACTAAATTTTAAAATTTTAAAATTTTAAAACATTTATATAGTTAAATTACTCTTAGTAAAATAATCAATCAATTGAATTAAAAATATACACATGAGTGACCTTCATTAACTAATATTTGAAAAATAAAGTATTTAGGTAAACACTAATTAATTTATTAGTGAATTTTAATTAAATAATTTTATTCACATAAAAAATCACAATAAATGATATATATAGCTCGCATGTTCCACTATCTAGATAATGGATAAAAAAATATAGAAAATAACTCCCAACTAAGCCTTATGACTCAGAGATAAATACATCACATTATATACTCAAAATCACATAATCCAAAAAAAACTCATTCTTAGATTTACACAAAAAACACTTATATATAACTAAGTAAATTTGGTTTCCACTATAAGTACCCTCATCAATAAAGTTATTAAAATTGACAAGTATTTTGAGTTTTGAATTAGTGAGAAGTTTCTTCTCAGAATTCAGATCCAAATTGGATTTACAGGGGTTGGAACCTATAAAATAGATTATTTTGGATGAGTAAAAATCCATTGTTGATGTTATGGGTGTTTTAGGGGAATATAAATAAGGATAGGGTGGGTAGGATATTAAAATTCCATACCAACAGGTCATCGGCTAGCAGTTAGGTTGGGCAGTAGCCCATCACCCTTCCCGGGCTCCCCGATCAACCGGTGGGAAACCACTAGCTATTTGGTGAGAAATAGGATTTTTGGTGAGATATAACATCTATCTAGTGGGATTTTACATAGGTTTTCAAGTTTTTGTGTTTTTAGATATTTAAGTTTTTGGGGTTTTGTGTTCTTAGGGACAAAGGGCTCGGGACGAGGCAATTTCAGCTAGTCCTTATCACCCCATCCCCTCATTCAATACCATTAATTTGGTATTGATTATTGGTATGTTTCATAAATTATTTAATGTAATATATTTTAATTATTCTTTATTTATTTTTTCATCTCATTTATAAATTATTTCAGGTTATTTCATTTAGGTTTTTATGATGATTTTCCCCATAGTATGGTGAAAAGCATCCCTATTAATTGGGATTTTGTTTGGCTTGGCTAGAGGACATACTAAAACATTTTTCTTATGTATTCAAATGTAATTTTTATTTATGTATGTTTACTTATGATTTTTATTTGGTTTTTTGATGAAATTAGGTGAAATTTTACATTATAATGGTCATTTAAATTGTGTCTTTTTCTTGACATTCATAGAGGATGAACCGAGAGGTCGTCTATATGTCATATGTCACTATTATGATGGAGGTAATCCACTAACCAAATTTTATTTAGGATTTTTTATAAAAATAATATGAAATTGGTGACTGTTTTGATGTTGTGTGTTCATAATTTTTCTTGAATGATATCGTGGATGTGTTGCATAGCTTCCATGGGTGGTTGGGCATGGTTCTAGTGAGTGAATATCACATTATGAAATTTTAAGAATTGTGCCTATTTGTATTAAATTTTTTAATTAATTATAAATTTTTAGGATTAATTTTTTTGGATGCCTTGTTATGTGATAGGTCCTCGAGTATTTGGACATGGATGAGGCTTGGGAGCCTTGGATGAGCTACTGATAAGGGTAATTAAAAAGTAAATGGATTCACGTATGAGGTCGTTGGTTCCATGAGTATACCCATTTGGTAATTGCTTTTATTTATATATGTTTTCTATGTGGTATGTGGTCTATCTAATGATGTTTATTAACACATTTTATTTAGAGTAATTTTTTAATTAAAATTAAATTCTTATATATGAAATGGACAATGTCTGAATCCCAGATGGACCTTGTACACTGATTGATGAATTAGCCCCTAGAAGTCAAGGATATGATTGTAAATGTATTCCCAATTATATGTATAGAACCTATGGGTTTTCAAGTAAATAAAATAAAATAATATAGATATAGTGTCCCAAGAATTGAATCCCTTGGGTACTTCTAAGTAAAGGTGAGTGGTGATTTGAGATGGATAGCCTAAAGATTAGCCACATGAGAACTTTATGATGAATTAGAGTCATCAGGATAGTCAAAATGACTATAGGTAAAGTGTTCCATCCCCACTAAAAGGTGACTATTTGGGTGGTAATTCCCTAGTTTAGACTGCATGCTAGGTTGGATGAGTGGACTAACCTATGTCATGGGATGTGAGTTGTGTATTGGACCATCTCTTGAGACTGATTCCAGAAATTTTTTCACTATGAGTCCGGTGAGGATGATATATAACTATGATGATGCTAAGGTACATTGGGTCATCTGAGTGATGGGTGTTGTCTCTGAGAGAGTTGATTGTAATCGAGGTACCCTTGTAGGGTGTCCATATTTTTATTTGACCTAAAGGGTCCTAGTGGATACCCAAGTGTGATGTTTACCCTAGTTAGGGTGTGTTTAGGAAATTTTTAGAGATGATCGTGGGTATAACAAAAGATACCAGATCAATGATGTAATCCTGAGGTGGTCATGGTGTTATGGAGTGGGATGGTTCGGGTTGGATTCACAACCCAATTAGATGTATTTAAAATACATGGGATGCCTATGAATTTCTCATGGGATGCAACCATCATGCATTATACATGGTTGGGGGATTCCTTTGACGATTTCCTTGGTCCTATGATTTCTTGTTTCGGTACCCACACATATATGCATATTGATATCTATGTTTGGGGACTCCTTGGATATACTTCTTGGATTTGGGTTGTGTATATTCATATATGTTTATCAATGGATGTGGGATTCCTTGAAATAGTCCTTTGTTCTATGGTGCTGATTATTCATATATATTCATAAAAGGTTGGGGGATACCTTAGACTATGTCCTGGAACTACAATGTCCCTTTTTGGGTCCCCATATACATCTATATGTTCATATATGGTTGGTGATTCCATGAATTATGATCTCATGGGATACTGTTTGGGATGTCATCGTTTTTTTCCCTAGAGTTAATAGGTTTCCTATTTGGGTCTTCTATAGATTTGGAGACCGAGTGATATTGGGTTGGCATTGTCACATGACATGATCATAGACATGTAGCACTAGACGAAGTATGTGTGGTCAACCCCATGTTTTATGTTAGAACATAGGGGTCAATTGTGGTTATATATTTATGATTCTATTTTTTATTTTATTTTTTTAGGTGAAAATATCACATTCCTATACCACCACATTTTCTGATTATGTATGGGACTTTGTTGGTGGTTCTATATTGAGTTATTTACTCACACCCTACTCGAATGACCATGGAACTTTGGTACCTTATAAAACATCACAGTTTATAGGTTTGGGTTGGGAATAGTCCTAGTATAAGATCTTTTAGTCGGATAATTTGGTTGGAACCAGATTTTTGAATGAGTTGGATATCAGTGATACAAAGTGTCCTTGTATGTTTTTGTTCTAGTGATTGGACTATTAAGTGATTAGATTATTTATGACTACTTATTTATAAATTCATTTATTATTAAAGGTTTTTTTATTTACTCTACATACACAAATTTGTTTGAGGAATTTTTTTTGGTAATTTTTCAATTATTTAACACTATAATATGAAGGTATAGTCTACCCCATAGTAATACAATAGTATATTTTTATTATAATGATAGGTCATGTGGATATATGAAGAGATTCCAGATAGTGAGGATGACATGGTCCCTCTGTGTATGGTATGTATGGTTACCCTAGTAGGTCGACATTGGAATTTAATTCCTTATTGAAAGTCCCCTTGTGGGTGTCTTTGATATAGGTTCTAAAAATAAAATATTTAATGAAGTAGTACTATAGAAGTGTTATAGCCAGTATTGTATTGGGTAATGTAGAAGGTATTGCAGCAGGAAATGTAGCAGGCATTGTTCAGTACTATAGTATCTGGAACTATTCATCCATTTGGGCTTTTGGGACACCGATTTGGGCCTCAGGTCCTTTAAGGCCTCTGGGCCACCCAAGGCCTTCAGGCCAGTGAGGATTTAGGGCCACCTCAAGGCCTTCGGGCCACCTCAAGCCCTTTGGGTCACCTTATGGCCTTTGGGATACCTGAAATTGTGCTTAAATGATCAGATAGACTCTACAAGTAGTAAACTTCATATGGGGATTCATAGTAGGCACATTCACCAGAGAATAAGGTAAGAGGATTTTTCAAAAACGGAGGGTATGTCATTGTCATCGGGACCATCTTGTGCTTGCATGAGAATCATGTCTGAAAAGCCATACGAATATGGAGAGATGATATCATGATAAAGAAGCTGGTAGGAGTAGTTCCATGCATAGTATGTATACTTCCTAATACCTATGGGACATGTAATCTCTAAGCCTATGGGCCTTGTAAGGGTTCCTCCTCATACCTTGAAAGGGGGGTTATCAAAAATAAATATAAAAAGAAGGCATTCGGGCCATTCGAGGGGGAGGTGATATTATGTAATTATGCATTGATAGATTAGATCATGATTCTTGAGGGTATAACCTTTTATGTGGATAAAAAATTAGAATAAATTCCCTAGTAGGATTTGTTTTGCATTTGATTATGATTGTGTATATATGTGAGACCCTGGAGTGGGTATTTTGGAACCTGGGTTATTGGAAAATATATTGAGATGATAACTGAGAGACATTGTCTGGGCGTTGTGACCTCCATGAGACTCAGTTTATGGTCTAGGTACGAGGACCTAGTGAGACTTGAGATGTGACTCATGGTTTTCTTGATTCACTCCCTAATGACATGAAAGGGTAACCCATGAGATGGGTTAGCCCAGGGATGTGAGTTCCTTATAGGTAGGAAGAATGGGTAAATTATTCCATTCGAGGTTTTGAAATTAATGTACTTGTGGGATATATAGTTTAAGATTGTGGGTAATTTTAGGATACTCAATGTCGATGGGGTATGTATAGTGGTGTGGTTTAGTTTGGACATGAGTTTCCCTAAATATGAAAATACCCTTTTGAGGGGTTTGAGAGAGGCATATGAATTCCCTGTTCCTTTGGTATGTAAAGCACTTAGAGTTATTTTTGGTATTGAGTCTTAATTTTTGACGGTTTTTTCAATAGGATGTCTATCCATATTGCTTCTTGATACACTTCCAAAAGTGGGGAGAGCATGGATAAATGATTTAAATTTTGGAATGATATCAATTATGATTTTGTTGTTTGTTATATCATGGTACATTGAAATATCCTATTTTTAAGAGGAGTGTAAATGTTTCCCTATTTAGATGAGTCTAACATGAAATATGGTTATGTTAGGTGGTCTAGGATTGTGGGATTTAGTTTGAAAATGTACAAATGAATAGATCTAGAGTCTGGTTGCACAATCTATTAGAATAGGAGCACACACCCATTAGTTTTATACAAGATTGAGGTATCACATGTGGTTATGTGTGATTCCATTTTAATTTTGGATCATTTAGAACTCATATATCGGTTGAGGACTGGTGGTTTGGATAAGATGTTAGTGGTCATATAGGCCCATGTTTTGAATGATAATTTGAAGGTTCCCAAAGTTGAGGTATGGTATCATGGATGGATTAAGTGTGATGGCATGGTCAATCTAGGTTGAATCTTAACATTTTTTCAGTATATGATAGTGGAATAGAATGGATTATGATGATCATAATTCATGTGATGATTGAACCTAATGATGCTACACTTGAGGATTTGTTTAAGTGACACAATAGGGTGGTAAGTACACTATTTTCTAGAAGAGTGTGTTATTATCTATATGAATAAATTTCAAGAGGGTGTTATTGATAACACACCTATGATCCTGGAACATATATTGAGTGATGTTTCATGTTGGAACTCCAACATGGGTTGGAAAGGAATATCTAGTCCTTATGTTTGTAAATGGATAAATATTTTTCCGTAGTGATCATAATTTTATTTCAGTCGAGAGATGATAAGAATTCTATGATAGTCGGAGTGTTGGATTGGTCATGTGAGGCACTAACCTTGTGTTAGAAGTGTCTTGATGTAGAGAGAGAAGTAATGGGATAGTAAATGTGCCTTTCTTGTGGTGTTCTGGTGAATCTAATTTATATAGTTCCATGTTATAAACAATATTTTATATTTGTAAATAGTGATAGATGGAGCCTGATAATTTTCCTCAGCCTTGGAATAAATTTGAGGTGATCCGAGTGTGTGTTGGATTAATGGTTCATTAGTGATCAAGGTGATATAAAGGATGATATTATAGAAGGTGTAAATCCCACCATGTAAAATCACTAGATTTTGGGATTGGAATTCGGTGTTACAGTGGTCTTATAATGCCTTCTAGGGTTAAGGAATCATGATCGAGCAATTTTTCAGCACATCTATAGTTAAAGATGAGTGTTTTAGAGGGAATTTTATCATAGGAGGTATGAAAGATTATTTTATATATAATTTTTTATGATGTGTTGGAAACCATGTTGGGTGTGTCAAATAACATATGAAGGACATGTTCTAAAAATTAATCATGGATTTCTAAGGAAATTAAGTATGTTTATCGTTGTGGTTAGGAGGTGAAGGCTCTCCCATTTCTATTTGAAATTAAGATGATGAGTGGTAATATATTTTTACAAGTAATTCCACAATTGGTTGAGTGAAAGGATATATAAATAAAATTATGTGGGTTATTAAACCATGATAAATATGTTTTGATAAGAGATTTTTGAGGTGAGGTGAATAATGGCTTGGAATTAGTTGTATGGGGAAAATAAAATGGTGGGGAGATCCAATGTTATGGGGATGACTTGATTGATGAAACTATCATTACATGAGATGTATGGGTTTGGGAAACCTCTTTCTCAGTGTTTTATTGATGTTAATTATTGAAGGCATGAATTTTATTAATTATATACCATGTGTTAGGAGCAGTGAAGTGAAAGCTTATTTGTCCCTCTAAAGCTGAATGTAATAAGCCGAATGCAATTTTATGATCATGTTAGGTAGATAAATAACTTTTTCAAACTAATAAGGTTTCTCAAGGGCGATTAGTTCTATGGAAGGGAGGTTTTATTGACCCTCATCTATACACTTGTGATAAATTAAGTGGATTTTGAATTTTAGATTACTGAGATGTACATTTTGATATTTCAGATTCATATTGGAATTCTGAGTCTCTAACATTATAAAATATAATTTTTTTTATTTTTGAACAATTTCATATAGGTTTCCTAGGATTTTGGATGGAATCTAAGAAGGTTGGGTGGTGAAACTATTGAAATTCTACTGCAATAGGTCATCAGCTAGAAGATGGACTAGGTAGTGACCCAACACCCTTCCTAGGATCATCGGCCAACTGATGAGGTATATTATCTCATGGTTCAGTTTTTGGGTATATTTCTAAGTGGGGGGATATTTTTTATTTTTATTATTGGGGGATTCAGGTTTTTTGGGAGCAGGGACTTGGGAGGAGGCCATTTCGACCATTCCTCGTCTCCCCCATTCCATCCATCAGTCCCCTTTTATTGAAGTTCATATTGTGTATGTTTCATCAATGATTTTAGGTATGATATTCATATTATTCAGTCATTGTTTTTCCCTATCATTCTCTTATAATTTCAGGAGATTTCATTTAGGTTTTTTGAATATTTCCATCAAGGCATGGTGGAAATCATCCTATTTTATGTGGATTTCATATAGCTCATCTAGAGAACATCCAAAGAAAATTTATTTATGTTTTCACAAGTCGTTTTGATTAATGTGTGTTTTAATATGATTTTTCTTGGTATTTTTAATGAAATTGGGTTAAATTAACCATTAGAACAGTAGTTTAAATTGGGGATTTTTCTTTTCTTGTATAGAGAAGGACCTGAGACATTTCATGTATAATATTTGCTGTAATTTTTTTAGAGGTAATTCACTTACCTAATATTATTTAGGGTTTTGCTAAAAATAGGATATAACTAGATATTTTATATTGTCATGTGTTAGGTAATTTTTCCAAAATGATGTTTTGGATGTGCTCAAACCTTCCACGAAGGGTTTTCTATAGTTTCAACTAAAATATGTCACCCAATTATATTTTAGGAATTATTCACATTTAAATTTAATTGATTAATTAATTATAAATTATTGTAATTAATTTTTTAGGATATATTCTCTTGAGATAGGGCCTAAATTTGTTGGATGTTAATGAATCTTGTTGAACCTAGGAATAGTTATTAAGTAAGCTAATTAAAAATAGAATGGATTTGCATATAAGGGAGAAGATCCCTTGAGAAAACCCCTATGGTAATTTATTTTATTTTTATATATTTAGAATGTGTTACATGGTCTCACCAATGAGGTTTATTAAACCCAATTATTTGAAGTAAATTGATTAAATAAAATTAAAATTTTATATATGAAATGGTAATATGATTAAGGACATGAAGGAAATTATGAATTGGAAGATGTCTCAGACACTGATGGCCAAGGATGTGACTATGAAAATATAACCAATAAGGTCTATGGACCCTATGGGATGTTGAAATAAATCAAATCAAATGAATGATATGTATCATACCTAGCATATGATACCTTAGATACCTCCAAGTATATGTGAGTGATGAGTTGAGATGGATGGCCTAGGGATTGGACACATGAGTTTTTTATGATTCCTTAGATCCATTGGTCTAGTCATGATGATTAGGGTTGAGTGTTCCTTCCCCCACTGAAAGGTGATTGCTTAGGTGGGTATGCCCTAGGTAAGACTTGATGATAGGTGGGGTGAGTGGACTGACCTGTGATCTGGGATGTGAGAGCAGTGTTGGGATATCACTTGAGATTAATTCATATAGGATTTTTCCTATGAGGATAGTGAGACATAGATTTAAATATGATAATACTAAAGGACATAATATCATATGAGTGAGGGATGTTGTCTCGGATAGATTATATTGAGATTATGGGACCCCTATAGTGTTTCTACATTATGATTTTTCCTGGGGGGGGACCCCTGTTGATGCCCCAAATAGATTTTGACCCTTTAGAGGTTATGTTTATGAAATGGTAGAGATGATCATGGGTGTCACCTTAAACCCCATATCTATAATGTAATCCAAATGTGATCATATTAATATGTAAAGGGGTTATTTTTATGGGACAAACAACCAACTGATATGTATTTAGAATACATGGGATGCCTATGACACACTCCAAGGATCCAACCTTCATGAATTATACATGGTTGGGGGAGTCCTTGAACTTTTCCCTTGTTTTTGTGATTTCCCATTAGGGTAACCAAATATTTATATATTCATATTGATATTTGTGGTTGTAATATTCCTTGGAGAAAGTTCAGGTATTTCGGGTGCACATATGCATAGATGTTCATCTATGGTTATGGGATTACTAAAATATTCCTTGGTTATAGGGTATGAATTGTGTGTAGATATTAATACATGGTTGGGGATTCTTTAGACTATGTACTCAGATTTTTGATATCCCTTCATGGATCCCCATATACACCTATATACTCATATATGGTAGGGGTTTTCATGGATTTAGAGCCTCGATAAAACTATTTGGGATATTGTGGGTTTTATCCGTAGAATATTTTGGTTTTTCATTGGGGACTACCATGGATTTAGAGACTTGATAATATTGATCGGGAATAGTCATGTTACATTCTCAGAGACATTTGACACTGTTTGAGGAAGATATGGTCGACCAGAAGTGTCACGTTGTAAACATATGATTAACGATGATTACAATTTTATTCTTCTAAATTATATTCTATTTATTTAGGTATATATATCTCATTTAAATATCACATCATTTATTGATTATATATAAGACCATCATGTTGGTTCCCTACTGAGTTATATACTTTCATACTGCTCTGGTATCCATCGAACTAGGGTACCCAAGTAAACTCAATGGCTACAAGTTTAGGATGGTAAGAGATCTAAGATTGGATCATTTAGTTGGATAGCTTAAACAGAATTTGATATTTGAACAAGGTGGGGATCAGTGGTCAATTAAGCCTTGTATGTTATATATTTTATTTATTTTGTTCCGGTGATTCACCTAGTAGGAGATCATTTTTTGTATAACTACCAATTTCATCATCCATTTGTTATTGATGGTTTTAATTTGTTTTATTCTTTATATTCTAATTTTTGTGATGTATTTTTTTAGTTATTTTTTTATTATTACATTATTTGGTATAAGGGTATATTCTTTCCAAGATACTATCTTAGACGCCCATTTCTATTTGGTACCCTCTGGTGTGCGGGAGGATGCGCTCGAGGTCATGTAATAGTTTGATTTGGTAACAAATCATAGTGAACTGGGGGAAAATGTTACATAGATTATATCCATGCCTGTCAAAAATGAATGTATTCTGCCTCCAAAGTTCTAACACTCTATCTCTCTCTGACTTTCTCTATCTAAAAACCAAAACCACTATTACACCACTTATAATGAACTAAATAGGATGATATTCCAACATTTTTTTCACAGGCACAAGCCCCAAGTGAATTCCTAAATAACTCAATGCCAGTCACTATCATCAAGTTTCTAATTAGATCATTGGGTAGTGATTTACCCTCTTTTGGAAACAACCTAGTTTATTATGTGATTCTATAAAAAATCTGCCAAGACTCATTAATAATTTCACATCCCAAGATATATAAAAAATAATTGGGGCCCTCTAGTTGGATCCCAATGGTTCAAGGGTAATTATATAAAATAATGTAATTTTTATGCATGTAGAAAATACACAGTGGTCAATATATAGAATTACCCAGCAGTAAAATCTCATAATAATAACTAAAACATACTCCACTTCTATGTCTAATGACCTCTATTCCATTGTTGATCATCCTAGATCCATCACATAGAGGAGACCTGCTATGTTACGATGATTTCTGCTAGTTCATAAACCATCTAAGTAGTTATCCACATATAACTAACCACGCACAAAATTCCATATATAAAAATAAAACTATGATTAATGTTAACTAATAGAAATTTATCCTTTTACATTGGTTATTTTTGTTTTTTAACATCGATTATAAGATGATGTTATTATGAGTGGTGCTAAAAAAATTAACATTAGTTAATTAAATAAATTAGAAAAATATTTATCACATAAATTACCATTAAAACCAACATGAAATTATCTTGTTTTTTTTAAAAACTAGGCTTTCAAATTGGTTATTTTAAAAACTAGTGTGAAAAAAATTTACCACATTAGTTACTATAATAACCGATGTGGTAAATAATTTTTCACATTAGTTATTATAATAACTGGTGTTAAAATAGATATTTTTAAAAAATATGAGAGAAAATATAATAGAATCTTCTTTTTTAGAAACAACAACATTAAAAATGAATATTAAAATATATATAGAAAAATTATTTCTATTTATAGATTAAATTTATTAACTAAATAGTTTGAAATGAAAAAAAATGAAAAAGCATTTTCTAATAAAATATTAATAATAATCAGTGGTAATATATTCATATAAACAGTTAATGAAAAAGTAGTAGGATAAGGAAATAAAAAAATTCAAATATTTTACCCTTATCCAAGAGTTTGATTAACATCATCTTTAAAAAGATATTCTCATTTTGGAATAAATATTTTAAATATATTTTTCATACCATATTTCTCATTGTTAATGAAAACATCTTACTCAAAACATTCATCATTTGCAACATCCCATCCTAAACCATTGGGTCCAATATGAGTAGCCACATGACCTCATGTGCTCCTCCCCGTAAACTAGCGGCATCTAACTTATATTGAATGTCTATGGCCATTAATGGGGAGACTATACACTCTATATCATGTCGTCAAGAAGATAATAATTAAAATAAATAAATAATAAGAGTAATAATGCGGAAAGTAAATATATGGAATACCTATAAAAATTGCTTCCATGGTGGTAATAATATTCAGAGTATGAGTAGTGGATAAATAAATAAACAAATAAATAAACATCTATGGGTCCTTTAGAGTCTATCCTAGTCCACTCCAACTCCATTCTCTACTAATCAACCATCCTCTATTAGGCCATTTACCTTCATCAGATCTATAGTCATGAAATCTAAGAGCACATTGAAATTCTTGAGTATGGTGTGAGTACAAGGATCATTATGACACCAAAAATGTTTCCTAAACATAAGGTTCTCAAGTATAATAAGTTTATTCCATAATGATAATCAATGTGTAATGAGAATTAACATAAGATCCAAAACTAAGAGGTTATATGCTAACCAATCTACCAAAAATCCCCAGTTGTACCAATTTTGGATATATGCTATGAGGATAGTTATGTTATATCATATGAAATCAAGTACCACCACTAATCTCAAAATCTACCTCTATTCAATCATAAGGCATTGATTCATATCTAGACCAAAGGTTGTAGTATCTTGACTCCAGCACAGGTCAGGACCCAAACTGGTCACACCCCAGATGTCATTCCCTCATGCCATCACACCCCAACAATATACATTAGGTCAGTCCTCATGGCTATAATTCCCCTCAAGTTAGGCTCTTATATCGTCATCCCCATAAGGTTTTTCCTTAGTCAGGCCCTAAGGACGTCATTCTGCATAACCTACGCTCAACTCCATTGTCATCATCATCACAAGCCATGCACACTCCCCCTCTAAGGGAATCACATCATATGATAGTCCACTTCTCTCATGTACCAAACACACCCCACATAGGAAATAGTGTCAAACATAATGAATTATGCATACTATGAAATAAAAATATATCATCATGAGAAAAAAAGTAATAAAACATAACAACATGTGATCATAATTGAACATGGAAATAATATACTCTAACAATTTTCCTGGAATCTAATATCATAGTAGGTATCACCATTTACAAACACACCCATATGAAATCACAATAAAGAATGGTAACCAACTATGCCAGCATAATTTTCATATAATGAAAACAAGTGTAAACCAAAGTCCAAGAGAGTAAGTAACTTACTAACTTAAGTGAAATGATGGTTGATGATAAGGTTTTACATCCCAGTAAGATTGCACCACTAAATCCTTAATGTTATCAAAAAAAACATTGGATTAAATTTCCACTCATCAAAATAAACCCAATGGCACTAACAGTGTATCAATATAGTAAGTATCATTGGAGATATCGAATAGATAATTTCTATGATAATAATAATAAAATAAAATAAAAAATAAGAGAGAGGGATATAAAGATAGGATAACGGTGTCCGTAGGAAGGGGAATTCCCCTTGTCTGTTTCACACCTCCTTATTTCCCCCTTTTTATTATATTTTTTATTTGGTTTATTGTTATTATTTTTAATTCATTAATTCAATTATTATTCCTCTATGGGTAATTCTTGTCCATTTACTCCTCTAACCCTACCTTTGTATCATCCCATTTTAATTATTATTTTTCTTCCTATTAAATCCATCTAACCATTCATTAAAAATATATTAGAAATACACAAATATTTATACATCAACACATGTATATATATATATATATTTATTTATTTATCTTGTATCTATACACTTTATATATATACACACACCAATATTATTTTCCCAATTTAATAATAATATTTATTATTATTAAATATATCACATCATTTCCATCATTAACATTTTAAATAAAAATTCTATTAAAAACCAACAATTTTATTATCCACACAATTACATTTATATAGAATAACTAATAATACCACTATTATTACCTAACCACCAAATAAATATTTACCCATAGAGAAGTTCCTCTCATCAATTAAGAGAATTAAAAATTATTTAACTGCACATGAATATTTCAATTTTATTTCTTTGACACAAATAATAGTAATAATATAATTATTATTTCCCTTACATGTGATTTGAATAAACACCTCATTTTCAAAAAGGTTATATTGGTCCTTAGGTAAAACCAACATTGTATACTTAATGAAGTTAATTGATTTTCCATATAAAACATTGTTCAGGATATATTTGATTATTTTTGAAAATTTTCATATCTGTGATAATATATATTTAATGTTTTTATTATATTAGTTACAAAACTATACATTACCCTAAAATCCTACACTAACTCAGCAACTAAGTTCGACAATATTTTATAGAATATTCCAAAGTGTTAACAGGGTTTTTTCCTTACGTAAATCCTTTCAATAATATATTAAGTGATTTTTATTGAAAACTACATTTTCACAGAAAAATACACTTAAGATATTTATATATATAATTTTTATTATCATTAAAAATTTAGTATATTAAAATTATCCCCCTTTATAAACTTCTCATCCTTGAGAAGTAACTCTAGAATTCTTGTTAAAATAATTCAATCCACAGAGATTGAACATCAGAATCCATCTCCAATGTCTCCAAAATAGGAGGAAAGTTATAAAGATAAATATGTTTTATGCCATCTATATTATCACCCATGATTATCCTAGGATTCTACTAATAAATCAAGGTATGCCCCTCCGAGCGTTAACCCCAGTCTGCATTTCTACATCTTAGTCATAGTCAAAATATATACAATAACTCAAAATCATGATTAGTTCTACAAATTAATTCCAATAAAAATATTTCACAATAGGATGAAAATATAAATATATCACAAAAAAGAGAAAAAATATCAAACAATTTTTACTAACCAATCCATTTAATTAAAAAACTAGTATGAGGAACAACAAATGGCATATATGTCATGTGAACCAATGTTCCTAATCATGATGCATGAACAAGATTGAAATATCATAATTCATGTATCAACATTATGTGAATCATCCAAGGGGAATTTAAATAATTTTAATAGTAAAACATAATTTCCCCATTTAATTGAAACTTGAAGGTCCATCATGCAGGGCTAGCTAGGAACTTTCATAGTTCCTCAACCCGAGTCCCATTCATCATATCTTCGATCTATCCTATATCAACCCATGGAAAATAGTAGGACAAGTTGGAGAATATTGATGCTCTAATACCATTTGTAACATCATGACCCAAACCACTAGGTATGATCTGAGGTGCCACAAGACATCATGTGTGCCTCCCCATATGAAAGAGGTTTTTGACTTGCGGTGAGGGTCTATGTCATCAATGAGGAGACAACACCCTCTATATAATGTCATCGAGAAAATAATAATAGAAAATATAATAAATAAATAAATAAATAATCAGAAAGAGTTGTGGAAATTAAATATATATCATACATATAAAACTATCTCCCAAGGTGGAAGGCATATCCAGAGTATGAGAAGTAGACAAATAATTAAAAACTAAATAGACATATGTGGGTCCCCCAAAATTTACCCTGGTCCACTCTAACTTCTTACACCACTACTCAATCATTTTTCATAGGGTCTTTACCTTTCTCTGGGTCTCTGATCATGAAATATACAAGCACATCTAAATTCCCAAGTATGTTATAAGTACAAGACTCTGTAGGACTCCTCTAATTCATCCTTAACCTAATGTTCTCAAGTATAAAAAGTGTATTCTATAATGATAATTATGTGTAACAATCATAAATATATTATCCAAAAAAATAGGTTGTGTACTAACCAATATGCCAAAAAACACAGTTATACCTGCTTTGGTTCTATACTGAAATTATAGTCATGGTATGTCATAAAAATAAATTACCAACACTAATCTTGAACTCCAACCATCTTAAATCATAAGGAATCAAATAATATCATTCCCCAAGGTCATCGTATCCTGAATATATCACGGGTTATGACCTAAGTCCATCACAACCATCACATCAGGACCCCAGGCCATCACACCCAATTGATGCCTTAGGTTAGTCCCCAAGGTCTACATGCATCTCAGGTCAATCCCTCGGGCTATCATTACTCTAACACACTACCTCGGGTCAGGCCCCTAAGCTAACATACCCCTTACCTTTTAATCAATTCCATCATTATCGCCATTGCAATTCATGAGCACTCCCCATCTAAGGGACGTAAATCACAAGGTGATCCACCCATCTCAAGTACCAAACACAGCCTCCAAAGAAATGGTGTCACACATCATAAAGTATGCATACAGGGAAAACCTAATATATCATATTGATAAATAATTTTTTAATACATAACAACATGTGATCATAATTGAACATGGAAAAAAGCTACACTAATAATACTAATGGAATAAAAGACTATATTATGTATCATGGTTTAAAAATGTAACCACATGCAATAAAAATCAATCATAGTCATCTATTATTCTAATATAATAATCACAGAATATAAACATGTGTAAATGAGATCTCAAAAGTGTAAGGAACTTCCTACATTAGGTGTAATGATACTTAATGAAAAGGGTTGATTCCCCAGATAAATTGCACCACTAAATACTCAATTCCCTAAAAAATATTAGGATTATACTTCTAATCATCAAGTAGAACTCGATGGCACTGATAAAAAGTCTATCTGGTATGTATCATAAGAGATATCAAAGATAGAAATTTAATGATAGTAATAATAAAATAAAATAATACAAAATAAGTGTGAGGGATATAAAGACATGATAGAGGCATGAAGAGGAAGGTAAATTCCCCTTCTGATCTGAACACCTCCCTATTTCCCCCCTTTTATAATATTTTTTATTCCATTTATTATTATTTTTTAATTCATTAATTCCTTTCTTATTCCTCCATGGGTAACTATTTTCCATTTACTCCTCTAGACCACTTAGTGTAGTTCCACATTTCAATTATTTATTTATTTATTATTATTTTCCTCCTCTTAATCCATTTAACCATTCACTAAATATATATTAAAAATATGCATATTTGAATACACTCACTCAAGTGTATGTATATACAAATATATTTTCCACATATATATATATCAATTTATATATATACACAAACCAATTTTATTTTTCTATTTTAATAATAAAGAAATAACAATAATGATATTTATTATTATTAAATATCTCACAACATTTCCACTATTAACATTTTAAATACATCTTTTATTGAATGTCAACACTTTTAACAGTCACACAATTTCATTTATGTGGAATAAGTATTAATATCACTATTATTACCTAACCACTGAATAAATATTATCCCATGGTGAAATTTCACCACATAAATTAATATAAATTAAAATTATTTAATTAGACATGTATATTTCTATTTTATTTATTTGACATAAATAATAATAAAATAATTATTATTACCCTTATATGAAATTTAACCAAACAATCTATGCACAAAAATGTTATGTCATTCCTAAGGAAAAACCCACATTCCAAACCTAATTGTGGTATTTCATTTTCCAACCAAAACAACATCCAAGATATATACCATTATTTCATAAAAATTGCTTATGCGTGATAAAATATATTTAATATTTTTATTCTATTAGAACTAAATCTCTACATGTTGCAGAATCCTTTTCTAAATCACCTCCTAACTCTAAAAATATTCCATATAATATTCTATAGTGTTAAGAGGGTTTTCACCCTCGTATAAATCCTCTAAATCATTTGTTAAATGATTTTTATTAAAAAATTACATTTTCAGGAAAAATACACATAAATTATTAACAATGAAGGTTTTTATTATAATTAAAAATGAGGATATTAAATCATAAATAGTTAATGTTTGAGTTTGTTGGAAATATTTAATCATAGAATGAAATAGAAAATTTGAGTGATGGGATGTAAAATAATTTTGGGAGAAGATGAAAAAATGGAATCAACATGATATATATGAAGGCTATAAATATTTGAAAATAATATATGAGTGGTGGAATGAAAAAACTTGTGTGTTATGATGTGATAATATTAAATTTTAGTGATAGGGTTATTTTTTAACTCCAATTTTTTTAAAAACTAATGTTAGAAATATTTTAGAAATATTTTTTATATCAATTTTTTAAATAACTGTCCTTAAAAATATTTTCACAATATTTTTCAAACTGGGTACTTAAGTAATATATCTTAAAAATACCCACTTTTGGTTTTCATTTCTATTATTTAAATAAACAATGTTAAAAAATATATTTATTTTTATAAAACTGTCAAAAAATGTGATGAAAAAAATATATTTTTTACTTGTGGGTATATCTGGAGTGTGAGTATGATGACCCGATAAGTACCACCAAAACACTTATGTTCCGAAAAAATTATATAATTATTTTAATGTATGTTTCATTGTGTATATGAAATTTATATAATTTTTTTTATTATTAACTTACTAAATAAAAATGAATAATATTATCAGGACAGTGATCACCAAACATAATAGTAGAATAATAAGAAATTCCTTCCATAGGAATAAAATGAATTGTATCAAAAGTAATGAGTTATTAATCTAACACCATGATATATTCAATAACCTCATATATTTAAATTTTCATTTAAATTATTTTAATATCAAAAATTCATACATTTATAGGTAATTTTCACATATTAATATTATAGGTGTATTTTGGTCCTTGGTGTAAAATGGACTAAATACTGATTTTCAATTGTTTATTTAATCATTGGATTACTTGTAATAAAATATAAATTTAAAATTTAGAATTTTTATGATAATTTTATGAGATTGAAATAAACTTTTAATAAATCGAATAAGATTTAGGGATTTGGGAATTGTTGTAGATGATCAACCATGACTCAAAATTTCCCGACATCCGCAATCGACTGCATGTTGAAACTATACTGTTGTATCTTTTCTTCCATGTGGTTTATACATCTATCAAAAGAAGAGATCAACCATAAGAAGTTATCAATTTAATTCTTGTTGATTTGACTGTCCATGTGAATATCACCCTTGTTAAAATCAACTACAAGAAGAGATTGACTACAGGAAGAAATTTGATCAACCATGCATTTCCTAGATTGACCACATGACCATCTGAAGAAATCATATGTTTAGTATATCATATTTTTTATCCATTCACTTAAAAATCATGGTAAATACATTATTTTGTGATGGTTAATGGTAATTTGTAAGTAGTGGGACCTACTTAAAGGTCACAAGAAGTTGTATAAAGGTACTTCCATAATTCTTAAAGCTATATAAGGGTAGATTTCATTCTTTAGGACCTATATAAAGGTCAAATGAATGTTTTAACAACTATTTGAAGCTACCAATACCACTAAATAAGGTCATAAATACTTATATAATTATAAATATATGTTATTCCTAATTTTTCAAGGCTATATAAAGATAATGTAGTAGCTATCTAATGGTGATCTTAAGTTAAAATAGAAGATTTCAAGAAACTTGTCTTCTCCTTGAATAGAAAGTTTGGGCTTACACCTCAGCACTTTTACCACTAATTTAATTTTTCCACATTGAATAAATCATATGAAATATTTTTGTCAATATTGAATAAGTAAAATGTTAATATATGTATCTCACGGGGTTTTAAAACTATAATGAATAATGAAACCATGAAGAAGAAGGAAACTCTATGTGATTGAAAAGAGATAAATCTTGTTGATTTAATCGTGTCCAAGAAATAAGGAAAGATAATTACCTATAAATCAATTTAAGTCATAATTATTTAGGGTATTATCGACTAAATTATGTAATTAGGTTGGAGTTTTTCTACTATTTGTTTATTTTATGTTTTAGTTTTTATTTCTTTTCTTGTATTTTTATATTTATAATTTAATTCAAGTGTTTTTTATCTCTAAATAATTTCTCTCTATTACATTATCCATTACGATATCTTGTACTCATGGTCATGAGTAACTATCCTAAGGACTCTCCTATGATAATAATCTAGTTCCAAACCCAATCCATTCATAATCGCACTCAATTTATGATATTTTATTAGATCTAGGCCATATTGGGAAAGGTCCCATTGTGTCTCCACTTTCCACCCAAGGTTCAGATTTTTCTTATGAATTATTGTCCCTTGATTGAGGAGGTGGATGTGCAGTATAATTGGAATTATTTTAGTGTAATTCATATTCATAAACTAGGTATAAGAGTATTATCACACATATGATAAATTGTGTTAATTAAATAAATATGAAACTTATTTTCAAGTGATGAAAGATCACTTAAGGTGATTCTTAAGGGAGAATTTCCTTTCTTACTGACTTTATTTATTGTGTTTAAATTGAATCTGCATGTATAGTTTAATTTTTTTCATTCCATAAAACAAAAACTCAAACTTTTATTTATTTTATAAATATAAAATAAAATAAAAATATAATAAAGTGAATTAGGAATACTGAGTACTGATTATGAAATTTTTTCAAGTGATTTGACCTTGGATAGCCATTATGTTTCATTATGAAAATTAGTTATCAATTTTGTATCACTCTATGATGGTAGTTTCAAAACATACTTCCACTTTCAAGGATCCAAGAAGTCCTTTAATGACTATTTCTTTTTCAAATTGTAATTAGTTTTTAATTTTTAAATTTAAATTTAAAATAAAAAATGGATTTTACTTTTGACTCACCCCTAAAAAATTGTGAGGATATTGATACATATTTTATCTAGATATCAGTATCATATTTATAATATATTAATACATTTAGGTGGGTGTTTGAGGATCATACATTGGACCCCAAACCATCATTGGTAGATGCCTTGTCCAAGGATCTCACCATCACCCGGTAATACATCCCAGATTTTTATTAACATTTGGTTGATGCGCACAAAGATAAAACCCCTCTAAAATTTGAAGAATAAATACAATATGTGGAATAATTAAATAGATTTATATCCCTCATATTTATGAAATAATACTCGATACACTCAGGAGAAACATGTCTTACTAGATAAACCACATAATGGGGATGATGAAACCCTAAATTGAGTTATTTTTACTATTTGTAAAATTCCTCTAAAAACTCACCCTCTTTGAATTAAAAATGAAAAATCAAAGCATTTAAATCCTGCCTTGGAAGGAAAAAAATAATATGATATTATGGGATTTGGAGAAATCTTCATGGATCTATTATCTTATCATTGAGAAACCAGTTTGGGGATCACATTAAAAATAGGAGCTCATGGTCGATCCACTCAAGGGAGTAGACCTTTTCTGGTATTTAATTCCATTTGATTTATCCTTTAATAAACTACAAACAAACTCCCTTTGTAGAACTATCCATGTTGAATTTAGCCCTAGAAATTGAATAGGGACTGAGGTAGCCTCCATTAAAGTGTATATGAAGTTAAAAAAAATTTAAAAAAGACATTCATGCATGAATAAGATTATTATATACATATAAAAGTTTATATAAAGGTTTATGACTAATATTTTATCCTACACCGACCGTACAATCAATATCTCATTACCAAGGATATGTATTTAATAAACTATATCCATAGGGACCGAGATAAGGAAATAAAATTGAGGTTTGTTGCAAGACAGTTCATATGGTGTTTTATCTCAAAGAAACTCTACCCACCATCATAATATGGATAACAATTGTTGTTTCTTTTCTAGGAGAATAAAACCCTAATAAACCCTTATTAGGTTACACCAATACTCATCCCTCTATTTCTTTTCCCATTTAATTTATTTTATTTTCATTTTCATCTTTAAATTTGATTTCATATTTTTTTTCTATTATTACATTTTTTACAGATATTACTTATGATATTAACTATAAGTTACCATTAAGGATATTGAATTTAGTTTTTACTTAAATTTTATATTGTTTAATCATTAAAAATATTTTATACTCATGCTTGATCTTTAAATGGTTAGTATTAGATATGTGTGGGGGGGAGAGTTTTAACATACTTAAATAGGAATTATTTTTAGTGTTTTCATGGTTTTACATACTAGAGTTTTGGTGTGCTTTTTGGTCAGGACTTTTTTAGATTATTTAAAAACTATGTACAATTTGAGAATATATTGATTATTGTTAAAATATTATTGATTTTAGTTTCTAAAATTTTTTATAATTTCTATATTATAATTTTGATTATTTTTTTCAATATTATTTTTTAATGAATTTTGATCAATTGTGAAACACAATTTCCAATAGTGATTTCTATAATGTTTAATTTTTTCCAAACCCGAGAGGTTTTATGAATTTTTCATTTCATTTTTCTATTTCTCTTTTTATTAAGAGTCATTAAGCTTGGTATGACATATTGAAATTTTTATTTTCATCCTATTCAAAGATTTTATATTTCATTAAATGTGTTAAATATTATGGAGGCTCCATTTGGAAAGACCATTTTTTCATTGAACTCTATTTTAAATCCTATAATTACATAAATTCTATTCATTAAGCCCCTAGTATCCCTGATCAACCTTATTATAAATCCAAATTATAACTAATTTATCCCTATCCATGTACTATATAATTTCATTGGATTAACATGGTTTAATTTATGTTTGGGGGAGGGATAGTTCTACTACATTGAAAACCCATCAAAATTGTTTTGAGAGATGTTGTATACACTTTAATGTTTCTATTTGGGAAATAAAATCAAGCTGTAAATATGTAATGATTTTAAAAAATAATCCAAAATTGTTATATCTGTTCACCACTACATGAGGATCAAAATAAAGACACACATTTCCTCTAAAATATGAATAGATATTACAGATATAAAAAATTAAAGATAAGTTACAAAAAGGCAAAGAGAGGGTTGAAATATACTCATTGATACTGAAAATTAAAAGTTATGGACTGGAAAACGAAATAAAAATTATTTTGGAGTTTTTCTATATGAAAAGTAAGAGTGATTGAGGATCAATTCTTGTGTTTAAATTGGTTTATGTATTTTTCTCCACTTTAGATCCATGTCACCTCATTATACCTAAAAAGTTTAATAACCAAATTCCAAAAAACCTAAAATAATTATATCAACCAAGGTAAAGTACTCATGATTTGACACATTTTTATTATTTTTTGAATTTGATATTCTTGGATTAAATCAAGCCTATGAAAATAAGGCATTCTCTTAAGAATGAGAAAAGATCCAATTCAAAAAAACATGAGTGAAGAGATATACATTTCTGGTGAGGTACGAACAATATAAATATAACAACTAAGAGTACATTGAATTATTTTTTATGATAAATGAGTGAACAGATTAATAAAAAACATTAAATATTCATGATATTTCTATACTTTTTTAAATTGATAAATATTTGCATTTATGTCTTCAGAAATCCATTTTTACACTGGAATAAGATGATTTCCAAGACCGAAATGTTTATGTTAATGGAAATTAAAGAATAATTAATTTTAAAAATTTAACTTGGAATTTAATTTATTTTAATCCCACTAATTAATAATTTAATATGTAATTATCACATATATAATTATATAAGTATTCTGTGAATTTGTGTGAAAATGGATTAAATTTTGAATTTTAATTATTCATTTGATCTTTGGAACTATTGGAATAATTGTTGAAATTAATATTTAGAATTTTGAAGATTATTTTAGGTTATTTAAAGTTATTTTAAAAAATAATATCTAGGAATTTAAAAATTACAACAGATGATCACCCATGACTGAATATTTCACAATGTCCATGATTGAATGCATGTTCAATCTATCATACTATCACTTTTATATAATGTTGTTGATGGATCGAACATAAGAATAGATTGAGTATAAATATTTCATAAATGACCACATTTTGATCTAATTGGTAATGTGATGATTGACTGTAAGAAGAGATTTACTGTATGATTAAATTTGATCAATCGTGACCTGCATATATCAATTGCACTACCATTTGTAGTGAGTGCACTTGGAATATATCATATGTACAATCTAATCACTTGATCATAAAGATTTATCCATTGATCTTAGATTTGTAAAGGAAATTTTAAAATATTAGTACCTATATAAAGGTTTCATGGAGCATCATAGAGGTTCTTAAACATTTTTTGAATCCGTGTAAGGGTTGATGTCGTTCTCTAGACCTCCAAAAAGTTCGGAGGTATGTTTCATGGTTTATGTAAAGGTAATAGTGTTAATAAATAAAGGATATAAACATGGTCCTTATATTATATAAGAGTGATCCAACATTTTTCAAGGATAAATAAATATAACATGGAAGATTTTTAAATAAGATCTAAAGTTTAAAGTAAGATTTCATGAAACTCACCTTCAATTCAAACTGAAACCATTGGTTTCAACCTCAACACTTTCACCTTAAATCAAAGGATTCCATAGGTATTAAATCATTAATTTTTTTTATCAACACCAAGGAAGAAAATTTTAAATATGTGGATCTCATTAGGATTTAAAACTATGAAGAATCAGGAAACCTCAAATAAGAAGAAAACATTATGTTATTTTAAATATAGAAGATAATTTAGATTTGATCATTTATAAGAAATAAATATTGGTACCTATAAATAATATGAGGTTCTAGTTTTTAAATGGATTATCCACTATATGAATAAATCATGCTAGATTTTTTCTATAGTTTTTTAGAGTTGTATTATAGTTTTAATTTATTTTTCTATATTCGAATATTTATATTTCAGTTAAATTATTATTTTTATCTATATTGTTTCTCTTTCTTCCATTCTATAATGTCATCTCATGTACTCAGGTTCAGGAGTAACCAACCCGAGGACTCTATGGGGGAAGTAATACAGTGTTAAACCCAAACCTTGAACCTTTATTCTTAATTTTTAATGTTTTCTTAGAGTTATGTCAATGAGGAATATTATTGAAAAATATTTCTTTGTATCTCTACTTAACACCTAAGTCTTATCATTTTCTTATATATTTTTCTCCCTAAATTGAGGAGGTGGATGTATGGTGTGGTTGTTAATCATTGAGATAACTATATATTCACAACTTATGTAGAATAGGATGTTTAAACATATGATGGATTGTATTAATTAAGTAAATATGAAACTAATTTTTAGGAAATTATGGTTCAATATAGGTAATTCTTTGAGGAAAATTTCCTTTCTTCCCGACATTATTCATTTTGATTGTATTTCATCTAAATGATTACTTTTATGTTTTAAATTCCATAAAATGATGACCCAAAATTTCATTTCTATTATAAATATACAATAATAAAATAAAGTAAATTAATAATAGATGGTATTGACCAAAAAACAACTCAAATGATATTACCCATGTGATCCTTTATACTGCATTAGGAAAAATAAATTATATTTTTTGTACCACACTATAAAAAATGTGTCACAACACTTTCAAGATCCATACCCACTTCAAAAATTTCTAGGTGAACTATTATAAATAGTTAATATAGAAACTCATACTTTTCATACATAGATATTCCATCTTAATATATGAATATTCAATATATAACATCCTGATCAATGAAATTACTATAAAGGGTTAGTGTTTTGGACAATAGATTCATGAACATATTATTTAGGAAAATTATTCAACATCCCTCATCCAATTATTCTCACTTTATACCATTATTTAAAAACACTACTTAAAACCTTTATTCATGACATGGGTAATATAAACATAATAAAGGATTTGCTCAGATGTTCAGTAAGTGTAAACATGGGAGATATCAATTGATGATCATGTTAAATCATTTGAAAAGAATAAGGATTTGAGATCATGGCAACAAATTAAAAAGTTCATACCCAATATATAAAATATCATTTAAAGATTCATTTTAAAAAACATTATCATTTCATAATATATGACTCACAGGAGTGAGAAATCATCATAAATCAATAATGAACCATAAGTTTTTATCATAATCATGTAATAAAAGTGTTTCCCCATCATAGGTATAGAAATAATTTCATATATAACGTTTAATTGTTGAGACAATAAAATAATAGTGGATTATAAATCAACTCATGTTTACCATATCATAATAGATTATGCTTTATCACTAATTCCCCAAAGTGGATCATTCATCCCTACTTTTTTCTAATAGTGGATCATGCACAAGGACTTGTTTCCTATAATTATCTCCTGACATATAAAAAATTTTCATATGAATTAAGAGTAAATATAAATCCAGTACCACCCATCACATTATGAAAATCATATATTTTTTTCCATAAGATCACAAAAAATTAAACATATCATCATATCATAACTTGTTCAAAGAAAATAGTTTTCATAAAAATCTCAACATTTCATCAAAGCGTAACCCATGGAAAATAAATGGTTTTCCTAAACATATCATCATCATAATCATAAACTATAAAATGATATAATAATGGTGGTTTTATTGGATCATGAAAATATAATATCATAATTAACATCAAGGATTATATCAAAGATTTAAATTCCTTTAAAATATCACTATAATATTTTTTTTTAAAAATATACCATTTGATTTTGAAATCAATTATTTAAAATGTAAAAAACTCTAATTTTTAAAAAAACAATTGTTCAAAAATAACCTTAAAAACATTTAAACTAATATTCAATTCATATATCACTAATTAAAATGGTAAATTCCGTTTATGTGGAGTATATTAAAAACAAATATTTATTTCACATTTTGGGTAAAAATTCAGAAGTGACTCGTTCAGAAAAAGATAGGAATATTATATTAAAAAATTATCAAAATTTATACATGGGAGAAAAATACTTTAAATAATAATTCAATAATATTAAAAACATTCTTGAAAAAAAAAATTATTGCATGGAAATGGAAGAAAGAGGATTTTCAACTAAAGAGAAAAATAGTCAAGTTTCCTTTAAAATATTTTTTCCTTATCTTGAGTACATAATGTGAGAAAAATAAAATGAAAAAAATTTATTCTAAATAAATAATGAAATTATAATAAAAATAATTATATTATTGAGAGGTATATCATGAAATTTTTTCATCAACAACAAAATCATAAAAAACCTTAGTAAACAATGAGATTGTAACATAACACCATTACTGCTTTGGTAACATTCAAATCATAAGATATATTAAAGAATAACGTCTAATGGAACTATAAATATGATGGAAATAATTATAATCATGATATAACATGTCAATGTCATATTATATAGACCTCATAAACATAAATAGGTGCATAACATTGAACATGTCTCAACTAAACAATATTGTGATAAAGAACCC
Organism: Viscum album; assembly: GCA_963277665.1. Classification (NCBI taxonomy): domain Eukaryota; kingdom Viridiplantae; phylum Streptophyta; class Magnoliopsida; order Santalales; family Viscaceae; genus Viscum; species Viscum album. The sequence continues at coordinate 207,020,235 of OY728123.1, forward strand.
TTACCGCTTTGGTAAACTCTGAATAAAAACCTCAAGAAAGAGATATAATAATATTTATTTGTAAATAACTATAAATTTTTATTAAATTAAAAATAAAATAAATTAATTTTGATTATATACACCTCACAAATGAATCACATGGATAATATGACATATGCCTTAAAGAAATAAATATGAGACAAGAAACCCTTACCGCATGTTTTATTTACTTTTAAAGCACTCTAACCTCCAGTATAATGAATTTAAATGTATTATAATTATATTATATAATAATTTTCATAATTATAATGTCATTTATTATCATATTGTAATATTTTTACACCCATTTATAAACAAAATCTTTACAAAAATTGTTGTTTTGTGTGTTAACTAATTTGTTTTTTCATGAGAGTATCAGTTCAGTAGTTCTAGCACTTAAACATTGATCATGTTTCCATAAAATAAAGAAATATAATATATTTTCATTATATATATATATATCTATAAGATTTAAATATATAAAATTGATTTACATCATTCACATAGACAAAAGGTTGTATATTCACATGAACGTTGTTTTCATTTTTTTGACTGAAGGAAAAAAAGAAAGGTAATAAAATAATTCAACATTTTCTAATAATTAATATATCATATTTAATAATTAAATATATCCTTATTATCATCCATTAAAATCATAAATGAAAAACTAATATTATTTCTTTATGGAGGTGGTAGTCCACACATATGCAAGAATGACGTTATAGTTTTCCAATGGAATTGAAGGTAAGAAGGTAGATATTATATTATAATTATAGGCAAATAATTTTTTAATAAATATAATTTATAAAGATTAAAATATTTATATTAACCATTCAAGAAATATGGTAATTGAAAATGAATTGTATCACTAATTGAAGATAGTAGTCTACACATGCACACAAGTGATGCTTTCACCTCCCATTTGATAGAAATATATTGTGGAAGATTTTGGTTGAATAATCATAATATTAGAAAAATTTAAATATGATTAGGATGAATTATTTATTATTTAATTATGAATAACATATATTTATAGGAGGTGGAAGGAGGAATAAATTGAAATATGTCGGATAAGACAATTACATCTTCTTTATTAGGCCCCGTTTTGATCCTCTCTTAAGGACCCTTGGAATGACCTTTTAAATATACTATAACATTTAATATATTTATAGTTAATCTTATAAGATAATTGGTAAGGTTTTGGTCGATCGATATGACTCAAAGGGTGTGAGGAATAGAGGAGACGAAGTGATATTTTATATGTTTTGAGAGGTGCACTCTTGGAATTACTAAAATTATTAAATTAATATAAATTATTTTTCAAGTTCAAGTGGCTCAAAATTTAAATATTTCAAATATATGGTGAAAATATTATAAATAATCTCATACAATAAAATGTTTAAAATTTTAGGTTATGCATTTACCCTTATCTCTCTATTTTAACCCCCCATGTTGCACCTTTTGACAATTACCAAAATATCAAACCATTATACTCTTTAAGGGTCAAGAAAGTTATCATATAAAGAAAAATGATCCATAAATATACCATGTTTTATATATTAAACCATATCCTACTACGTTTTGAAAATATATTATTTTTACGAATGTTCAATCATTTAAAAAATATTATTTATTATAAAATATCATTAACGACATTTTTGGAAATATATAAAATAAATAATAAAATATGTGTATAAATTATATAAAATGGTTAAAAATGATATTAATTATAATATAAGGAAGTTATTATTTTAATATCATAAACCTATAAAATTTTTAAAGGTTTAGATATCATTTTCAACGTTATTTTTGGTTTAATCCAACAGTTAACTAATTTTATCTGTAATAGTGGTAATGACTTTTTCAATATTAAAGGGTTATAATTTTATTTGTAATGATAAAATTGGATCATAAATGGATATTGGATTATATTTTAGACCATTTTTAATTGTAATTTTCTTCTTTTAGGATTTTTATGATTTTAAATAATTTAATAAAATATATTTTACATAAAATATTATTAATGCAATTTTAAGAACTCCCCAAAAAATTCACTTTTAAAATAAAATAAATATATTGGAATTAAAATGTAAACCTTTCACACATATATAATATATTTTATTAATCTTACAAAAAGTAACACATTAACTCACCCCAAAATATTACTTTTGGAGTTTTTAAAATCATTTACTAGATTTTTTTACTATTTTCAAAAACATTATGTCGGTAATGCCTAAGAATTTAAGGTAATTATTTCATCACTAAACATAAAAAATAAATTACCATATTTAACAAAATAATATATTAAAATCAATTATTACTAAAAAAAGTAATTTTTATCCCTATCACAATGTATTATAGACATTAAATGTAGGAAAGGGACATTTTTTACGTTTTTCTTTTACTTGAATATTATAAAGGTTAAAATCAAAGTTACATGGAATTTTTTGTCAAACATCAGATTATTATAGACGGAATAGATTTAAAAAAGGGAAATAAGTTCTTGTTTTTTAATAAATTTTAATCCTTATCACAATAGGTTTTACTCTAATTAACTCATTTTAATTTTATTGTGGTAATAAATATTTTCCATTGTTATTATTCCTAATGAAAAAAATGAAAGTTATATATTTACTAAATTTTTATATAATTAATCCAAATATGATATCTATTTTTCATGATTTAATTTCTATAATTGGTAAAAATTAATTTAAGATAAAAATGAAAACACAACAAAAAATAGTTTTCCAAAAAAAATACTTTTATGTATAAAAGTGTTTTTATACAAATTTTAGCGATAAAATTAAATCCAATTAATGAAATTGGAGTATTAATAATATAATAGAACTTATTATACTTTTAAACAATTTTAAAATAAAATGTTACTTTATAAATTCTTGAAACAGAAATATAGTTTTCAATAAATGTTAGTTTTTTACTATTCACTAGAACAAAAATATTTTCAAAAAAATACAAAAAAATCACTCTATGATTATTTTTTTATTCATATTTAAAAAATGATATCACATTTATTAAATATTTTTTTTCCAAAATTTATGAAAATTTATTATAATATTCTTTCACAAAAAGAAAAAAGACAATTTTCTAAGAAGACATATTTTGAAGAATAAAATGAAATTACTAAAAAATAAGTGAAAATTCCTGATAATTAGTCAATAAATTTTTATTTATTATGATCTTTATATATATTTTATAGTTTATTTACTTCTATACATACCTTACAATTCAATAGTGGTGTTATTATGGTTATAAAATAATAATATTTCATGGTTTGTTAAATCTTGGTGTTGTATGTCATATATGCTATCGAACATACTATTCTTTTCAAATATCATGGTGTTAAATTATCCCACCCCCTCCATTCAATAAATTATTTCCTCATGATTCATACTTCTTCTTGGTAATCAATGGCTTAATATTTGAAAATTTCTTTATTGAAAATGCACATCATAAAAGGGTTAATAAAACATCATCTTGAAAAGAGTAAAAGGGAAATAAAAGGTCATGTGAATGGATTAAAACTTAATGTCCAAATAATGGTGGAGAGTGATAGAGAAAATTTATACTGAGAAAGTGAATAGTCATGAAAAAGTTAATGACCATAAAATAACTAAACAACGAGGTGTGAAAAGGACTGTGAATTCGTCAAAAATGATTCTATTAGGATAAATTTTTTTCAAGATACCTTTCCTATATTTGAAGAATTTAATAACCATATACTAAGAAAATAAGGAAATATACTTATTTCACAAGTATAATTTAACCTTTAATCAATTTCCACTATAATCTGATCTTTTGATCTAAACAATGAGTATTCAAGATGATTTTTTTTCAAGACTAAAGCACTAACATCAACTTCTAATGGATTAAATAATCTATAAAAGTAAAATAATTTATTCCTCCTATCTTTAAAAATTAAAAACTCAAAATAGTTATCACAAGGTAAGAAAATATTCAATATGTATAAACCATCGTTTGAAGAAACAATACATTCTACTAAAAAATTTCCATAACAGCGCAAAATCATGAACTTAGATCATTCCATAAATAAATAACCTTGAATCCCAAATTACCTCAACAACCTCAATATTAAATAACTATTTAACCTAAAAGGTGATCTCATATATTTTTTATTATATCCCAAACATTTAATAGTATTTTTTCTAAATAATTTTCTACGTAAAATCACATTTAAAACCTATGTGTTAAATATACCTCAAGACAATGAACTATATCCAAAAATATAATTAGTCACCATGATTAATCACTATATAATATTACAATTTTGTAAACATTATGAAAATTTCGTCAATAAAATTTAGATACTAACCTGAAAGGTAATCCTTAGCTTGACTATAAATATCTATGAAAATATCACCATGTTAATGGATCACTTATCAACCATCATGATTATATATATCCCACAATCCAATATACTATAATTTACTAAACATAAAATCATATATTAATTCAAAGGGTTATGTAAACCTCAATAGAGTATTCTTCCTAAAACCTATTAAATGTTTCAATTCACCTCAAAATACCATCATATAAAATCTCAATGAAAATTTATATATTTAAATACTTTTCAATATACTCCAAAAATCCAAAATAAGTAGTAAAGTTCACCAAATATTACATAAATAACATTTTCATCAAATTAAAAGTCATTTTAAACATCATAAATACAATCCAATTTATTCAATTGTCTCTTTATCCTATCCTAACATTATTATCTCAAAATAAATCATGTATTAATGGTTATTTTCTCCTCAATTATGTGTCTCCAAAAATATCAATTATCAATAAAAATGTTTTTGAATAATTAAAGGAAAAATATTTTAGAACAATTCTGGGTTATTTCATGATTCATATAACAAAAATATCATTTATATAATATTTTTACAACATAATACTTGAATTCCAATACATTAACACTTCAATACTTTCTCTTAAATGATTGGTATAGCATAGGTCCTTCATTGATATATGAGTTAACCATTGTATTTGTTCATTGGATAAAATAATTCCCATATTATCTTCACATATTACATTGAACCATGAATTGTACCTTATGATGAATTTAAAATCCCTACAAAAAACTCTATTTTTTCATTAATTACTTTCTCTATGCCCTTATTTTTTACACCTAAAACATTTTTCCATTCCTTTGAAACATTTCCCTGAGTGATTATTCCCACATAATTCACAAGTATAAAGATAAATCTTATTCCCTCTATGTTCATCCAAAAACTACATTTTTCTATTTTTAGGTGTGTTAGGAAATCCGTGAAAGTGTATATTTTTAATCATATAATGAGATTGATGATCATCCATGATCACAAGGTTTCATCTTCCATATATCATTTTATTTGGTTTTTTAGGACGGTAATCATTCCACTGTCTGTCACATTCTAAATTAACATAATTCCTCATGGTTCTATCCATTGAATAAAACCAAAAATTATAATGTGATTAATAATATTCATAGTGAGGAATCATATAATCATGAAAAAATTATAGGATTTCTAAAATATGACACCTATTTTTAATCTAAGACACCATATGTTTAACCTAGCTCATCCATGGCTATCAAATATTCAAATCCTTCATAATATTTATAAATAAAATTTGAGTTATCCCAAGAATATCCATTTATAGTGCCAAAGTAGGTGTTAAATAAGGTAACACTCTCCTTTCATTAGAATGACGAATGATATATACCCAACCAACTATTTTTAGGGTTATTACCCCTAGATGAATATTTGAAAAAACCACATACAATTTTAGTATCCAAATAAAGATGTATTTCTAGTTAAACCATATAATTTATATGTTGCTAAAAATTTAGTTTGTTGTCATATACTTAGACTTATACCCATTGTTCTCCCAAATGTTCTATAATCATAATCTATACAGATTAACTAAACACTACTCTGATACCAAATATAGTGACTCATAATTTTCAAAATAGATATTACATCTTAATATATGAATATTAAATATATAATACTAAACATCATACCAAAACTATAAATTTTTAGTTTCTTTCGGGACTAAATACTTGAACATATTACATGGGTACATTATTCAATATCTCTTATTAAGTAATTCTCAATTTTTACCCTTCTATACATACCCTAGTTAAAAAATTTATTAATAACAAGGGGAAATGAAATAAAAGAAAGGGTGATCCAAGATGCTCAATAAAGTTAAACATGTGGTATATCAATCAATGATAATGTGAATGAATAATATAAAAATAAGGGTATGATATCATGATCATAAATTACAAAGTTCATACATAGTCTATCAAATACCATAAAATGATTCATGGAATTAAAATTTATCATTTAAAAATTTATTAATGATAAGGGTGAGAAAACAACATAACTAAATCATGAACCATAAGTTCAGATCATAATTATGTTATAAAATTATAGTTCCATCATAGTTATAGAAACTATTTTATATGTTAAGGTTAACTATTAATACCATAAGATCATAGTGTATTATAAATCAACACAAGTTTTCCAAATCATAATGGATCAGGAAACATCACATATTTCCCATAGGAGATTAGGAACCCCTCCCTATTTACCATAGTGGATCTAGAACATCAATTTTCCCATATTTATCTAATGATATATAAATATTTACACAATTAATTAGAGGGATATATAATTTTTATCCCACCCATGACATAATTAAAAAAAATAAATGTTCTCCACAAGATCATAAAATATTCATCATATCATAATATCATAACCCATAAAAAGAAAAGGGTTTTCATAAAAATCTCATTAATTAATTATAGCATAACCCATACAACATAAATGAGTTTCATAAACAACTCATATCATAATCATAAACTATCTAGATAATGAATAAGGACGGAATCATTAGATCGTATCACCATTAAAGCATAATTAATATCAAGGATGCTATCATGGATGGAAATTTATTTAAATTATTAGTAGAATATTTCTTGAGGAAAATACCCTTTTCATTTTAAAATAAATTATTTAAAATCTAAAAATTTATGAAATATTAAGTAAAAAAATTTCATTGAAAATAACCCTGGAAAATTCAAAAGTAATCTTCAAATAATTGGGAAATCATGATGGTGGGAAATATTTTTCATATCTTCAACATTTAAAACAAATATTCCTTTCACTTTTTTGGTAAAAATTCAAAAGTACCTAATTTAGAAAATAAAAAAGAATATTCCTTTTAAAGAAATTAAAAATTAAAATAGGGGTGAAAATTGCTTTAAAAATCATTGGCTAATATAAAAAAAAATCTTGAAAATATTTTTATAAATCATGGATGTGGAAGAAAAATGGATTTTGACTGAATAGAAAAATAAATTTAGGTTTCCATTAAATTATTCATTCATTATATTGAGTAATTAAAGTGATTAAAATTAAATGAAAACAGGTATTATCTAAAAATTACCAAAGTATAAGATAGTTAATGAAATTATTGAGAGGTATTTCATGAATTCATCATAAACTTAATCCTAAATAACCATTGTTAAAAATAATACTGTAACATAAAACCCTTACCACATAAGTAACATTAGAATCATAAGAAACATTCAAGATAAAATTAAAATGAAACTTTAAAATTCATTAAAATAAGTATATTAATTATATAACATTTAAATGGGTTAGTATATACATCTTATAAACAAAAATATGTTCATAACATTAAACATGTCTCAATGAAACAGTATAGGGAAGAATATTCCTTACCGCTTTGGTAATATCTGAATTAAACCATCATTAAAGATTGGACCTTTATATATTTTTAAGTCACCATATATTTTATTAAAATAATCATAAAATACATTCATGGTTATTATATACACCAAAAAATTTAAAAAAGTGGTGAATATGGCATATGTCTCACAGAAATGAAAGTGAGACGATAAACCCATGCCTCGGGTTCTACATACTTCAAAATCACTATAACCTCTGGTATAATAAATTCAAATTTATTATTATTATATAAAAAATTTATTAAAATACATATAATATCATATATGATCCTATTATAATATTTCAACCATATTTATAAACAATTATTTATTAAAATTGTTGTTTTTGGGTGTTACCATGTAGAGACCTAAAGCTTGACGTACATGGACATTACATTACATTTTCGGAATACTTAATACATAACAAAAACAGACACACAAGGACCGTGATAGTTTAGTGTCTTTGAAAACTCGGAATATAAACTTCTAATCATGTTGAAATATCTTCAACAACACCCATAATGATCTTCCCCTTTTTGTTTCCTTACCTAAAACCTTTCTTTACTTCCTGGGGAAAATAAAACATAAAAAGGGTGAGATAAAATTCTCAATAAGGGAAAACATAGATAACATAAAACAATCCATAAACTTTTGGAAGCAAAAACATGAACATGAAATTTAAACATCAAAATCTTGAGCAAAGACATAAATCATGGAAGTACGTAAGGCATATATCATAATAAAACATCAACCATGATAAAATGGGAATAAAACATGTAATTTTGGAAACCATTCAGAACATTTCATGATTTCCATAGTAGCCAAGGCATTGCTGCCAAGACCATCTTAGTGGACAAAGTCCCTTTCTGAATCGAGTTCACTCCTCGTTTCAGTCCTGTAACACTGAACCGGATTAACTTACTGTTCCAGCCATGTCTATCTCATGAGATATAAATCTTTACCCAATACATTGGAGGGAGATATAGGTCCCACCCATCTCATAATTAAATCATTCTTACTTGTTCCACAAAATAAACATACATTATTCATCATAACCCAATGAATAAAATGGGTTTCATAAACATCATTCCATCCTCACATAATCCATATAAAAGAAATGGATATCATTTCATAATAATAAAAGTGAAACCATTTATATCATAGAGACATTATAATTGATACATACATATGAAATAATGTCATCTTAGATGGAAAATTGTTTTAATAAAACACTTGAAATGAATTCTTGAGGAAAATATCATTTCTTCTTGAAAATCATTTTCTTCTCACAAAATGACATGAAATTTTAAAAGAAAGAGATTTTGTTGAAAATAGTCATGAAATATTTTGGAGGAATATTCATGAAAATAAGGCTTTATAAAACCATAAAAATCGGTTCACGCCGTATAAGTTAAAAATAACATTCTTCTCGTACTTTTTTCGGAAAAGTCAAAATGTACCTCGTAAAGGAAATATTTCATACATACCATGTAGTAAAAGTCAAAATGGGTAAAAAGGACATTAAACATACAAGAAAACAGTTTTATAGGACATGGATGATAAATATAACCCCAGTAAATACTTAATAATAAACAATTTCGGATAAAAACGAGATTGGAAAAGTTATCCCTTACCTTATGTCTGATATGCTTCGTATGTATCCGAACGTCCTCTTCTTTGAAGATCCTTTTTGAAACCTCCTCTTAGGGCACTAATATTGGTATTTGAAGAAGAACAGAACCTCTAGGATGTTTCTAGGGAAGTGGAGAAGAGAAATTTACAGGGGTTGGCAGAGCATTAAGGCTCAAAGTGGTGTGAGGAAGAGAGGGAGGAGGTGCCCTTTTATAAGGGAGGAGAGGGGCACCTTTGGAAAAACTAAAAATATTATTTTATTATAAAGTCATATTTGGTTTTAAATAGCTCTAAATTGATTTATTTCAAAGCTAAGGTGGGTATGGGTCTAAATCCTCTTATCCAATAGAATTTAGACAAGTTTAGGTTCCTATTTTAACCTTATCATTTAGATTTAACATTAAGTTAGATAATTTTACTTTTACCGTGTCTTTTTGTGTTCTTACACTATAAGGTTAATAAACATACTATAACAAGACAAACGAACCCCAAGTTGTTTATTATTAATATATATAACCATATCTAATTCATTTGGCTGAGCCTTAGATTTTTAGGAATATAATAACAATTAATAATATAATATTTGTTTTAAAAACTATTTTATGTCAATTTTGACACTATTTAGTAATTGATTTTTTTGAAAATCATAACAGAATTATTAGTTCAAACAAACTTAATTAAATCAATACTAACATGTCATATTAACCTATAAAATTAGTGTAATTCATATAAAGTCTCAATTTACATTTATTTGGGTATTTATAACATCAATTATGTCAATATTTCATTAATAAGATAATTACTGCATCATAATTGTCTCATAAATAAATTAAATTATTTAATGTCTCAAAATTAGAAATAAAATACCATTATGTAGGAAATTTTTTTATCTTTCTAATTAATATTTATAGTCGAATTTATCTTATGTATTACCCTATATTAAAAATGATTTACTTATTAAACATTGATTTTAACTGTTTTAACCCTTCTTTAAATAAGTTAATAATAAATGTCCTAATCTAATACAAGTGGGCCTAAATGGTCATATTTTATTCCTAAGGTTGTTTTTGGTCGAATTACACTTATCCAATAGAATTAGTACATGTGTTAGGGTAATAATAATACAATTTTTACCCTTAATTACTTTATTTACTTTTAACAGTGGTAAATAAAAGTAAAAAGTTTCTATTCACCAAAAATTATTTTCATCTCATTGAAGCACATTTTACTTACTGACATCAACTGTGTCTCTCGGATTTTTGAAATTCCATTCACAAAAGCGGTAAAATAAGTTTTATGTAAATTTGAAAATTCTCCTAGGAGGTGGGTAAAAGACGGTCAAAAGTTCAATAAAATTTTTATATATCTAAAATTATTAAAAAAATGAATCCAATAAATTACATTGAAATTATATAGGTATTATGTATCAATTTTGACCTAAAATAAATTTAAATTAAATAAATAATTATTTAAATAAAAAGCCGGGTTTTAAATAGTAACTCAGTGTTTTCACTATTCATCAAAAATTGAAAGTTTTCAGAAAAATACCAAAATTTTACCCTAGGCTAATTTCGATATTCCGAATCCAAAAATGAAGTCCATTTTCTAAAATAAAATTTATAAAATTTCAAAAAGTCGGTATTACTATTCATAACTGTTAGTTTTAATAATATTTTAATAGCATATCATTGTTTAGCGAAACTCGGTATTGCGTACAACACACGCTATCATGGAAGGTCGCGGTTGCATGTAATGAAATCCAAGTCAGGGATGCGTGTTGTGCAAGATCCTTTTGGTGTAGCGTACAACACAAGACATTAATGAAATTAAAAAAATATTTTTCGTAAAATCTTGCGGTGTTACACTCTACCACCCTTAAAATGAATTTCTCCCTCGAAATTCGTCGGGGTTATAAATGGTTTACTACTAGATAGTTTCTTTAATAGAAACTCACATCGTAAAAAGGAATACCAAAACTTGTCTTTAAAAACAAACATATGAAACGTAACGGTTACCCAAATTAACTAATCACTGGGTTTCCACATAGGAGAACATAGGTGAAAATATGGATATGGAAGAGAAATCTAACCGTCATGTTCTGATGGAGAGTGGTAGAGAACATGGCTATGAAAAATCCAACATTCACAAAGCCATAAATGTGTGATGATCTAGGGTACCAACTGATTCATCGGATATAAGGGCACTAGGACAACATTTTTGGTTATCAAGATCATTTCCCTAAAGTTGAAGAATTTGAATTAGAATAAATACTTACTTTTTTTGGTACAATCTCACTGTTGTTCGTGATTTGAACAATTTCCACTTCATCTCTTAAAGAAATGAACTTGAATTTTTTATTCGTGAAGTGTTAACAGATCATGTGATAGAATGATGGGCCATTCCATCTGTTTCAAACAAAAGGTTAGTAAAAGTTATCAAATATACATAAGTCCATATATGGTGAGGTTAATTTTATACGATTCCAAAAATGAACTTATAATTCATATATCATACCGCGTAATAAAATAAAACTAGTTTCTAATAACCAGGGACTTCTTGTAGGCCAGTGGTAGGCGATAAAGGCTAGTCGCACTTCGGTTGTGGGTTCGATTCCCACAGCCTTGTCCGACGCGATGGGCTGTCTCCCATCCTGCAGGTTGTCATTTTTCTAAAACTATATTACTATAACATCCCATCAATAATATCGAAAAAAATGTTCTATCCTTAAACAATACTAACTTATGTCCAACATAATCCATTCCAATCTTTAGGCTTATATAAAATACTTCAGTCCAAGCTCATAGTAAAAAGAAAATGATTACTTGAAATGTCACATAACAATCACGTGAATTCCATCATTTATCCCCCATATATCATAAGATATATCTTGTTGGTCAAATTACAAACATGTGAATAACTTAATCATGTATTCTCTTGAAGAATTAATACCCATCGAACCTTAGTGAAAACATGAATGCAGTTAAAATTTAACACTTTCCACATACCAAAATCCTCAAAATTCTTTATACTCAAACCATGATATCACTTAGTCCTTATATCAATCGTGAGCTCATGAATACAATCAAACATCTCATTATCTTCTTATCCCTTCATTATGCGCATATCATCTTCTTACCAAAATTTCTCAATCACTTTCCATGGTTACCGGTACCGTAAAATTATTAAAAACCTCAATAGACCAATACATAAATATTCCAATATTCCACGATACTATATACAACATTATTTTGAAATCCCAATACATAAACACTTAATCATTCCACCACATCGTTGTCATATTCAACATCGCCAATAGTGATCGCATGTGACTTCCCTTTTTCCTTTTCCTTAAGTGGTTGCTCATGTCGATCATCATTAACCCTTGGATTGTGGCATTGATTAGCATAATGCCCCATTTAATTACACTTGAAGCATTGAAGTGTTGTTGGTGCGTTCTCTACAGTTATTTCTTTATTCACACCATTAGAAACCCTTTTCCATTACTTTGACACTCAACTGCTCGATAACCTTATTTTCCACACTTAAAACTTTTTCTAGTCCCTTGAAGACAATCTTCACCATGCTTCTTTCCACACTTTGAGCATAAGGAAACATTCATCTTCTTTTTACCATTATTCTGAGATTTCTCCTTGAACTCCATCTTTCGTTTCTTGTCAAAACCATGAGATAGATATGTAACACCAACTTCCATTTCTACCTTGATAACACAACGCACAATTTCTTCATAGCTACTGAAGTCTCTTATATCTAATTCCCTTTGAATATTTGGTTTTAAGCCACAAATAATCGATCAATTTTACTTTCAGGTTGGATGATAAAGCCGGATGCATACCTTGAAAGCCTTGTAAAATTCACTTCATATATACCAACAGATTCATCATCCTTTTGCTTTAGTTCAAGAAACTCCTTCTCTATCTTTGTTCGAAGAATACGAGGGAAGTACTAATTGAAAAATAAGTTCTTTAACTCGTCCCATTCCATGGAATCAATTTCATCTCTTGGCCTCGTATTCTTGATAAGATTCCACCATTGATCAGATTCACCTTCCAAACGATATACTACTAAGATAACTTTATCATTTTCAGAACATTGAAGAACTGAAAATATCTTTTAAGTGGTACTGATCCATTGTTCAGCAACAAGTGGATCAGAAGACCCACTGAAAGAAGGTGGGCATTGCCTCATGAAGGACTCAATAGAATATTGTTCCCTTCTCTGCTAAATTAGAAGTCTAGAATGATTCATAGCTTGTGTAAGTATAGAAATAAGATTTTTCACTCCATATCTCATAACATTTGTTTGTTCAGGAGGACAATCATTGCATTTTCCATTACATTGATCAATATGGTTCCTTCGAGTTCCATTCATCGTCTAAAACCCAAAAAGAATGGTGTGAGAGGCAAAAATCATGCTAGGGAAAACAACATAATAAAGGGGGAGTACATTCAATATCTAACATCTTAGGTTAAATTCTAATACCGTTACCAATGTTCTATGACTATATCCTATACGTATACTTATCCTTAGGGACATCCCTAGACATACCTTAGAAATATCTCTAGGGATCTCACTAACATTTTCGTATCCTAGTTTCCAAAGGTTGACTAAACCTTTCCTGTGATACCAACTATAGAGACCCGAAGCTTGAATTACATGGACATTAAATTAATTTTGAGGGATACTTAATGCATAACAAAAATAGACACACAAGGACCGTGATAGTTTAGTGTCTTTGGAAACTCGTAATATAAACTTCTAATCACGTTGAAATATCTTCAAAAACTCCCATAACGATCATCCCCTTTTTTTCCTTACCTAAAACCTTTCTTTACTTCCTGGGGAAAATAAAACATAAAAATGTTGAGCTCAAATGCTTAGTAAGGGCAAACATAGATAACATAAAACAATCCATAAACATTCGGAAGTAAAAACTTGAACATGAAATCTAAACATCAAAATCATGAGCAAAGACATAAATCGTGGAAGTACGTAAGGCATATATCATAATAGAAAATCAACCATGATAAAATGGGAATAAAACATGTAATTGTGGCAACCATTCAGCACATGTCATGATATCCATAGTAGCCAAGGCATTGCTGCCAAGACCATCTTAGTGGACAAAGTCCCTTTCTGAATCGAGTTCACTCCTCGTTTCAGTCCTGTAACACTGAACCGTATTAACTTACCGTTCCAGCCATGTCTATCTCATGAGATATAAATCGTTACCCAATGAATTGGAGGGAGATATAGGTCCCACCCATCTCATAATGAAATCATTCTTACTTGTGCCACAAAATAAACATACATCATTCAGCATAACCCAAAGAATAAAATGGGTTTCATAAACATCATTCCATCATCACATAATCCATATAAAATAAATGGATATCATTTCATAATAAGAAAATTGAAACCATGTAAATCATAGAGACATTATACTTGAAACATAAATAAGAAATAATTTCCTCTTAGATGGAAAATGGTTTTGATAAAAAACTTGAAATGAATTCTTGAGGAAAATATCCTTTCTTCTTGAAAATCATTTTCTTTTCACAAAATTCCATGAAATTTTAAAAGAGATTTTGTTGAAAATAGTCATGGAATATTTTGGAGGAATCTTCATGAAAATAAGGCTTTATAAAACCGTAAAAATCTGTTCATGCCGTATAAGTTAAAAATAACATTCTTCTCGTACTTTGGTCGGAAATGTCAAAAAGTACCTCGTAAAAGAAAGATTCCATACATACCATGTAGTAAAAGTCAAAAATGGGTAAAAATCACATTAAACATACATGAAAACAGATTTATAGGACATGGACGATAAATATAACCCCATTAAATACTTACGAATAAACAATTTCGAATAAAAATGAGACTGGAAAAGTTATCCCTTACCTTATGTCTGATATGCTTCGTATGTATCTGAACCTCCTCTTCTTTGAAGCGCCTTTTTGAAACCTCCTATTAGGGCACTAATATTTGTCTTTGAAGAAGACCAGAACCTCTAGGATGTTTCTAGGGAAGAGTAGAAGAGAAATTGGCAGGGTTTGGATGAGCTTTAAGGCTCAATGTGGTGTGAAGAAGAGAGGGAGGAGGTTTCCTTTTATAAGGGAGCAGAGGGGCACCTTTGGAAAAACTAAAAATATTATTTTATTATAAAGTAATATTCGGTTTTAAATAGCTCCAAATTGATTTCTTTTGAAGCTAAGGTGGGGATGGGTCGAAAGCCTCTCATCCAATAGAATTTAGACAAGTTTAGGTTTCTATTTTAACCTTATCATTTAGATTTAACATTAAGTTAGATAATTTTACTTTTACCGTGTTTTTTTATGTTCTTAATCTAAAAGGTTAATAAACATACTATAACAAGCCAAACGAACCCCAAGTTGATTATTATTAATATATATAACCTTATCTAAGTCATTTGGCCGAACCTTATATTTTTAGGAATATAATAACAATTAATAATATAATATTTGTTTTAAAAACTATTTTATGTCAATTTTGACACTATTTAGTAATTGATTTTTGTGAAATCATAACAGAATTATTAGATTGAAAAACGTTAATTAAATCAATACTAACATGTCATATTAACCTATAAAATTAGTGGAATTCATAAAAAGTTTCAAATTACATTTATTTGGGTATTTATAACATCAATTATGTCAATATTTCATTAATAAGATAATTAATCCATCATATTTGTGTCATAACTAAATTAAATTATTTAATGTCTTAAAATTAAAAATAAAATACCATTATGTAGGAAATCGTTTTATCTTTCTAATTAATATTTATAGTCGAATTTATCTTATGTATAACCCTATATTAAAAATGATTTACTTATTAAACATTGATTTTAACTATTTTCCAATGGATTAGAAGGTAAGAAATTAGATATTATATTATAATTATTGAATCATAATTATATCATAATTTTAATTTATAAATATTAAACCCATAACAATAACCATCCATGAAATATTGTGATGAAAATTGAATTGTATCGTTATGTAGAGATGGTAGTCCACACATATACACGAGCGATAATTTCACTTACCATTTGCTGTAATAGAGGGTGAATTTTGGTGGTTCATAATCATAATAACATTTGGTTGTATTTAGTATATTTCATTTATTATTTTCTGATAAATACCACAAATTTATTATAGGTAAAAGAATAAATTAATTTAAATTTGTGGGGTATGATTATTACCACTTCTTCGATATGCATATTTTAGATCCTTTCTTAAAGACACTTGGGTTGGACTTTTAAGGATAAAATAACCTATAATTAATTTATTGGTAAGTTTATAAGGTAATTGGGTCATTGTTTTCAATATATATGGCTCCAAGAGAGTGATAAAGAGAGGAGAAGACGTGCCCTTTTATAATTGAGGGGAGGGCCACTCATTGAATTACTTAAAGTATTAAATTAATATAAATTAATTTTCTTGTTCAAGTGGATCCAAATTGACATATTTTGAATATATTGTATTTTATATTATGAATCCTCTCATATAATAAAATTTTAACAACTTTAGATTATTTTTTTACCCTTATCTCATTATTTTAACCCATGTTTCCTCTTTTGACAATTATTACAATATAAAAGAGATTTAATCTTTAAAGGTTTGGAAAATTACCAAAAAAAGACAAGGGAAAAATAAATATATCATAGTTTATATTTTAAGCCATATCCCACTAACTTGGTTTAATATAGGATTTTTATGAATCTAAAATCATTTAATAAAATATTTTTTATTATAAAATATCATTAATTTCTTTTTTGGAAATTGATGAAATATTATAATATAATATATGTCTAACTCATGTAAAATATTTACAAAATGATATAAATTTAAGTATAAGGAATATAATATCCTAATATAATCCTCCAATTAATTTTTCACAGGTTTATATATCATTTTATATCGTATATTTTGGTTTAATCACTTATTTAACCAATTTTAACCATAACCAGAGTAATACATTTTTCAATATAAAAGGGTTATAGTTTTACTTATAAGGTGAAAATTAGCTCATAAATGGAAAATGGATGAAATTTTATACGATTTATAATTATAAATTTTTAGACCATTTATCATCATACTTTTATTCTTTAATCAATTTTATGATTTTAAATATTTTAATAAAATAATTTTAACAAAAAAACTATTAATCTCATTTTTAGAACTATTCAAAAAAATTGAAATTGAATAAAACATGAAAGAAATGGAATTAGAATATAATCCTTTAACACATATATAATATGCTATATTTCTCTTCAAAATTTTTGGGATACTTTAACTCACCCAAAAATATTACTTTTAGAGTTTTTAAAATAATTTCTTTTATTTGTTAGCAGCTTCTATAATGTTGTATTAGTATTTCAAAATAATTTAAGGTGATTATTTCAAAAATAAAAGTTAAAAATAAATTACCATGATAAAAAATCATTTATATTTCAAATAAATATTTATAACCAAATATAATTTAATTTTATCTTTGTCACAAAATATTTTAGATATTAAAACATGAAAGTGACATTTTCTACTTATCTTTTACAAGAATATTATATATGTAAAAAATCAAATTTAAATGGAAAACGAATGTCATATTTTATAGTTTTCTATAATTATGGATTAATTAGACTCATATAATGAAATAAACTCATGTTTTTTAATGGATTTAAAGCCTTATAATATTATTTTTTAAAATAATTAACCCATTTAACCTTTAGTGTAGCAATAAACATTTACCATGGTTACTATTCAAAATTACCAAAAACAAGTGAGTACTTTTCCAAATTTGGACATCCTGATTCAAATATGTATTTCATTTATCATAGTTAAATATCTATAATTTTAAGAAATTATTTTAAAATAAAAACATAAAATGCAATGAGAAACTATTTTTGAAAAAAATGAGTTTTTAATTATAAAATTGTTTTTATACAAAATTTAAACTTAAAATTGATTCCAATGAAATTAATATGATTACTAATAATATTATATAACTAAATTTTATTTGAAACTATTTCAAAAAATCGTAATTTGTAAATTCTTGAAACAAATCTATAGTTTTCAATAAAAATCAGTACATTTCACTGTTCATTAGAAATATAACTTTTTTTAAAAATCCCAAATATCCACCCTAATATAATTTTGATATACTAATTTCAATAATTATATTATATTTATCAGATATTATTTTTAAAATTTCCATAAATTAATTATATTATTTACTCTCAAAAGAATAAAATCATTTTTTGAAGAAAAATTATTCAAAAGGATAAATTTACTTTACTAAAAATTTAAATCATAATTCCTCAAAATTTATCAATATATTTTTATTTATTATAAACTTTTTATATATTTCATAGTTTTGTTACTTATATTCATATATTAAAATTCAACGACTATGTTATAACGGTCGTAAATTGATAACATTTCATGGTTTTTTAAAGTGTCATGTTGTGTGTTGTATATTCTATCAAATATAGAATTATTCTAAAACCCTCTAGTATTATAGTTAAAAAATACTCACTGATTATTCCATGAGGTAAGAGAATGTCCAAACATCTTATTGTATTATTAAGAGGGAAAGTATCCAATAATCTATATGTCAATGTACCTTAGTACATATCCCATTATGATTACAAAAACAAATAAGTTGTTTTGCCAAATGGTAACCTAACCAACTAGTAGCATAAGGCATGAATGCCAAGAAGCATTACAAAATATATCATCAAAAAAATATAATATAATATACTAGCCTATCCAAAAAACATTACATGGTAAACCTGTTAAAAGTTGAAATGGAATATCTTTTCAAATAACTAGGTAAAACAGATGATTATGTAATTCGGTAGCCTAAATTTTAAAATAATTATTATCACAAGATGGAATTACATTGTCTAAATTTCAAAAAACCCAACCTGTCACGACCCGCCTTCACCAAGATGAGAGAAGGGACATCAGATTTCTGGACCCTTCCTTCTTCATGTTGAAGGAGAGATAATGACCCCCTGAGACCCGCCTTCAATAGGTCCTAGAGTGGCGACTAGCACCAAGGGTATATAATCACACCCAAGATGGAAGGCATTACCCTTTTTCTTTAATAGGATCGGGAGATAAGATAGTAAATCCCACAACACCAAAACTGAAATTACAAGTAAAGCCCAAACAAACCATTCCCAGATGCATGTTTCAAAGGTAAATGATACAAAATTACAAGGATACTACAAAGGTAAAGTACCAAATAAAATAAAATAAATAGCAACTGTAATTGTCCCAACGTATGTTCTAGTACGGCCCCGCATGATACCTGGAGTCCTCCTGGAAACCTAAAAGCACTTTTATATATGTAGGGTGAGCATACAAGTAGACTCAGTAGGGAAAAACAAAGACTCTCGTGCACAAGTGGAGAGGCATCCTAATGCCATGTGAGAGGGGAAACAACCAAAGAACCTATTAAGGGAAACTAACCACCCAAGCCTCACCAAGGCACACTCCCCAAATAACACAAGTCAAATAATATATAGTAATAGAACATCAATGTTTGGGTACCCTGTGCCACTTTCCCACTGGTTAATGAAGACATCCTACGCATCGAACCAATCATGCCATTCTCACCGCAGTCCCAATGCCACACCCTGCCCGCACACACCTGGGCCACAACAACTATCCCGCCCGTAGACACCTAGTCCACAACCACTATCCCGCCCACAAACACATGGGCCATAACCACCACACGTAACCACGCCTGCAAACACATGGTCTAGAACAACTACTACGACGCCCAAAGACACTTGGGCATCATCCCAAAGACACTTGGGACACAAACTGCCTGCAAACACCTGGGCCAAGAACCACAACTACCCTGCCCGAAGATTCTTGGGCTAATAATGGACTTCAGGCCATCACAGCCTGCCCGAAGAGTCTTGGGCTATTTAGTAAAGGGACCATAAAAAGAGCTAATAACCAGCCACTCATAGGAGTGTTGGAAAAGCAACCTCCCCCATGAAATGGGGGTGTTCGGCACTAAAGTTCTCAACTTGGATGGGGTGATAATAAGAAACATAAAAACTACAGATATATATATAGGTAACAAGCACTCTTCCCAACCTAGGGGTTCCAAAACCTAAGCACAAACACCCTTGATATTGTTCATTCATAAAAGAACAGCACAACACTCACGGCCAAGTCACAACTCATTCCCAAAACCAATTCCCCATTTAAATTATTCTTGTCTTCATGTTCAAGTGATCCCATTTATGTAAAGTCCTAAAATACTGGGAAACTAACAGGCATAACCACAAGCCAGGAAAAGAGAAACAGCCAAACCGCAATTTAATCATTCACACCCTGTTCTCTTGTCAAGTCACAACAAAAAAAGGATAAGTGATATCCCTCAAAGTACTGGAACCAAATTAGGCTCCAATATACATCCCTACATCCCCAAAACCATGAACCAACGATACACCAATAGTAGAGGATTCCACCCCAATTCGTATCACAAGCAGAGCAACCACACAGTTTCGGACTCCCAACCAAGAGGATCCCATCCTCACCCAAATAACCCCATAGGAAATAAAATAGAACAACACACCTACTACCCGAACAGAGTAGGGAAACTTCCAGGTGCAATCACATCATTCATTATTTTATTCTTTCTGTTGGTTAGTTGGTGTGATCAAACAGGGATTTATGTTTACTGGGTATCAATTTAATCTTCCGAGTTTACATGATTAACCAATTTCCAAGTTACAATCATTTAATCATCAAAAAATGCAAGATGTTCATTAGTGTGAAAGGAAATACCACCAACGTCCATGATTTTCAGTGAGAATAGCCTAACAGTTCACAACATAAGTATCAAGGAAGATAAGAAAAACATAACAGCAACACATCATTCACACCCCTTCACTTCATTCATAAAGTCTGTTTGTTATCTTCATTAAGGTTTGGTCTCACACACTCCCACAGAAATAGCAGCTTACCCACCCCGCATAATACACATAAAGGAGAGACGAAGGGAAAATCCTACCTGGTTGATCAAAGATCGAAGTTTTTCGCCACGTCCCAAGAACATGGGATGCACTGCTTGCAGGGGAGGAATTCTGTGGACACCAAGAGGTGTAGAAATCTCCAGCAGAGGTCCACCACAAGCCATTGGTAGAGGGGAACTTTGGGTGCCCCAGAAAGTAGAGAGAAATCCAGCCGAGAAAAAAAAAGAAGAAACTCTAGCGGGAGATATAAATAGGAGATCCTACTGTTACGGGATATGGAATTTTGAACACCTGAAAATTCGGATCGCGGTTTCCCATGCGGGTGGGCAGTTACACATGATGATATTAAGGTGTTATTTAATACCCCCCCCCCATCGGAGAGGTTTCTTGGGATTTTTAGGAATTAATTATGGGCTTTAAATGGATTTAAAAATGGTAAAAGAATAAATTTATGTTAAAAATTACGTTGCGGGGGCGGGACTAGAAAAAGAAAATAGAGGTCTGGGTGAGGACACGGTGCCACCATCACGGTGTCACCCTTATGGTGCAACTGTCATGGTGTCACCTACATGGTGTCACCCTTACGGTGCCACTATTTTGGTGGAGCCTTATTTTGGAAATGTAATGGGCTAGGGGGTCCATTGCATCAGATACCTCTCAAACTATTCTTGTCCTCGAGAATCAAAGCCAAACCAGAAGAAAAGAGGGGTCCGAACAACCACCTCGAAAGATACCTCTCAGGAGTAAACCTCATTGTAACCAAGGAATTCCCCCTTCCTCATCCATCCCAAACAATCACAATCATACTGCTTGTATCCCCCCGTGAAACAACGAAAAACAAGGATTAAACCGACCTGTCAGGTGGGGGAGGGGTTTCCCTTCCTCTATGTTAAGATACTATCTGCTTTGGGCGGCACTGACTCGCCCGCACATGTTTAGGCGCATCTGCTTTAATGCGTCTTAACAAGGGATCAGGTCCTCCCCTCCAACATTTTAGGACTCTTCCCACACATCCACAGAATAAGGAAAACCACACGTTCCATATTTAACAAGTAAAGCATTCCATCACAACAAGTACTTGCAGAGCAGAACAAAACTCAAAACAACTCCGGGTACTGGGCATGAATTTGTGCTTCCCATTCCCAGGTACTCTCCTCAATCCCACCATGCCTCCACAACACATGAACCAAATGAATGGTTTGTCCAAGAAGCACCTTCTCTTCACGACCTTCGATCACTACTGGTCGCTCCACGAACGTTTCATCGTCCCCGATATCTACCAATCCCCAGTCGAGGATTTGTGAATCATCGTGTAGATACCGACGGAGCCGGTACACATAGAAGACATTGTGCACCCTCTATATTGGTGACAGCAATGCGAGTTGATAAGCCACCTCACTGACCCTCCGCAACACTTTGAACGGTCCGATGAACCTGGGAAAAGCTAACTCCCCCTGCCGAACCTCTGTTGTCCTCGCTGTGGGGAGACCTTCAAGAAGACGTGGTCTCCGACCTTAAATTCCAAGGGTCTCCTTTTACTATCGGCATATGACTTCTGCCAGTCCTAAGCTGCCTTTATCCTCTCCCATATAAGCTGAACCTTCTCCGTCGTGCTCTGCACCATCTCCGTGCCAAGAACACCTGCTTCCCCAACCTCAGTCCAGCACACGGGTGAGCGATATGGTCTTCTGTACAAGGCTCTGAATAGAGAAATGGTAGTGGTAGAGTGATAGTTGTTATTATAGGAAAACTATATAAGAGTCAAGTGTCGCACCCATGATTCCCCAAAGTCTAGAATACATGATCGTATCAAATCTTCCATTGTCTGGATGGTGCGCTCCATCTGCCCATTTGTCTGGGGGTGGAAAGCAGTTCTAAGATATAGTTTGGTGCCAAAAGCATGTTACATTCCTCTCCAGACTTGTGAGGTAAACTGTGTATCCCTATCTGAGACTATGTACCTCGGAACTCCATGAAAATGCACCACCTCATCCACATACCTTCGTGCTAAGGCATCCACTACACCAGACTCCTTGACCGCTATAAAGTGAGTCGATTTCGTCATCCGGTCCACCACTACCCAGATAGCATCGCAGCCTCCTTGATACTTGGGTAGAACTATGACGAAATCCATCGAGATGTCATCCCACTTCCACTCAGGGACATCTAAAGGCTGCAACCAACCACCTGTAACATGGTGTTCAGCCTTCACCTGCTAACACACTGGGAACCTGGCCACGAACTCTTCCACCGCCCGCTTTACCCCGGGCCACCAAAACTGACCTCTCAAGCTCCAGTAAATCTTGAAAATTCATGGCTGCACTGCTAGGGGTGAGTTGTGGAACTCAATAAGAACACTCTCGTTCATCACCTTTGGAACAAACAGCTTTCCTCGGAAAAGCACCTGATTATGACCATCCTCCGTCCACCCTTCCGGAGCATCACCTTGGTTAACCTAGTCACGCTTCACTTCTCTTTCTGAGTCTCCCCACTGGGACTCCTCTACCTGCCGCAACAGAGAAGACTACATTGTCTTCTGATACAGAAAACCTCTACCACCTTCCATCCTTGCATCCATGTGCAGGGTAGCCAACTCCTCCTTTGCCTTCCAAGAATCTTCTGAATCTCGAACTACATCCTTCTACGACTTCCTGCTTAAGGCATCAGCCACCAAATTTCCTTTTCCTGAGGTGTAGTAAATCTTGAAGTCATAGTCTTGAAGTAACTCCATCCACCTCCACTACCATAAGTTTAGGTCCCATAGGGAGAATACATATTTCAAGATCTTGTGATCGGTGAAGACCACGATGCACTCCCCAATGAGGTAATGCCGCCACAAATTTAGTGTGAACACGACCACCGTAAGCTCCATATCATGGGTGGAATAGTTACGCTCATGGGGACATAATTGTCTGGACCCATAGGAGATCACCCAATTCTGGTGCATCAACACACATCCGAGGCCTTTCCCTAAAGCATCGAATAACACCTCACACGCCGCCCCTTCCTCTGGAAATCATAGAACTTGGGCACTAACCAACTTCTCCTTCAAATAGTTGAAGGCTGCCTCACACTGCCCGTTCCACACAAAATCCGGGCCCTTCTTGGTCAAAGCCGTCAAAGGTGTTTCAACTCGAGAGAATTTGGGTACGAACCTCCGGTAGTATCCTACCAGCCCGAGGAAACTACGAACCTCTACCACGTTTTTGGGTGCTTCCCTAGAAACAACTGCCTCAACCATCGATGGGTCCACTGTTATCCCCTGCACGGACACCACGTGCCCAAGAAAGTGCACCTCTCAGGTCCAGAACTTTCACTTGGAAAACTTCCCATAGAGCGGGTGTTGTCGGAGGACTTCTAAAACCATCCACAGGTGTTCAGCATCATCCTCCTCTGATCTTGAGTAGATCAAGATGTCGTCAATGAACATGACTACGAACTGATCTAGGTATTCCCAGAAGATGGATTTCATGAGCCCCATGAACACAGCTGGAGCGTTCATAATGCTGAACAGAAAAACTACAAACACAAAGTTCCCATACCTTCACCTGAAGGTAGTCTTTGAGATGCCTTCCTCCTTCACCCTCCCCTGCTGATATCTAGATTGCAGATCGATCTTAGTGAACCAACCTACTCCCTTCAGCTGGTCAAAGATATCGTCTATCCTCGAAAGGGGGTAACGATTCATGACTGTTACATGGTTCAGTCTTTGGTAGTCTATGCATAGTCTGAGATCTCCATCAACCTTCTTTGCAAAAAAAATAGGAGCACCCCACAGTGACTCACTTGGATGAACAAAACCCTTCTTCATCAGATCGTCAATCTAGATCTGCAACTATCATAGCTACGAAGGTACCATCCAATAGGGGGCCATCAAAATCGGACGAGCACCAGGTTGCAAGTCTATCCCAATCTCAACATCACGTCGAGGGGTAGAGTCTCCACCTCCTCGGGGAAGACGTCCATAAACTCACTGACAATCCCTAGGACTTCCACCATTTCTACATCCACCGAATCCACCGATAGTTCAGCTAACAAGGAAAGGAGGGGCTCCTATCGCCTGATGCTTTTTTGGAAACCTCACTCACCGGTGAAAGTTACACGTTGGCCGCCCAAATATGAAAACATGACCCTTCCTCAGAAGCAGTCAATGATGACACATATAGAGAACAACCAGTTAATGCCTAGGATGAAATCATATGGTTGTATCTGTAATAGTAGAAGATCCCTGACTGACTGATGTGACCCTATCATCAGTTTTCATCCTCGACAAACATACAACAAGTCTGTCTGACCTCTGACTGGTGTACTCAAAACTAGGGGCACTAGAATTCTCACGACATCTTGACCCAGATCACGGGCCATACTGGGTGTAAAAAATGAGTGTGAAGCTCCTGTATCAAACAAGGCATAGGCAATAGTACTAAACAATTTGACCGTACCTCGAATGACTTCTGGCCCTGCTGGAACTACTGCCTCTATGGTGTGAAATTGTCCATGCCCAGCTCCTCTGCCTCTCGGCTATCGGCCACCTCCCTGACCACGCCCTGGTCAAGGCCCCTAAGGAGTTCCCTGAGGTCAGCCTCCTCCTGCAACGTCTTCCCTCAAAGGATCGGGAGCTCGCTGCCCCTGCTGCTACTAAAAGGGTCTGGCTGGAAACTATTGCGGCTGGGGCGGGTGCTGCACTGGCCCACCCCCACTGTAGTGCACCCTGTGTAGGCACTGATTGCGAAGGTGCCCATGGCTCCCATAGACGAACCACCTCGGTCCTGGGCCCGAATGGAAAGGGTGAGGACTAGGATATCAGAACTAGAACTACTAAGGCCTGCTCCCTAATGGTTGAAACCTAGAGGCCCTGTTGTTGGAGGCCTTGTGTTGACAGCCTTCCCCTTCGATGAGCCCAACTATATTCCCTCTCATGATACACCTCCCTGCGTGTCCATCCTCTCCACCACTTCAGCCTTCTTATGGACCTCAAAGTAGGTCGGTAAGGTGAAAGGAGTAATACTGAATAGAAGGTCGAAGTGCTTCCTCCAAACGTCTCGCTCGAGACTCCTCATCCAGAAAGAGGTCAGGAGAAAAGTGAAGGAGATCCTTGAACTTGATCCCCAACTCTCTCCCTGACATACTCCCCTACTGGAGGGAGAGTAGTTCCTGCCACTTCTCAGCCTTCATCGTGGAAGAGAGGAATTCCGCCCGGAACTCCTTTTCGAAGTTAGCCCACGTGACCTTAGCCTCTCTCTTCTCCCCAAGATAAAGCTTCCACCACTAACGTGTTGTTCCATGAATCTGGCTTATAGCCAGAGGGACCCAATAATCCATTGGAGCCCGAATCAAGCTGAAGGATATCACCATCTCCTCTAGCCAGCTCTATGTCTCCACGTCAGAGATGCTACCCTCATACTTCCCGAGGGTCTTCCGGTGAAAGGAAAAATGCGTCTTCATGAACTGAACATCCTCCTCCTCTCAGTCTGCCCTCTGCCGATCAGTCAAGCCAACCTCCTCATCCTCGGTCAGCCTCACTACTCGTGGTAGTCTCACAGGTGCCATAGCTGCAAGGTAAACAAGGAATGCCTAAGCCCGAGTAGTGTAGAATATTGTTCTTAAATTTCCATAGACTTCATATTCATTTTAAATCTCCAACACACCCATGAAACACATGAACACAAGTCATTAGGATGCATGTACCTTTCCTAGGGTCTCTACCATGCAATCAGTGTAGCCTCACTTGGTTGTTCGGTAGGTCCAGAGTCCTTGCATTGGATCACGGGGGGCCCTAAAATCCCGTGTCCTAGCCGGTCTTCCCTATCCTATTTCACTCACCAAGATCATCCAACATTGTTTCCCTACCATCCCATGCAATCCTCACTGTGCCTAATCCCGGACTCCATCCTATCTCTCAACCTCACTCCTCTAATACCATTTTTTCACGACCCGCCTTCACCAAGATGAGGGAAGGTACATAAGATGGCTAGACCCTTCCTTCTTCAAGTTGAAGGAGAGATAATGACCCCCCAAGACCCGCCTTCAATAGGTCACGGAGTGGCGACTAGCACCAAGGGTATATAATAACACACAAGATGGAAGGCATTACCCTTTTTCATTAATAGGATCGGGAGATAAGATATTAAATCTCACAACACCGAAACTGAAAATACATGTAATGCCCAAACAAACCATTCCCAGATGCATGTTTCAAAGTTAAATGATACAAAATTACTAGGAGACTACAAAGGTAAAGTACTAAAGAAAAGGAAAAAAACAGAAAATGAAATTGTCCCAACGTCTGAGCTAGTACGGCCCCGCACGATCCCTGAAGTCCTCTAGGAAACCTGAAAGCAGTTTTATATATATAGGGTGAGCATACAAGTATAATCAGTAGGGAAAACCAAAGACTCTTGTGCACAAGTGGAGAGGCATCCTAATGCCCTGTGAGAGGAGGAACAACCAAAGAACCTAGTAAGGGAAACTAACCTCGCAACCCTCACCAAGGAAAACTCCCCAGATAATGCAAGTCAAGTAATATATAGTAAGAGAACTTCGAAGTTTGGGTACCCCGCGTCACTTTCCCACTGGTTAATGAAGACATCCTATGAATCGAAACAATACCGCAATTCTCACCGCAGTCCCACTGCCACACCCCGCCCGCACACACTTGGGCCACACCAACTATCCCGGCCATAGACACCTGGGCCACAACCACTATCCTGCCTGCACACACCTGGGCCATAACCACCATGCGTAACCACACCCACAAACACCTGGTCCAGAACAACTACTGCCACGCCTGAAGACACCCTGACCTTATCCCGAAGACACTTGTTAAACAACCTGCCCGCAAACACCTGGGCCCACCACCACAACTTGTAACATCCCAAGTAAGTAATGAATAATATATATTCTTATCTATTACTATTAATGAATTAGATAGTGTTTTAGAGGCTTAAAATGAAAATAAATCCAATCTTAAGCCTGGAATACACTAATATTTTTAAAAGATTGTTTTACTGCCTTTTGATGGAAAACGATTTTTAAATATATATTTTGACAATTTTATAAGCTATTTTTGTCAAAATAAACTTATTCTTTATGATTGGGACATCAAAATTTACTTTTTGTGAATTTTTTGTATTTTTCTGACAATGTTCATTTTTTAATGAATAGTGAAAAATACTGCATTTTACAACAAAACCGCTTTTTCTTTTAATTTAATTATATGGTTAGATTATATTTTTAATTGGTCTTAAAGTGTAATATTAATATATTTTTACCATTTAATCCAATGTTGGTCATTAGCATTAATTTCACTATGGAATTGGGCATAAACTAATGCCAAACTTTTCATAGATATTGTTTCATAAAAACACGCTATTTGTCATGACAACGGGAATTACTTATTAAATTAATTAATGTGACTTATATGTTTTGAATTTTTTAAAATAGAATTCATTTTTTAATTCGGAATATCAAATACAACTTAGGGTGAATATTTGGTATTTTTCTGAAAAACTTCAATTTTTTATGAATAGTGAAACGACTAAGTGGTACTTATAAAAACTGATTTTTCGTTTAAATGAAATTTTATTACTTCTGTGTTTTGAATTTCAAAAATCCGACATACATGGTTGTCATTAAGAAGTAAAATGTGGTTCATTGAGATTAAAATAATTTTTTGGTGAATAGTAACTTTTAAGTTGTTAATCGCGATTAGAGGTAATTAGTGTAGTTTAAGGTAAAAATAATGCTTTAATAAAATGTGATGAGCTTGAAACATGTACTACCCTCATTGGATGTGTCATGGACGACCAAGAAAATCCATGGGTCAACTTGGGGACCCCATGGAGCCACTTTGGTTGGGAAATGACATAAATAACGTTTTATTAAATGTTAAAGTAAAAATGACACAAACATGAAATGTTTTTCTAAAACAATTTTTACATGGGGTTATACAAGTCAGATGTTTGATTATAAATAGTCATTGGAAATCTAAGAATATTTCTTGCATCATAGTATTTTTTGTATAATTTTTAGACTTTAAATAAATTAAATTATTTAGGACATCATGATGATGCAGCGATTACCTCATTAGTAAAGGATTTAAATAAAATGAAATGATAATGTAAAATCTATGACATAAACATGTCCAAAACCTATTGAATGGGTGTATTTTGAACCCTTATCACCTTAACCTAGAATTATATCAATGTGGGACCTTTTTAATCCGAAACTCTTTTTAAAATAAAGTAACTTATCTTTACATTCCAATAGTGCCCCTCCTCTCCACTTATAAAAGGCCCCCACCTCTGCCTCCTTACCCACACTCCCAAAGCCTTTGGCTCGGCCAACCCCTGCCCATTTTGTCTCTCCACTTCCCTATCGTACTCCTTGAAGCCTCACTTTGGGCATAAGTCTTCCCAAGGAAGCCTTTGAGCTCAAACCAAAGGGAGTTACCCGATTTTAAGGTAATGTATTCACTTGAGTCCTTTTGTTTTATTTTGCTTCTCCAACCCCCTAAACTCTTTTTATTCATTTATTTTGTAACAAATCCAGTATATTAAATATACTAGGATGTTGTTATAATAATTATTCGAGCTACATTTACACACACCTACATATAATTGTTAAAGAACATACTGTTTCCGTGGATGGTGAATTTCTGCCTCCCGAAACGATGATTGTTCAAAATTATTTTAAAACCTTCAAAGGTGGCCATTAAGATGACACTATATTTATATATGATATATAATATGTTTATGTTTTCCTTAAGCTTCTTTATTTTTCATTTTGGGCATAACTTTATGGTTTCCATTATGGGTAAACGTGATATCTTCATTTAAGGAAGTGCGGACTACCACCCCCTCAAAGTGATTTGATTCGTTAAATACCATATGTGGGACGTATAAAGGATGGAACTATGATATTATATATTATATTATACTAGAAATATAATATACCTTTATATCATTATGATTCCATTCTATAAAATACGAAATAGAAATGAAAGTAGCGTTCATGCGTACGTACGGCTTACCGTCTCCATGAACGGTGCATTTCATTTCTTACCTCTAAATGATTATGTAATATTATAAATGCATTTATATACTGTATATATATGATATATACATCATGATTATAATTATGGATATAATGGATACATGAACAACTTGTAATTATAAAGGGTTTATTTTTGACTCAAGTACCAATGATCGTTAAAACGACCGTTATTAACTTAAATAATTACATAGTGTTTATGACATGGCAATAAATGATATAAAAGGAATAATGAACTTAAAAAAGGTTCTTAAACAAGTATACATTAACTCAATTTTATTATTCATGACATTAAAGAACGATCGAGTCAAGTCGGACCCGAGGTATGGGACTTCGTCTCAATCTCCTTTCATTGAGACATATTTTGTTTTATACACAACCTTATTTTATATGGTCTATAAACCCCTTTGACTTTTACATTTATTCAAAAGGAATATTTTTTATACGAAGCATATACTAAAAGACAAAAGGGAATGTTTTTTTCATACATATGCGGCGACAACGACTTCTCCGCCACCGTGACCATTATTTGAGTTTCGGCTTCCTCTACAAGGCATACCTTCTTTTTAAAATAAAAATAAATACCATGTTTTACTTTTCTTTTATTTTGTTATTGAAAATGGTTTTCATAATGTTTTCATATCAATGTGTTGTATTTATATCTTTTGATTGAATGGTGGGAATGTTATGTTTCCTTTATGAATGTTTTATGTGATATGATTATGTTGAGGTTCTTGGGCATTATTATGAAGATGGGTGGTTCCGTGATAAACTAAGGGCGGGTGAGCCCGATATAGCTCTCCAGTGCATTGGGTAACGCAATGGAGTGAAACGTTAAGGTTTATCTGAAGAGATTTAGGGAATATACTGTGATGGGTATTCCAAATATAACCAAGAGGTTTACTCCCTACGTAAGAATGTTATGAATGCCTCAAGTTACCTTTATGTATTATGATTTCTATGATTTTTTCATGATTTGATGAGGTATGTTAAAGTGCTTATGTTCTATGTGTAAAGTATGATTTCATTCTTATGTATAAATGTACTCATGTTTCCTTTCCATATTTTTATATCCCTTACTGAGCTTTTTATGCTCATCCCAAGTTTTTTGAAATGTTTTTCACAGGTCAAGGGAAAGGTACATGATATGATGATAGTGTCAAGGAAGTGTCAAGAAAGAATCCATGTTTTATTTTAAATATGTTTCCATTTATGGGAATGAAGAATACTATCTTTATGAAAACACTTTTTTTATATGTGGATTGTAATGAAAGTTTTATGATCTAATTCTCTAAAACTCTAAACCCAAAAAGATCCTCAATGTGTAATCTTGTAATAACTCAAGATTAAGTAAGGTTTAAGGCTGGGGCCTTATAGTTGGTATCAGAGGTCGTTTTAGATAACTTTAGGAGTTAGAATTCTATTAAATGATTATCCAAAAATATTTTTTTTATGGTCAAATTGAAATGATATAGCATTTGAAGATTACCATGTTGCTTCATCTAAGACATGCTTGTTCAAAATGGTTTTCTGCAGAGGAAATAGGGAAGCAGTGCTAGGAAGGAATACAGAAGGAAATAACCTTCCGAATCAGCATCCTGAGATGGTCGGAATTGGAACTGAACAGTTTGTTGCAGTAACGGCACAGTTGACTCAAGCAATAAATGGTGGTGGTATCCATGAACGAGATCAGCCGGATCAACCGGAGAGGAACATGTCAGTGGTGGAACATTTCATGAGGCAACATCCCCCATCATTCAAAGGATCATCTAACCCTGTGTTAGCTGAAGGGTGGATTAAAGCACTGGAGAAGATTTTTGATGTCATTGGTTGTTCAGAAAATCAAAAGGTTAGTCTTGTTATTTATCATTTGGAGGGTGAAGCAGATCAGTGGTGGTTGATGGTTAAAAATATCAGGGATGCTGATGAGATTGATGCTCTTGACTGGGATGAATTCAAAGTATGTTTCTTGAGATGTATTTTCCTAAGGATGTTTGACTTAGGATGGAAAATCAATTCTTGGAATTGAGGCAAGAGGAAGACTCAGTGGCTACCTATGAAGAAAGGTTCACTAGATTGGCAAGGTATGCTCTAAATTTTAGCCGAGACCTTGATAGTAAAATCAATCGTTTTTACTCAGGATTAATGCCAAAATATCGAAGGGCATTAGCTTCTCGTGAGTTTAAAATCTATGAAAAGCTTGTTCGATGTGCTGAGAAGGTGGAAATGGAGTTTGTCGATGACCAAGTGTTCTATAACAACCAACAGAAGAAGCAACCGAGGTGGCAGGAGAAAGGTAAGAATTCTTCAAAAAAGTCTGACGGTAAGAAAACTAAGTTTCCAGTTTGTGATAAATGAGGCAAAAGGAATGTTGGGGAATGTCTTTTGAATTCTGGAAAGTGCTACCGATGTGGTAAGATGGGACATAAGGCTCATGATTTCACTGAAAAAGATCAGGGTGATGGTAAGACCAAATTTGATTTACAGTTAGTTAAATGTTATAAGTGCAATGAGATGGGTCACTATGAAAACGAGTGTCCGACAAAGAGCTTGGGTGATGGGAAGTAGTTAGACTACAAGTAGAAAGGGGTGGTGAAATCCTTTGCAACTACTTCAGCGGATGTCGTGCCGTCAAATGAAGTTGTATCAGGTACTTTGTTTGTTTTTTCAGATTATGTCAGTGTGTTGTTTGATTCGAGGTCTACACATTCTTTCATCTCTGAAACATTTTCTAGTAAAATGGGAATACCATATCAAGAAATGACTCCTGAACTTTTGGTAAAAACACCTGGGTGAAATGTTGAGGCAAAAAGAATTTATAAGAGTCTTACTATCCTTATCTGTGGAAAGAACCTACTTGAAAACCTTATTGTTCTACCTCTAGTAGCGTTTGATGTTATCTTGGGTATGGATTGGCTCTCTATTTACCATGATAAGATTGACTGTAGAGCTAAAGAAGTTTCTTTTCAGAAAAACTTTCAGTTTGTGTACAATAATGAACCCTTACTGTTGATAACTTGTCAAGAGGCCAAGAAACTTGTAAAAGATGGAAATGAATGTTACCTTGCACACATCGTTGAAAGTAAAGGAACTGTTCATATTAATGATGTTCCAGTGGTAAATGAGTATCCTGATGTTTTTCCTGATGAGTTGCCTAGAATAATACCAGATCGGGAAGTTGAGTTTACTATTGACTTAGTTCCTGATGCTAAGCCAATTTCAAAACCCCCTTATCGAATGGCTCAAATTGAACTTTTAGAGTTGAAGGAGAAATTGCAAGATTTATTAGATAAAGGTTTCATTCGACCTAGCACATCACCATGGGGTGATCCTGTTTTATTTTTTAAAAAGAAATATTGTTCAATGAGACTTTGCATTGATTATAGAGCCTTGAATAATATCACTGTTATGAACAAAATATCATTTCCCTCATATCGATGATTTGTTTGATCAGCTCCAGGGAGCGCAGTATTTTTTGAAGATTGACTTGAGATCGGGGTACCATCAGCTGAAGGTAAAGGAAGCATATGTTCCGAAGACCGCGTTCCATACAAGATATGGCCATTATGAATTTGTTGTAATGCCTTTTGGGCTAACCAATGCACCTGTTGTATTCATGTACTTAATGAATAGAATTTTCCATGAGTTCTTGTATAAGTTTGTGGTGGTTTTCATTGATGATATTTTGGTGTTTTCTAAAAGTAAAGAGAAGCATGAAAGACATTTAAGGGTTATCTTGCAAACCTTAAAAGAAAAGAAACTGTATGGAAAATTCCGCAAGTGTGAGTTTTGGTTGCAACAAATTTCTTTCCTTGGTCACATTGTTTCTAAAGATGGGATAACCGTTGATCCTGCAAAAACAAAGGTTATTGAAGAATGGCCAAGACCCACAAATGTAACAGAGATTCGTAGTTTCCTTGGTTTGGCAGGCTATTACCGAAGGTTTGTTAGAAATTTTTCACGGTTATCTAGTCCAATGACTAAGATAACTCAGAAGGGTGTTAAGTTTATCTGGACAAAAATAATGTGATGATTGTTTTCAGGAATTGAAAAGAAGATTGGTGAATGCTCCAGTTTTGGCACTAACTTCCAGGAATGGTGAGTTTGTTATATACAGTAATGCTTCATTGAAAGGACTTGGTTGTGTCCTAATGCAGAATGATCAGGTAATTGCTTATGCTTCACGTCAGTTGAAAACTCATGAGGTAAATTACCCTACACATGATTTGGAATTAGCAGTTATTTTTTTTTTTTTTGCTTTAAAAATTTGGAGGCATCTTTCGTATGGAGTAAAGTGTGAAATATATACTGATCACAAAAGTTTAAAGTATATATTCACTCAGAAAGAATTGAACATGAGACAAAGGATATGGCTAGAATTAATCAAGGATTATGATTGTACAATTCATTACCATCGTGGAAAATCAAATAAAGTGGCTGATTTTTTGAGTCGAAAAAGTAATGATTCATTAGCAATGTTGCATTTGGAACGTGATCATTTGGTTAAGGATTTGATGCACTTTGGCATAGAAGTTGTTGGTGCAGGAAGTTCTTCTGTTTTGTTTCAGTTATCAGGGAGATCATCTATATCAGACAGAATCAAGCAAGCACAGAAGCAAGATAGTGAGTTGCAGAAAAAGGTAGAGCTGGTTCAGAAAGGTAAGTTGCTTGAATTCAACGTTGATAATGATTGCGTTTTGAGATTTGGGAAGAGATTGTGTGTGCCTTGTGATTCACAGTTGAAGAGAGAGTTGTTATGTGAAGCTCATAGTTCTCCGTTTTCAGTTCATCCTGGCAGTACTAATATGTACAAAGATCTGCGGGAGTATTACTGGTGGGATGGAATGAAAAGAGATATTGCTTATTTTACTCTGAAGTGTTTGAGTTGTCAGCAGGTTAAAGCAGAGCGGCAGTTACCAAAAGGGATGTGTCAGCCTTTACCAGTGCCAGAGTGGAAATGAGAGAATATATCCATGGACTTTGTTGTGGGATTACCAAAGACATCTCGAGGTAATAATGCAATCTGGGTTATTGTTGATCTCTTGACTAAATCTGCTCATTTCCTTGCTATACGAGATACTTTTTCCCTAGATCAACTTTCCCGTTTGTATCATAAATAGATATTAAAGTTACATGGAGTTCCTCTCTCCATTGTATCTGATCGTGATCCCAGGTTCACTTCTAACTTTTGGAAAGGCCTTCAGAATTCGTTGGGTACAGAATTAAATTTTAGTACAACATTTCATCCTCAATCAGATGGGCAGTCATAATGAACAATTCGGAATTTGGAAGATATGCTACGTGCTTGTTCGATGGATTATCAGGGAAGTTGGGAACAACATCTATCTTTGGTTGAATTTTCATATAATAACAGTTTTCATTATAGTATACAGATGGCACCATTTGAGGCGTTATATGGGAAGCGGTGTTGAACTCCAGCTTTCTGGGATGAAGAGGGTGAAAGGAAGTTGATGAGACCAGAATTGGTAGAAGAGTTGGTAGAAAAAGTTCAGCTGATATAGAAACACATGAGCACAGCTCAGAGCAGGCAGAAGAGTTATGCGGACAATAGGAGGAAGGATCTATCTTTTGAGGTAGATGATCAGGTTTTTCTCAAAGTCTCACCATGGAAAAGTGTGATGATATTTGGTAAGAAATGAAAGCTGAGTCCAAGGTTCATTGGACCATATGAAATTCTGGAGAGAGTTGGATCAGTTACTTACCGAGTGGCTTTAACTCTGAGTTTATCTCAGGTACACAATGTTTTTCATGTTTTGATGCTGAGAAAGTACATGCCAGATCCATCTCATGTTTTGAGTCCAGAGGTAGTTCAGCTGGAAGAGAACCTATCTTATGAAGAACAACCGGTCCAGATTCTTGACCACAGGGAGAAAATGTTATGTAATAAGGTGATTAATCAGGTAAAGGTTTTGTGGAAAAACCACATGATGGAAGAGGCAATATGGGAATCTAAAAATGCAATGAGGGATAAATACCCCCACTTATTTGATAAGTAAATAAATTGCGGGGACGCAATTTTCTAAAGAGGGGAAGGATGTAACATCCCATGTAAGTAATGAATAATAGATATTTTTATCTATGCCTATTAATGAATTAGATAGTGTTTTGGAGGCTTAAAATGAAAATAAATCCAATCTTAAGCCTGGAATACACTAATATTTTTAAAAGATTGTTTTACTTCCTTTTGATGGCAGACCATTTTTAAATCTATATTTTGACAATTTTATAATCTATGTTTGTCAAAATAAACTTATTCTTTACGATCGGGACATAAAATTTTACTTTGTGTGAATTTTTGGTATTTTTCTGACAATGTTCATTTTTTAATGAATAGTGAAAAATACTGCATTTTACATCAAAACTGCTTTTTCATTTAATTTAATTATATGGTTAGATTATATTTTTAATTGGTCTTAAAGTTTAATCTGAATATATTTTTACCATTTAATCCAATGGCGGTCATTATGATTAATTTCACTTTGGAATTGGCCATGAACTAATGCCAAACTTTTCATAGATATTGTTTCATAAAAACACGCTATTTGTCATGACAGCGAGAATTAAGTATTAAATTAATTAATGTGACTTATATGAGTTGAATTTTGTAAAATAGACTTCATTTTTGAATTCGGAATATTAAATATAGCTTAGGGTGAATTTTTGGTATTTTTTTGAAAAACTATAATTTTTGATGAATAATGAAACCACTAAGTGGTACTTATAAAAACTGATTTTTCGTTTAAATGAAATTTTCCACTTATGTGTTTTGAATTTCAAAAATCCAACATACATGGTTGTCATTGGTTCAATGAGATTAAAATAATTTTTTGGTGAATAGTAACTTTTAAGTTCTTAATCACGATTAGAGGTAATTAGTGCAGTTTAAGGTAAAAATAATGCTTTAATAAAATGAGATGAGCTTGACACATGTCCTACCCACATTGGATGTGTCATGGCCGACCAAGAAAATCCATGGGTCAACTTGGGGACCCCATGGAGCCACTTTGGTTGGGAAATGACATAAATAACTTTTTATTAATTGTTAAAGTAAAAATGACACAAACGTGAGATGTTTTACTAAAAACATTTTACATGGGGTTATAAAAGTCCGATTTTTTATTATAAATAGTCATTGGAAAGCTAAAACGATTTCATACATCATAGTATTTTTTTTGTAAATTTAGACTTTAAATAAATTAAATTAGTTTTGACATCATGATGATGTAGCGATTACCTCATTAATAAAGGATTTAAATAAAATGAAATGATAATGTAAAATCTATGACCTAAACATGTCAGAAACCTATTGGATGGGTGGATTTAGAACACGTATCACCTTACCCTCTAATTATATCATTGTGGGACCTTTTTAATCTGAAACTCTTTTTAAAATAAAGTAACTTATCTTTACTTTCCAAGGGTGCCCCTCCTCTCCTCTTATAAAAGACCCCCACCTCTACCTCCTTATCCACACTCCCAAAGCCTTTGTATCGGCCAAACCCTTCCATTTTGTCTCTAAACTTCCCTCTCTTACTCCTGGAAGACTCACTTTGGGCAGAAGTCTTCCCAAGGAAGCCTTTGAGCTCAAACCAAAGGGAGTTACCCGATTTTAAGGTAATGTATTCACTTGAGTCCTTTTGGTTTATTTTGCTTCTCCAACCCCCTGAACTCTTTTTATTCATTTCTTTTGTAACAAATACAATATATTAAATATACTAGGATGTTGTTATAAGAAGTATTCGAGCTACACTTACACACACCTACATCTAATGGTTAAAGAACATACTGTTTCCGTGGATGGCAAATTTCTGCCTCCCGAAACGATGATTGTTCAACATTATTTTAACACCTTAAAAGGTGTCCATTAAGATGACACTATATTTATATATGATATATAATATGTTTATGTTTTCCTTAAGCCTTTGTATTTTTCATTTTGGGCATACCTTTATGGTTTCCATTATGGGTAAACGTGATATCTTCATTTAAGGAAGTGCGGACTACCGCCCCCTCAAAGTGATTTTATTTGTTAAATACCATATGTGGGACATATAAAGGATGGAACTATGATATTATATATGATATTATACTGGAATTATAATATAACTTTATATCATTATGATTCCATTCTATAAAATACGAAATAGAAATAAAAGTAGCGTTCATGCGTACGTACGGATTACCGTCTCCATGAACGGTGCATTTCATTTCTTACCTCTAAATGATTATATAATATTATAAATGCATGTATATACTGGATATATATGATATATACATCATGATTATAATTCTGGATATAATGGATACATGAACAACTTGTAATTATAAAGGGTTTATTTTTGACTCAAGTACCAATGATCGTTAAAACGACCGTTATTAACTTAAATAATTACATAGTGTTCATGACATGGAAATAAGTGATATAAAAGGAATAATGAACTTGAAAAAGTTTCTTAAACAAGTATAAATTAACTCAAGTTTATTATTCAGGACATTAAAGAACGATCGAGTCAAGTCGGACCCGAGGTATGGGACTTCGTCTCAATCTCCTTTCATTGAGGCATATTTTGATTTATACACAACCTTCTTTTATATGGTGTATAAACCCCTTTGACTTTTATGTTTATTAAAAAGGAATATTTTTTACACGAAGAGTTTACTAAACGACAAAATGGAATGTTTTTGTCGTACGTATGCGGCGACAACGACTTCTCTGCCGTCGTGACCATTATTTGAGTTTCGGCTTCCTCTACAAGACATACCGTCTTTTTAAAAGAAAAATAAATACCATGTTTTACTTTTATTTTATTTTGGTATTGAAAATGGTTTTCATAATGTTTTTATATCAATGTGTTGTATTGATATCTTGGGATTGAAAGGTGGGAATGTTATGTTTCCTTTATGCATGTTTTATGTGAAATGATTATGTTGAGGTTCTTGGTCATTATTATGAAGACGGGTGGTTCCGTGATAAAATAAGGGCGGGTGAGCCCGATATAGCCCTCCAATGCATTGGGTAACACGAAGGAGTGAAACGTTAAGGTTTCTCTATAGTGATTTAGGGAATATACGATGATGGGTATTCCAAACGTAACCAAGAGGGTTACTCCCTACATAAGGATGTTATGAATGCCTCAAGTTACCTTTATATCTTATGATTTCTATGATTTATTCATGATTTGATGAGGTATGTTAAAGTGCTTATGTTTTATGGGTAAATTATGATTTCATTCTTATGTATATATGTACCCATGTTTCCTTTCCATATTTTTATATCCCTTACTGAGCTTTTTATGCTCATCCCAAGTTTTTTGAAATGTTTTTCACAGGTCAAGGGAAAGGTACATGATATGATGATAGTGTCAAGGAAGTGTCAAGAAAGAATCCATGTTTTATTTTAAATATGTTTCCATTTATGGGAATGAAGAATACTATCTTTATGTAACCACTTTGTTTATATATGGAATTTAATGCAAGTTTTATGATCTAATTCTCTAAAACTCTAAACCCGAAAAGATCTTAAATGTGTAATCTTGTAATAACTCAAGATTAAGTAAGGTTTAAGGCTGGGGCCTTATACAACTACCCTGCTTGAAGATTATTGGGATAATAATGGACTTCATTCCCTCACATCCTACCTGAAGAGTCTTGGGATATTCGGAAAAAGGAGCAGAAAAGGATCTAATAACCAACAACTCATAGGAGTGTTGGGAAAAACACCCTCCCCCATGAAATGGGGGAGTTCGGCACTAAAGTTCTCAACTTGGGTGGGTCACGAATAAGAAAGATAAAAACTATAGATATATATATAGGTAACAATCACTCATCCCAACCTAGGGGTTCCAAAACCTATGCACAAACACCCTCGATGTTGTTCATTCATAAAAGAATAGCATAGCACTCATGGCCAAGTCACAAATCAATCCAAAAACCAATTCCCCATTTAAACCATTCTTGTCTTCATGTTTAGGTGATCCCATTTAAGTTATGTCCTGCACTACTAGGCAACTAACATGCATAACAAAAAGCCAGGAAAAGAGAAATAGCCAAATAGAAATTTAAACATTCAAACCCGGTTTTCTTGTGAAGTGACAACAACAATGGGATAAGTTATATCCCTCAAAGTACTAGAACCAAAGAAGGCTCCAAGATATATCCCTATATCCGCAAAACCATGAACCAATGATATGCCAACAGTAGAGGATTCCACCCCAATTCGTATCACAAGCAGAGCAACCACACAGTTTCAGACTCACAACCAAGAGGAGGCCATCCTCCCGCACATCACCCCATAGGCAATCAAACAGAACAACACACCTACTACCAGAACAGATTAGGTAAACGTCCATGTTCAAGCACATAATTCATTATTTTCTTCTTTCTTTTGGTTATTTGGGGTGAAAAAACGGGGCTTTATGTTTACTGGGTATCCATTTAATCTACCAAGTTTATGTGATTAACCAATTTCCAAGTTACAGTCATTTAATCATCAAAGAAAGCAAGGTGTTAATTAGTGCGCAAGGAAAGACCACCAACAGCAATAATTTTCAATTACCATATCCCAACAGTTCACAATATAAGCATCAACGAAGAGAAGAAAAATAGAACAGCAACACATCGTTCACACCCCTTCCCTTCATTGTTAAAGTCCATTTGTTATCTTCATTAAGGGTTGGTCTCACCCACTCCCACAGAAATAGCAACGTACCCACCCCGCATGATACACAGAAAGGAGAGACAAAGGAAAAATCCCTACGTGGTTGATCAAGGATCGAAGTTTTTCTCCACGCACCAAGAACAGGGGATGCACAGCTTGTAGGGGAGGAATTCTGTGGACTCCAAGAGGTGTAGAAAGCTCTAGCAGAGGCGCACCACAAGCCACGGGAAGAGTGGAACTCCAGGCACACCTGGAAAACGAAATAAATACATCCTAGAAGAAAAAAAAAGAAGAAACTCTAGCAGGAGATATAAAGAGGAGATCCTACAGTTACGGGATATGGAATTTTGAACGCCTAGAAAGTTGGATCGTGGTTTCCCATGTGGGTGGGTAGTAACACATGATGATATTAAGGTGTTATTTAATACCCCTCATTGGGTAGGTTTCTCAGGATTTTTAGGAATTAATAATGTGATTTAAATGGCTTCAAAAAGGGTAAAAGAATTAATTTACGTCAAAAATTACATTGCGGGAGCGGGACTGGAAAAAGAAAATAGAGGGATGGGTTAGGACACGGTGCCACTGTCATGGTGCCACTATTTTGGTGGAGCCTTGTTTTGGAAAAGTAATGGGCCAGGGGGGGCCGGACCATTACACAACCAACCAAAAATGACTAGTCCACTATCCCAAAATTACCTCTATATACTCTGAAACCATCTCATGAAACCAAAAAAAATCACTATTTACTCATTAACATTTTTCATAAAAATAATCCATGAGGATAATTTCTATATTCAAAATAGCACCATCCCAAATCCTACATGCATTCCTTTATTCAACCATTATTCGAATTATGAATATATGATTCCTTAAACCAATATGCTTCATTGATGAATCCTAAAAAACACACGCCCCTAAGAAATACTCCACTCATCCTCCAATTAATTTTTTTATTTTCCATAAAAAAAACTTTTAATGGATTAGTGGTAACCCTAAAACAATTACTAGAGACCAACCAATTCACAATAAAAAACATCCCCATGATAAGAATAAACACTATCAAAAATGATAACCAAATCCAAAATTCATAAAACCACCAATGAATTGATCCCTCATGAAAACTTAAAATTCAAATTTAAAAATTAGTCCAGAATCAAAATAATATAAAATAAGAGAGCACCATCATTACTTCCTAATGATGTCACCCATTGTACAATTCATATAATCACACCACCCATTTCACCATCATTATAACACCAAACCTTCTCTCATAATAGGGCATCAAACCTCAATATCATTCCCATCTCAAAATCTCCATATTCATCCTCATTGGAACAAACCTAAACATAGATGATTCATCATCAGAACCACGCATTATCAACCCAAATTTCAAAAAGTTAAAACACATTTATAAAAATTATCAAACCAAATGAAAACCAAAACATCACAAAGAATATAATACCAACAAAATATTCAACCCACTACAATAAACACCTATAGATAAAACCTGATCACCCAAACCACTATAACCTCCAATTAATCACACCTTATATCTTAACCAAAATAAAAACTCGAAGGGGTGAACCCTATTTGGA
Organism: Viscum album; assembly: GCA_963277665.1. Lineage (NCBI taxonomy): Eukaryota > Viridiplantae > Streptophyta > Magnoliopsida > Santalales > Viscaceae > Viscum > Viscum album. Next base: position 207,063,032 of record OY728123.1, read on the forward strand.
TCACAACTCCTAGACCATTATCAACTGCTCAAACAAAACATCCCAAAACCTAATTTAAAACAATCACTATAGAAAAACTCGATGAGGTTATATGGAATATAAATCCATATAAAATTTTGAGACATTATACAGCATCAAGGGGGAACCATTACCTTCACCAAGATCATAAAACTATTCCTATAAATCCATCACCATGACAAACCCATTTTATCCATTATAATCATGAAACACTATGAACCCCCTTACTGTGATGAAATGAAATCCAAATGTGACTCCAAATGTTGTGACTTCAGGGACACTAATGTTTACACAGCCACCACATCCTAAACTCTCTCGAATAACTAGTACACCAGACTAAGATGGGGTCAAAGTGTTGGGATGGCTGGTATGGGTGAAGGATGTGGGGACCTAACCCCAAATTCCAAGTGACGGTGCCTTATTTGATTATGTTGGCATACATAAAAGGAATATGAATCTCGAAGGACCGAGTAGTTTAGTATTTTTTGAAACAAGATACATACATAAGTTCAATATTACAACTTGAAGAGAAAAACAACATAAAAACTCCTTAAGAAACACCCATAACTCTTAGGTTGTTTCAGCATGTCATTCATAATAAACTTCTTCATGTCCTGAGAAAATGAAACATGTGAAAGGGGTGAGATCAAATTCTCAGTAACAGTAAACAGTATAGTGGAAGATAGTATAAACATAAGACATGGTGCATTATTGAAAACACATGTCTCTAATAATAAACTTGAAGACATTATGGCAGGAAAATGAGCTGAGTAAATAATTCCATAATAAAACATAATCATGGGTATTCTACTAATATAATAACCACATGAAATATCTATAGCTGAACACATAATGATGGAATGCATAATTCCGGACTGTCTGAAACATTTTGTCAAGGCCTCGGCCAAGACGTCTAATGATTAAGGCCTCAGCCAAAATCCATATTACATTGGGAAAGGCCTCGGCCAATTCCTCGTCTAGTTGTCTCGTGAGACCTACTGATGCATCGAGGGGCTATAGCGGGCCCCACCCGTCACATAATAATTTCAATGAATTCCTAATATGAGTGGGGATCAACATATACAACATATACATTCCTATTGAAACTATCATATGAAATGTAACTAACTTTCCCCAAATTAAACATAGAACTCGAACCATTCTGAGAAATATGGTGAATGGTTTTAGGATAGATCTTCTACAATAAATCTAGTCATAAACCATTAAATAAAATATGGTAGATGACTTCATAAGTGATTAAACTCAATAATACCATTGAATCAACAAGAGTGTTGAATTTGATAAAAACACTCTTATAAAATCATCAAGAAATTCTTGAGATAAACACTCTTTTATTTTGAAACGAAGTGTTATTTTGGAATATATTTGTATAAAACCATAAGTGAAGTAAGATGGTATATTCATAATAAAATTAGTGATTTCATAAATATAATGGTTTCCAAAAATAGATTATATAGTTCCCTTGAAAATATAAAAGAGTTTGAGAACTTCCCTTGAAATCAGGCTTGTATTTTGGAAACAATTTGATAGTTCCTTTTAATACGTGTAACTATCCATAAAATAAGGAAGGTTTCTGGATTGTAGAAATATATATGATACTAACACATAAAATATGATGAGAACATAACAATACATAAGAATTTCATTGAGGTATTTAGACAATGAAAGTATCCCGAAATGAAAATAGATGTTTGGGTGGAAACCCTTACCTTAACTCCGAACGTGTTCCACTCATGAACTTAAGATCCTATAATATGAAATTATAATTATTAATAAATTATATTAGAACCTATTATAAATGTATTTAGTTGATAAAAACTCTGTTTAGTTCATTTTTACCCTTATTTATAAGTTATTAAATGGAATTTTCTTGTTCCGGGGTGTTCATTTTCTTTATTTTCATAATCAGTACACTTGTTTTTAAGTAATGTAGTGGAATGGATGTAAATATCCAGAATTTAAATTATATATTATTTATGATCATAAATAATTGATAATGTTAATGTATATCTTTTGGTTACATGGAAAGTGGATGAATCATTAGATGACAACCACTTCGATTATTTGGTGGTATTTGGATTATTATGAACTAGTTTTGTCATATAACTTAATAATATGTACATATAATTGTTACTGAATATTAATTAGGTTGTAATAAAAATATTATAGTCTGGTTAAACAGTCAATATGGTTTAATGACCAGTAATGAAGGAAATATTGAAGAACGAAACTTCATCATCCACGAAGGTTATAAATTGGAACCTCATGGACGTTAATTTCATTTATAAAAATAAAAGGGCGGGAGTAAGAATATTTTTTATGGTTATTCCATTCACATGATATAAATCCATTATATAGATAATACTTGATTTATCGTGATAATTTTGATAGAGGGGGTGAGGAGAGGATAACAAAAGAAGATAAATTGAAATGAAACTAAAATAAAAAGAAAGGTGTTTTACCTCTTGAAATAACTTCCTCGAGAACCTCCTTAAGGGAAGGGGTTTTGGCCTTTTGGAAAGACTAAGAACTTATTGGACGTGGGGAGAGACTAGGTAAGGGTATTTGGGAAGAACTTTGAGGATATTCAAGTCTTAGAGTAGTGAAGAGAAGAGGGAGTGGGGGGGTTTATAGTGGAGGAGAGGGGTTAATTTTGAATATTTAATTCATTATTTTATTATTTCCCTCAAGACAACCAATATTATTGTTTCATGTGACACCTAATAGTAATAAGATCATGTGAGTTTGAATCAAGTCGCCTTAAATCACTTGGGATGTCATGAATAGTGTATTTAACTGATAAATTGTATATACGGTATTTTACCGTATTTCACTATTCATCAAAAAATTTAAAATTTCAGAAAAATCCCAAAAATTTACCCCTACCATTTTTCGATGTATATAATTAAAAAATGAACTCCATTTTTCAAAATTAATTTTCTAAATATTATTAATTTAATTTTTAAATAATTTCATAGTTAATTCGAAAACTAACAATTTTAAAGGGGCAATTAGTTTTATTCCACATTGAAAAATTAATTAAGATCTCATTATCTTATTGCCTTAAGAAAATAAAATAATACTATTATTTACTATTAATAAGGGTCATATTACTATTCATATAACTATTCATAAGGGCATGTTATTATTCACCAAAAAACAAAGTTTGTTTTATCAGACTCCAAATGACTAACCGAACACAACTCTAGATGACCGTTATTCGAAATTCCCAACACAAAAGAGGAAAAGTTATTCTTAATGGATAAATTATAAAATACAATAAATATCTATTTTCAAAATATTGGGGTGTCACAAAGGAATAACTATCTATACCTTTAATACTGATCAATGGCTGATAAAGAGATCCATCCCACCATCCTAAAAATTATTCATTCCCACTACAAACTAGACACCTAAATATATTATCCATCCAATCCATCTTAAGAACCATTGAACTATACCAAAGATATATTATATCATTATGGGAAGGATAATAAGAGAATGTGATGTGATTAAAGGCCATGGTTGTGAACAAGATCCCCCAAGGAGAAAACAAACCCAAATGAAAGACAATGTTGAAACGGGAGAAATAGGGAAATAAAAAATCTATAAGGTCTAGTGGAAGGAAAAGACAATAAGGGAGGGAAGACATAGGGTTTCAACACTAGAGAGGTTAAACTATGAACTCCCCCCTCTGACCCATCATTTAGAAAAATCATTGGTATAAGAGAGAAGAGGTATATACATCACACATAGGTTATAACACTCCACTCATAATGATACTTATCTGAATATAACTAATTTAAAATAAAAATGATGGTGACGAACTTAATATAAGAATACATAATCAATCAACAAAAAAGGGATCAAATAGGAACCAAACTCTTGGGATATGGAAAATTAAAAACAACCATTAAATAATACCAACAAAATATATAAGAGTATAGACAATGGGGAGTGGGGATAATGAAATTGAACTAATAATATAAGAAATAATACACCCATCCATATTTAGTCTCTTAAAACATATATTCATACATATATCTACAAGGTTAGATACCCATGATCAAGATACCGCATACTTAGTCACCTCAATTCATGATATATAGTAAATTTATAGATTACTCACCCATTGTTGGGTTTTAATCAAATTATTCACACCCATAGATAATGGTTGTAACATGACATATAATTATAATTAAATATTCAATATATTTAATAAAATTTATAAAAATACTAAGTCACTAAGCCATCCATTTTCTTTATACCAAACCTTGCCATTACATCTCCACTAATTCAACCTCTTAACCAAAGATTAAGTGCAATTCATTGACTTTTAATTCATTCATGTTATCAATAGAGTGAAATTTTTTACCCTTAAAATTTGATATAATATCCAAAAAACATGTTTAAAAACGAATAATATATCCCAATTAAAATTCACCTTAACAACAACTACTTATCATGTGAGAAATGTAATAATAAATTATAGATTAATAAGAAAACATAAGCATAAAAATGAAAAGGTAAACATTGTTTATTAAAAAGCAAATATTTGAATAAATATTCTCCCAATGATCTAAATGTTATTGATAATACTAGAGGCTTTATTTGTTAATTAAAAATTCCACTAGGATATATAAAAATGGTTAATAAATATAGCATGTGATATAGTAAAAGTTAAACATGTTTATATGACATTTTTATAGATAATGAGTCAATTTAACATTCCAATTCACTTATAAAAACATTTCCTTTACTTAATTTTCTTTTCTTATTTCTAAAAATAAATATTTCACTTTTATTAAAAAAATTCAAAAATAATGATAGATGAATTATAAGAAAATACTAATTAATGCACCATATGGGGATGATACAAACATCCTAAATATTTGTATGTTGAGTATACTATAATCTGGATACCAGTAATTTCCTCCCTAAAAATTATAAAATGATATTTATTAATATATAAACTTGAATAAAATGATAAAATATATGTTTAAAACTCATGACACACACCTAACACAATCACGAGAAAAATCCCCAAATTACCTAACCCAAATAATCCTTAGTTTAACATAAAATTGATAAAATTTATATATCAATTCAATGAGAAACTCACCTATATCTAAATAATTATCACTACAGTTCATTCAAACTACTATAAAATTATCTAGATATTACATAAAAAACATATTAGTTATACATTGATTTCACTATGCTTTGATGAAATCCAAAATTAAATCACTAATTCATTAAAAAAAATCATATAAAAATAAAGAGATAGGGTAAATAAATTTATAGAGGAATAATTTACCTCAAATTGGAAAATAAAAATCATCTTTAACACCCTATATTAAGGAGGGAAGAAGGTAGGGAGAAGAAGAGGAAATTATGGTGGATCCCCTCCATTCAGATACTCAAAACCAAAAGTCCTGGAAGAGTGTAAGATCCCATGCTTTGAACCAGGTTAAAATTATGAATGTTTCTGAAATTATTTTTCAGTTTATAAATGGGTTGTTATTTTTAAACCGAGCTCTGGAATTTTATTCCGAGTGAAGGAACACCTAAAGATTTAATTTTTCGAACTTGGATTGAAGTTTTGAGGCAAAAGGGGATGTTGTACGGGCAGTGCACGGTTTGTCTAACCGTGCGGCCAAACCGTGCGTAGTCGAAGTTTTGAGGCAGTAGCTCCCACACAATTGGTGCATGGTTAGGAGAGACCATGAAATGAAGCCATGTGAGAGGTTTGGCCAAGGCAGTAGTTAACGCATAGTTAGAGCACATTTTTTCAAACTATGCAGACTAACCGTGCAGGCACTTCAATGAGATCCTTAAATTGTGGATCTCACTCATTTTTTGCCTCTAAGTGCCTCTTTTAAGCTCCTAAGCAGCCATAACTCGGGATTACTCTACCTTTAAGGTTTTAAAACCTCTCCCAAGTGTTTTGGAGGCAATCTGAAGGCTTCTCATGGTGAATCGAAGATGAATTCTTGATGTAGGTAGATGTTCTTCTTCGTTCTTATTCAGTTTCATAGATCTACTTAGATCTACATCTCCTCTTCTAACGTTTTCATAGATCTATTCCTATTATGGGTAACTCTATGTGTTTGGATGACAAGTATGAATACTTTTTGTCTTGGTCTTTCTAGGAGAAGTGATCTAAGGCTGGTTCGTGAAGAATCAACCCATTTCTCTTGAGTATTCTTCATTCATTGTTGTTTCCATCAAAACCCTGAGGTAGGGTCCCAAATCTTTAACATTTTATTTAAGAATTATAGGTTCTTTAAATAAATGAGGAATGTGAGTTTCCTTCATTATGATATTTCAATTAATGACACTTTTGATGTTATTAAATAATTTCGCCCACATGAGATAAGTGATGACTTGAACTTGTGTTGAGTTTAAGCATGTTTATATAATTTGGTTAAAGTGATATGATTAAATAGTTAAATGATTTGAATGGGAAGAATGAGTAATAGGGTAATTAATGTTAGGATTAATTATCAAGTCATGATTTGGAATGAAATTTTAGCTTTTACAAATTATTCGGAAAATATCGAATATTTCACATGTTCAGAAGATAATTGGAAACTGTTAATAATTAATGGAGGAATTAATTATTACATGTTAAATGGAAAATGGTCAGATAATTGATTATTGGTTAAAGAGATAAGGTTTGATTAATTTATTTTTGAATTCATTAATCTTCATGCATTAAATTAAGATTGTGAATTGATTGTTTGTTACGATTGTTGGCCAGGAGTACCTTTTAATGCGTATTAGTTTTCCATGCCTTAATTTATCTTGGATGGTGTTGTTTAGAGATATGATATGTTGTGTGAGATGGTCACTAAATATCTTGGATTTTTTCATCATGATTTTTGATGATTATGGGGTTCGTGTAGATTGTTAAAGTCCTAGATGAATTACTGTTTGAGTGGACTGGTTCAGGATTGTTAAGGAATTTGGTTGATTAAGTGTTTACTTATCTGGAAAACGTTTTTTGTTGTTAATTAGTATTTGAATTAATTAATAGATTGGTTTTGTGGTGTTAGACATTATATTCTACACCAATGTTAAATATTTTTATATGATTGATAAACGGGTTGTGAGATAGGGACCGATGCTTCAAATACTCATGGGGTGCTAGACATGGCGATCAACACCCATATTCCAAGCAAATATTCTTTTATGGGATAGGGACTGATTCTCCAAATACCTAGGGGTTGTGAGACAAGGACTAATTCTCCAAATAATCCTGAGGGTGATAGACATGATGTTCTACATCCATTAATTAACATTGCACTCTGGGTCCAATTGTTTGTGCATGAAATGAGTTAAAGGTTACTGAAGGATGTTGTGACATGATGATTTGTGAATTGGTTATGAGAAAGGGTTTAGACTTATTAATGAATTGGGTGAACCACTATTAGTGGACGGACCCAGGAGAAAATCACTATTTTAGTGGACGGGCTTAGATATAGTATATGAAAGATTAAATTGAATAACTTATAACACGTTATACAAACCAAAGCACAAGCTTGGATTCAGTTTTTACATTGATTACTTAGGTGGTCTTTAGAGACATATGAGGTGAGTAACTTATACAAGGGATGTCGGGCATAGGCCAAAACTCATGACTTTCATAATAATATTTGAGTAATTGATAAATGAAAAGGATTATGTAATGATTTTTGAGTATGCATGACAAATGAATAGTTTAGGTTTAGACACCAGCTAAGGGCAGAAGCAGGTACTATAGTATATAGTTACTTTGTACTGCTTACTTTATTTTATGCATGCCTTTATGTGTTTTAAATTATTTATTAAATGATTGGATTTGGGGTAGACACCGGTGGTCCAGGCCTACTGAGATTTATATCTCACACCCTACTTGGGCCGCCATTTCATTGGGTACCCAAGTAGATTCTATTTGGTTACAGGACTATGATGTTTTCATTTATTGGGGAGTTAGGAGCAGAGGACCAAGAAGAGGCTCGGGATGCTCGAGGAGATTTCCCTTAGGTGTTTGAGTCATTATTTATTTCTTTCTGTATTTGAATGTAAATCATTATGTTTTGTTCACTATTTTCTACTTTTGTATCATTAGCATGTCATGCATGCATCTACTATATAATTTGGCGTTGGCCATTTGTTTTGTACAAGATCTATAAAAAAAATTCACTGCTTTATCATTATTAGACCATTTCCACTACTTATTGCCTTTGTCTATTTTTGAACATTAAAATAAGGGTATAGTATCCCCACTGACTATCCTTAGACCCTCGCTGCTAGTCGGAAGCCTCTGGCGTAAGGGGAGACGTGCTTGAGGTCATGTGGCGACTGGTCTGGCCACCGGTTCAGGGGTGACCTGGGGTCGGGACATTATAAAGTGGTATCAAAGGGAGGTTTAGGTTCTTTATTTTCCTTTGTCTTACTATTTTGGGGTTGGTAGATAGGAGAATAGGAATGTGTCGGTGCTTGGGTTAATAGCCATGCTTGGGACTGATCACCTCATGTACGGGAAATGACCAAGTGGCATGGGATGGGAATTGATGTTTGTACTATTAGAATTTACAGTTGATACGATTTTACCTTGATTAACTGGTGTATTTTCCATTGAATATTGATTTTGAGAATTTTGAAAATAATAATTTCTCTTGGCCTAATATGGAAAGGAAGTTCCATACATGCATCATGTTTGGCACTTAGAGATTCACATGTCATGCTTATAACATTCCATGTAGTTGAATTAGTAGGATTCCTACTAATTTGGATTTTGTTCCTTGGGTGCAATGCCATGTTTGATCTACTTTAGCATGCCTCTCTAGATAGCATGTTACGGTGATTGATTTAACTTTCTTGAGTGATTATATTTCGTACTGCCTTTGTTATTAGCATGTTTTGTTGTTGTGACATGTTTCCATGTTATATCATGTTGTTGTGTTACTTCTTATGCTAACATGCTAGAGAAGTTTTGATATGTGAAAGGGTTAATAAAGATAAAATATTAAATAAATGTTGATTGTGTTAAATGGGAGAAAAAATACATCTATAAATTGTATGGGCACCTTATCGATTGGTAGGTGGCCACCCATATAATTTGGACCGTTAGGTTGATCATGTTAATTTTTGAATTGACAATGATATCGATTAATGAGAGATAATTTTCAATCCATGGAGTGTATGGGTGCCTCATGAATTGGGAAATGACGACTCATATTAAATGTGATGACTTGATTCCATTTGAAATGCTTATAAATGTGAAGGATTTTTAATGTTTATCTGAAATCAAATGGATAGCTTCTAAAATAAAATTGGACCCATGTAGGTCAGTTGTGGACTGTTTTTATGAGATAACCCGTTTGGGTGTTTAAAATTTTATTACCTGTGAGTTTTATATTTGGTTGCATTATAGAGAACCCAGATTGGTTAAAATGGGATCCTCATAGGTCACTTTATCATCTTAAAAGAAATTTATTTTTATAAGTTTCCTAAAAATTATGGGATTTAAACTAACGTAAATGTTTTAAAAAGGGAGTTTTATGAAACATTCTTGTTTTCCCTTGGGGCGTTTTGAAAATGGTACTTGATATTTTGATTAAATCATTTGTTGGTTAATGATTAAAACCAATTAAATATATGACGCTTGGAAATGGAACATTTTGTGGTATCCACTGTTTAAAACCCTCATGTAAAGCGTGGTTTGGACCTCTCTTGAGTTTCCTTTGAATGGAAGAGTGAGTAATTTCAGTATGTGTTCTTCTCCTTAGCAATGGCCTTATGTTCGTCTTTTTAGCCTAGTGACTTGTTTGAAATGACCCAGTTTAGGGTTAACACTTTTTTCTTCATAAGGGGCTAAACTGTGGTCATTATTTCCCTCAGAACTAAAATGCCTTGCTAGCACTATGGTTTTTCTCACTCTTTTGGAGTTGTTGGGTGTCTTTGTTCCAGGTAAGACTTCCAGTTTCCTATGAAACCCTTGTTCAAATAGGTGTTGATGTTTCTATTGACCTTGTTGTGGGTTTTAGCATCGAGTAATTCTCTTTGTCAGCTGGTTAGACGTGCCTCGGGCATGGCCGGCTGCTTTGTTGGTCGTTTGACCCTTTCTGCTTAGTAATGGGTGACTGGTTATGGCGTTGTCCAAGAAAATGGTCATATGAGGAAAAATGACTCTGTAATAAGTCTTTTTGTACAGTTGAGTATGGTCTTGGGTCAACTCCATGTATATTAACTGGAGTGTTAAAGAATCAGTTTCATTTCAATACATGTAATGGTTTTCAAAAGACCGAGGTGTTTTGACATGCCGATATTTTTATTAATCTAGATTATTGGTGAGGGGTTGATATTTTCTTGAGGCGTCATGGGAAATCCTAAGGTGGGTATTGTCACTTTTTTCCTGATGAATTTTTTGACAGGTGATGTCGAGCTTTAGAACAGTGTTTTCCAGTAATGGTTTGACTAATCTTCTTTATGGCCCTGGTTTTCTCTTAGTGCGCTCTTCTGGACACGACGAGCATGTCCCCTATCTTCACCTCGTCATGGAGACACTAAGAGAGTGTTAGTCTTGTGCCACACTATAGTTTAAATGTTATTGGTCTTGATGAGTAGTTGTTATCTAGGTAGTACAGAGTATGTGTTGATTCCTTGGGCTACTTCCTTATTTGTGTTTGACAACGGTTGTTTTTAAAATAGAATTGTGGTGGATTGACTTGGGAAATTTACCAGATGTTGGGTAAGGACTTCGTTATACTGGCCGATGGTTTTGGAATAGTTATAAAAGAACGTTGTCAGATAAAGGGAAAATGTGGATTTTCGTTCAGTGATGTATTTTGAGGGTATCAAGTAAAACATGTTCATTTTTTTGATCGAGGTTCAACCTTTTACGTTGACAAGATTCTTCTAATGACCTAAGATATGAGATATGTTTCATTGGTTAAGCTTTAGAGTAATCATTAGATCTAGTTAAAAAGTCTCTTCCATCATGTTTGAGAAGGGTTAAAGGTGTGTTTGGCATTGGGAATGCAACATGTCACTTCTAATGAGATTAAATTACCTTGGTAGGTCGGTGGTTTTAGTATTTGTTCCCATTGGCTTCATAGGGACGAGAAGTTTTTAAGGTGGGTATAATGTAAGATCCTGTGTTTTGAACTGGGTTAAAATTATGAATGTTTCTGAAATTCTTTTTCAGTTTATAAACGGGTCTTTCTTTTTAAACTATGATCTGGAATTTTATTCAGAGTGTTGGAACACCTAAAGATGTCATTTTTCGAACTTGGATTGAAGTTTTGAGGCAAAAGGGGAAGTCGCACGGGCGGCGCACGGTTTGTCTAACTGTACAGCCAAACCGTGCGTAGTTGAAGTTTTGAGTCAATAGCTCCTGCCCAGTTGGTGCATGGTTATGAAGGACCATGCGATGAGGTCATGCGATAGGGGTGGCCAAGGCAGTAGCTACCGCATGGTTAGCGAAATTTTTTTCAAACTGTGTGAACTAACCATGCAGGCACTTAAATGAAATCCTTAAATTGTGGATCTCACTCATTTTTGCCTTTAAGTGACTCATTTAATCTCTTAAGCAGTCAGAACTCAGGATTACTCTCCCTTGAAGGTTGGAAAACCTCTCCCAAGAATTTTGGAGGTGATCTGAAGGCTTCTCCTAGCGAATATAAGATGAATTCTTGAGGTAGTTAGATGTTCTTCTTCGTTCTTGTTTGGTTTCTTAGATCTACTTAGATCTACCTATCCTCTTCTCATTGTTTCTTATATATACACCCTTTATGGGTAAATTTAATTTTTTGGATGACGAGTATGATGATTTTTTGTCTTGTTCTTTCTAGTAGAAGTGATCTAAGGTGGGTTCTTGAAGAATCAACCTGTTTCTCTTGAGTGTTCTTCGTTCCTTGTGGATTTTGTCAAAACCCCGAGGTAGGGTCCCAAATCATTAACACTTTATTTAAGAATTATAGTTTCCTTAAATAAATTAATAATGTTAGTTTCCTTCATTATGATATGTCAATGAATGACACTTTTGATGTTATTAAATAATTCCTCCCACGTGAAAAAGTGATGACTTGAACTTGTGTTGAGTTTAAGCGTGTTTGGCTAATTTTTTTAAAGTGATATGATTAAAAAGTTAAATGATTTGAATGAGAAGAATGAGTAATAAGGTAATTAATGGTAGGATTCACTATCAAGTCACGAGTTATAATGAAATTGTGGTTTTTACAGATTATTGGGAATATTGAATATTTCACATGTTCGGAAGATAATTGGGAACTTGTAATAATTAATGGAGGAATTAATTATTACATGTTAAATGGTAAATGTTTAACTAATTGATGATTGGTTAAAGAGATAAGGCTTTATTAATTAATGTTGAATTAATTAATTTTCATGAATTAAATTAATATTGTGAATTTATTTTTTGTTACAATTATTGGTTAGGAGTACCTTTTGATGTCTATTAGGTTTCCATGCCTTACGTTGTCTTGGATGGAGTTCATTAGAGATATGATATGTTTTTTAAAGGTCATCCAGAAGCAAATCTTCTGACCAATTATTATTCAAAAGGACATAAGAGTGGCGAAAGGGGTCAAACGATAAGAATTCCCCCAATCAAGACTAATAATCATAATATGACATGTCATTTCCGTAATCAGAGTCACCAAAAGACCCCCACTCAGATTAATACTTCTCCTGGTTGAACATCTTTAGAATATTTTCATCTATCTTTTTGACACCTTTGAAGATAATCTAGTTGACTCGATCTTCGGAAGATGGGCAAAAACCTTGCGAGGTATCCTCCTTGGTGGAATAGAGGAAAATTCTTCACCATCACTCATCCTTGCCTCACCACTTAAGACAACATTCTTAAAGGATATAGGTCGAATGTTTCCCAGAGCAAGGGTTCTATTTTTTCCCCTTTCATCATCAGACAGATTCCCCCATTTCCCAGAAACATTAAAAGACTGCAAGAGCTTCTGAATTTCCTGGTGACGATCAGCGTGCTGTGATGTATCAATTTGATATGTTGTGTGAGATGGTCACAAAATATCTTGTCCTTGTTCAGAATTACTTGTGACGATTATTGGGTTCTTATATATTTTCAAATTCTTGAACGAATCACTGTTTGAGTGGACGGGTTCAGGCTTGTTAAGGAATTTGGTTAATTAAGTGTTGACTTATCTGAATAGCGTTTTTGTAACAGCCCGAGATTTTATAAAAAAATATTTTTTTTAATTTCATTAATGTCTTGTGTTGTATTCTACACCAAAAGGAGCTTGCTAAACACGCATCTTTTACTTGCCTTGCATTACACGCAATCGCGACCTTCCTCGATAGCATGTGTAGTACGCAATACCGAGTTTCACTAAACAATGATATGATATTAAAATATTATTGAAACTATCCGTTATGAATATTAATAACCACCTTTTAAAATTTTAGAAATTTTAGCTCTCCAAATGGACTTCATTTTTGGATTCGGAGTATCGAATTTAGCCTAAGGTGAAATTTTGGTACTTTTCGGATAACTTTCATATTCTGATGAATAGTGAAAATTACAAAATTATAATTAAAAACAACTTTTTTAATCAAAATAATTAATAGTGATAAATTATTAATTTGAGTGGTTTTAAAGTATATTTAGAATATATGTTTACAATTTAATACAATTTTGGTCATTGGATGTAATTTCACATTTAAACCAGTCATAAACAAGTGTCAATCTTTTGATAGTTATTATCTCTTAAGAACACGCTATTTGTTTTGACAATAGGAATTAATTTTTAAATTAATTAATGCAACTGATATGTTTTTAATTTGATAAAATAGACATCATTTTTGAATTCATAATATCAAATACAGCTTAGATCTAATTTTTGGTATTTTTTGGAAACTTTCATTTTTTGATGAATAGTGAAACCACTAAGTGGTAGTTAAAAAACTGAATTTTTCATAAAACTTAATTTTAACGATTCTGTTAGTGTAATTTCAAAAATCCAAGAGACACGGTTGATGTCAGTAAGTAAAATGTGGTTCAATGAGATGAAAATAATTTTTTTGGTGAATAGTAACTTTTTACTTTTTTTTACCACGGTTAAAAGTAAATAGGGTAATGATGGGTAAAAATGATATTATTATTACCCTAAAACATGTCCTAATTCTATTTTATAAGTGTAATTCGACCAAAAACAACCTTAGGAAAAACATATGACCATTTAGGCCCACTTGGATTAGATTAGGACATTTATTATTATTTAATTCAAAGAAGAGTTAAAAGAGTTAAAATCAAAGTTTATTTACTAAAACATTTTTAATATAGGGTTATACATAAGATAAATTCGATTGTAAATATTCATTAGAAATCTAATAACATTTTCTAAATAATGATATTTTATTTATAATTTTTAGACTTTAAATAAAGTAATTTATTTATGACACAATGATGATACAGTAATTACCATAATAGTGAAAAATTATAATAATTGATATTATAAATACCCAAATAAATATAATTTGAGACTTTTTATGAATAACACTAATTTTATAGGATAACATGACATGTTATTATTGATTTAATTAACGTTTTTAGAACTAATAATTCTGTCATGATTTTCACAATAATCAATTACTAAATAGTGTCAAAATTGACATAAAATTGTTTTTAAAACAAATATTATATTATTAATTGTTATATTATTCATAAAAATATAAGGTTTGGAAAAATGACTTAGATAAGGTTATATATATTAATAATAAACAACTTGGGGTTCTTTTGGCTTGTTATAGTAAGTTTATTAACCGTATAGTATAAGAACACAAGAAGACACGATAAAAGTAAAATTATTTAACTTAATGTTAAATCTAAATGATAAGGTTAAAATAGGAACCTAAACTTTTCTAAATTCTATTTAATGAGATTATTTCGACCCATACCCATCTTAGTTTCGAAATAAATCAATTTAGAGCTATTTAAAACCGAATTTGACTTTATAATAAAATAATAGTTTTAGTTATTCCAAAGGTACCCCTCTCCTCCCTTATAAAAGGGCACATCCTCCCTCTCTTCCTCACACCACTTTGAGCCTTCAAGATCGGCCAACCCCTACCAAATTCCATTATCCACTTCCATAGAAACATCCTAGAGGTTCTGTTCTTCCTCAAAGACCAATTTTAGTGCCCTAAAAGGAGGTCTCAAAGAGGCGCTTCAAAGAAGAGGTAATGCCCGTTACCGATTCTTTCATCTTTATTTCTTCTTCCACTTCATCATATTAGGTTGTTTCATTATGAAGTAATAACATCATTATCACTTATATACTTATATTTTATTATAATTATGAAACAACCTTATTTCACCATCTATCCATCCTACAGAAAACGAAATCACCGCGCGTGCGTACGTACGGAATACCGTCTCCACGCCGTGGTGTAATAAATTTTCCACCACCACCTTACATGGATGGGTATAATGGTGTAAATAATAAATATATTTGATTATTGTAAAGTGATTTTGATTATGAAATAGTATACATACACTCTAATACAATTCCACGATCATGGGAACGATATCATCGCTCGTGCGTACGTACGGAATACTGTCTCCACGACGCGATGAGATTCGTTCTCCATGTTAACCATTCATGAATGATTATAAAGTATATATAATAATTAATAATTAAATATATTAAATAATAATGATTATGGATTTTTGTGTATATATATGTATGTCATCTACTTAATTCCATTCAACTCAATAAGGAAAAGAAAAAAGCGTTCATGCGTACGTACGGTCTACCGTCTCCATGAACGGTGTATTTCTTTCCATTTACTGATCTATTATACATATATATATATATTGTGAATATATATTATATATAAATCATGTTTTATATTCTGGAATTAAGTAATCATGATCTAAGTAATCATATTAATAATTAAAAGTCAAAACATGGATGACAAATGAAATAATTGTACCCAAAACGCTCTTTAACATGGAATTTACAAAAGAACGGGTAATATAAAGTCATAAGTGGACCATATATGATATCATAACAATGCGTATGATTCTAGAATAAGTAAATGACATTATTTAAATCATTATACAGGAGGTTCGGACACTTACGAAGCAAATCAGACCTAAGGTAAGGGAAATATCGCAAATCTCATTTTTATCCGTGGTTGTTTATACTTTGGTACTTACTGCGGTGTATTTTATCATCCACATCCATGTTTCCCCAATATGTAATATTTATATCCTTATACAATATTTTATATCCAATTTTACCCTTCTTTGAGTTTTTAGTAAAAGATATGAAAGGAATATTTTGTCGTTTTTCAAACGAGGTACTTTTTGACTTTTCCGACAAAAGTTCGAGAAGAATGTTTTTTTAACTTATACAGCATGAATGGATTTTTAAAAAATTATTTCCAAGAAGCTTCCTTTAAAATTTTTCAAGATCATTTTTAATAAACTTATTTTAGTTTAGAATTGTATGACATGTTATGAAAGGAAAAGTGTTTTTGAAATAGAAATGATATTTTCCTCAAGAATGGAGTTCAAGTGTTTTATCAAAATTATTTTCCATCTAAGATAATATATGGTTCTGTTTCTATCCCTATTATTAAATTGATTTGATTATGTTGTTATGGAATTATTTTATGAATTCCTTTATCTTATATGATTTTTTTTATGATGTCATGATGTTTAAGAATCCCATTTTTATTACATGGGTTATGCAATGATGTATGATTTATGATTTTGTGGCACACATAAGATTGGTATCATTATGAGATGGGTGGGACCTATATCTCCCTCCAATGCATTGGGTAACGATTTTATATCTCATGAGATAGACATGGCTGGAATGGTAGGTTATACCGGTTCAGTGAAACAGGACTGAAATGAGGGTGACTCGGTTCAGAAATGGACATTGTCCACTAAGATACTCTTGGCAATGAGTCTTGACTAATAAGATATGATTCTCTATGATTATTTGTGCATGCCACAAAGTTTCATGTTTTAGGTTATGGTTATTGGGATTTCATTTCACTACTATGATTTATCCCATGTTATGAAATTATGCTCTTTTTCCATGTTAAGATTTCCAAAATGTTATGTTCTTATGAATATGATGTGATTGATATTTCTTTTGTTTACCATTACTGAGCATTTGAGCTCACCCTTTTATGTTTTCTTTTCCCCAGGATATAAAGAAAGGTTTTTGGTAAAAAAAGGAAGATATTTATTGGAGATTTTGAAGATCTTTCACCATGATTAGAATATTATATTCCGAGTTTCCAAAGACACTAAACTATTACGATCATTCTGTGTGTGTTTTCGTTATGTACTAAGTATTCCTCAAAAGTAATGTAATGTCCATGTACGTTAAGCATAGGGTCTCTACAGTTGGTATCAGAGGCAAAGGAGGTAGGAATGTATCCAATCCATGGGAACTCTCACATGTGAGCGTTGGACGAAGCATGGATCTCCGCCTAAGGGCTTCATGAGGAAATGGCTGCCACTGGGGATGGTGGTGTGTCCCGCCCAGGGGGTGTAGCTGCCCATGGAGTGCCCTGATAGGTACCAATTATATTCCACAGGAAGTAATTCCAGAACGTTACAGTTGGTATCAGAGTAAAGGTTTAGTCAACCTTTGGAAACTAGGATGTGAAAACATTAGTGAGATCCCTAGAGATATTTCTAAGGTATGTCTAGGGATGTCCCTAAGGATAATTATACGTATAGGATACAGTCCTAGAACTACGGTAACGATCATAGAATTTAACCTAAGATGTTAGATATTGAAGTTACTCCCCCTTTATTATGATTTTTCCTCAAACACTATTCTTTTTTGGTTTTAGAAAATGGCTGGAAACAAGATGATTCACGATAATGGAGGATATGATGGACAATGGAATGATATTCTTCATGAGAAACCAAATGAAATGGGATTTGGAAGTCCAAACATCATTATTATGACGAATCAGCAATCTCATAATATGATTAATAAAGTAAAATTTGGTAAGTTTCCTGACTCGGCTAATAAGAGAAAGATGGAGTTTCATGATGATCATAGAGGAAAGAAAGTTCAATTTCCCCTATGTAAATCATGTGGGAAGAGACATCAAGGAGAATGTTTCAAAGGAACTGGAAGATTCTTTGAGTGTGGAAAAGAAGGACACAAAGCTAGTAAGTGCAAAGGAAAAGGTTCAGTTAACACCAGGGATGAGGATAATGGAATTGCTATGACCTCAACAATGGTTAAATGTTTTAAATGTGGAATGTACGGGGATTATGCAAACCAATGCCCTAAGGGAAAGTCTCATGAAGAGAATCAGTATGGTCGTATGGGTAGTATTTATGTGGATGATGATGAAGAGACTATAAATGATATGTGAGATGAAAGAATTGTTGAAGCTCGATCAATGGTTTAATAATGTAGTGGAATGATTAGATGTTTATCATGTGTAATGTTTTATAAGTAATCTCATGGTACTATGGAATAAAGAGACATCTAAGGATTGTTACACTGTTGTCTTTCCTTGAGATTTAAAGTGTATGATTAATGTTACCATGAAAGGTTATTCAGATATTTTTGGAATGTAGATGATATCCACATAATGAAGGGATAAGGAGAAAATTAAATGTTTGATAGTATTCATGAGCTCATGATTGATATAAGGAGAAGGTTATATCATGGTTTGAGTATATAGAATTTTTGGATTTTGGTATGTGGAAAGAGTTAACTTTTGACAGCATTCATGTTTTCACTAAGGTTTAATGGGTATTCAGTTTTTCAAGAGAATACATCATTAAGGTATTCATATTATTGGAATGTGACCAACAAGATATATGGGGGATAAATGATGGTATTCACATGCTTGGTTGACGACATTTCAAGTAATTGTTTTCTTTATACTATGATCTTGGACCGAAGTATTTTAGATAAGCCTAAAGATTGGAATGGATTATGTTAACCGTAAGTTAGTATTATTTAAGGATAGATCTTTTTTTGATATTATTTATGTGATGTTATAGTAATATAGCTTTAGAAAAAGGACAACCTGCAGGACGGGCGACAGCCCATCATGTCGGACAAGGCTGTGGGAATCGAACCCACAACCGAAGTGCGACTAGGCTTTATCGCCTACCACTGGCCTACAGGAAGTCCCTGTTTAGTAGAAACTAGTTTTATTATATTAAGAAGTATTATATATGAAGTATAAGTCCATTTTAGGAACTATATATGATTAATCTCACTATAGATGGACTTATGTATTTTTTGATAACTTTTCTAACCTTTTGTTTGAGACAGATGGAATGACCCATCATTCTATCACATGATCTGCTAACACATCATGAATGACAAATTCAACTTAATTTCTTTAAGATATGAAGTGGAAATTGTCCAAAGAACGACAAACGTTGAGACTATACCAAAATCAGGAAAGTATTTCTCCTAATTCCAATTTCATCAACTTTAGGGAAATGATCTTGGAAACCAAAAATGTTGTCCTAGTGCTCTTATATCTGAGGAATCAGATGGTACCTTAGATCGTCACAAATTTATGGCTTTGTGATTGCTAGATTTTCCATAGCCATGTTCTCTACCACTCTCCATCAGAACATGATGGTTAGATTTCTCTTCCATATCCATATTTTCACCTATGTGGAAACCCAGTGATTAGTTTATTTGGGTAATCGTTACATTTCATACTTTAGTTTTTAAAGCCATGTTTTGGTATTCCTTTTTACGATGTGGGTTTCTATTAAAGAAATTTTCGAGTAGTAAACCATTTATAACCCCGACGAATTTCGAGGGCGAAATTCATTTTAAGGGGGGTAGAATGTAACAGCCTGAGATTTTATAAAAAAATATTTATTTTAATTTCATTAATGTCTTGTGTTGTACGCTACACCAAAAGGAGCTTGTTCAACATGAATCCTTGACTTGCCTTGCATTACACGCAATCATTACCTTCCTCGATAGTGTGTGTAGTACGCAATACCGAGTTTCACTAAACAACGATATGCTATTAAAATATTATTAAAACTAGCCATTATGAATAGTAATAACCACCTTTTAAAATTTTAGAAATTTTATCTCTCCAAATGGACATCATTTTTGGATTCGGAGTATCAAATTTAGCCTAAGGTGAAATTTTTGTACTTTTCGGATAACTTTCATATTCTGATGAATAGTGAAAATTACTAAATTATAATTAAAAACAACTTTTTTAATCGAAATAATTAATAGTGATAAATTATTAATTTGAGTGGTTTTAAAGTATATTTAGAATATATTTTTACAATTTAATACAATGTTGTTCATTGGATGTAATTTCACATTTAAACCAGTCATAAACAAGTGTCAATCTTTTGATAGTTATTATCTCTTAAGAACACGCTATTTGTTTTGACGATGGGAATTAATTTTTAAATTAATTAATGCAACTGATATGTTTTGAATTTGATAAAATAGACATAATTTTTTAATTCATAATATCAAATATAGCTTAGATCTAAGTTTTGGTATTTTTCTGGAAACTTTCCTTTTTTGATGAATAGTGAAACCACTAAGTGGTAGTTAAAAAACTGAATTTTTCATAAAACTTAATTTTACCGCTTCTGTGAGTGGAATTTCGAAAATCCGAGAGACACAGTTGATGTATGAAAATAAAATGTGGTTCAACGAGATGAAAATAATTTTTTTGGTGAATAGTAACTTTTTAATTAAAAATGATATTATTATTACCCTAAAATATGTCCTAATTCTATTGGATAAGTGTAATTTGACCAAAACCAACCTTAGGAATAAAATATGACCATTTAGGCCCACTTAGATTAGATTAGGACATTCATTATTATTTAATTCAAAGAAGAGTTAAAAGAGTTAAAATCAAAGGTTATTTACTAAAACATTTTTAATATAGGGTTATACATAAGATAAATCCGATTTTAAATATTCATTATAAAGCTAATAAAATTTCATACATAATTATATTTTCTTTATAATTTTTATAATTTAAATAAATTAATTTATTTATGACACAATGATGATGCAGTAATTACCATAATACTGAACAATTATAATAATTGATATTATAAATACACAAATAAATATAATTTGAGACTTTTTTTGAATTACAATAATTTTATAGGTTAATATGCCATGTTAGTATTGATTTAAATAACTTTTTTCGAACTAATAATTCTATCATGATTTTCACAAAAATCAATTACTAAATAGTGTCAAAATTGACATAAAATAGTTGTTAAAAGAAATATTATATTATTAATTGTTATTTTATTCCTAAAAATATAAGGTTCGGCCAAATGACTTAGATAAGGTTATATATATTAATAATAAACAACTTGGGGTTCTTTTGTCTTGTTATAGTAATTTTATTAACCGTATAGTATAAGAACACAAGAAGACACGGTAAAAGTAAAATAATTTAACTTAATGTTAAATCTAAATGATAAGGTTAAAATAGGAACCTAAACTTTTCTAAATTCTATTTCATTAGAGGATTTCGACCCATCCCCACCTTAGCTTCGAAATCAATCAATTTGGAGCTATTTAAAACCGAATTTGACTTTATAATAAAATAATAGTTTTAGTTATTCCAAAGGTACCCCTCTCCTCCTTTATAAAAGGGCACCTCCTCCCTCTATTCCTCACACCACTTTGAGCATTAAAGCTTGGCCAACCCCTGAAAAATTCCCTTCTCCACTTCCCTATCAATATCCTAGAGGTTCTGGTCTTCCTCAAAGACCAATTTTAGTGCCCTAAAAGGAGGACTCAAAGAGGTGCTTCAAAGAACAGTTAATGCCCGTTACCGATTCTTTCATCTTTATTTCTTCTTCCACTTCTTCTTATTAGGTTGTTTCATTATGAAGTAATAACATCAGTATGACTTATATACTGAAATGTTATTATAATTATGAAAAAACCTTATTTCACCATCTATCCATCCTACGGAAAACGAAATCACCGCGCGTGCGTACGTACGGAATACCATCTCCACGCTGTGGTGTAATCTATTTTCCACCACCACCTTACATGAATGGGTATAATGGTGTAAATAATAACTATATATGATTATTGTAAAGTGATATTGATTCTAAAATAGTATACATACACTCTAATACAATTCCACGATCATGAGAATGATATCATCGCTCGTGCGTACGTACGGAATACCGTCTCCACGACGCGATGAGATTCGTTCTCCACGTTAACCATTCATGAATGATTATAAAGTATATATAATAATTAATAATTAAATATATTACATAATAATGATTCTGTATTTATGTATATATATATGTATTTCATCTACTTAATTCCATTCAACTCAATAAGGAAAATAAAACAGCGTTCATGCGTACGTACGGTCTACCGTCTTCATGAACAGTGTATTTCTTTCCATTTACTGATCTATTATACATATATATATATTGTGAATATATATTATATATAAATCATGTTTTATATTCTGGAATTAAGTAATCATGATCTAAGTAATCATATGAATAATTACAAGTCAAAACACGGATGACAAATGAAATAATTGTACCCAAAACGCTCTTTAACATGGAATTTACAAAAGAACGGGTAATATAAAGTCATAAGTGAACCATATATGATATCATAACAATGATTATGATTTTTGAATAAGTCAATGACATTATTTAAATCATTATACAGGAGTTTCGGACACTTACGAAGCAAATCAGACCTAAGGTAAGGGAAATATCACAAATCTCATTTTTATCCGAGATTGTTTATACTTTGGTACTTACTGGGGTGTATTTTATCATCCACATCCATGTTTCCTCAATATGTAATATTTATATCCTTATAAAATAGTTTATATCCAATTTTACCCTTCTTTGAGTTTTTAGTAAAAGATATGAAAGGAATCTTTTGACGTTTTTCATACGAGGTACTTTTTGACTTTTCCGACAAAAGTACGAGAAGAATGTTTTTTTAACTTATACGGAATGAATGGATTTTTAAAACATTATTTCCAAGAAGCTTCCTTTAAAATTTTTCAAGTTTATTTTTAATCAACTTCTTTTAGTTTATAATTGTATGACATGTTAAGAAAGGAAAAGTGTTTTTGAAATAGAAAGGATATTTTCCTCAAGAATGGAGTTCAAGTGTTTTATCAAAATTATTTTCCATCCAAGATAATATATGGTTCTATTTCTACCCCTATTATTACATTGATTTGATTATGTTGTGATGGAATTATTTTAGGAATTCCTTTATCTTATATGAATTGTTTTATGATGTCATGATGTTTAAGAATCCCATTTTTATTACATGGGTTATGCAATGATGTATGATTTATGATTTTGTGGAACACATAAGAGTGGTATCATTATGAGATGGATGGGACCTATATCTACCTCCAATGCATTGGGTAAAGATTTTATATCTCATGAGATAGAAATGACTGGAATGGTAGGTTATACCGGTTCAGTGAAATAGGACTGAAACGAGGGTGACTCGGTTCAGAAATGGACATTGTCCACTAAGATAGTCTTGCCAATGAGTCTTGACTAATAAGATATGATTCTATATGATTATGTGTGTATGACCCAAAGTTTTATGTTTTAAGTTATGATTATTGGGATTTCATTTAACTACTATGATTTATCCCATGTTATGAAATTATGCACTTTTTGCTGGTTATGATTTCCAAAATGTTATGTTCTTATGAATATGATGTGATTGATATTTCTTTTGTTTACCCTTACTAAGCATTTGAGCTCACCCTTTTATGTTTTCTTTTCCCCAGGATATAAAGAAAGGTTTTAGGTAAAAAAAAGGGAATATCTTTATGGGAGATGTTGAAGATCTTTCACCACGATTAGAAGATTATATTCCGAGTTTCCAAAGACACTAAACTATTACGATCCTTGTGTGTGTGTTTTCGTTATGTACTAAGTATTCCGCAAAAGTAATGTAATGTCCATGTACATTAAGCTTTGGGTCTCTACAGTTTTGTATTGTGAATTAGTTGTTGAATTAATTAACGGACTGGTTTTATAGTGTTAGACATGGTATTATACCCAAATGATAAATATGTATGTATGACTGATAAATGGGTTTTAGGATAGGGACTGATGCTTTAAATACTCACGGGGTGCTAGAAATGGCATCCCAGCTTGGAAGAAAATATTATTTTATGGGATAGGTACAGATGCTCCAAATACCCATGGGTTGTGAGACAAGGAATGATGCTCAAAATACTCATGAGGCTGATAGAGATGATTTTATACATCCATTAATTAAAATTGGACTGTGGGTCCAATAGTTCATGCATGAAATTAGTTAAATTTTAATAGAGGCTGTTGTGACATGATGATTTGTGAATTGATTATGAGAAAGGGTTTAGACTTATTAATGAATTGGGTGAAAAATTATTAGTGGATGGAGCCAGGAGAAAATCACTATTTTAGTGGATGGGCTTAGATATATTATATGAAAGATTAAATTTAATAAATTATGACGCATTATCCAATCCAAAGCACAATCTTGGATTCAGTCTTTACTTTGATTACTTAGATGGTCTTTAGAGACATCTGTGGTGACTAACTTATGTGGGGGATGTCGGGAGTAGGCCAAATCTCAATACTTTCATAATAAGATTTGAGTAATTGATAAATTAAAATTATAATGTAATGATTGTTCAGTGAGTTTGACAATTGAATAGTTAAGGTTCATACACCAGCTGAGGGCTGAAGTCGGTACTAGAGTATATAGTTACTTTGTACTGCTTACTTTATTTTATGCATGCCTTCACGTGTTTTATATTATTTATTAAATGTTTGGATTTTGTGTAGACATCGGTGGTCCCTACCTACTGAGATTTATATCTCACACCCTACTCGGGCCGCCATTGCACTGGATACCTGAGTAGATTCTATTTGGTTGCAGGACTATGTTGTTTACATTTACTGGGGAGTTAGGAGAAGAGGCCCGAGCGGAGGCTTGGGATGCTTGAGGATATCACCCTTGGGGCTTTGAGTCATTATTTATTTCTTTCTATGATGGAATGTAAATAATTTTGTTTTGTTCACTGTTTTCTAATTTTGTATTATTAGCATGTAATGCATGAACCTGTTGTATAATTTGGCATTGGCCATTTGTTTTGTACAAGATCTATAAAATCTGTTTTCCACTGCTTTATCATTATTATACGGTTTCCTCTAATTATTGCCTTTTTCTATTTTTGAACATTAAAATGAGGGTATAGTCTCCCCACTGACTATTCTTAGACCCTCGCTGCTAGTCAGCAACCTCTGGCGTAAGGGGAGACATGCTTGAGGTCATGTGGTGACCGGTCCATCCACCGGTTTAGGGGTGACCCGGGTTAGAATGTTATAAAGAGGGTATTTAAAAAATTTAAAAATATCCTATTTTTAAAAAAAATTGAAAAAATAGGTACATGGGGAAATCCCACCACTCCCAATGGAAATTCTTTGATACGACCTCACTACTTATCCCACTAGGTACCAAGTGGAAATGTACTGGGTACCTAATTTCTATATATAGCAATATCCCAATCTTCTTTCTTTTATTAAAATCAAAAATACCTCCCATAAACATTCATATTGTTATTAATATATCTAAATTATTGATTTAAACTTTTCAAAATACCCATAAAAATCCCCCTCTCAATCTAAATCCAAAATTCCATACAACCCTAGATTATTCATCATCTAATTAAAAATATTAAATCTATAATTATATTTTAATTGTTAACTAATGATACAATACATTATACCCAAAATGATCAGGTGGTCCTAGTTTGTTATTATGTAAGTCTCGAGGCACCCTAATAGGGGGTGAATTAGTATATAGTCTAATATAAATTTATTCACTTTAAACCTCACCAATTATTAGAACTTGTTCCCTTATTGGAATAAACAATGTTCAATATATGGTTATCCATTGGATGTTCTCTAATATAATATTAAACATGAATATATAAATTAAATATCAAAAACATAGAGAATTTTTATATTTTTCACCTAAACAAGGCTACAACTAAGGATAATACATATAGTAATGTGTTGATGTACCAGAACCCAATATTAACTCACTATTTTGTTGGATATAAGAATTCAGAAATGGTCACTCAACCATACGGATCAATGCCTATCACCTATGTTCTACTCCCTTGTTTATTTCTCCACACATTACTTTAAAGAATGAATCTGTTTATAGAATTTTAGTATACTTTAGGTTCAATTTATATAACTGAATCATTGTGAATCATAACTCCAAAACTTATTCTCTAATGAAATTCACATTTATTTTTCTCCTAATCCCTAAAATAAATTAAGAATGAATCCTTAAGGAGAGACTCAGTTCATGGATCTTCATAAGAACCACACAGTAATGAAAAACTACTCCAGATTGAGAATAAGTATTCACTTTATTTATCTTGTGGTTCTCTATCTTCTTATCCAAACATTCAGAAGTAATTTGTGATATTCCATATTCCTCAATAATTCCATCAATTAAACCATAGGTATCAATGAATCCATTATCAATAGTATCTATCCTTCCTCTCTTATCTCTAATATATATTTAGTAATATCATTCCCAATATATACAGAACTACTATAGTAGTTTATATATAAACTTCCATTTTCAAATACCTTCATTAAATTGACCAAATAAATTCTCATCAATCTCATATTATGAGAAATTTTAGGGGTCCCATATGAATTAGTGTGGTCAATTTATTCCATATAAGTTGAGTCATCCTCTAAAAACTAAAGTATTATCCCCTCCTTTTGAAATTTAAAATAAATATTCAATATATTCTGAAATTTACTATATCAACTAATTATTCTTATTATTTCAGTGTGAAAAATCTAAAATTCCATAATACTTAAATGTTCAAGACTCTATTTCAATGTGATACTTTTTAATTATTAGATCCTTATAAAATCATGGTGTTTTATTCTTCTTTTCCTATTAAACTCATAGATTGTTTATCCCTATATATTTCAAACATCGCATATTGTTCGACATGATTTACACCATCATGACGTACTCTATTTAACATTAGGAAACCATAGACACTCTATATTTTCACAATCTTTCACTCTCATGGTGAAATAAAACATATCAATATATAATCCATTTGATCATAGTATGATCCAAACATCACTTCTTTATATCAATACATCATTTTAATGTGTTAAACAAGTTACAACGTGACACATTTTTCTTCTATAAATATCCCATCATATTATTTTAATGGGATATTCCAGGTGGCATGATCTCCCACACCACAAAAAGTATTCTCCTGTTGTAGAATGATATATATCTCCATTATCCTCACTTACCCAAAAGTATAATCTCATACACAAATTATCTTGTAATACAATACTACATGGCATGACATTACAACTAGATCCACTTTATCCATACATGAAATCCATTATAGCATGATCAAAACTATTATGGAATGATTATCTAACATTTACACATACACACCACCCATTATGGAATGAGTACATCACTTGTGGTGTGTTTTTTAATCCTTTACCTAAAACCACCAATAATAATCTCAAAAATTGACCAAATTTCTTCACACATTCTCATACACCTCCCACTGTCATACTAATCTATATTAACTTTAGTACTTCCACTCCTAATATTTCATAATCATTCTCGTTATCAAATTTTATGTGTATTAATTTCAAGATTCCTTCACCAATTATGAAAACCAAGAATAATAATTTTCATTATATTTCTTCATGAATCACAATGTCACCAATGTAACATCTCAATGATTTCCACATTCTCTTTTATAAATAGTCTTTCTTCATATCACCCTTGGGTTTCTTTTTATTGGCTTCTCCATTGGATTTTTTTCACTCAACCTGATTATATTCCAATATACAATATATTGGTTACTACAAAAAATATACTATGTATTTCAACCTCTTTACATTGATAAACATAAATCATCTCCAAAATAATTATCTGAAAACTACATGAGTGCCACCATTTATTATCAGTGATTTATTATCAAAAAATCCATCAAACACCACCTACTTCCAATATTATTCCACGTTTTATTTTTTACAATACTTCCCTAAATAAATTTATCACAAAGAATATTAGATTCTCTCCACCTTTCATTTCAATAAATTCCCAATTCTATAAACATCCCTCATCCCAATTTCACTAAGTATATGTATTTATAGAATTCACCTTATTTCCTCCCCATTTTTACATGAAATACAAATTGTGTCTTCACTATATTTCCCCTTAATTATTTTCCTTTGGATATGAAATTTATATAGGTTTCTTTATCAAATCTAATCTAATATTTCATTATCATACGCGTACCATTTTTTCAACTTCACAGAATTTATCTACCAAATTTTCCTTCTCCCATTTTTTAATATCCTTTTAATATCTAATAAATTCTATATATGTCAATATTTATCGAATAATTATATATTTATAGAGTGTAAAATTCTCTTTTTCGTCCACTTAAAGGATCTAAAACCTTTAGAAACTTTCTTATTATAAAAAAAATAAGATTCTTCATAACTTTCAGACATTTCAACCACAAGATCTCTTTTTCAAACCCTTTAGTATATTTCAATTATTTTCCAAAAAGAATCATTTTGTAAAAATTTTATAATTATATAACCTTTAATCATTAACTTATATTAATTCTTGATACCACATGTGGTGTAACAATGGTCCCTAAATCCACTTATGCAGAACAATTCCATATTTTTTTAAGATCAAGATATCATTAAACTAAAAAACTATAAAATATTTCCAATGAGTGAATATACCACTTAGGAAAGATTCATTATAAAATCCTTTAATCACACTAATTTACAACTCAATTTAAAAAACCATAGTCTATATTATCAATCTCAATATTATTCATTTCACTTAATAGCTTCCAAAAATGTATGCAAATTGGAAATTCACCTTATTAAATAGCCTCCCAATTATATCAATCACACTTACACATAATCATTATTGAATAATAAATAAATAATTGTATGATTCATACCCCATTTTGAACCAATTAATACGACTTTTTGTGATAAACTTGTTATACCACTTGATAAAACAATTTATCTTCTTCTTCTTAGGAATTATCCTTTTTAGAGTAAGGTTAATTATCCTTTAATTATTCATAAAAAATTACAATGATTTCATTTATTTATTGAAAAAATATATAATTTATTTTCATTATTATAGTCTACATTTTTCATCTTTTAGTATCCTGAAAAATAATCAGATAATGACAATTTTTTAGATAAAAATAATTAAAACACAAACTCATACATGAATCATGGTGAATCTCTATCAAATTATCTTCAATTTTATTTATTCTTTAAAAGTATTGGGTATATCATAATACCACTTGTTTGATCCCATATTTTTTCTTGAAATAACTTAATACTTAAAAATTTTTGTTATCACCACTTTAATTTTCCACAGTCTCAATACCACTCGAAAACTTATAGCATCACTTGAAATTTCAAATTCTTACAATTCCCTCATTTCCATGCAATGCACTCACCCCATAGACTGTATCTCCCTCATAAACCTATATCACTCCAATAATATTTATAGTAATTAAATTTATGGGGATCAACTTTTTTATTTACATACTATAACACCACAAGTGTTTATAAAATAAAACTATATTCGATAGCATATTCGACACGCAACACAAAGATTAAAAAGCCTATGAAATATACAATTGTTATAACCAAGCTGTCAAAATTAGTGAGTATGAATAGTATTAAATACATTATAAAATAAATATATATTAAATTAATAATAAATTTAAATTATTGATAAATAATTATTAAATATATAATCATTTTTTAGTAAAGTAATTTTATTCTTCAAAAATATATTTTCTTTAAAAATAATTTTTGTTACTTTTCATGAAAAATTATTATAATTAATTTTTGGAACTTTTATAAACTTTATTTGATAAAATTAACTATATTTAAAAAATTTAATATCTATATTTAATTTTTATGATATTTTTTTATTTTTTTAAAAAAATATTGATTTTTTAATGAATAGTGAAAAATGCAGATTTGGGTAAAACTTTCCTTTCTTTTTAACAAATTAAGTAATTTATAAAATAAATTATATTTTAAATATGATTTAATGTAACATAGTTGTTATTTATTGATATTTAATAAACTTAATTTCACTTTAATCATCTTTATATTGGACTTTATTATAAGTTTATTTTTGGGTTTCAAACCGGATTTTTCTAAATTCTTTTTTAAAGTGCATGATGATTATCATATTAATTAATTAAAAAAACCCATAATGAGGATAAATTTAAATAAACTTTATATATTATATATCATTAAATGTTATTTTTTATTAATAAAGTGAATATTATTAGTCATAAAGTTAATTGAAAATCATCTTTTTCTTAAAAAATACACTTCTTGAAAACCTACTCTTTCGTCGTGTGTGTGGATTTTACATTAAATTAAATTTTTCCACTTATGTGAATTTAATTTATAAAAATGGATTATATTTTTTTAATAATCATAATTTATATTTTCTAATAAGTTTGAATTAATTTTTCCCATAATTAATAGTAAAAATAGTAATAATAATTATTATCGTTGTTAAGCTGAAAACGAATTTACCATGGGTTAAACTAATAATATATGGGTTAAAATGGCCTCAAAACTTACCTTAAATATACTTTATGGAAATATTTTTACCTTATAATTTATAATTATCAATAATGGTCCATTATTTATCCTTTTGGAATGTGGAAAATGTGGTTACACCTTCTTCTTTTCAAAAATTACAAGCGAGCCACTATCCTCACATATAAAAGGTCACCCCCTCTCCACTCTTATTTACACAATCAAATCCAATAAAATTGGAAAATAACTTCCAGAAATACTTCTAAAAAACATCTAAAATTTCTATAATCATTATTTGTTCATAAATACACCCTATTGATGGTTTGTATGCTAATCTAAAGATATTGTTCGAAGAATTTGTATAGTGTTTAGTTGAGATTTATTATTTCATTTTTCATTTGACCTCCTTAAAATATTCATAAATTATTATATAATAACACAAGTATCTGAAATATATTTATATTTTATTATGTTACTTTAATAACTAAAATCCATCTCTCATTCCATCAAATGGGATGCGAAATTATCATTCATGTGTTTGATGAATTACTACCTTGCGAACCAATGTCATTTATTTTTCATCATCGCCTCTCACAGAATGTTATAATTATGGATTTAAAGTATATATATTATATTTGTAACATAATTATAAATAAATAGTTATTATATCACATATACCTTCAAATTTTTCATTTTGTGGGGGATACAAAAATTTCACTCATGTGTATGACATACTACCGCCTCGCAAAGCGATGAGATTCATTTTTAATAATTATTTATATGGAAAATAATATGGATAAATTTAATGAATATATGTGATATAAATTAAATAATTTTTATATTCATGAAATATTTATAATTCTTAAAATGTAATATAACATTTTATTTCTTACACTGAGAAATGATAACACTAGTTGTGCGTACGTGTGGCATGACACCTCCACAAAGTTGTGTGGTTATTATTAATCATCACAAAACATAGATGATATACATAAGTATATTTGATGAAATAATATTTTATTTATAAAATTATTATCATTATATAAATATAAAATGTTACTTACCTTCTTTTCATAATGGTCATTGTAAAATGGAAATGTTACTCATGCATATATACGATCTACCATCTCTATGATCGTAATGTAGTTCATTTTTAATAACAATATTTAAATATTGGTTTTAAAAGTATAATTTGTGAATAAATATTTCAATTATCCCATTATTTATATTCTATAAATGTTAAAATAATTATCTCTCTAACCACGGTTAATACACTAAATCCATTTTGAAATAACGAAACGAACATCCTCAAAAAACCTGACGTGAACTTAACAAATTAAGTATTTTAATATTTCAATAAATTATATACAATAAATTATTTCAGTATAAATTATTAAACCTAGAAAAGTTTCTTAATAAGTAAAATAATTAATATAAGTTTATTATACCATAGGTTCGAACATGTATGAAGAAAGTCGGATCGGTGGTAAGGTTTTTCTTGCCTCGCTTTTTATTTATGTAATACATATTCCATATTCAACCTTTACTTTTTTTATGTGGTGTAAATACTACCCCTTTTAAATTTAATATCATGAATCCCTCATACATGATTCTATTTTAAGTTTTAATTTGGATTTATTTATCCAAGGGGAGTTTAAATGAAAATTACCAAGTGGTAATGAATTTCATAAATCGATTTCTTTTAATTAGGTTATATTACTAATTCATTTTCATTGATATTATAAGATTATGTATGTAATAAATTTTTATTATATTATTTTTTACTTATAATTATTTTATGTGGATTTATATTAGATACAAATAATCAATTCATTTATTAATTATCAAATTTAATGTTAATATATTTATAAGGGTTATTCATCTCCAAATATCTTACTTTGAGACATATGCCTATGATATAAACCTATATTCATTTTTGAGGTGTATATACTTCAATTTTTATATTTTTTATCTTTAATCTCTTAATTTTCTTGATATTTAATGTTTCATTTGAAGTTATTATTTCATGGGGCTTACGATTAAAGAGTTTTTGTTGAACTCCATGTTTTAATTAGCACAAAATAATGATTATAATGATCTTAATAAATTTCATGTTTTCTATAACAATGCCATATTCTAATATAGGTGATAAAATTATCTATTTATGAGTCACTTTTAGTCACTGCTAATAATGATACACCATTGATGCTAACACCACCATCTTGATACACCATTGTCCATGACTCATTGTCAGCATGGAAATATCTCTATGTGTGAGACACTTCCAGATGACACACCACCAACATATCATACGGTTAGGATTTCATGTCGTTAAACTAGATTTTGGTTAACCCTAAGATACCACAAGATGAGGCACCACTAGTTTCATATCTCTTATACATAATTTTGGATAAGTAAAATACACCATGAGACCACACACCGCCTTTTGAGACACCACTAGAAATGTGAAATTACATCTAAGTCTAAGAAAACACTAGTGTCATGCCGCAAGAGAAATATACCTCAAGACTCTGAGACCCAATATGATCGAGGCACCACCAGACTAATCCACCACCACTATTTCTCTATACTTACTTATTTTTAGTTATTACTAATGGTTAGTTTATTATTTTTAATTCAATTTATTATTCTAATTATGGTTTCTTATTTATTGATATAACGCATTGATGATAGTTTTTAAGTGATATATGAGGAATAAGAACATATAGAAGTATAAGGACATTCCTATTGATGCTACTGATAAAAAAAACTCTTTCAGAGATATAGAATAATATACATGTGATGAAAACTTTTATAAATTTGAGTTCTAAAAATTATAAAAGACACATAGAGTTGAATATTTTAATTTCAACATCTAGAAAAACACTCGACTGGGGAAGTAAGATCACATTCAAAAATACTAATTTACTCCAATAAAGAAAAAGAGTCTGTAAAACTTTATTCATTATAATTTTTTCAAGAGATCTAAATTCAAAACTCACTACAAATAACATCAGGAGTCACAATATGCATTGTATCAGAACAAGAATTTCTAAACTCTACACTTTTATATTTCTCTGTTCTATTTCTATTTATTACTTTTTGAGTAGTGTGTGATATACTTTATTGTACATATGTACACCATCTCATATTATGAACTAGAAGATACTTGATATCTTCTAATATATTTTTTAATTTACTCCAATTAATAATGGTGGTATAGGTCCTTGTGTGGCCTATTTATTTTTACTCTCATGTATAACTATGGAAGAGGTCATGTGTGACATCAACAGTTATAGACATTTTTAAAACCCAATTGAGGTTTTGGATCATCGTTTTTATTTTATATAAACTTCTTGGTGTTATTGTATCACCATGTAGAGAGTACTAAGTCTCAGAAAAGAATGAGAAAAGAAGAAAATAAAAAATAAATAAAAAATAAGAAAGAAGAAAAAAAGAGAGTACTAAGTCTCAGATTGAGAACGAACCTCATATATTCAAACATTTCGTTGTGTGTTGTAATTTTATTTACTTTATTTCTACTTTAAAACTAAAAATTATTTTAATAGTAAAAAAATATATACTTTGATAGTTTATCTTAATTTGTGTTCATATAGTATTTTGATAATGTAAATTTATTTCGAAGTTTTAAATAATATTATACATATTATTCATCTAAGAGAAAATCAATATTTTGAGAAAGAATTATAAATATTTAGATCTATATCATACTATATATTTGGATAAATTGTGTTATATTTAAATATTTTGAGATTTAATAATAATCCATTATAAATATAAATTTTATTGGGTACTCAATTCACCCCCCCCCCCCTCTTGAGATACTCACTCCGACCAATATTACATATCGAAGGATTTATTTCCTAGGTATTAATGTTTTTGAACTCTTTTAAACTTTGATTTTAGTTAATATTTAAAGATACTAATATATTTTATTTATAAATTTTTTTCATAAAATGGATAATCATAAAAAAGTTTTTTCTACTAATATTCCTCCATTTTTCAATGTTAAAAATAATTCCCAATGGAAAATTAAGATGATAATGCATATATAAAGCATGTGTTTTGATATTTGTTCTAATATTAATGATGAATATGTTATTCTGGATACTTATATAAGTACATGGGATTATACTAGTAAGATTGAATATAATAAAAATTGTAAAGTAATTAATACCTTTTATTTTTCAGTAGGAGTTGAATAATTCAATATAATATATGCATGGAAAAAATCTTATGAGATTTGGGACACTATTTCCCTTTCACATAATGGAAATTCAAATGTAAAAGATATGTGTCTTAATATTTGTACTATTAAATATGATAAATTTAAAATTTATCATGTTGAACCTATCATTGACATGTATCTCATTTTCAATGATATGTTAAGCACTATGGGATCACATGAAAAATGTTCCTCTAATGAAGATCAAATTATGTAGTTACTAAGATGCCTTCTAGAAAGATGGAGAGGCACATATCACTCCATCAGATAATCATGTGATATTAGAAAGTTTCATGTAAAAGTGTTTATTGGAAAGCTTATGATGTACGGAGAGTAATTGATGGTATATCGAGAATAATATGAGGAGCCTAAAATAAAGTTAGTAGATTAAAAGACTTCTTCCTCTAGTCAAAAAAAGTAAAAAAGAAAAGGATAAAGTGAAAAATATATATTCAAGTGAAATTGAATATCCTTCTAATAGTGATTAGGAGATAGATCTCCTGGCGAGGATATTTAAGAAGTTCTATAGGGAATTTTTTTTCAAAAAATTGAACTATAAAGGAAAGTATGACTCTATAAGAAATTTTAAGAAATAATTTAAGTAGGATAATGATCCCAAAGAATTTGTGTGCTATGAATTTAAAATGAAAGGATACATAAAATCATACATTAAAAAACATAACTACAAAATGAAGTATGAGGAAAAAGGACAGAAGATACAATAAGGATATAAATTCCACATGGAGTGCTTCTAATGATATATGTAGTGAATCAAA
Organism: Viscum album; assembly: GCA_963277665.1. NCBI lineage: Eukaryota > Viridiplantae > Streptophyta > Magnoliopsida > Santalales > Viscaceae > Viscum > Viscum album. The sequence goes on from OY728123.1 coordinate 207,098,805, forward strand.
TTATTCACCTGGTGACAATACAGACAGGGAAAATATGTATTTTAAGACTATGTTCCATGAGGTATCTACATTATATACTATTTCGAATATTCATTCTATGTATAATTCATATGAATATGAAAATGATCAATATGATGATGAAAATATTTCAAATAAATAATTATTTGAATACTGAAATATGATATAGTATACCTTTAGTGACTTAAAGAAAATTTATAAAAGTCTTAGAAGATAGCATAATTTATCTATAAATTGAAAATCTAAAATATCTATAGAAAAAGAGAAAAATTGGTCAAATGATCAAAGAAAACACAAAACAAAAATTTTATAGTAAGAAATTAATTAAAGATCTAGAAAAGTTGAAAAATTGTTGAGAGAAACTCACATAAATTTTGGGAAATCAAGTTTCACCAAAATATGTTAGTGGAATTGGATATCAACCTGGACAAAGGAAATTAACATAAATCACTTTTATTCCTAAATCCAGACCTAAAAGCTCTACAGCTATTCGTTTTTAAAAAGAAACTAACATAGTGTTTATTAAAAATTATCTACTATCTAGTTATAGGAAACCCATGATGAGATTTTGGGTTCCTAAATCACTTATTTATAATATTTATAGACCCAATTAGATCTAGTTACCAAAATCATTCCTTATATAAAATATATTTTGTAGTAAATTTTCTTAAATACCTCCAGTAAAAGTCTATAGTATGTGGATAGTGGTTTATCAAGCCATATTACAGGTGATTATTAATGCTTAAAGAGGCTCATAAAGGTTCACAGTGGACATGTCACCTTTGGTGATAATGAGAAAAGAAAGGTCATCAGCCTAGGATAGATAGGTAACAAAAATTTAGACTTAATTAAATAAGTTTTCTATGTTGATGGTTTAAAATATAATCTCCTAAGAATTTATTAGTTATTTGAAGATGGTTTTTATGTTAATTTTGATAATGATTCTTGAAATATTTATGATTATAAATATATTTTAGTTTTTACTACCTTGAGAGATGATAGTGTTTATTCTATTGATTTAAAATATTTAGTTTCTAAAAATGTTTCATTATTAAGTTTATTTTACAAAGAATCTTGGATTTTTTAAAGGAGAGTAGGTCATTGAAACATTTACTCACTTAGAAAGCTAACATGAAAATGGTTATTTAGGGGTCTACCTAAGCTTGAGTTCCCAACTGATAATGTATGTAACCCATATCAAAAAGTTAAATAGAAAAAAGTTTCTTTTAAATTAAAGAAATAAGTTTCAAATTCCTAGCCCCTTGAGTTGGTTCACATGGATATTTTTGGACCATTTAGAGTTTCAAGTCTAAATATGAAGCACAATGCTTATGTTCTAGTAGATGACTATTCTAGGTAAACATGGGTGTATTTTCTACCTCACAGAACTGAAGACTTCTCTTACTTTACCAAGTATTCTAATTTTGTATACAATATTAGTGGACACAGAAAGAATACCTTAAGGAGTGATAATGGTTATGAGGTTGAATATCAGGATTTTGAATCATTTTTCTCATAAAATGGCTACACTCATAAATTATCTGCACCTAAGACCCCTCAGAATAATGGAGTTTTTGAAAGAATAAATAGTAATTTACAAGATATATCATGGGAATGTTGAATGACTATGACCTAACTATCTATTTATGGGGAGAAGTTATCAATACAGCCTATTACATCATCAATAAAGTTTTGATAAGGCTTATCCTTAAGAAATCCCCTTTTGAGATATGGGAAAATTGGAAACCTAAGGTTAATTAATTCAGAGTTTTTATTTCAAAGTATTTATTCTTAACACTATGGATAATTTTGGAATATTTGATTTCAATAGTGGGCAAGGAATTTTCGTTGGGTATTCAACCTCTTAAAAAGCCTTTATGGTGTTCAATAAGAAGACCAAAACTATGAAAGAATAAATTCATGTCAACTTTGATGATGCTAATCCACATGAGCCTAAGACCTCCTTATAAAACCTTGAGGATGATCTATCTTCTCTAAACATAAATTTTAAACCTTTAGAATTGGTTGTAAAACAATCAAAAAACCATCCAATTCTGAAGAATTTCTAGAAATTCCAAAATCTAATCCTAAAAATCTAGTGGTGACCAGTCCTTATTTTCTTAGATCTATTAGAACTATTAAATATAACCCTACATATGTTGTTATAGGTGATCTAAATTAAGCAAAACATATAGTATATTCCCTTAGTAACATGGTTGAACATCAATAATTCTTGTTTCAACTTGAATAAAACAACATAAATGAAGCTATTAATGATGAATTATAGGTAATAGACATGCAATAGGAATTAAATTAATTTTAAAGACAAAAAGTGTGGGAACATGTAGACAGACCCATGTACACAATGACTATTGGCACTAAATGGGTTTTGAGGAATAAATATGATGAGTCATGCATTATAGTGAGAAACAATGCAAGACTTGTTGCACAAGGTAATAGTCAAGAATAAGGAATTGATTATGAGGATTCCTTTTCACTTGTATCCTAACATGATTCCATAATAATATTTATTTATTATGTAACACATTTAGAAATAAAGAATTATCAAATTGATGCCAATTGTGCATTCTTAAATGGTTTTATAGTTAGGATGTTTTTGTAGAACAACCCATTGGTTTTAAAAATCCTTAATTTCCAAATCATGTTTTTAAAATAACTAAATCTTTATAAAGTATTATAAAAGCTTCTAGAGATTTGTATTATAGGCTCAGAAATTTTATAATTTAAAAAGGATTTTCAAAATTTATAATTGACCCTACCCTATTTATGAAAATAATTCAAAAATATGTATTAATAGTAAAAATTTATGTTGATGATATTAATTTTGGATCTTTAATATATTATTTATGTGCTGTATTTTCTAAAATGATGCAAGGTAAATTCTGAAATTAGTTTAATGGGTGGACACAAATTCTTTCTTGGATTTTATATTTTTTAAAACAAATAATGAATTATTTTAAATCATATTAAATATTAAAAATATCTTCTAAAATTTTATAACATGGAAAGAACTAAGGGTAGTGATACTTCTACGAGTACCACCTATAAATTGGATCTTGATGAAATTGGGAAACCATGTAGAGACCTGAATCTTGACATACATGAATATTACATTACTTTTGCAGAATACTTAATACATAAGAAAAACAAACACACAAGGACCGTAATAGTTTAGTGTCTTTGGAAACTCGGAATAAAATCTTCTAATCGTGGTGAAAGATCTTCAACATCTCCAAATAAAGATCTTCCCTTTTTTTCTTACCTAAAACCTTTCTTTATATCCTTGGGAAAAGAAAACATAAAAGGGTGAGATCAAATGCTCAGTAAGGGTAAAAAGAAGAAATATCAATCACATCATATTCATAAGAACATAACTTTTGGAAATCTTAACCTGCAAAAGAGATCATGATTTCTTAACATGGGATAAATCATAGTAGTGAAATGTAATCCCAATAATCATAACATAAAACATGAAACTTTGTGGCATACACACATAATCATACAGAATCATTTCTTATTAGTCAAGACTCATTTCCAAGACTATCTTAGTGGACAAAGTCCCTTTCTGAACCGAGTTCACTCCTCATTTCAGTCCTGTTTCACTGAACCGGTATAACCTACCATTCCAGCCATGTCTATCTCATGAGATATAAAATCTTTACCCAATGCATTGGAGGGAGATATAGCTCCCACCCATCTCATAATGATACCATTCTTATGTGTGCCACAAAATCATAAATCATACATCATTGCATAACCCATGTAATAAAAATGGGAATCTTAAACATCGTGACATCATAAAACAATTCATATAAGATAAAGTAATTCATAAAAAATTAATTCCATCACAACATAATCAAATTAATGTAATAATAGGGATATAAACAAAACCCTATATTATCTTATATGGAAAATAATTTTGATAAAACACTTGAACTCCATTCTTGAGGAAAATATCCTTTCTACTTCAAAAACATTTTCTTTTCCTAACATGTCATAAAATTTTAAACTAAAAGAACTTGATTAAAAATAAACTTGAAAACTTGTAAATGAAGCTTCTTTTAAATAATGTTTTAAAAATCCATTCATGCCGTATAAGTTAAAAATAACATTCTCCTCGTACTTTTGTCGAAAAATTCAAAAAGTACCTCGTACGAAAAACGACTAAAGATTCCTTTCATATCTTTTACTAAAAACTCACCGAAGGTTAAAATTGTATTCAAAAAATTGTATGTGGATGGAAATAATAATAAATATTGAGGATACATGGATGTGGATGATAAAATACACCCCAGTAAATACAGAAGTATAAACAATCTCGGATAAAAATGAGATTGTGATATTTCCCTTACCTTAGGTCCGATTTGCTTCGTAAGTGTCCAAAACTCCTGTATAATGATTTAAATAATGTCATTTACTTATTCCAGAATCATACTCATTGTTATGATATCATATATGGTTCACTTATTACTTTATATTACCCGTTCTTTTGTAAATTCCATGTTAAAGAGCGTTTTGGGTAAAATTGTTTCATTTGTCATCCGTGTTTTGACTTGTAATTATTCATATGATTACTTAGATCATGATTACTTAATTCCAGAATATAAAACATGATTTATATATAATATATATTCAGAATATACATATATATAATAAATTAGTAAATGGAAAGAAATACACCGTTCATGGAGACGGTAGGCAGTACGTACGCATGAACGCTGTTTTCGTTTCCTTATTGAGTTGAATGGAATTAAGTAGTTGAAATATATATATATATACACATAAATCCAGTATAATTATTATGTCATATATTTCATGATTACTTATTATATGTACTTTATAAAAATTCATGAATGGTTAAAGTGGAGAATGAATCTCATCGCGTCGTGGAGACGGTAGTCCGTACGTACGCACGAGCGATGATATCGTTCTCATGATCGTGGGACTGTATTGGAGTGTATGTATACTATTTCAGAATCAATATCACTTTAAAATAATGATATATAGTTATTATTTACACCATTATACCCATCCAAGTAAGGTGGTGGTGGAAAATAGATTTCACCACTGCGTGGAGACGGTATTCCGTACGTACGTACGCACGGTGATTTCGTTTTCCATATGATGGATAAATGGTGAAATTGGGTTGCTTCATACATATAATAACATATCTGTATATGAGTGATAATGATTTTATTACTTCATAATGAAACAACCTAAGAAGAAGAAGTGGAAGAAGAAATAAAGATAAAAGAATCGGTAATGGACATTACCTCTTCTTTGAAGTGCCTCTTTGAGTCCTCCTCTTAGGGTATTAAAATTGCTTTTTGAAGAAGACCAGGCCCTCTAGGATGTTTCTAGGGAAGTGGAGAAGAGAATTTGGCAGGGTTTGGCCGATCTTGAAGGCTTAAAGTGGTGTGAGGAAGAGGGGGAGGAGGTGCCCTTTTATAAGGGAGGAGAGGGGCACCTTTGGAATAACTAAAAATATTATTTTATTATAAAGACAAATTCGGTTTTAAATAGCTCCAAATTGATTTATTTAGAAGATAAGGTGGGGATGGGTCGAAATACTCTCATCCAATAGAATTTAGACAAGTTTAGGTTCCTATTTTAACCTTATCATTTATATTTAACTTTAAGTTAGATAATTTTACTTTTACCGTGTCTTTTTGTGTTCTTACCCTATAAGGTAAATAAACTTACTATAAGAAGCCAAACAAACCCCAAGTTGTTTATTATTAATATATATAACCTTATCTAAGTAATTTGGCCAAATAAAATAACAATTAATAATATAATATTTGTTTTAAAAACTATTATATGTCAATTTTGACACTATTTAGTAATTGATTTTTGTGAAATTCATAACAGAATGATTAGTTTGCAAAAAGTTAATTAAATCAATACTAACATGTCATATTAACCTTGAAAATTAGTGGAACTCATAAAAAGTTTCAAATTACATTTATTTGGGTATTTATAACATCAATTATGTCAATATTTCATTAATAAGATAATTACTGCATCATCGTTGTGTCATAAATAAATTAAATTATTTAATGTCTAAAAATTACAAATAAAATACTATTATGTATTAAATATCTTTAGCTTTCTAATGAATATTTATAGTCGAATTTATCTTATGTATAACCCTATATTAAAAATGATTTACTTATTAAACTTTGATTTTAACTATTTTAACCCTTCTTTAAATAAATTAATAATAAATGTCCTCATCTAATCCAAGTAGGCCTAAATGATCATATTTTATTCTTAAGGTTGTGTTTGGTCAAATTACACTTATCCAATAGAATTAGTACCTGTGTTAGGGTAATAATAATAACATTTTTACCCTTAATTACCCTATTTACTTTTAATAGTGGTAAAAAAAAGTAAAAAGTTACTATTCACCAAAAATTATTTTCATCTCATTGAACCATATTTTACTTACTAACATCAACCGTGTCTCTCGGATTTTTGAAATTCCACTCACAGAAGTGCCAAAATTATGTTTTATAAAAAATTCATTTTTTTAACTACCACTTAGTGGTTTCACTATTCATCAAAAAATGAAAGTTTCCAGAAAAATACCAAAAATTAGATCTAAGATATATTTGATATTATGAATTCAAAAATTATGTCTATTTTATCAAATTCAAAACATATCAGTTGCATTAATTAATTTAAAAATTAATTCCCGTCATCAAAACAAATAGCGTGTTCTTAAGAGATAATAACTATCAAAAGATTGACACTTGTTTATGACTGGTTTAAATGTGAAATTACATCCAATGACCAACATTGTATTTAATTGTAAAAATATATTCTAAATATACTTTAAAATCACTCAAATTAATAATTTATCACTATTAATTATTTCGATTAAAAAAGTGGTTTTTAATTATAATTTAGTAATTTTCACTATTCATCAGAATATGAAAGTTATCTGAAAAGTACCAAAATTTCACCTTAGGCTAAATTTGATACTCTGAATCCAAAAATGAAATCCATTTTGAAAAATAAAATTTACAAAATTTTAAAAAGTGGTTTTTTACTATTCATAACGGCTAGTTTTAATAATATTTTAATAGCATATCGTTGTTTAGTGAAACTCGGTATTGCGTACTACACACGCTATCGAGGAAGGCCGCGATTGCGTGTAATGCAAGGCAAGTCAAGGATGCGTGTTGTGAAAGCTCCTTTTGGTGTAGCGTACAACACAAGACATTAATGAAATTAAAAATAATATTTTTTTATAAAATATCGGGCAGTTACATTCTACACCCCTTAAAATGAATTTCGCCCTCAAAATTCGTCGTGGTTATAAATGGTTTACTACTCGAAAGTTTCTTTAATAGAAACCCACATCGTAAAAAGGAATACCGAAACATGGCTTTAAAAACTAAAGTATGAAATTTAACGATTACCCAAATTAACTCATCACTGGGTTTCCACATAGGAGGACATAGGTGAAAATATGGATATGGAAGAGAAATCTAACCATCTTGTTCTGATGGAGAGTGGTAGAGAACATGGATATGTAAAATCCAGCAATCACAAAGCCATAAATTTGTGACGATCTAAGGTACCATCTGATTCATCAGATATAAGAGCACTAGGACAACATTTTTGGTTTTCAAGATCGTTTCCCTAAAGTTTATGAAATTGGAATTAGAAGAAATATTTTCGTGATTTTGGTATAGTCTCACCGTTTGTCGTTCTTTGGAAAATTTCCACTTCATCTCTTAAAGAAATGAAGTTGAATTTGTCATTCGTGATGTGTTAGCAGATCATGTGATAGAATGATGGGTCATTCCATCTTTCTCAAACAAAAGGTTAGAAAAGTTATCAAAAAATACATAAGTCCATTTATAGTGAGATTAATCATATATAGTTCTTAAAATGGACTTATACTTCATATATCATACTGCTTAATATAATAAAACTTGTTTCTACTAAACAGGGACTTCCTGTAGGCCAGTGGTAGGCGATAAAGGCCAGTCGCACTTCGGTTGTGGGTTCGATTCCCACAGCCTTGTCCGACGTGATGGGTTGTCGCCCGTCCTGCAGGTTGTCCTTTTTTTAAAACTACATTACTATAACATCACATAAATAATATCAAAAAAAATTCTATCCTTAAACAATACTAACTTATGGTTAACATAATCCATTCCAATCTTTAGGCTTATCTAAAATACTTCGGTCCAAGCTCATAGTATAAAGAAAACGATAACTTGAAATGTCGTCAACCAAGCATGTGAATACCATCATTTATCGCCCATATATCTTGTTGGTCACATTCCAATCATGTGAATACCTTAATGATGTATTCTCTTGAAAAATGAATACCCATTAAATTAAACCTTAGTGAAAACATAAATGCTGTCAAAAGTTAACTCTTTCCACATACCAAAATCAAAAAATTCTATATACTCAAACCATGATATAACCTTCTCCTTATATCAGTCATGAGCTCATGAATACTATCAAACATTTAATATTCTCCTTATCCTTTCATTATGAGCATATCATCTACATTCCAAAAATATCTGAATAACCTTTCATGGATACTGGTAACATTAATCATACACTTTCAAAACTCAAGGAAAGACAACAGTGTAACAATCCTTAGATGTCTCTTTATTCTATAGTACCATGAGATTACTTATACAACATTACACATGATAAACATGTAATCATTCCACTACATTCATAAACCATTGACTGAGTTTCAACAATTCTTTCATCTCACATATCATTTGTAGTCTCTTCATCATCATCCACATAAATACTACCCATACGACCATAATGATTCTCTTAATGAGACTTTCCTTTAGGGCATTGGTTTGCATAATGCCCGTATATTCCACATTTAAAACATTTAACCATTGTTGATGTCGTAGCAATACCATTATCCTCATCCCTGGTGTTAACTAATCCTTTTCCTTTGCACTTACTGGCTTTGTGTCCTTATTTTCCACACCCAAAGCATCTTCTAGTTCCTTTGAAACATTCTCCTTGATGCCTCTTCCCACATGATTTACATAGGGGAAATTGAACTTTCTTTCCTCTATGATCATCATGAAACTCCATCTTTCTCTTATTAGCCGAGTCAGGAAACTTACCAAATTTTACTTTATTGGTCATATTATGAGATTTCTGATTCGGCATAATAATGATGTTTGGACTTCCAAATCCCATTTCATTTGGTTGCTCATGAAGAATATCATTCCATTTTCCATCATATCCTCCATTATCGTGAATCATCTTGTTTCCAGCCATTTTCTAAGACCCAAAAAGAATAGTGTGAGAGGCAAAAATCATAATAAAGGGGGAGTAACTTCAATATCTAACATCTTTGGTTTAAACTAATATTGTTACCATAGTTATAGGACTATATCCTAAACGTATACTTATCCTTCGGGACATCCCTAGACATACCTTAGAAATATATCGAGGGATCTCACTAACGTTTTCGCATCCTAGTTTCCAAAGGTTGACTAAACATTTCCTCTGATACCAACTGTAGTGACCCAAAGCTTGACATACATGAATATTACATTACTTTTGCGGAATACTTAATACATAATAAAAACAAACACACAAGGACCGTAATAGTTTAGTGTCTTTGGAAACTCGGAATAAAATCTTCTAATCGTGGTGAAAGATCTTCAACATCTCCCAATAAAGATCTTCCCTTTTTTTCTTACCTAAAACCTTTCTTTATATCCTGGGGAAAAGAAAACATAAAAGGGTGAGCTCAAATGCTCAGTAAGGGTAAACAAAAGAAATATCAATAACATCATATTCATAAGAACATATCTTTTGGAAATCTTAACCTACAAAAGAGATCATGATTTCTTAACATGGGATAAATCATAGTAGTGAAATTTAATCCCAATAATCATAACATAAAACAAGAAACTTTGTGGCATACACACATAATCATAGAGAATCATTTATTATTAGTCAAGACTCATTGCCAAGACTATCTTAGTGGACAAAGTCCCTTTCTGAACCGAGTTCACTCCTCGTTTCAGTCCTGTTTCACTAAACCGGTATAACCTACTATTCCAGCCATGTCTATCTCATGAGATATAAAATCTTTACCCAATTCATTGGAGGGAGATATAGGTCCCACCAATCTCATAATGATACCATTCTTATGTGTGCCAGAAAATCATAAATCATACATCATTGTATAACCCATGTAATAAAAATGGGAATCTTAAACATCGTGACATCATAAAACAATTCATATAAGATAAAGTAATTCATAAAAAAATAATTCCATCACAACATAATCAAATTAATGTAATAATAGGGATAGAAACAAAACCCTATATTATCTTATATGGAAAATAATTTTCATAAAACACTTGAACTCCATTCTTGAGGAAAATATCCTTTCTACTTCAAAAAAAAAATTCCTTTCTTAACATGTCATACAATTTTAAACTAAAAGAAGTTGATTAAAAATAAACTTGAAAAATTGTAAAGGAATATTTTTGGAAATAATGTTTTAAAAATCCATTCATGCCGTATAAGTTAAAAATAACATTCTCCTCATACTTTTGTCGAAAAAGTCAAAAAGTACCTCGTACGAAAAATGACAAAAGATTCCTTTCATATCTTTTACTAAAAACTCACCGAAGGGTAAAATTGTATTTAAAAATTGTAGGTGGATGGAAATAATATTACATATTGAGGAAACATGGATGTGGATGATAAAATACACCCCAGTAAATACAGAAGTATAAACAATCTCGGATAAAAATGAGATTGTGATATTTCCCTTACCTTAGGTCCGATTTGCTTCGTAAGTGTCTGATCCTCCTGTATAATGATTTAAATAAAGTCATTGAATTATCCCAGAATCATACACATTGTTATGATATCATATATGGTTCACTTATTACTTTATATTACATGTTCTTTTGTAAATTCCATGTTAAAGAGCGTTTTGGGTAAAATTGTTTCATTTGTCTTCCGTGTTTTGACTTGTAATTATTCATATGATTACTTAGATCATGATTACTTAATTCCAGAATATAAAACATGATTTATATATAATATATATTCAGAATATACATATATATAATAATTTAGTAAATGGAAAGAAATACACCGTTCATGGAGACCGTAGGCCGTACGTACGCATGAACGCTTTTTTTGTTTCCTTATTGAGTTAAATGGAATTAAGTAGATGAAATAAATATATATACACATAAATCCAGTATCATTATTATGTCATATATTTCATGATTACATATTATATGTACTTTATAATCATTCATGAATGGTTAAAGTGGAGAATGAATCGCATCGCGTCGTGGAGACGATAGTCCGTACGTACGCACGAGCGATGATATCGTTCTCATGATCGTGGGACTGTATTGGAGTGTATGTATACTATTTCATAATCAATATCAATTTAAAATAATCATATATAGTTATTATTTACACCATTATACCCATACAAGTAAGGTGGTGGTGGAAAATAGATTTCACCACGGCGTGGAGACGGTATTCCGTACGTACGCACGCGCGGTGATTTCGTTTTCCGTAGGATGGATAGATGGTGAAATAGGGTTGTTTCATACTTATTTTAACATATAAGTATATGAGTGATACTGATGTTATTACTTCATAATGAAACAACCTAAGAAGAAGAAGTGGAAGAAGAAATAAAGATAAAAGAATGGGTAATGGACATTACCTCTTCTTTGAAGTGCCTCTTTGAGTCCTCCTCTTAGGGTACAAAAATTGGTCTTTGAAGAAGACCAGGACCTCTAGGAAGTTTCTAGGGAAGTGGAGAAGAGAATTTGGTAGGGGTTGGCCGAGCTTTAAGGCTCAAAGTGGTGTGAGGAAGAGGGGGAGGAGGTGCCCTTTTATAAGGGAGGAGAGGGGCACCTTTGGAATAACTAAAAATATTATTTTATTATAAAGACAAATTCGGTTTTAAATAGCTCAAAATTGATTTATTTCTAAGCTAAGGTAGGGATGGGTCGAAATCCTCTCATCCAATAGAATTTAGACAAGTTTAGGTTCCTGTTTTAACCTTATCATTTATATTTAACTTTAAGTTAGATAATTTTACTTTTACCGTGTCTTTTTGTGTTCTTACCCTATAAGGCTAATAAACTTACTATAAGAAGCCAAACGAACCCCAAGTTGTTTATTATTAATATATATAACCTTATATAAGTAATTTGGACGAATAAAATAACAATTAATAATATTATATTTGTTTTAAAAACTATTATATGTCAATTTTGACACTATTTAGTAATTGATTTTTTTGAAAATCATAACAGAATGATTAGTTCGAAAAAAGTTAATTAAATCAATACTAACATGTCATATTAACCTTGAAAATTAGTGTAATTCATAAAAAGTTTCAAATTACATTTATTTGGGTATTTATAACATCAATTATGTCAATAGTTCATTAATAAGATAATTACTACATCATCGTTGTGTCATAAATAAATTAAATTATTTAATGTCTAAAAATTACAAATAAAATACTATTATGTAGTAAATCTCATTAGATTTCTAATGAATATTTATAGTCGAATTTATCTTATGTATAACCCTATATTAAAAATGATTTACTTATTAAACATTGATTTTAACTATTTTAACCCTTCTTTAAATAAATTAATAATAAATGTCCTAATCTAATCCAAGTGGGCCTAAATGATCATATTTTATTCCTACGTTTGTGTGTGGTTGAATTACACTTATCCAATGGAATTAGTACATGTGTTAGGGTAATAATAATAACATTTTTACCCTTAATTACCCTATTTACTTTTAACCGTGGTAAAAAAAAGTAAAAAGTTACTATTCACCAAAAATTATTTTCATCTCATTGAACCACATTTTACTTACTAACATCTACCGTGTCTCTCGAATTTTTGAAATTCCACTCACAGAAGCGGAAAAATTAAGTTTTATGAAAAATTCATTTTTTTAACTACCACTTAGTGGTTTCACTATTCATCAAAAAAATGAAAGTTTCCAGAAAAATACCAAAAATTAGATCTAAGCTATATTTGATATTATGAATTCAAAAATGATGTCCATTTTATCAAATTCAAAACATATCAGTTGCATTAATTAATTTAAAAATTAATTCCCTTTGTCAAAACAAATAGCGTGTTCTTAAGAGATAATAACTATCAAAAGATTGACACTTGTTTATGACTGGTTTAAATGTGAAATTACATCTAATGACCAACATTGTATTAAATTGTAAAAATATATTCTAAATATAATTTAAAACCACTCAAATTAATAATTTATCACTATTAATTATTTCGATTAAAAAAGTTGTTTTTAATTATAATTTAGTAATTTTCACTATTCATCAGAATATGAAAGTTATCCGAAAAGTACCAAAATTTTACCTTAGGCTAAATTCGATACTCCAAATCCAAAAATGAAATCCATTTTGAAAAATAAAATTTACAAAATTTCAAAAAGTGGTTATTACTATTCATAACGGCTAGTTTTGATAATATTTTAATAGCATATCGTTGTTTAGTGAAACTCGGTATTGCGTACTACACACGCTATCGAGGAAGGTTGCGATTGCGTGTAATGCAAGGCAAGTCAAGGATGTGTGTTGTGCAGGCTCCTTTTGGTGTAGCGTACAACACAAGACATTAATGAAATTAAAAAGAATATTTTTTTATAAAATATCGAGCTGTTACAAACCAGTTATAGAGGTATGATTGGAATTTGTCTCTACTTTACCACTAGCCAACTAGATATTATGTTTGGTATATGTATGTGTCCTCATTTTCCAGAAACCCCAAAATAGTAACACCTTGTTTATGTTAAAATAATTTTCAAATGCCTCAAGTATGCAACTAATTTAGGATTGTTCTACCCTAGAGGATAATAATTTGATTTAAAAAGTTATTCTGATGCTAATTTTTTTGGATGAAAGTTGGATAGAAAAAGAACCTCTATAACATTTCACTTTTTGGAAAGTCTCCAGTTTTATCGTGTATTAAGAAAACAATTTTCTCTATTATCTACTGAAGTTGAATACATAGCCTCTGGTAGTTGTTGTGAAAACATTTTGTGGATAAAATACAATTTACTATACTATGGATATAAATTATGACATGTCCCCATAAACTGTGATAACACAAGTGAAATAAATATCTCTAAGAATCCAGTTTCTCATTGTAGAACAAAACCCATTTGTATAATACGTCCCTTTTTGATAGATCATTTCCAAAAATAAGATGTCACTCTTGAATTTATTGGCATAAAACATCAATTAAATGATATATTCACTTAGCCTTTATGTTTTTATAGATTTAAATATATCAAACATGAGTTTGGAAAGGTAAATTTTGGTTAAGTATAATTTTTTGTGACACACCATTGACTTGACACATCATTTTAGTAGACATACCATATTGATTGACACATAATTGTAGTTGACACGTCGTTGTGGTTGACACACCATTTTAGTTGACATACCATTGTGGTTGACACACCATTGAATTTTCATACAATCATCTTGTCACACTATTTTTTCTTCCTTTGAGAATTTTTATGTTCCTCAATATTTTGAACCGGTAGTTTAATTTCCTCCAGTTTATGTCATTTTCATAACTTGATATGTATATTCTCTTGAGTTCTAAATTTTTATTTCTTAGTATCATTTATATTTTAATTTTACAATACGTAAAAACCCAAATGATATTAAAACCTAATTATGTTTATTCCGAACACACCTTGAAACCAGCATGATACTCCCATATCTTTTCCTCTAGAGATAAGTGAAATCATTTTCCTCTCTCATTTGAAACCTTATCCTTACTCTCAGCTGAGATTTTTGAACCAATTCTGCATGTCGGGAATGAAGCGTGTATCTTCTCTAGATGAGTTGAGATCTTCTACAAAGAAAAATAAAGAACATAGTGTACCTTCTTTAGTTTCTCTAGTTAATCTTGAGCTTGAAAACATAGTTTTAATAGTATAAAGATAAGTTGAATCGAAGTGGATTCTGTCTATAAAGTCTCTAGTACTCAAAGTACTCCAGAATCAAGGATGGTTAGAGTTGTTTTACTCAAAGAAGAGACCCTTATAACATAAGTTGGTTTATGATTTATATTAGCGTGTAAAGTTTTCATTTGATCATGATGGTGATGATTGGATCAGAATCTCTGTAAAAGGGAAATTAATACGGTTTTAATCAAGGAAATATGATAAGTATTTGAATATACTCTATGAAGGAACTCATGAGGATTATCAAGGCCCAGTTTCTAAAGATAGTGATTTGTTCATGTATGAAGATTCTTCTTAAAATCTAACAGGATATGGGATAACTAGAAGACTTTTTTCCTTAGATATTGATGGAGAATCTAGGATAGTATTTATGTTTTTTCATCACATGTGATGCCCAAGAACGGGTGATTTCACAACTTTAAGGTAATAATATTTTTATCTTATATATCTTATGAATGAATGTCATAAGATCAATTTTTTTATATATATCATGGTGCATATATGTGAGATGACCAAACCATCCTCCATATCCAACTCCTTGATCTACCCAAGTACATTTCTACCATATTAAATACCAAGGGCCTAGTAGATGAGGATAAAGAGTCTATTAAAAACCGTGGTGGTTTATGTCTTTCAAAAGCTACTTGTTCAAGGATGAAGATTAGATGGAACCCCTGGAATAGATAGTGGGTTGGATATTGTGATAAGTTATACATTGATTATTTACCGATTGATCATCCAAACAGACCAAGGGATGAATTTGATCTAGGTTTGGAGGCTGATGAAGTAGTTGAATACTATAATGAGGATGATGAAGAAGTTATTGTTGATGAAGAAGAAAATGATCCTGGTGTTGATGAAGGGAGTGATTCTGAATTGTCTCCAAAATATTCACCCATTATATATGGAGCTCATATCCCTCTTAGGAGACTACCAAAAAGATAAAAACATGTTAAGATTGATGAAGAGGAAACATAAGTCTCTTGAGAGGATCAATTCAAGAGTAATTAAAAAACTGGTGATAAAAATGAGAATGGTGATGAATAAGAAAATAGTGAACATGACATTTGTAGTGATAAGTATGAAGATTATATAAATGAAGATGGAAATGAAATTAAATTTGGGGCTGATCATTACTCTAACCCTAATGGTTCTAGTGGCTGAATTAATAAGAAGGATGTAGAGATTCCTCTAGAGCTTCAGGATGCACTTGTTGAGTGGGATAAATTCCAATTTGTGGATATATTTAATGAATCTCTATTGGATGATAAAGTTGAGGAAATCTCTATGTCCACTAGTAAAACAATTTAAAATTTTTTATGATTGAAGTTGAGTGTGATTGATTTTGTATAACAACATATGGTTGAGTAAGTGAAGATGGAGATGCCTTCTTCTGAGCAAGGAAGTGATGATCAGTTGAATGTTTTAGATGCTGATGGGCCTCCATTTGACAGTATTATGGATGTAAAATCTAATATTTATAGACAAAAGGATATTTTTTCGATTCTAGTGGTCCCTCCTGTCGTTAAACAGAAAGAAGGTGAACCTAAAATTTCTAAACATACCTCATCTCCATAAAGACTAAAAGGAAATAGAATTCTAAAAAAATCAATAATACATGTTACTATGGAACCACATACCACTAAATTTGTTTTAGGTTCCTTCCCAGATCGATGGGTTTATCCCATGGAAGAAGAATGGAAAAAGTACTCCAGTGTTGTAATAATTCCACCAAAGCATGATGGAATTAAGGTTCAAAGTGATGGATATCCTAAGGGATCTATGATAGATCATGTAAAATTTGAAAGTTTGTTAATGATACCTCCTTCACTTGAACCTCTTACTCCATCTACTCTTATTACTCTAATGTATGTATTCACTCAATATGACTTGAAAGATATTGGTGAAAAGATACTTTCTTATTTTCATAAGTGTTTGATGAATTAATCCCATGTTCCAGCCAAACTTAGTGAAAACGGTGTCAGATATCTCTTTGATTTGGTTATCCAAAATATCTAACCAAATATTATGCATCACATACAATAATTTGATATTGAGAATAAGATAATTGGAAGTGAATTGGATTCTATCAAGGATATGATTGAATATTTGAAGTCATGCTTTATTTCCTCCATTGATGGTATCATGAAAGGTATTGAAGATACATCTTTACATACTTCTACTCCTTCTACTCCAATAGCGGATGTTTATCAGTTCAAAACATTTATCAGAGAGGATGTTTCAACTGCCTCCAGTGGACCCTCAAGTGGATTATATGTGCTACCATTCGATATTCTGATTTGTTTTCATAAAATTAAAGAGGATGGAAACATGACGATCAAATACTATGATAATTATATGGATGCTTCCAAAGAAACTATTCCCAAGTATATCAAGTACTGTATCTATAGAATCTAGATAAATCAATTTATGGAAGCTATTTTCAAGTTCTAATCTGAAAACATAAGGATTCCTCCAGTCTCATAGGATTTTAAAGAACAAGATATCTAAATGAGATGACTCCATTGTTGATCCAGTTTATAGAAGATAAATGTGACTTCTTTAGTGTAATAGAGAGAGGTGGATAAATCATTATGGATTTTATAAATATGAGGAATTTATTTCTTCATGTTTATGGTCAAGATATAGTGGATCATTATGTTATTCCTATTATTCAAGAACCCTCTCTCAAATAGGGTATGACCAGGGATCCTCGTGCTCCTCTTCTTGATTAGTTTCATCCTTTTCCCATGCATCTTATGTAAGATATGAGATAGCTTTGGCCTATCATCATGCTAGAGCCTAGACCTACTTGAGCACTAAATAGAATTCCAACTGGTATACCTTGTACCTTTCCCCGAGATCCCTTATAATATAATGATTCTTCTAGATCCATTCAAGAGAAATATAAGAGCAAATGAAAAGATCCAATGGACCCAACTACCTAGTCTTGACTTGTTGGATTAGGTTTTTACTTTGATGGGATTTTTGTAATAATTTTTTTCTTGACACTTTATAAATTATTTTTGATTATCTTTATTCATGCATACTTATCTATTCATCCAATTTTTTACTGTATTTACTATTTTTTTACTCTACTATTATTTACATTTTTTATAATCCCAAAAGGGGGATAATTCTTATAGAATATTTTTTTTTCTTGTTTTTGATAACTTTATAAAATATAAGATTTTATACAGTGTAGTTTCTATATTATCTTTAATACTATCTTTTTTTAATATTTCTATCTTTGATAAATTTTACTTACCTTTGATATTTACTATTTTCTTATTTTTTATCTTTGTTATCATCTAAAATTACAAGGAATTTTATTTCAATATTTATACTACCTTGGATACCTTTTTTAAAAAAAATTAATACCTTTGATTTCATGATTTTTTATCATAAAAAATAGGGATATTTTTGAACTCCTTCTTTTAATGATCACAAAAATCATGATTATAATGATCTTAATAAATTTCATGTTTTCTCTAAGAATAACATATTCTGAGATATGCGATATGATTTTCCAAGTCTAAGTCACCACCATTCACTCCTAAGGATGAGACACCATTAAGACTAACATCACTAAATTGAAACACCATTTTCCATGACTCACTGTCACCATGGAAATCTCACTAAGTTTGTGACAACACCAGAAAACACACCACCAGGATATCATACCATTAGGAGGTCATGCAGTCAGAGCAGATTTTATCTAAGTCTAAGATACTTCCAAATGAGGCATCGTTAGTGTCCTAATACGAACACATAATTTTGGATAAGTCTAATACACCTTCATACCAGACACTTCCAGTTGTGAAACCACTAGTAAAGTTAAAGTTTTGGATAATTCAAAGACACCACCAGTGTCATGCCACCAGATGAACATACCGCCAGACTTTAAGACACCATCTGATCGAGACACCACCAAAATAATCCACCAACATTATTTATATGTACTTATATATTTTGAATTATTACTAACATATAGTTTATTTTTTTAATACCTTTTATTATTATAATTCATTTATGGTAGTGTCAAATGTGTTTTATGGTGAAGTAGAACACCTGGATTCACGTGGACATTCTTCTAACTGCTATTGATAAAAAAGAATACCCTCTCAGAGATATTGAATAAGAACTTTTGAAGAAATATATTATAAATTTGGGGGAACAAATGCATAGAACACACCTATATTTGAAGATTTCAGTTGAAATATCCTAGATGACACTTAACTAAAAAATAATAAGTACATTAACAACCCCTACACTACTCTAGCCAAAAACAAGAGTCGATGACACTCTATTCTTTAGAATATTTTCAATATAGACTGACTCAATATTCACTTCAAGAGTCATAATATGCATTATAACATACCAATAATTACTAAACTCTACAATTTTATATTGTTCTACTCTATTTATCATTATTTCACTTTGATTAGTGTGTGATATACTCTATTTTATATATCCACATTATCTCCTATACTGAACTAGAATATACATGATATATTCTCATATCTTTTTTAATTTTACTCGCAAAAATAATAGTGGTAGAGTTCCTTATGTATCTTGTTTAATTTTAATCCCACCTATAACTATGAAGGAGGTCATGTGTGGAATGGATATTTGTAGACTTTTATAAAACCTAATACAGGTTGTGGATTTTGTTGTTTATTTTATATAAACTACTTGGTGGTAGGTGATCACTAAGTGGATAAGACTAAGTATCATCATGATATTAAACCACTTGTATTAAAACTTTATACTGTGTGATATAATTTATTTTAATTTATTTATACTTTAAAACTATAAAAAAATAACTATAAAAAAATATATACTTTGATAGTTTATCTTAATTTGTGTCTACATAGTATTTTGATTAATTAAATTGATTTTAAATGTTTCTATCATATTATAGATATTTTTTATCTGATACCTAACAAAACTATAGATAAATATTTAAAAATATTAAGATCTATATCATAATACATATTTTGATAAACTAGATTGTATTTAAATATTTGTGGGATTTAAAAATAATCCTTTTAAAAAATAAATTTTATTGAGTACTCAATTCCCCCCCCCCCCTCTTGAGATACTCTCTCTGACCAATGATTTCCAAAGTGGAAAAGGATTTATGTAACAATATCCTTTCACTAGAGAGTGTTTATGTTTATGGTTATTTTGTAGAAAATAATATGCTCTTATTTTCATGAACCACATATATTTCATCTCCATTGGTTATTAATGTGTTTAACATGTTTAGTTTTCATTTATTCCCTTATTTATTGAAGAAACATCAAGAAATTCATTTGTAAATGATACCGATCTTGAATTTTCTTTTACATCGATTATATTTCTCTTCCATATCCATGTATTCAAAAAAAATTAAGAAAATATTTTTTCTAAATATAAATGTATTCATAAATCCATATGATCATTTAACTTCTTTTAAAATGTTTAAAAATGAAATTTCTTAAGGTTTTTCAAATGGTTCACTTTTGACTCCCTTTTTCAAAATGACTTGTAAATATATTTTTTTTATAATTTAGGACATGAACGTATTTTACCACCATTATTCCCATTATTTTCCTTGAATTTTCCTTTAGATGATTCCAAGTTTGTTTTAAAAGAAAATTATATTCATAATATTTTTTGATTTTTTATTTTTTAAAAAATTAATTTTCAAAGTAAAATGTGTATTTTCCTTAAGAATGTTTTAAATGATATTTTACTGTTATTTACATTAATCACCACTAACAACCCCTAATGTTACTTCTGATCCACTAGGGATATGGTTTAATGATATCATCCACATTATTTCCTGGGATGGATTATGATTGTTTCAAAGTGATTTTAATGGAACCTGTTTCTTTTTCATGGGTTAATCATGTTTCAAATATATTTTTATGAAACCCATTTATTTTCAATAGTTTAATCATATTTCAAAGAGATTATAATGGAACTCTTTTATTTTATATGGTTTAATCATGTTTCAAGGAGAATTTTATGGATCCATTTTCGTTTCCATGTGTTAATTATGTTTCAAAGTGATTTTCATATAATTTTTTTCCATAGGTTAATCATGTTTCAAATAGATTTTCATCGGACTCTTTTATTATCCATCAGTTAATCTTGTTTAAAATTTATTTCTCGGGAACCTATTTATTTTCAAAGGGTTAATCATATTTTAATGATATTTTCATGGATATTGATATTATATGTCTCAATAAGGGTAAACATAATAATTAACAATGATTATGTCATCATACCATTATTCTCATCTTATTCTCATAGATGACATTCAATTGTTAATTCTTATGTTTACCCATATTGATAATTTTATCTCACTGTTCTTATGTTTCATTTTCCCCAAGTTATCAAAATGATGTTAAATGAATTATATCTAGAATGATTTTATCTAGATGATGATGATAAACTGATGGGGAATATGAAAAGTTTGGTATATTTGAAGAAGATGTTTTTCTATGTGAATGATTTTTTTATGAATCCATGATTTTAAGAGTTTATCCTAATTATCTAAAACTATAAAACTAAAAGGTACTTGAGAATATAAATGATAAATAATTCTTTTTTTATGTTTTATGTTTTGGATGGTGAAAATTGAGTCACATTCATCAACATAAAATCTAAAAATGTAATGTATATGATTTCAGCACCAAATCCGAGAGTATGGGTTTGGAGCCATTATAGTTTGTATTAAAGGATGGTTTAGATAACTTTGGTTATTATGATGTTTTAAAGTGAGTTTATCATATTTTTTATGGATTCCATAATTTTTTTCATGTTTAAGGTTAGTCATATGTTCAATTCTTAGATTCCCCTTTTGAGGTTTTATGTAATGAAATTTGGAGGTGATTAATGGTACTTTTAGAGATGTGTTATTATATTTAATTACAAGTAAATATTTTTTTAATGTGAAGTATGCCTTTATATTTCTTTACATGTGTTTTAATTTATTTAAAATCATTAAGGTTTATATTATTTTATATATTTATGTAATTATGGTAACACATGTTTTTTCATAAAAGATAACTTTAGTAATGAATAGTGATTTTGTGACTAAGTGATTAATGTTACATTAGAATAAAATTGTTATATTTTTTTTATTTGGTAATCTGAAATTTATTATATAGCTTTTAGGTTTAAAAACTCTATAATTTTGAGTTTATTGAGGTAATTTGTGATATATGGTGATTTATTTATAGAATTATTTAGTTAGAATGTAGTTATTACTATTTAATTTTAAAGATTAATTATATGAGGGATTATTGATTTTGGGAAACATATTACCATATTATAACCATTCTAGTGTTGTTTAATACATAATTACAGGTTTAATATATCTATTTTCCCTTTTATGGTTATTTAGTTCTTCAAAAGTTGAAGTTAGTGCTTTAGGCATGAAAACAATCAACTTGAATACTCATCATTTAGAGAAAAAGAGGATATTGTGGTGTAAATTGATAAAAAGATGAAATTAAACTCATAAACTAAGTATGTTTCCTTATTCTACTAGTTTATATAGAAAATTAATTCCTTAACTTAAGGAAAAGGATATTGAAAAAAAATTGTCCTATTACTATCATTTCTAATGATATCAAAGACCTTTTCACACCTTTTGAGTTTATGGTTATCTTGATCATTAAATTACTTACATGAGCAAATATTTACATCCCATAAATTTTCTCCTATTTGTAAATATATTATGTGTTATTTAAGATTCCAATCTTATATCCTTTTCTCTCTTATCAAGAGGATGTTTGATTAACCATCTTTATGGTGTGGGTTTCCAAAAAGGGAATTTTCGAATTTCTACCCTTTTATATCTGGGATAAATTTAAAATTGTAAAGATAAAATTAAATAAATTGTGGTAGTATGTAACAAGATGAGATTTTAAAAAAAAACTATGTTTAGTAGTGTATTCGACACACAACATTGGGCTTAAACGCCCTACGAAATATATAATCGTTATAACCTATCTATTAAATTAGTGGGTATAAATATTATTAACTAATTTATGAAATATATATATATATATATATTTACTACTCAATATAAATTATTTATATATTCTTATTAAATAATCAATCAATTTTTTTAATGTAATTATATTCTTTAAAAATATGATTTCTTTAAAAATAATGTTTATTGGTTTTTGATAAAAAAATTATAATTATTTTTTAAAAAATTTAGAAAATTTATTTTAAAAAATTAAATATATATTTTAAATCATCCTATTTAAATTTACATTGGGGAAAAGTTTTGAATTTTTTAGAAGATGTTGATTTTTCAGTGAATGGTGAAAATTATTGATTTTTGTAAAACTGTTATTTCTTTCAAATAAATTAAGTCATTTAAAAGTACCATTATGTTTTTATTATTATTTAAAGAAACACAATTATTATTTATTTATATATAATCCACTTAATTATATTTTAATCATCTTTATATTAGATTTTATTATAAGTTTGTTTTTGGGTTTAACAACGTATTTTTCTGAAAATTGTTTTAAAGTGCATAATATTTCTCCTTTTTAATTAATTAAAAACCCCCATAATGAGAAGTGATTTAATGAAAATTTATTTATTATATATAATTTATTATTAATTCATATTCATATAGTAATTTTATTATTTATAGAGTTAATATTAAATCATCTTTCACTTGAAAACTACGCTTCCTAAAAACCCTCTCTTTCTTCACGTCTACGGGTTTTGATTTAAATTAAATTTATGTAGTTATGTCAATTGAATACGGTAAAATTAATTCCATATATTTAAAAATAATAATTAATAATTTCTATTACATTCCACTTAATATTTTACCATACTGAATATTGAAAACTGTAAAAACAATAATGCGATTAAAGTGAAATGAAATTTATCCGGGGGTTAAACTAAAAACATGAGCCATAAAATGACCTGAAAACTTGTATAAAATATATTATATTGACATATTTATACCTTATAATGTATAATTCTTGATAATAGTCCATTTTTTGTCCTTTTATCATTTGAAAAACAAGGGTACACCTTTTTCTTTTCAAAAATTATAAGTGTTCCACTCACCTCGCTTATAAAAGGCCACCCACTCTCATCTCCTCTTTACACCTTAAATTACATTTGGATCAGAAAATAAAAAAAAATGACTTCATAAATTCCCTAAAAACATCATATAATAATTTTTTTGATAATAAATCTGTCCTATGAAGTATTTTGATGTTAACCTAAGGAGGTTGTCCGGATAAGAGGTTTCTTCCTTAACATAGCATTATTATTTTATTTGTTCCGACGCCTACTAAATTTCTTATTAATTACTCATATATAATAACAAAAGTGTCTAAAATATACTTATATTTTATTATTTTAATGAAATTACCAAAATAAATCTATCCTTTCATCAAATGGGATACAAAATCATCATTTATGTGTGTGATAGACTATCGCCTCACGAACCGATGTCCTTCATTTTCCATCATCACATCTCAAGGATTATTATCATGATGGATTTAAAGTGTATATATTTTATTTTTTGCATTTTTATAATTATATTGTTATGATATCACATATACCTTCTTAAATCCCATTTCATGGTGGATATGATAATGTCGCTCGTCTCTACGGCAGATCACCATGTCGCGAAGTGATGTGATTCGTTTTTCACTAATTATTTACATAGAACATATTAAGGATAAATTAAATGTATATGTGTTATATAAATGAAATAATTATGATATTGATTATATATTTATAATTATGAAATATAATATATAATTTTATTTGTTACACTAAAAAATTAGGAACGTCATTTGTGTGTACTTTGGACTATCTCCTCCACAAAGAGATATGAGTCTTTTTCTTCACCAAAACACTTGGATGTTATATATTATTATATTTTGATGAAATAATATGTTATTTAAAATATTATTATAATTCTATAATGATAAAATATTTATTACCTTCTTTTAATAATTATCATTGTAAAATGGAAATGTTAGTCATGTGTATGTATGGATTATTGCCTCTATGGTCATAATATAGTTCATTTTTCATAACCATCATTCAAGATTGGTTTTAAAAGTATAATTTATAAATAAATTTTATAATTATATCTTCATTATTATTATGTATATTTACAAATAATTACCATTATGAACGTGTTTAAGACACCAAATTCATTTTGAAACAATGAACTGAACATCCTCAAAACACCTGATGTGGACTTATCTGATTATGTATTTAAATATTTCATTAAAAATATATAAAATAAATTATTTAATTATAACATATTAAAACTAGAAAAGGATATTAATATAAAAAATAAATAATATAATTTTATTATAAATGAGGTTCGAACAAATATGAAGAAAGTCAAAACAGAGGAAATAGTTTTCTCATCTTACTTTTTATTTATCTTAGACATAAGTCATATTCACAACTTAATTTTAATGTGTGGTGTAAATAATATCCATTTTAAATTTAATATAAACAATAATTCATGAATCTTTCCATTTTAAGATTAAATTTTAATAAAATTATCTTATTGGATTAAACATTAAAGTTACCAAGTGGTAAGGAATTTCACAACTCAATTTATTTTCATCAATTTATATTACTTCTTCAATGTGTTTGATATTATAATATTATGTGTGTCATTATTTTTTATTATCTTATGTTTTATTTCCAATTATTTTATGTGTATTTAAATTTGATACAAAAAAAATTGATTCATTCATTGATTCTCAAATTTAATTGTATTATCTTTGTAAGGGTTATTTGTCTCAAGTAATAATTATTTGAGAAATACATTTATGATATAAACATATATTAATTTTTAGGTGTATATAAAACCATTTTGACATGTTATATCATCAATATAATTATTTTAATGATATTTAAATTTTAATTTGAAGTAATTATTTCATGGGGCTTATGATTGAAGAGTTAACAATGTCGAAAATGATATTTGTTACAATCTCCATTAATTCAAGATTTTTTATACTGAAAGTTATTTAGGTGTAAATTTTATTATTTTATTTTATTGAACCACAAATATTTATTATACAATGGTTTTTATGTGTTTAAAATGTTCAATTACCATTTACTCTCTTATTTATTTAAGAAACATTAAGAAAGTCATTTGTAAGTGATATTTACCTTGTTTTTTATTTTAGATTGGGTGTCTTTCCCTTCCATATCCATGTTTTCTAAAAAAATCAAAAATATTATTCTATAAAAATAAATTATTTACTAAATCCATACTGCATGATATTTACCATCTTTTGAAAGGTTTTAAAAGGAAATTTCTTAATGATTTCCAAATGGGTAACTTTTGACTCCCTTTTTCAAAAAAAATTGAAAACAAAACTTATTGTTAACATTTATATCATGAATAGATATTCCCACCATCATTTATATTATTTTCCTTGAATTTTATTTTATATATTTTCGTGGTTTTTTGAAGAGAATTATTTTCATAATATTTTGTGAGTTTTTTATTTTTTATAAATTGTTTTTCAAATTCAAAAAGGGTATTTCCCTCAAGAATGTTTTTAATGGTTTTTCAATGGTATTTATATTCATCAACATCAACAAACCATGATGTTATTTATAATATACTAGGAATATGTTGTAATTATTCCATCCTTATTCCTTCCCTACGTGGATTATGATTGTTTTAAAGATATTTTTATGGAACCCATTTCTTTTTCACAGGTTAATCACGTTTCAAAGATATTGTCATAGAAATAATTTATTTTCTATTGGTTAATCAAGTTTAAAGGTGATTGTCAGGGAACTTGTTTCTTTTAAAATATTTAATCATGTTTCAAATATATTTTCATGGAATCCTTTTCTTTTCCATTGGATAATAATGTTTCAAATAGATTTTCATGAAACACGCTTCGTTCCCACATGTTAAACATGTTTCAAAGAGATTATTATGGAACCCATTTATTTTTCATAGGTTAATCATGTTTCAATGATATTTTCATGGATCCCGACTCTTTTACATGATTTAATATTTTTTAAAAGATAATTTCATATAACCAATTTATTTTCCATGAGTTAATCATGTTTCAAATATATGTTTTTAGAAACCATTTATTTTTTACGGGTTAATAAATTTATGAAAGGAATAATGATTTTTATGAGTTTTATGGTTAAATGTAAGCTCTATGTTATTTATTTATAGTTCTTGAATGTTGTTATAATATGGGTGAAACCAAATAGTGAAAGGTTTTCCCTATATATATTATAAGATGGGTATTCCTAGATAGAGATTTATGAATTGGGTAATGAATATGTTATCTGGATAATTATATTGGAAGAAAACCATATAGTTATTCTAATTTCATGGGTTATATAAGGGTTAAACAAATATAATGTTTCAAGATACCAAAAAAATTTATTTTTTTCTTTCTATGGATATAAATTATTCTTGTGATCAATATTGATATCATATTTCTCATGATTATTGATTTTGATGACTCTTTCCTTTGTGAAATCCTTATTCCATGTTTTAATGTTTAATAATCAAGCTATTTATGGGTATGAATTTTTTTTTTTGATCGTTAACTTTTATTGTGTCATAATACCCTTATGCTCATCATATTATCACTAATGGCATTCAATTATTAATGCTTATGTTTACCCTTACTGAGAATTTGTGCTCACCCATCTTATGTTTAGTTTTCTCAAAGTTATCAATAATTATTTTAAATTTATTACGTATATAAAGGTTTCATATAGATGATGATGTTAACTTAATATGGAATATTAAAATATGGGCATAGTGGGAGATGGTTTTCATCATTATAAATTAGTAATTTATGAATATATGTTGTTAATATTTTTTCCTAATTCAATAAAACTATAAAACTAAAAGGTATTTGAGAATGTAATTAATTAAACAGTTATTTTTGACGTTGTAAGTTTTGGATGGTGAAAATTGGGTCACCTTAATCAGTATCAAATCTAGAAATGGGATTTTTATGATTTCAGTACAGATATAGGGGTTTTGGTTTAGGAATTTTATACATACTCCAGTAGATTAATGTAGTTATTTATGATAAAAAACCATTATTCCAACTTCCTTATTTTACTTATTAATTATTCTCCTTTTTTCAATACTACATACAAAAACATTATTTAAGATATTAGAACCACCTTGGAATTATTTTTCCTTGATGAGTCTTTCTTCAAGAGCTCATACACCTTTTTTCGGAAAGGGTAATTTCCTTCTCCATCTTCATATTTTATTCCTTTCCTTCCATGATAGATACTATGAATAATAAACCATTGGTTCTTCATACACCATTTTTATCTCCAACATCAATTTCTTCTAATTATATAAATCTATTTTTCAAAATAAATATTGTTTTTCCTTATAGTATTTATTCCCCCTTGATATGAGAATAGGTATTTTATTCTTAATATCTTCATAATTTTTATTCTTGAAATTTTTTTTCATGTTTCCATGGTTACTAAAAATAAAAAATATCTAGAAAAAATCATACCTTTCATATTCATTCATCAGTTGAGTTTTTTCAATAGATTTCCTTTCACTATTATGCATCTTGGATTCAAGATACATAGACATAGTGTATCCCACAAAACCCTAGTAGTGTCAGTTCAATGATTCCTTATTTTTAGGGCCTCTACTTCTAAATTTAGCAAGAACCTTCCATTTTTAAACTAATTAAATATTTTCAACGTTTCATGTATCACTTTTTAAGGATACCATTTGATGGATCTCTAACATTTCAATTAAGTATTTATATCTATTTTTAATTTCCATAATCGTCACAATTTTTTCATTTATTTGGGTAGTAATATTCTTAATTATAGAAAAATAATAATTTACATATTTTATCCTCTTTTTAAGTTTTCTTTTGATAGGAATCAAGTTGTCTTTATTTTTATTTTACATGGCCATTTGTTCTCCCAACATAATTTAAAGTTCCTGTAGTAGATCACTTTAAAATTTCATATTTTCACTCATTATTCCAATATATTTTTTCAAGTAGGAATGTTTTTTATTTAACTATTATTTCTTTAAAAACATATATTCCATGAACACATAATCCACTTAATAGATTATCTTCAATATATCCTCATTTTTATACAATGATTGTATATCTCTTGATAATTTTAAGAAAATTATCTATATTAATGAATGGATAACTAAATTACTTATTCCATTGAACCACCATATTTCGTACTCTTAATGGGTGGCCTTGATTTTCTAGATTAACAAGTATCATCTATAATAATATTAGTAATAGATTTATCAATTAAATAAATATCAATTTTCTTGATAGTTGTGTCCTTCTTATTAGGGGTTTTATTTTTCATAATCCTCCTTTTATTTCATTTTTTAAAAAGGTATGTTTAATTTACTTTGATCATCAAAATTTCATAATTACCATGTTTAGAATCAAATATTCATGTATAATCCACAACATCCTTATCTTCCATAAATTTAATATAAATTTCTTCAAATTTTTTCAAAATCTCAAATGTATTTTTACAATGAGAGTATTTCCTTCAAACATAATTGGTCATTGATCTAATAAATATATTTTCCATTCTTTTATCACATAATTTTAAATTATGCATGTTTAAATCAAAATCACATTTTATATACTACAAAATATCATTGCGTTAGGCCTATAAATTACAAATTATCACCAATTTCCATATATTAAATTTAGTTACATTAAAAATAGGGGTCTCCATCAATGATTACACATATAAAACAAATCTAAATATCTATATAGTATATTTAACTTTGAATTAGAACCTTGGCAATATGATATCACTATTTAAGACTAGTGGTTTGTTATGTAAGCCATAGGGTACCCTAAGAGGGGGATTAATTGGGGTTCAATACAATATAAATTCTCTCTTTTACTTTAACCCTTACCTATATTGGATATTATTCCCTCATTGTAAGGAATAGTGTAAAATCTATCATTCTACCTCATATGTTATCACACTAGATTACAAAAATAAATGAATAAATTAAATAAAACAAACATAAAATATTTTTACTTGGTTTTATAAAAATAGAATATGTTTAATTATAATAGACATGAAGATATACCGGTGTATCAAAATCCATTATCAATAAACTGTTTTGGTGGATATAATAATTCATCCATAGATTGTAAAAGATCAAACCCTAGTTGCCCAATGTTAGTGGTTATATTATTATGTCAATACTAGATACAAGTAATCACATCTCAAAGAAACAAATAGTTTAGTTGTCTTGTAAAACTAAATGCATACTTTAATCTCACATTTCAATTATAAACTTAAAATACAATATAGTATTTTCATTGGGAAAAAATATTATTATTGCATCCTTGTGTATCAATCATAAAACACTTACTAGAATGCTATGTAAATGAAACATAAGAAATGTTTGGCCTCAAATTCTCAGTAAGGGTATCCGTACAGATAAATATATCATGAATAAATAAGGAATAAACAATATGAAAATGTATATACCTTAAAACACATAACATTTAATCAATAAATAGAGAATAAGGAATCGTATTGTGAGAATATATGATGATCAAATAATTCCATAAAAATAATCATGTGAGATTTAAACTTATCCATGAATACCATAACTAATTAAATGATTACATGGACATCATTAATTCTCATAATGATGGAATACATGATGTTAGAAATATTAAAAATACCGTCAAGGACTCATGCCAAGACATATAACATAAATGAGTAATACATCAACTAAATTCCCAAGATTTTTTTTCTCATGAGACCTATAGATGAATTTAGTTTCTCTAGTGGGTCTTACCCATCACTTACTAAGTCCAATGCATTTCTCATAATAATGGGGTGAAATATAATAATCATAAACTATCATATTGAAAATTTATAATTTGAAATGTTAATAAGTTACCCAATAATAATCATAATCCATCCACATTAATATGGTTTATGGTATCAAAATAATACATCCCAGAAAAAACATAATATATTAAAAATATGTTTGGAACATATAAATATAATTTAAAAATATTACTAAAAATTTACTGAGAAAAATTTCATTATCACCGTAAAATACCTTATTTAAAGTCTAAAATAATTCCAAAATGTTAACAAAAAAAATATATTTTAAAATAACCTTGAAAAGTTGTGAATTAATCCAAAAATAAATTAGTTTCATGATGATGTTTAATTCTATACATGTTGTTTAAAAAATGCTTCCACATTGTTATAAGAAGGTCAAAAGAAACTCCTTCATAAAAGGAAAAGAATTTTTCATTTAAAACATTTTCAATAAATTCAAAAATGGATTAAAATTCCTTTAATAAAAAATTTTATAATGATAAAATATCATTTAAAAATTTTAAATAAAATATGGACATGGAAGATAAATATTCTTTACCAAGCGAAAAAACAACGCCGGCTATCCTTAAAAATATTTGTTGGGTATATTTTGTACTTAAAGGAATGAAATTGAAAGGAAATATTGTAATTTATAGTAATAACCAGTGGATATTAAAATGTATTTTATTTAATTTATAAATATAAAATAATTTATCCATTGGATACATAAACATAAACAATCCTGAATAATGTTGAGATTGTGAAATAAACTTTTACCTTAGATCTCACATCATTTGAATCAATCTGAACATCCTGTATAAAAAATATAGATTTATTATAAATATATTATAGAACTATAATAATTTATATTATAACTTATATTACTTACTAATAACCTTTTATAATATATTTATTGAAAATTCTTTGTTAAAATCATTGTTCTATATAACAACTGGTTCATTTTTTAGGTATGTTTTAGTTTGGTAGTTTTGGTCATTTAAATTTTATCATGGTTCCAACATATAAATAATATTAATAATGATTTAAATATTATATATATTACTTGTATACATATTTATATTCATTCATAAAATTTAGATATATAAAAATGAGTTACATCATTCATAGAGATGGTAGGTCGTACGTAAGCATGAACGATGTATCCATTTTTTCAACGGATGGAATGAATAAAATTTAAATAATAATTAAATTTTATAGAATAATTATTATATCATATATATCATATATTTTAATTAAATATATCCTTAGTACCATCCAGCTTATAATAAAATGAAAATCAAATCTCATCGTTTCATTGAGGCGGTAGTCAACACGTACGCACAAGCGACGTTTTCATTTTACAATGGGTTGAAAGGTTAGAAGGAAGATGTGATATTATAATTAAATAATTATAATTATTTCATACATAATATATATATATATATATATTAAATACATAATTGTATCCATCTATAAGATTTGGTGGTGGAAAATGAATATCATTTGTTCGCGAGGCACTAGTCCTCCATACACACGATCAACGGTTTCGTTTCCCATTTGATGAAATAGTCGATAGATATAGGTTATTACATTAAAATAATAACAAGTAATTATATGTAATATAAATTTTTATTATTTTACTATATTTTTAGAATATTTTAATGGGGTATAGGAAGAAATAAAACAAAGACGCATGGTTAAGAACAATACCTCTTCTTCAGAGAACCTTTTTAGGTTTACACCTAAATCATTCCTAGGATGGATCTATCCTCAAAATAGTGAATATGGGTATTGGGGAGGCCTTTAAAGAATGGTTTTTGGAAATTATTTTCCAAACCAAAGGGTTCTAGATGTGGGATAGGAGAGTAAAGGGGTGTCCTTATATAAGTGGGGTAAGGAACCCACAAGGACATTTCCTAAAAGAATACAAAATAATAAAGTTATTCCCAATACAAATGATCCCAAATGGCCATATATTATAATTTTAGATAGTATAGGGTCTAAATAGTTCCATAAAATAGGATTTATATGATTTTAATTGTAAAATATACCCTTTTCTTTTGGTTTAACCCCACTGCAATCCTTATTTTATCTTAATAGTAGCCATTAATTTTATTTATTTTTACTATTAATTATGACCCAAAATTATTTTTAACTTATTACCTAATATTAAATATTCAAAATAAAAAAATTTAATCCATTTTTTCAAATAAAATTCACTAAATTGATATAATTTAATATAAAATTAGACCCACAACCATGATGAAATTGTGGTTTTTCAAAGAAAATGTTTCCTTAAGTACAAAATGTGTTTACATAAAAATTCAACATAATATTTAATAAACTGAACTAAATTGGGATAATAATAATATAATTGAATTAATTTTACTTTTAAAACAATTTTAAAAAAAATAAACTTTTTAAATGTTTTAATCAAAAAGTAAATTTTCAATTAAAATTTGTATTTTCCACTACTAATCGAAAAAAATAATTTTTTTAGAAAATTATAAAAAAATAACTATAAGATAATTTTGAAAATATGGTTTTAAAAATTAATTTCATTTTTTAAAATATATTTTCTAATTGTAAAAAATAACTTCAAAATAATTGTGAAAATGCGATAAAACTACTTTGTAGAAAAATATAATTTTTAAGCATAAAATTGGATGTATCCTGGTGTGCAGAAAAAATATTAAATGAATGATAAAAAAAATATTCAATATATAATATATAAATTTAATTAAAATCATTATCTAATAATAATTAATTTAATTTATTATGATAAAAATGTGTTGCACGCATAAAAACTATTTTTCATCAAAACATTTCATTTACTTGTAAATGATTTTTATTTTTATTTCTAATCAATTTAAAACCAATGATTTTATTTTATACAATTGTAAACCACATACATTTAATATTTTAGTTATTCCTATTCATACCCTCTGATATAATGGATATCTTATAATTGTATACTATATTACATTTCATTTAGACTCAGGGTTTTGTGTACCACAAGCTATCGAATAGATTAAATTTATTTAAAAATAAATATATCATAAAGTATAAAGGTTTTAAATTGAAATTTCATGAAAATACTCAATAAATTATAACTTTTAGGGCTCGTTCATTTCTCGACCAAGGTATACTCCCTTTATTCCTTCTTCTTCCACTTTATTGAGGAATGAATAAATTTATAAACTTTCATGTCTCTTTAAGTTCAAAGTATAAAACAAAATCAATGTGGATCATAACTCCATAATTGATGTTTCAATGAAATACACATTAATTTAACCCTTATTCCCCAAATACATATTATAATAACTCTTAAATGATAGATCCAATACATTTCTATTCACATGAACCGCACAATAGTGAAAAAATTCTATAAATGAAGAATAATCCTACACTAAAATTATCATATTGTGTTATTTCACCTTCTCAAAAAATAAAAATATAATCCATTATATTATATATACATAGAAAATTTAATCAATAAAACAATATATAGTAGTGAATACCTTGTTAACATGTTCACTCCTTTATCTCTTCTCTTAAATCTAGATTTTGAAATATATTTCTCTATAACTCTTAAACTACCATATCATTTTTTATATAAAAATTCATCTCCCAAGAAATTAATTCAATAGATAATATTTATTCTCATACCTATAATGTTTTTATATCGTTTCCAATATCCCACATGAATTAGTGTGGTCAAATTCATCGATCCAAGTTAATTTACCCCCAAAAACATGATCCTTATCCACTCCTTTTGAAATTTAAACCAAATATTTAAGATATTATGAAATTTAAAATAACATGGAAAGATGTTTACAATTTAGGAATGAAATATCTCAACTTTTATAATATTTTAATGGGAAATAATACATTGAATTTTTATACTGAATAAATTTTCTCCTCCAAAAATCACATTGTTATCTCCTTCTTTTTCAATTACAATCATAGGCAATTTATCCCCATATATTTAAAAGTTAGAATATTTTACATTTTGAAATCCACATTTAATTAATAGTCCATTTATCCTTAGAAAAATATACCAAAATTTCCTAACCTTCTACACTTATGGATCAACCAACCTTCTCACGATCAAATCCCTTCAATTTTGGAAAAATTATTACTTCACATCTTCACACAGATATAGAATTATGGATTGGTATGAGTTGTGACACATTTTTCACCTATAAACCTCCCAACACTATATTTTTATTTTTTTTATATATCATGATCTCATACTCTATAGTGAAATATTCTCCTACTACATCCTGATCTATATCCCCATTATCCTCACTTCACTATCATTTTAATCTCATGTAAAAATCATGAAATAATCTCATGCTTTATTATAAATGACTGTAATAAAATAATATTTATTCATATGTAACATCCCATAAATTATTATCTAAAAAATTGTGTTATAATTTTAAAATATTTATTATTTCATAGTATACATTATGGAAGGATCACATCATTTGCAGTTTGGTTTTTCTTCCTTTTCCAAAAAACAACTATAATAATCTCTAAATTCCTTCACATTTCTCATGTTCCTTACACTACCACACTAATCTTGAATAACTTAGACGATTCTAATAATAATATTTCATGATTATATTCAAGATCTAATTCCATGTATCCCAATATCAAACATCATTCACCAAGTATTTCCACCAATAATAATAGCCACCTTTATCTTCCTCATTAAATAATCATGTATCCTACACAATATATTCATGGTTGTCACATTATCCTTTATCCATATTATTCCATCATATCACCTTTAGATTTAATTTTTTTACCCCATTTTGATTTGGTTCCAACTCATTATGACCATCTTCCAACATACAACCTCTTTGTTACTAAAATAATCTCATATGTATATCAATCTCTTCAAAACTGGTTGTAAAAAAACTCCATGATAATCCCCATTTATTGGGAATAATCTTTTATCAAAAAAAACCAAGAAAAGTCCTTGTTATAACATGATCCCAAATATATTTTTAGAATTTTAACTCTTCTTATAAGTTTAAAATGTTTTCCAAATTATCAGAATTGATAAAATGATCTCAAAATTTCATGAAAATTTAGGAAATTTATTATATATTAGTTTTTTTGTTATATAAATGAATCATTATAAGGCCCCGACCTTAAACCTTACTTAATATTGAATTAAATTATTAATTCACATTGAGGATCTTTTCAGTTTTAGAGTTTTAGAGAATTAGGACAAAACTTTTACATCTCAAAAGATTACAAAGTAGAAACTTCTACTAAGTTTCTATAAAATAAAAACTCTTAAAAAGAATCATGTTTAGTTACATGTTTTAGGTAGCATGACTTTCCCTTGATCCCATCCTTGACCCTATTCCACGTTAAGTCCTGTGAAAAACATTTCAAAAACTTGGGGTGAGCTTAAAAAGCTCAGTAAGGGATACACAATGAATGAAAACTGTTAGTTTTTCAAAACAACAAGTAAACCATGTATACTTTATAAAAGTAATACTTTTCACCTTTATAAAGTATTAAAAACTCTTCACTGAATAAATTTTCATCACCTACCCTTTTGTAACCAAAATATTACCATAAAACCCATATAAAGATCACATAACATATAAAGGTAACTTGGGACATAAACATACTTAAATGGAATAACCATACGGTCGACTTCCATACATATCACTTAATAGAATTACCATACGACCGACTTCCATACCCAATGAATTGGAGGTTATAACGTAACTACCTGTCCTGGTATTCACGGCACCACCCCTCATATGGTTTATCACGTAACCACCCGTCAAATGTCCAAGTACCATTATAAAATTATAAGACATAAAATAAATATAATGGAAAGAAAAAATTTCCACACTTTGATCACAATATATCACTTAAATATATTGACATAACAAATCCATTATAAAAACCGTTTTCAATACCAAAATACATAAAAGAGTATATGGTATTTATTTCATTTAAAAAAACATTACGGCTTATTGAGGAAGCCAAAGACCAAAAAATACTCGCGGCGGCGGAAAAGGTCGTTGTCACTGCGTACGTTAAAAGAAACATTCCTTTTTGTCGTTTAGTAAAATGATTCGTAGAAAAATATTCCTTTTGTATAAAATTTAATGTCAAAGGGGTTTATACAGCATATAAAAGAACGAAATATGCCTCAATGAAAGAAGATTGGGACAAAGTCCCTAACAAATACGGTATCCTTGGATTAAGGATAAATCAATTACATAATGATGTGTGACAAATGAATACACCAAATATAAGTGGATATTAAGTGTAAAACAATCATATTTTATTTACACATATTCATAGAACGACATATTCTAGGAGTACAAGTTTATCCCAAAGAATCAAAATTTGGTTAAGAAGTTCCCTTGCAAAAATTCGACAGCCTAACGGCATCACTTCAAAATTCAGAAAATGAGTTGAAGGTAGATAAAAAGGGTATCTCATCACATGGACACAAAATTTACATCAATAAGGATATATAATAACATATCCCAACATAAGAAGATGTAATTTAAAAGACATAATAAAATAAGTCTTTCTAAAAAGAGGAGGGCGAAGGGTTCCCTTACCGGCTTGGGTAACTTTTGAAACGTACACCCCATAGAAGAAGGGTCATACAATGAATATGTAAATACAAATAAATGGAATTATATTACACAAGGAGTATAATAATGGTAATTACATACACCACTCAATGTAAATGATGGCAAATGTAGCATAAATCTCACGGGAATAAAAGTGAGATGAAAAATCCCTTACGAAAACTTGGCAGCCTAGGGGCGCCACTTAAAGCATCCAAAAATGGATTGATGAGATCAAATAGGGTCTCTCATCATATTAAAATAAAATTTAAAGAAAGGGGAATATAAAATAACATCCCCCATCATAAAAAAATAGGAGCTTTAAATAAGTGACATAAAGGGGAGTACTTAAAAAAAGAGGTTGGATCTCTTACGAAAATTCAGCAGCCTAACGACGCCACTCAAAACTTCAAAAAATGTATGATGAGAGAAAATAGGGTCTCTCATCATATGAAAATAAAAATTACAGTAAGATTAATATAAAATAACATCCCAATCATAATAAATATGATCTTAAAAGTAATGACATAAAAGAGTGTACTTAAAAAGAAAGAGAGGGGTAGGATCCCTTACCTCGTGTCCGACATGAATCAATCGTTCTTTAATCTCCTGAATAATAAAATTTGGTCAATTTATAATTTCTTAATGACCTACTTTAAATATTATTATTCAGTCCATATCACATATTATAATTTTATATTAATTGGTTAATAAAGTGAGTTCATATCAGACGTTTTTGTCGATGTTCGGTACATGAGTAAAAATTGAACTTCTTGGAAAATAATTTTCCATGTAGTTATAGGTACATCGTCTCCAAAAAAGTATTGATGTTTTAAATATCATATATATCCATTATATAATCATTTTATACTATTCCATATCATTTGGAGATAAAAAATTAAAAGCACTGTTCATGGAGACGGTAAGTCATACGTACGCATGAACGCTACTTTCATTTTTTTGTCAAATTAATGGAATTAAAAAAAATGAGAGATATATATATTATAATTAAATAATTATATCCTTCATTTAGATGTAATATATTACATATATATCCATTATATATATGTACTTTTATAGTACATAACATTTGGAGATAAGAAATGAAATGTACC
Source organism: Viscum album (assembly GCA_963277665.1). Classification (NCBI taxonomy): domain Eukaryota; kingdom Viridiplantae; phylum Streptophyta; class Magnoliopsida; order Santalales; family Viscaceae; genus Viscum; species Viscum album. Next base: position 207,137,512 of record OY728123.1, read on the forward strand.
GTTCATGGAGACGGTAAGCCGTACGTACGCATGAACGCTACTTTCATTTTTTTTTGTATTAAATGGAATTAAATAATAATGATATAAAGGTATATTATAATTAATGTAAGATATCATATGTAATACCATTAATTCCATCCTTTATACATCCCACATATGTCATTAACGAATCAAATCACTTTGAGGGGGCGGTAGTCCGCACTTCCAAAAAATGAAGATATTGCGTTTACCCATAATGGAAACCATAAAGGTATGCCATAAATGAAAAATACAGAAGCTTAAGGAAAACATAAACATATTATATATCATATATAAATATATTTAAATCTTAATGGACACCTTTGAAGGTGTTAAAATAATATTGAACAGTCATCATTTCATGAGGCAGTAATTCTCCATCCACAGAAACAGTATGTTCTTTAACCATTAGACAGAGGTGTGTGAAAGTGTATCTCGAATCATTCTTATAACAACATCCTAGTATATTTAAGATACTGGTGTTGTTATAAAAAAAGGTAATAAAAAGAGTTTAGGGGTTTGGAGAAGAAAAATAAAACAAAAGAACCCAAGGGAAGACATTACCTTTAAATCGGGTAACTCTCTTTGATTTGAGATCAAAGGCTTACTTGGAAAGTATTATGCCAAACGTGAGGCTTCAATGATGAATTGAGGGATTTGGATAGATTAAATGGTCAGGTTTTGTCCGAGCCAAAGGCTTTAGAGATGTGTGTAAGGTGGTAGAGGTGGGGGCCTTTTATAAGAGGAGAGGAGGGGCACTCTTGGAAAGTTATAAAATATTACTTTATTATAAAATGATTTTCGGATTTTAAAGGTCCCAAAAGGATATATTTCGAGGATAAGGTGATAAGGTTTTGAAATATACCCATCCAAAAGGTTTGTGACAAGTTTAAGACTTATAATACACCCTATATTCTCATTTTATTTAAATCGTTCATTTATGAGGTAATCACTGCATCATCACGGTGTCATAAATAAATTAATTAATTTAATATCTAAAAATTATAAAAAAACATTCATGATGTAGGAAATATTTTTATCTTTATAATTTATATTTATAGTAAAAAATATGACTTGTATAACCCCATATAAAAATTGTTTTATAAAAACAACACATGTTTGTGATATTTTAATTTTAACTTTAAATAAAAAGGTATTAATGTGATTTTCCAAGAAAAGTGGCTCCATGGGGTCCCCAAGTTGACCCATGGATTTTATTGGTCGTCCATTACTCATCCAATGAGGGTAGGACATGTGTCTAGGTCATTTAATATTATTAAAACATTATTTTTACCTTAAACTACACTAATTACCTCTAATCGTGATTAAAACTTAAAAGTAACTATTCACCAAAAAATTATTTTAATCTCATTGAACAAAATTTTACTTCTTAATGACAATCATGTATGTCAGATTTTTTAAATTCAAAACACAAAGGTGTTAAATTTTCATTTAAACGAAAAATCAATTTTTTAAGTACCACTTTGTGGTTTCACTATTCATCAATGATTGAAGTTTTCCAGAAAAATACCAAAAATTCACCCTAAGCTATATTTGATATTAAAAATTCAAAAATGATGTTTATTTTACAAAATTCAAAACATATAAGTTAAATTAATTAATTTAATAATTAATTCCCGCTGTCGGAGCAAATAGCATGTTTTTATGAAACAATAAGTATCAAAAGATTGACACTAGTTTAAGTCCAATTTCAAGATGAAATTAATTCCAACGACCACTATTGGATTAAATGGTAAAAATATATTCTAATTTCACTTTAAAACCATTTCAAAGGATAATCTAGTCATATAAATAAATTATATTAAAAAGAGATTTTGAATTAAAATACAACATTTTTCACTATTCATTAAAAAATGAACTTTATCGGAAAAATACCAAAAAATTATAAAAAGTAAATTTTGATGTCCCGATTCTAAAAAAGAATTTTATTTTTTCAGATATAACACAAAAAATTGTTAAAAAGTGGATTTAAAAGAGGTTCATCATCAAAATGCGGTTAATCGACCTTTTAAAAAATATTAGAATGTTTACGCTTAAAATTGGATTCATTCTCATTTTTAATCATCTAACATTTATTGTAAAAAGTAAAAATATTTGATAAACATATATACTCATTTTGTAGTTAGTTCTGTTCATTACCGCCATTACAACGGCTAGTCGTTAACTACAATTTAAAATAATATTATTTTATTATTAGAGTGAAACATAAGATTCCCAAGAAACGCGTTGTTGAGTATTGGGTACGCCATCGAGCATAGCGTCCCCTTTAAAGTTATGTTAATATTTTATTCACAAATATGGATAAATGTGAAAATTTTATATTCTTTATTTACCTGTGGTGTTACATCCTTCCCCCCTTTTGGGAATTGCATCCTCACAATTTTAAAATTGGGCTTGGAAACTTCATTGAAAATCCCACATCGGAACAAGAGTCAGTAAAACAATCACTTTAAAATAAATAAAGATAAGTACAAAGGTCACCCGAGTTAACCCATACTAGGAATCCATGTAGGAAAGCATGGATATGGAGGAAAAAACAAAGGGTTATGTTCTGAGGGAGAGTGATAGTAAACATGTCTAGGAGAAAGTTAACCATAAGAAAATCACAAACTTGTGATGGGTTAAATGGTATTCAATTCCCCAGTAGAAAAAGTTAACAGAAAACATTTTTGTTTTAAGTTACTCTTCATTGAGGAATTTATTTTTTATCTTAAGGAATCATACTTACTTGTCATGTTGACTTTCAAATTTTACTATATTTCTTACAGGAACTCATATTTTCTCCAAAAGACGAGTTTTCAGGATGACCTGTTCACATTAAGAGAGCTATAATCAACTTCTAGAGAGTCACCTATTCCCAAAAATAGAACTATATACTTCCCATGTATTTAGACCTTAACCAAAACTAAAACCAAAAAGGTTAGTATGAGATCCGATAATACCCAAAAAGGATAATTCTTTATAAAAAAAATCTATTCTTAATCTCCAAAATTTGTCAAACAATACCCAAAGTTCAACAAAGACCATTCAATAAACATCTATCCATAAAATTATTCAAACTAAACCAAACTAAGAATGAAACCGAAATATTTGAAGGATTTAATCACATAGTCTTCCAAGGTACAAAATTAACATTTATCTCCAAATAACATTAGTTTCTCTTAAAGTCTCATACTGAAAAGTAGTTAACCTAATCAAATATCCTCCATGATGGGTTAATAATTTCCATATATAACCCAAAATAAACTTACTCTTGATTCCTAAAATCATCTAACTAAAAAGAATTAGTCAAACTAACCAGGGACTTCACGTAGTCCAGTGTTAGGCGATAAATACCAGCCGCACTTTGGTTGTGGGTTCGATTCCCGTAGCTTTGTCCGACGCGACGGGTTGTCACACGGTCTGTGTGTTGTCGTTTTTCCAAAACTATATAATTCTTAAAACATTCCCCAAAACAAGATAAAATCTTCAAAAATAACCATAATATATTTTAACCTCAATTTTATCTCATTCCTTTCATATTCCATCATATCATAGAGTAACCCATAATTACCTAAAAGGTAAGGATCATATAAACCCTAATGGTTAACTTTATAATTATTACATGAACTTCCTCATCGAGTTGGTCATCTCGTATATGATGCATTAGAGAACTCACCAAGGTTCAAGTGGTTGATCATGACTCATTGATAGTTGGTTTAGAACAACCATGAGATTCCTCATTGAATCCCTCATTTCATCCAGTCTCTTAATCAGAGAACCACCATAGTTTCCTTCACACCCATTGTCACTTTGGTGCCTACTAGATCCATTAATTTGAGAAAAACAGAAATGTAAGTGTGAGTATATCAACAAAAAAATCATGTACTAATGATGAATATAAACACTAAGATATACTTACTCATTCACTTTATCTAAAACTAGGACTCTTTCTGAAATCCTAACCATTATGGTAATGTCACTTATGCTTAGAGGATACCCTAACCTCTAAAGTTATCTAAAACGACCTTTGATACCAACAATAAGGCCCCGGACTTAAACCTTAATTAATATTGAATTAAATTAATAATTCACATTGAGGATCTTTTCAGGTTTAGAGTTTTAGATAATTAGGACAAAACTATAACATCTCAAAAGATTACAAAGTAGAAACTTCTACTAAGTTTCCATAAAATAAAAACTCTTAAAAAGAAACATGTCTAGTTCCTTGTTTTAGGTAGCATGACTTTCCCTTGATCCCATCCTTGACCCTATTCCACGTTAAGTCCTGTGAAAAACAATTCAAAAACTTGGGGTGAGCTTAAAAAGCTCATTAAGGGATACACAATGAATTAAAACTGTTAGTTTTTTAAAACAAAAAGTAAACCATGTATACTTTATAAAAGTAATACCTTTCACGTTTATGAAGTAGTAAAAACTCTTCACTGAATAAAAGTTCGTTACTTACCCTTTTGTAACCAAAATATTACCATAAATCCCATATAAAGATCACATAACATATAAAGGTAACTTGGGACATAAACATACTTAAATGGAATAACCATACGGTTGACTTCCACACATATCACTTAATGGAATAGCCATACGGCCGACTTCCATACCCAATGCATTGGAGGTTATAACGTGACCACCCATCCTGGTATTCACGGCACCACCTGTCATATGGTTTATCACGTAACCACCCGTCATATGTCCAAGTACCATTATAAAATCATAAGACATAAAACAAATATAATGGAAAGAAAACATTTCCACACTTTGATCACAATATATCGCTTAAATATATTGACATAACAAATCCATTATAAAAACCATTTTCAATACCAAAATACATAAAAGAGTATAGGGTATTTATTTCATTTAAAAAAAACATTACGGCTTATTGAGGAAGCCAAAGACCAAATAATACTTGTGGCGGTGGAAAAGGTCGTTGTCACTGCATACATTAAAAAAACATTCCTTTTTGTCGTTTAGTAAAACTATTCATAGAAAAATATTCCTTTTTCATTAAAGTAAATGTCAAAGTGGTTTATACACCGTATAAAAGAACGAAATATGCCTCAATGAAAGAAGATTGAGACGAAGTCCCTTACAAATACGGTATCCTTGGATTAAGGATAAATCAATTACATAATTATGAGTGACAAACGAATACACCAAATATAAGTGGATATTAAGTGTAAAACAATCAGATGTTATTCACACATATTCATAGAACAACATATTCAAGGAGTACAAGTTTATCCCAAAGAATCAAAATTGGGTTAAGAAGTTCCCTTGCAAAAAATCGACAGCCTGACGGCGTCACTTCAAAATTCAGAAAATGAGTTGATGATAGATAAAAAGAGTATCTCATCACTTGGACATAAAATTTAAATCAATAAGGATATAGAATAACATATCCCAGCATAAGAAGATGTAATTTAAAAGAAATAACAAAATAAGTCTTTTTAAAAATAGGAGGGCGAAAGGTTCCCTTACCGACTTGGGTAACTTTCGAAACATACACCCCATTGAATAAGGGTCATACAATAAATATGTAAATACCCATAAATGGAATTATATTACACAATGAGTATAATAATGGGAAGTAAATACACCACTCAAAGTAAATGGTGGAAAATGTAGCATAAATCTCATGGGAATAAATGTGCGATGAAAAATCCCTTACGAAAACTCGGCAGCCTAACGACGCCACTTAAAACTTCCAAAAATGGATTGATGAGATAAAATAGGGTCTCTCGTCATATTAAAATAAAATATAAATAAAGAGGAATATAAAATAACATCCCCCATCATAACAAACAGGAGCTTTAAATAAGTGACATAAAGGGGAGTACTAAAAAAAGAGAGAGGTTAGATCTCTTACGAAAATTCAGCAGCCTAACGGTGCCACTCAAAACTTCAAAAAATGGATTGATGAGAGGAAATAGGTTCTCTAATCATATGAACATAAAAATTACAGTAATATTAATATAAAATAACATCCCAATAATAAGAAATATGAGCTTAAAAATAATGACATAAAAGAGTGTACTTAAAAAGAAAGAAAGGGGTAGGATCCCTTACCCCGTGTCCGACATGACTCGATCATTCATTAATCTCCTGAATAATAAAATTTTGTCAATTTATAATTTCTTAAGGAACTTCTTTAAATATTATTATTCAGTTCATATCACATATTATAATTTTATAATAATTGGTTAATAAAGTGAGTTCATATCAGACGTTTTTTTTCGATGTTCAGTACATGAGTAAAAATTGAACTTGTTGGAAAGGAATTTTCCATGTAGTTATAGGTACATCGTCTCCAGAATAGAATTGATGTTTTAAATATCATATATATCAAGTATATAATCATTTTATACTATTCCATATCATTTGGAGATATTAAATTAAAAGCACCGTTCATGGAGACGGTAGGTCGTACGTACGCATGAACGCTACTTTCATTTTTTTGTCATATTAATTGAATTAAAACAAAATGAGATATATATATATATATATATTATAATTCCAGAATGATATACTTCATTTAGATGTAATATATTACATATATATCCATTATATATATGTACTTATAATAGTACATAACATTTGGAGATAAGAAATGAAATGTACCATTCATGGAGACGGTAAGTCGTACGTACGCATGAACGCTACTTTCATTTTTTTTATTCAATGAATTTAAATAATAATTATATAAAGTTATATTATAATTCCAGTAGGATATCATATTCAATACCATTAATTCAATCCTTTATATGTCCCACATATGGCATTAACAAATCAAATCACTTTGAGGGGGCGATCGTCCGCACTTCCAAAAATGAAGATATCGCGTTTACCCATAATGGAAACCATAAAGGTATGCCATAAATGAAAAATAAAGAAGCTTAAGGAAAACATAAAAATATTATATATAATATATAAATATATTGACATCTTAATTTCCACCTTTTAAGGTGTTAAAATAATATTTAACAATCATCGTTTTGTGAGGCAGTAATTAGCCATCCACAGAAACAGTATGTTCTTTAACCATTAGACGGAGGTGTGTGAAAGTGTAGCTAGAATAATTATTATAAAAACATCCTAGTATATTTAAGATACTGGTTTTGTTACAAAAAAATGTAATAAAAAGAGTTTAGGGGTTTGGAGAAGAAAAATAAAAAAAATAACACAAGGGAAGACATTACCTTTAAATCGGATAACTCTCTTTGATTTGAGCTCAAAGGCTTCCTTGGAAAGGATTATGCCCAAATTGAGGCTTCAATGATGAATAGAGGGATTTGTAGAGATGAAATGTGAAGGGTTTGGCCAATCCAAAGGCTTGAGAGGTGTGTGTAAGGTGGTAGAGGTGGGGGCCATTTATAAGAGGAGAGGAGGGGCACTCTTGGAAAGTTATAAAATATTACTTTATTATAAAATGATTTTCGGATTTAAAAGGTCCCAAAAGGATATATTTAGAGGTTAAGGTGATAAGGTTTCTAAATATACCAATCCAAAATGTTTTTTTACAAGTTTAAGACTTATATTTCACCCTATCTTCTCATTTTATTTAAATCGTTCATTTATGAGGTAATCACTGCATCATCACGGTGTCATAAATAAATTAATTTATTTAATATCTTAAAATTATAAAAAAACTATCATGATGTAGGAAATCTTTTTATATTTCTAATTAATATTTATAGTAAAAAATATGACTTGTATAATTCCATCTAAAAATTGTTTTATTAAAACAACACATGTTTGTGACATTTTAATTTTAACTTTAAATAAAAAGGTATTAATGTCATTTTCCAAGAAACGTGGCTCCATGGGATCCCCAAGTTGACCCATGGATTTTCTTGGTCGGCCATGACTCATCCAATGAGTGTAGGACATTTTTATAGGTCATTTCATATTATTAAAACATTATTTTTACCTTAAACTACACTAATTAACTCTAATCACGATTAAAACTTAAAAGTTACTATTCACCAAAAAATTATTTTAATCCCATTGAACCACATTTTACTTCTTTATGACAACCATTTATGTCGGATTTTTGATATTCAAAAAAAAGAGGCTGTAAAATTTCATTTAAACGAAAAATCAATTTTTTAAGTACAACTGAGTGGTTTCACTATTCATCAAAAATTGAAGTTTTCCAGAAAAATACCAAAAATTCACCCTAATCTATATTTTATATTCCAAATTCAAAAATGATGTCTATTTTACAAAATTCAAAACATATAAGTTACATTAATTAATTTAATAACTAATTCCCGCTATCGGAGCAAATAGCGTGTTTTTATGAAACAATAAGTATCAAAAGATTGACATTAGTTTAAGTCCAATTTCAAGATGAAATTAATTCCAACGTCCACTTTTTGATTAAATGGTAAAAATATATTCTTATTTCACTTTGAAACCAATTCAAAAGATAATATAATCATATAAATAAATTATATTAAAAAGAGATTTTGAATTAAAATACAACATTTTCACTATTCATTAAAAAATGAACTTTATCGGAAAAATGCCAAAAATTTATACAAAGTAAATTTTGATATCCTGATTCTAAAGAAGATTTTTATTTTGTCAAATATAACACATAAAATTGTCAAAAAGTGGATTTAAAAGAGTTTCGTCATCAAAAGGCGGTTAATCGACCTTTTAAAGAATATTAGAATGTTTACGCTTAAAATTGGATTCATTCGCATTTTTAATCCTCTAACATTTATTGTAAAAAGTAAGAATATTTGACAAATATATATAATCATTTTTTAGTTAGTTCTATTCATTCCTGCCATTACAACGGCTAGGCGTTAACTACAATTTAAAATAATATTATTTTATTATTAGAGTGCAACGTAAGATTCCCAAGAAACTCGTTGTTGCGTATTGGGTACGCCATCAAACATAGCGTCCCCTTTAAAGTTATGTTAATATTTTTTTCACAAATATGGATAAATATGAAAATATCATATTCTTTATTTACCTGGGGTGTTACAATAAAATTTAAATTTAACAAGTTATATGGTCTGAATGAATAAATTTGACTTTTTATAATTAAAATAATTATTTAAGTTAGAATTATGTTTCAGATGATCAAAACTGAAAAAATGAACCTGGTGTGTCATAAATATATAGGACAATTATCATCAATAAATTTTTTAAATGTTTGAATTAGATTCACATCAGATTGATGTGCAATGTCTTTTTAATTATTAGAAGTGTATTTCTAAAATTGTAATTAATTTTAAAATTTAAATTATTGAATGAAATAATCAACATTTGGTAAAAAAACAAAACCATTATTAAATATTAGGGTGGAAATTTTATTTATTTATGCATGTATAATAAAATTTCATATCAATCCAATATTTTATGTTACTAGAATAATAAAATACATTTTTATAATTTTAAATTGATAAAGAAATATTTTCATATATTTTATATTTGTATTTCATATTTTATTACCCTCAAAATATCTAAATATATATACATAAATCACATATTTATTTTATATGTTTATTTTGGATATAAATGTGAGAAATGGATTAATATGGGATTTAATGAATATTAATATGATTTTGGGATTTAAATATAGTAGTCTAATAATAATTCTTGCATTTTGATATTTTAATGTATGTAAGGTGGTTAGAAAAGATCATTGAGATTAATAAACATAATGGATTTAGAATAGTGATCATTTTGTAAAATATAAAAAGAGAAATTTGTATCATTAAACACACACAAAAATCTTGAGAAACCTTGATATCTTGGATAGTGATAATTCTATATTGTTTTTTGCATCATATACCTGAAAGGTGATGACATGTTGTCACTGCCTTCATTGAAAACTAGTATTATTTTAGATGAATGTTTTTGGAAGTTATCCATGTTTCCTATTAAAACACCAAATTATTAGAAGGAATGATAGATGATTTCTTAAGGATTGTAGTATGTCAGTCTTAATGGTGGGATATTATCATATACTATAGTGAATTAAACCGTATGCAATTCCCATATAATTTTTCGACCACGGTTCTCTGTTTGGGGGTGCATGCTATAGTGGGAATGTATTACTATCATAATTTATGATGTAATATTGATAGTATAACATGATTTATGATGGTATGAAAATCAAGGTAAATATGGATGTCATATCTTATGAAAATCTTATATCACTTGGAATGAGTGTGTCGTTGATAATGGAATTAATTTTTTATCTTATTCCATTGTTTTTTATAACAAAAGTACCGAAAATATGGCCTTATGACCAAATAATATCATCTAAAATAAAATGTTTCTTCTACTAATCAGATCTATATTAAAAAATATATCATCTTCTTATATCATTAAACATAAAAAATAGTTTGTAAACTAAGAGTAGCATGTCTTGCATCTTTAAAAACACCAAAAGAACTTCCAGGGAACACTTGTAATGATTCTTGAAGCTAAATGAGGATTAACTCGGTGTTGTGGATAGAATCACATTTCCATATGGTTGACATGCTAGATATTGGGCTACATAGTACCAAAAAAAATATAAAGTTAACCATCGGGGGAGCACAGGTGAAAATCATACAAACTATATATATGTGGTATTGAAATGAATTTTTATTAATGAGTGTGAAAATTATCATGATAGATAATTGAATATTTTGGAAGGAACCTATGTCCCACTATAGGGATATTAAGTTAGAATAACTTTATTTCCACATTGGTGACTGAGTAATAAGGTCCAAAGAGTTCCAAAGTTTCTTATAAATAAATAATAAAACATATGGTGAGGGGGTTCAAACTTTTGAGAAGGATGTATGGTGGATTAAGATAAATCACTTAGTTTAGGTTGGCATAAGGATAACTAGGTGTAGTTAATTATAGGGATTTATTCTAGGTTTATAAACCCTAATTCATTATATATAATTTTTTTTCTACAAAAACAATATTCAACTATGGTATTATATATAATGATTGAATGATTTTTGAAATTATTTATTTTTCATGAGTGAGTGTTTTATTCTTATATTATTGATAATTTCTATCTATATCATATTATATATCATATATGATTTAATGTAATATTATAAGAGTGAGGTGATTCTCAATCACATCATGTGAGGATATCGAAATTCATAGTTTATATTTCAACAACTTGATTGCGGTTTGAAATAGGAACATGAGTTTTGAGGTGGATTTGAAACACTATAAATTCATTAGTGGAAAAATACCCTTAAATTAAAATAATACAACACATTTATATCATAGTTATTTTCTTCTTAACTTTCATATAACATAAGGTGAATAGGTATATAATCATGGATATTTTTACTAAATAGGTATATTGAATGAGAAAACATTTGTAAAAAATGAAGGATGAAAGGGATCAAAGATTAAAACATAAATTGATGTAGTTAACATTGCATTGAATTTAATATTTTTTCATACATTAAGACAAAATCCACCATGGTCCCATTATTTTCATGTTATTTATTATTTTTAAAATCAAACACACCAAATGTGGAAATAATAGAATATTATATTAAGAATAAGTAAAATACTCCTTGTAGAAAACAAGTGGTAAGATACATAGCTACATTAATTGAATTATTAAATTATTATTTTTATCTAAGGACCCTTCAGTATGGTCTTTGATTAATTTACTTACATCTTGGAAACATGATCATACTATCAAATTATCAAATAATCCAAACTATGAAAGAAAGATCAAAATATAATGAAACATTAAGAAAACAATTGTCAATTAATTTGTGACATATAATAATATATTAAATATTAATCTGATGCATGATAAATTCGTAATAATTGAAGGTAAATTTTCAATATTAAAACTATTTCTTTAGTCAAAACTTTGTTTTAAATGTTCAAAATCAAGAATATGATCTTGAATTATCAGGGAAATTTAAAACAATGATCATAAATTAATATATAAAATATAGGAATAAATCACATTTCAAAATTATTTGATATTTTATTGGAATTATTAAATTTAATTCTTAAAATTCTAATACTTTTATAATTTCAAAATATACATGAAATAGTCGATATTAATTAATTTAAATGGCTTTCCCTAAATATTTGTATAAATTGTCACAGATTCATTTATAACATGTGAAAATAAATTACATTTAAACACAATCTATGATGAAATAAAAATGATAAAAATATATTTTTTTAAATTATATGTTTTTTTAAGATCAAAAAATACATTAGATAATCAAAATCAATAAAATAATATCGAATTTTTATGAAAATTTAAGGCAATGATTATAAATAATTTTATGGATTATCGGAAAAATTAAACTTTAATTTGATCTGTGATGTGTCTAAAATGATTAAAATATATTTTAACAATTATAATTCTTTATTTAAATACTTGTTAAAAATATCAAAATCAAGCATAAAAACATGGATGGTCATAAAATTTTAGAAAAACTTTGTCTAATAATTTGTGACTTACAAAAAAACACATCAATTTTAATTTCAATTTGTTCATAATGATAAAAAAGTGAATTTAAAAATATATCCCTTTTATAGCTTCATATTATCTATCAAATGATCAAAACTGGTCAAATGAGATCAGATTACGATGAAAATTTATAAAATTATTCATCGATAAATTTTTGGCATGTAATAACAAAACATTTTTCAATTTTATGGGAAATGTGGTTGTAAAGATCAAAAATTAAGTTTTATAAATAAAATTATTTAATAACATTAAAACATGATTAAGATGATAAAAAAGAGTAAACTATATCCAATTATCATGAAAAAATTAAACTATGTTTAATGATTCATTTCTAATTTGTATGAACAAATAAAACATAAAACTAACAAGTGATATGGTTGGAATAATCAAAATAAAAAAAATAAATTTTTAGTATTTTGTAACTTCAAAACAAGGATCAAATAATCAAATCCAAGTTAATGAGTTTAAATTTCCATGAAATTTTTTAACAATGGTTATTAATTAATTTCTGAAATATAGGAAAATTATATATCAATTCAATCTGTGATACATCAAGGATTATTAAAAGTAAATTTTTAAAATTATAACTTTTTTTAAGTTCAAATTTTGTATGAAATTATTAAAAACCAAGAGAACATTTTTTCTAGTAAGAATTCTCAAAAGGGGGGTGAATTGAACTTCTAATTAAAATTTATTTTTTGGAAAATTATAAATTTAAATCCTCTAAATTTAAAATAGTGTCCTAGTTTACAAATGGAATATGTATATAAAATTTGATACTTTAAAATACATTCTCCAAGGTTTGATCAAAGCCAAGTTAAAATAACTGAAATCATTTTATCTTTGAAAATATTCTATTTATATCAAATATGTTGTGTGTGTGTGTGTGTCTAACTTGTAAACCTAAAATATTATACTATATTTTTCTAAAGTTAGTTTGAAAAATTCTCAAGGAAAATCAATAGTTATAAAATTATTTTTGAGTGAACATAAAAACAAGAAGGTAAAGAAAAATATCACACACAGTGTTATTGAATAAGAGTTTATCTCCATGTTGGAGCTTTGTCCTCTCCACTTAATAGTATGTCACTAACAATCATGTTTATTAAAAACTAATAAAAATTACAAAACCTTAATTGGGTTTTTACCAAAAAAAAATTACTCATAATGAAGTATAGGATAAACAAAGAGTGCTAGAAAATTATACATGGTTTTAGAGAAGTAAATAAAAAATATAGAGAGTGTCATAATACTCCTCAATACAATACAGTTGAAGTGAAAAATATATATAGAGAAATACAAGAATAAATAAATATGTGAATAAATGAAGAGGGTAAAAAATAAACTTAGGTTTGATATTGTTCAATATTTGATCAAATTTTGGTTAATTAGTAAGGCTCTCATCCTGTTATGATTATTTGTTCAGATCTAGAATTATTATTGCAGTTAGTTTGTCCAGGTAATTAATTTTTTCAATTTTGTCCATAAAACAGAGTACTATGGGAGAATGAAAATTATGGATTAAAGCATCAGTACACCACTGTATTACTTGTGTGAGTCTTCATTGTATTTAATGATAATTCTACACAAAGTATTTGTAGATAAATTAATATTACTATACTGAAAGATCTTAACTACTCTAAAAAGCCTCATTAAATTCCAAAAATAGTTGTTGGGATTTTGAACTTTAGTCATGGTAGATTTGTCACTCCCGGTCGTTGTAGATTCATCTTATTGTATTTTCACCCTTAAGTAAACCTACCATATCAAAATATAGGTATATAGTTTATTTAATTTATTCTTGTGGTCTCTTCACCTTTTAATTCAAGGAATCTCTATTTTATTCATGTGGTCAATTAGAAATTAAACATGCAGATAGGTGAATGTTCAAAATATAGTCTCTTGAATTCATTCATGTGGCCTCTTAAAAACTTTTCAAAATTTCAAATCTAACTAGCATGGTTGATTTAAATCCTTCTTGTTGTTATTCCAAGTCTCCATGTAGTCGATCCTTGTTTTAATGAAGCTGATCCACTTCATATTTTGGTCACTCTGAAACACAGAGAAATTTTTCCATATCCACTTCAAAGGTCATGCGATCACTTGGATTAACTTCTAGTCACTCATCTCCTTCTTTTGGTCTCTCTACAACTTAGAATAATTCTATTTGACTTCCATGATCTCTTTTTTTGGAATTATTATGTCTTCATTTGGTTGCTTTAAATAATGTTTAGTAGCTTCCACACTCATCTAATTTTCACATTTTTTCCAAATAAAACACTTTAATATCATAAAACACATAATTAATTGGAAACATAAGAAACATGATTTGATATAAGAAAAATAATAATTCCCTAGGCTAAGATTATAATAACCACCTTTTGATGATCATAAATAAAAGTATGACAAAATATGTAAATTTATTAAAACATGATTATTTTTTAATTTATTTCACTTTAAAGAGTACTGTCATATCATATTTCTCTCCCTCTTGGGATTAGAAAAAATGTATGAAATATTATAATAGTTATTTAAAAATAAATGAAATCAAGATAAGAAAAAATATAATCAAAAAAAATAAATTACATTCATTTTGAAGAAGTTTAACAAAAATATATTCCCTATTAGATAGCCTAATCCAAATACAAATAAGAGTCCTATTTGGGTGATAGAGGATCAAAATAAGATTTTACTTTTCTTAATAAGGATGAGAGGTAGGATGAGGTACAGGTTTTGGTTGAGAATATTAACGTCCATAAATTATAAATCTAAGATAAATAGGTCTGAAATATTTTCATTCTGTATTAGAGTAAATCCAACTAGAATAATGGAGATGCTTATAGAGGTAGTAATAGAAGATTTATAGATTGGATATACATAAGGTATAGGTAATGCAGAAGGGGAAACAATATTAGTGTAATAATTGTAGTGGTAAGGCTCTGTTGGTTAAGTAAATTCATTCATAGATAAGAATCCATTCTCCATAATTGAGAAAAAGTTCCTTTTCTTTCAAAAGGATTTCCAAAATATTTGATATTAAATATAAATTTTCAAACTAATCCTTAAAATATTAGGTCAAAGTTTCTATATTAAGGGCTCTAGATATATAACTAAACATGGTTTCTAAATCCATTTTAGTAAATATCATAATCAAATAATGATCAATTGTTTTTATGGTCACTTCCCTATCACTTCCAACTTTCAAATCACCGCTCCCAACTACCTAAAGGGTTTTATCTTAATAATTCTAAAAATCATAGATTATCATTTCTCTTTTCTTAGTGAAATCATCCAAAAAAACTTTCATCACATATTTGACAAGATATCTAAATAAATTCTTGCCTAAGGAAACATAAATTGGAAGAGGAGATTATAAAGCATGAGGAGGAGTAATATAAAAATAGTCTTGTCATATGGTATTCAAGTACCTTTTATAAAACTTCAAAAACATATAATTTAATTCATCCTACAATTATCCCACTTGGTCTATCAAACTATGAATCTCTTCATTCATAAGATAAATCTTCATAAACATATTAGGATGGATATGAGCTACAATGAGATACATAATTAAATAAATATATTATTCTCTAGTACTTTTAAATAAAGGTTGAAAAATATTAAATGATTATTTGATAACATTTATAAAATCAGTTTTTAACTCTCATAAACAATATTTTGAAAAAATAAAAAAATTTGGAGTAGTATAAGGAGGTGTAGCTGGTTTAGGAGGTGAAGATCTTTCAACAATTCCATTGAAAATAAGGGTTTTCTCTCTAACATGTGACACCCTACCAGCTTCTTCAATCTTAAAAACTAATTCTTTTTTAATATCCTCTAAAACACTAAATTCAATAAAATATATCCCACTTTATTTGACCTATTCTAATTCACTACCATCAATTATTCCTTCAAAAAAATTATAGGAGTATTACTAAACATATTATAAAAAACTTCTTGAACTATTGGATTGATCTCACCTTAAGGTAACACTAATACGGGAGAATAGGGCCTTATCCTTTGTTTAAGAACAATTTGAGCTAAAAAATATCCCTTAGTATCTTTAGATATATATGATATGGTTGGTACACCATGACCATGTGGACTTCCCCCTTTATGGCCTCATTAGAAATTAAACAACATTTTTTACCCTCATAATATTCTTTCTGTTCAATAGGCCTTCAATTACTTCCAGATATTTTAATTTTTATCCATTAATAACTTTAAATAGTGTTTATCTCATTAAACATATATTCTATAGAGTATTACTCACTTTCTTCAACATCATTGGACTTTCCATCCTCTAATTCACAATCAAATTCAACAAGATCATTCATGGAAACTTAATTATCATCATCACTTTCGACATTTGTTACCTTATAAAGTAAATATAGAGGACTTTTAAGAGATCCAAATTAAACGTCCTTAGGAGAACATATTGTTTTCATCAATTTACTTATGAGTGTATATTTATTATTTATAATCCCTCTCAACTTCTTTACTTAGGTCAATAGCCTCATTTTAATCAATCATTTCTTCTTTAAAATACTACTTCACTATTTCATCTGGTTATAGTCTTGGTTATTCTTTATCCTTTGGTGTCATAGGGATTTTTACCATACTAAATTGCTTATATATCATTTCATTATCATTAACCAAGATTCCTCTCCATCGATTACAATTTATACTTATCATTTTACAAAAAGTTTTATTTAAACAAACTCTACTAGTGGCTATTAAATTTTCCTCCCTCTGATGAAAAAGACTTTTTAAATTGAAAAGCTATTAGATAAAAATAGGTTAAAGAATCAAATTAAACTTGTAAAAAGGTTTTCACAATTTTTTAATGTGCCTCATTAAATACCAGGGAATTCAAATCTATACCCTAGTCTTAATTAAGTAAATAAAAAATATATCCTAATAATTTAAGACTCTAAAATTCACATTCCCTCAATATATTAATTTTTTTATGAAGTTTATCAATATCTAGAATTCACAATCAATCTATAAGGGAGTAAGTCTTCTAGGGGTTCTATATTTATTTTTCTTGAGTATAGTTCTTTTATAATCAAAATTTTCATGACCTACAGAATAATATATCTAGTATTCCTCATAATCTCCTTTATGAGGAATTTTTAAATAGTTTTCTTGTAGCTTAGAGGAAACAACCAGTTTTATCTAATTACCAATTATTAGTGACATTCTTTTTTCACTCATTTATAACTATATATTTAAATAAAACTCATTTACTAACCTCAAAGAAAATATTTTAATGTAATTACAAAACCATGTATCCCAACCTTCCTTCAGAATATCTATCCACACTAAATACTTACTTATTACCAACCATTTATAATTTACTTATTTTTTAGGCCTAACTAGTTGAGATAAAGATGTGGCTTCATAGGTTTTATATGGGCACTGGATAAATCATTCCTTATATTTTAGGGGAAAACATCAAGATATGAAAATTTGAAAGATCACTTCATTCTAACCATATTCCACTAAGATTTGAAGTTTTGGAGGCTAGGGTTTCGTTGAAGGAAAAATTATGATAGTGATGTATTCAAAATCAAATGGTTTTTGGGTTTCAAGAGAGATAAAATGATTCAAATTACGATTTAGTATTAATTATAATAATTTATAGATTTAAATAGTAAAGAATGGGATACCTCTATATTTATATTAAAATTTAATCTGATAGAAATAGAACCATGAGTGATCATGTAAAATGTCATATGGTAGCTTGACTTACCATAATCCTTATGGTGGATTGATATGACATGGTATCTTGGCCTAGTGAATGAGTAAATCTTCACGATATCTTGGGGGTATTGTTGTATATTAACTTACCATATGAACAATATTTATGGTTTCCATTCATATTTTAATAACTTCACTTATCAAAAAACTTGTCCTTAAGACCACCTAAGTTTTATGGTTAGTTTGGACCATTAAAAATAGAATTACTACCAGCTTAATCTTAAAGTAATAAAATTAAAACTAAGAGTATTTAATGATACCTAATTCATCTCTAATGTAATTATATCATTTAATGTTTAATGGTTTTGTTAAAAAATAGTGATTTAATGCTCAATATCTTTGAACTCAAGGGTGATGTCCCGTTTTTTAAAATAGTCTCTCAAAAAGTGATGTATTATATTAGTGTGTTTAGTCTAGTAATGTTATACAGGATTATTAAAAAAAATAATCATTCTTGAATTTTCAAAATTTATAGGGACATGTAGGAAATCAAAACCGTAGTCCACTAATGTAAATTTCACCCACATAATCTATAAAGAGTGACAACCTGAAACATTGTACTCATCTTATACAGTAGACAATGAAATAAAATTCTTCTTTTTACTACACCAATAAATTAGAGACTTTCCCAAAAAGTTCTATGTACAAAAAATTCCTTTTATATCTAACTTCAAACCACCAAAATTAGCATTCAAATAACTAACAAGTTCAAATAAATTTCCATTTGAGTAATATAATCTAAAATAAGTTTTTTTTTATCTTAAAAAATTATTTGATTGCATTTAAATGAGATTATTTTGTGGTTTCATGAATATGTACACACATTTTGTATGATACCAACCTTTTCTAGTGATTTCTTGAGCTTTTTTATAGGTAATATGTTTCCTTTTTTTGAGTAATTTTTGTTTGTCTTTTATCTTACATGTGTTTGGGAGGAAGTGGGGTAGTGCATGGTTGGTGCATAGTTTTCCCAAATTGTGTGCCAAGGCTAGAAAATTGTGTGAGCCTAAACATAGGGTATTCTCATGGATGGTGCATATTTTTTTCAAAATGTGTTCCCTTCTAGTAATAATTGTGCAACTCACTTGAAGGAGGTGCATGGTTAGGCCCATGGTTATGGGAAACTGTGTTCCCCGAGAAGGAAACCATGCATACGAGATTTTAATCCCCTAAAAAGTATTAAAAATATCATGAACCCCCATATTATACCCCATGATGCATGACTATCATAGGGCATGGAAAAAAATATTTACTAAGTTAAAATGCAGTAATGTGGTTGACCTAGGATGTCTTCCGAAGAGGAGTGCACACAAAATAGGTTGTCACTTTAAAACGAGAGTAAAAATGTTTTTCTTTTGAATGGAAATTTGAAATTCATATTATTGAAAAACTATGATATTAAAAAGAGTGATTAGGTCAGGGTCAGTTTTCTAATTGTAATGTTATCCTTGTTCAATTTATTACAAACCTCTTCTTCTTAGTTGATTAATGTGAGTTTCCCCAAACGTTTCCTCTCAGATCCTTGGTGAAATTATGATGGTGAGAGAAAATCCTACCAAGATCTTGGTTTGGTCAACTCTCCTTCCATGTGTAAAATAGTTGTATTGAAAATCCTTAATTGACATTGGAAATACCTGATCAGGTATTGTTTATTCCAAACAATCAAGAACATTCACTACCCCTTTTACACGTACTGATGATCATCGGGTACTTCACCACTTATTCCTAGTCTATTCAATCGTATATAAGCCAGAAATTAGTGGAGGGAGATAATGATTATTTTACCAAGGAATAAATAAATAATGGAATTAAAATTCAAGAATGATCGAACATGATAATAAAATACGCTATATGAAATTGAAAATAACTTTGAAGAAGAAAGAAATTTCATTCAATTACGTCCAAGAACTCAAGAATTATAAAATATAGAACCAACCCTTCCCCAATGACTCAAAATGTTTACCCCACCATGGTAAGGGTAATCGAGATGAATGGGGAAGAATATGGAATTAAAAAACTATGGAAAAGAAAATAAATAAAAGAAAAATCTGAAAATTTATCCTACTTAGTGTCCCGAAAGGAATGGGATGGAGAATTGGATGCTTTGAGAGGGAGGACATCTCCTCCTTTAATAGACAGAATTCGTCCCCCGAATGATGATGCATTGTATCCCCATTAAATGACATCTTCACACGTTGCACCTTTCTTGAATGTTGTTTTTATTTGTCTTGGGAGTTTACCCTTAAAATATCATCGGATTTGGACTAGTATTCTGAAAGTTATGTCTGTTTTACTCGGATCATTTATTATGTCTAGTTAGACTCTCCAAAATGCCAACCTTTGGAATAGGAATTTTTAATGGCCCCTTAAACGGCCAATTCACACAGCCTTTCTTTCATGAAAGATATTCCCCAACTCCTTTCACGTTCATCAACTAAGATACACAACAATGGTGCCCACAGATAAGGATTTATGGACCCCACATAAAAAATCAGAAGAACTGTAAAAAGTTTTCTTGAGACAACTTGTGTGATTATTTTGAGCTTCCATATGATCGATTCAGCTTTTGGTCCAAAAATATTAAATGAAGCACTGGATATGTAGAATCTGGAAATGAAATAATTTTTCCATTTTTATTAGCTTATAATATGTTATGGCCAAACGACAGAAATAATTTAAAATAGTTAAAAATCCTAAATGGGCCATTTTTATTGTTTAGCTCAAAATAAAACCAATATCATAAAAATGAAGCAATTAATCTTATAGAAAAAAATTTGTGGGTTTAAAATAATGAAATTAAATGTAAATTTAATATAAAATATTTTCTCTATCAATGCCTTCACACTTAGAACTTGGACTTTGGGACAAGTAAACATCAAAATCAAATCAAATCAAATCCAAAACACATACCAATGAGATCTTCCAAATCCATACCAAGAAACAGAAATATATCATGAATCATCAAAAAAATTATTTAAAGTTCTCCATTTTATATTATTTAATATATCTCCACTTAATTTCTTATCCCATGCACACAAAACACCTACCTCACATGAATATTCTCACATCTCACAAATGTAAATGCTCAACAAGTCTTTTCTCATACAAACTCACACAAGAGTCACCATAGGCCTGATAAATTTCTACTTCTCCACCCAATGTGAGTCAAGGACATGTGTTTCTCATGTGAATTTTTCAAGGTTGTTCTATGGCTTCTGGTTGGTAGGATTTAGATGTTAAAAATTTTGATGCCGAAAAAGGAGGGTTTGTCTCTTTTTCAAACAAAATTGCAGGATTATAATTTTAACTAAAACATGGTCTCCTTATCTTCCCCTTTATAGAAAATATGATCCATTATCATTTAATCAGCTCAGGATTTTAGCAACAAATATTTCAATCTCTTCAAACATGATTTTTTTCATGAAATCTCCAGACATGAACAACATTATTTTTCAATCGGAAGCTTCAGAAAGGAACAACTTCTATTATCATGAAAGCTCCAAAAAAGGCATATATTTCAGCAGAATAATTTTTTAGTAGCATGCACATCTCTTCAACAATTGATTTTCCACTCAAATATTCACCAAATGAGGTGGCACAACACAAGACATCTTCTCGCACACTTAAGTTCAACTAGATCATGCAATTTCAATTCAAGAGGAGGTTGGATAGGGAAAATTGGTTTGTAATGTGGATAAACTAACAGGATATTCATGGATTCTATGGGCTACAAGGATTGATTTAAGGTTTTCCATAATGAAAAATATTATTTTGAAAAGGTGGATTAAAACCAAATTAATGCCTCAATAATTTAAAAAACATATACCCCAAACCCTAATGTTTTGAAAAGAATAAATCAAATTCTGGTTAAAGAAGGAATGGTCTGGTTCTCTCATGAAATGAGGCGAATGAAAAGAATATGAAGAAAAATGGTTCAGAAGCCTCAGAGGAAAGTGATTTCCAAGATATAGATAGTGAAATATGGCATGGGATTCAAAAATTAGTGTACTTTTCACGAAATTACAAAATATTTGAACTCAAAACAAAGTCATTTCATCATTAATTTAAGCTCAGTTTCATGGAATAGATTGGTTCACTCATTTACATGGGTTTCCAAAATGGTAATGATTATCATTTCAGCTCAAAAGTTTCAAAAACACACCAAAAATTGAAAAATAAACACACAAAAATATGAAAACATTATTTTTTCTGAAAAACAAACACAAAATAAAAATCCTAAACTACAAAGGTCCCCCCCCCAACTTAAATGATGAGGTGTCCTCAATAAATATAAGTGTATTTAACATATAAGACAATTTTAAAATGAATCATGACAGCAATATAGTGTAAAGGAGAGGTATGACCTGACTTATTTGAAATGCAACGTTGAGTTTGGATCCTAAGTGTTTCTCTTTGAAAACCTAAAAAAAGTTAAAACATAACATAAGAAATTTATTAAAAGAAATTAAAATAGATTTTGAATAATAAAATAAGGATAAATATTGGTTTAATCCCCCAAGTGGGCCCTTGTTTTTGACTTCCTCTAGAGGGGTAGTTCTAATCGGTTATCCCCAATCTGATGGTGGGTGAGGTTTCTTGCTCATTAACCAACAAAAAATATTCTTTACAGCATATACTTCTTCCTTATTGTTGAGGACTACATGGATATAGTATACCAAGTCCACCCCCATTGTAGTGAGATAAAACTTGCATGGTGGGGTTAGGACAATGAATGAGTCCTCTTCTTTCTTGGGTTCTGCTTGAACAACACCTTCTTTATTCTTCAGTGGTTGTTGAAGGTATGATACATCAGTGGAAAAATCAAAGGTAAAGTCAGAATATAAGTCTATTTGAACAAAATTAAAGCATGAATTGTCAATATCAAATTCTTCCCTTAAAATTTCTATAACTTTGGTCTCATATTCATTAGGAAAATCCACTTTGATCTCCTCTTGAACACCCTCTAATGAATGTTCAACAATATCAGGGGGAAGCTTCATATGTTCCTCTTCAGATCAATCTTCTTTTTCGTCATCTTCCCCCAAATAAATACATGTATTGGATGAATCTAAAAAATTAACATAAGGGGATGTAATAATCAATTTAGTTTCAACAAAATAAAAAGATAATGAGTTTATGAAAATATTATCTCCCTCAGTTTGTTCATCTTCAATCTCTTCTTCACTGGGAAACATCTCTTGAAGTTGAGTAGCTGTAAGTAGATGGAGGTAGTCAGTCACCACTATATCATGGATATCCATAGAAAAATCTAGGATGACAAAGGGGAGTTCTTTTTGGACCTTGGAAACTTCATAAAATTATGGAAAGTGTTGGGAAAACTCAGTTAGCTTTCGGTCCATCGCTTCAAAAACATCTTTGTTCATGTCCTCCCTTAGTCCATCTATAAATTCATTGAATGTTTTACCATCATTATTTGTATTCCAAAATACCCTCACCTTTCTAACAATAGAAGAAACAATATCCTCCGCAGAAAAGGTTGAGTCAATAATTGGGTCATTTATCAGTGGGTAATTGTTCCATGAATTAAAGAAATGGTCATTTGAAAACAACATCGAAAGTGCTTTTTTTTTGTTTTTTTTTAATTTGAAAAGAGTCAAGTATTTATAATTAGGTTTTGGCACTAACTCCCTAGAAACGGTGCCATGTTTGATGCATGCCTGTCTTAGGGCATGGAAAAATAATTATTTCCTAAGTAAAAATGTAGTAATGTGGTTGACCTAGGATTTCTCTCGAAGAGGCGTGCACACAAAATAGTTTGTCACTTTAAAACAAGAGTAAAAATGTTGTTATTTTGAAAGAAATTTGAAATTCAAATTATTGAAAAGTTATGATATTAAAAGGGTGATTAGGTTGGGGTTGGTTTATTAATTTTAATGTTATCCTTGTTCAATTTAATTCAAACCATTTCTTCTCAGTTGATTAAAGTGAGTTTCCATAATCGTTTCCTCTCACTTCCTTGGTGAAATTATGATGGTGATAGAAAACCTTACCAAGATCTCGGTTTGGTCAACTATCCTTCCATGTGTAAAGTATTTGTATGGAATATCTTTAATTAGCCTGGGAAATAACTGATCGGGTCTTCTTTATTCCAAACAATCAAGAACATTCACTACCCCTTTTAGACATACTGATGATCATCGAGTACTTCACCCCTAATTCCAGGTCTATTCCATCATATATAAACCAGAAATTAGTGGAGGGAGATATTGATTATTTTACCAAGACATAAATCAATAAAGGAATTAAAATTCTACAATGATCGCACTTGATAATAAAATCCTCTATATGAAATTGAAAACAACTTTAAATAAGAAATAAATTTCATTCAATTACTTCCAAGAACTTAAACATTTCAAAATAGAAAATCAACTCTTCCCCAATCACTCAAAATTTTTACCCCACCATGGTAAGGGTAATAGAGATGAATGGGGAAGAATAAGGCATTAAAAACTATGTAAAAGAAAATAAATAAAAGAAAAATCCGAAAAGTTCTCCTTCTTGGTGTCCCGGAAGGAATGAGATGCTTTGAGAGGGAGGAAATATCCTCCTTATATAGCCATAATTCTTCCTCCATATGTTGATGCGTTTTATCCCCATTAAATGGCATCTTCACGCATTTCACCCTTCTTTAATGTTGTTCAAAATTATCTTGGGCGTTTCCCATCAAAATCTAAGAGGCTTCAGACAGGAATTCCGAGAGTTATGTCTCTTTTACTCTAATCATTTATTCTATCTAGTTAGACTCTCCAAAAAGCCAACCTCCAGAATATGAAGCTTTAATAGACCCTTAAACGGCCAATTCACACATCCTTGACTTCATTAAAGATATCCCCCCACTCCTTGAGCATTCATCCATCAAGTTCCACAACAATTGGGCCCACAAATAATCAGTTATGGACCCCATATCAAAAATTGGCTGAATTGTAAACAATTTTCTTGAGACAAGTTGTGAGCTTCTTTTGAGATTTCATATGATCTATTTAGCTTTTGGTCCAAAAATATTAAATGAGTCCCTGGATGTTTAGAATCTGTAAAAGAAATAATTATTCCATTTAGATTAGTGTAAAAGATGTTATGGAAAAACTATAGAAATTATTTAAACAGTTAAAAAACCATAATGGTCTATTTTTACTATTCAGCTCAAAATAACAAAAATATTATAAAAATAAAGAAATTAATCTTATAGAAACACTTTTTTGGGTTTAAAACAATGAAATTAAATGTAAATTTAATATAAAATATTTGATCTATCAATTCCCTCACACTTAGCACTTGGACTTCGGGACAAGTAAACATCAAAATCAAATCAAATCAAATCTAAAACACATACCAATGAGATCTACCAAATCCAAACCAAGAAACAAAAAGATATCATGCCTCATAAAAAACAATTATTTAATGTTATCCATTTTAGATTATTTAATATATTTCCACTTCATTTATTATCCCATGCACACAAAACACATACCTCACATGAATTTTCTCTTATCTCACAAATGTAAATGCTCAACAAGGCTTTTCTCATCCAAACTCACACAAGGGTCACCATAGGATTGATAAATTTCTAATTCTCCCCCCCAATGTGAGTCAAGGAAATGTGTTTCTCATGAGGATTTTTCAGGTTTGTTATGTGGATTTTGGTTGGTAGGATTTAGATGTTAAAAATTTTGAGTTCGAAAAAGGATGGCTTGGCTCTTTTTGAAGAAAAATTACAAGATTTTAATTTTTAATCAAGCATGGTCTCCTTATCTTCCCCTTTGTAGAAAATAGGCTCCATCATCATTCAATCAGCTCAGGATTTTAGCATCAAATATTTAAATATTTTCAAACATGATTTTTTTTCTTAAAATCTCCAGATAGGCACAGATTTCTTTTTACATCCGAAGCTCTAGAAATGCATAGCTTCTCTTATCATGAAAGCTCCAAAAAAGGCATATCTTTCAATAGAATAATTTTTTAGTAGAACACACATCTCTTCAACAATTTATTTTCAACCCAAATATTCACCAAATGAGGTAGCACAACACAAGACAGTTCCCCCAAACTTAAGTTCAACTAGATCATGCAATTTCAATTCAATAGCATGTTTGATAGGGAAAATTGGCTTGTAATGTGGCTAACCTAACAGGTTGTTCATGGATTATAATGTCTATAAGGATTAATGTATGTTTGGCCATAATGAAAAATATTATTTTTAAAAGGGGGATTAAAACCAAATAAATGCCTCAATAATTTAAAACACATGTACCCCAAACCCTTAAGTTTTGAAAAGCATAAATCAAATTCTGGTTAAAGAAATCATGGTTTAGTTCTCTCATGAAATTAGGTGGATGAAAATAATATAAAGAAAAATGGTTCAGAAGCCTTATAAGAAAGTTATTTCAAAGATATAGACAGTGAAATATGGCATAGGATTCAAAATTTAGTGTTCTTTTCATTAAATTCCAAAAGTGTTGAACTCGAAACAAAGTCATTTCAGTATTCCTTTAAGCTCATTTTTAAGGAATAAATTGGTTCACTCATTGACATAGGTTTCAAAACTGGTAATTATAATAATATCAGCTCAAAAGTTTCCAAAACAGACCAAAAATTGAAAAAAAACACACAAAAATATGAAAACATGATTTTTTTTTTTGAAAAACAAACACAAAATTAAAATCCTAAACTAAAAAGGTTCCCTCCCCCCACACTTAAATGATGTGGTGTCCTCAATTAATTCAAGTGGATTTAACATATAAGAAAATTTTAAAATGAATCACAATAGTAAGACAGTGTAAAGGAGAGGTATGACCTGACTTACTGGCAATGCAACGTTGAGTTTGGTTCCTAAGTATTTCTCTTCTAAAACCTAAAAAAAGTAAAAACATAACATAAGAAATTTATTAAAATAAATTAAAATATAATTTTAATAAGAAAAGGAGGGTAAATCTTTTTTTAATCCCCCATGTTGGCCTTGGGTTTTGACTGCCTCCAGAGGGTCATTTCTAATCGGTTATCCCCAATATGATGGTGGGTGAGGTTTCTTACCCATGAACCAACAAAAATTCTTTTTTCCAGCATGTACTTCTTCCTTCTTATTGAGGAATCCATGGATATAGTATACAAAGTCCTCCCCCAATGTAGTGAGATACAACATTCATGGTGGGGTTAGAATAATGAATGAGCCCTCTTCTTTCTTGGGTTCCACTTGAACACCACCTTTTTTATTCTCCAGTGGTTCCTGAAGATATGATACATCATTGGAAAAATCAAAGGGAAGATCATAATATAAATCTATTTGAATAAATTTAAAGCATGAACTGTCAATATCAAATTTTTCCCTTTTAATTTCATTAACTTTTGTCTCATATTCCTCAGGAAAATCCACTTTGATCTTCTCTTGAACACCCTTTAATAAATGTTCGACAATGTCAGGGAGCTCCATGTGTTCCTCTTTAGATGAATCTTATTTTTCTTCATCTTCCTCCAAGGAAATACATTTATTAGATGAATCTGAAAAATTAACATAAGGGTAGGTAATACTCAATTCAGTTTTAACAAAATCAAAAGATAATGAGTTTATGAAAATATTATCTCCCTAAGTTTGTTCATCTTCAATATCTTCTTCACAGGGAAACACCTCATGGAGTTGGGTAGAAGAACATAGAGGGAGGTAGTGAGTCTCCACTCTATCATGGATCTCCATAGAAAAATCATGGATGACTAAGGGGAGGTCTTTTTTGACCTTAGAAACATCATAAAATTCTCGAAAGTATTGGGAGAACTCAGTTGGCTTTCAGGCCATGGCTTTAAAAACATCTTTTTTCATGTCCTCCCTTAGTCCATCTATGAATTCTTTGAATGTTTTCTCATCATTATTTGTTTTCCAAAATAACCTCACATGTCTAACAATAGAAGAAACACCATCCTCCACAGAAAATTTTGAGTCAATAGTTGGTTCATTTATTAGTGGGTAATTTTTCTATGAATTAAAGAAATAGTCATTTGAAAACAACATGGAATGTGTTTTTTTTTTGAAAAGAGTCAAGTATTTGTAATTAGGTTGTGGCGCTGCCTCCCTGGAAATGGTGTCATGTTTGACGCACGCCTATTGTAGGTCATGGAAAAACAATTATTTCATAAGTTAAAATTCAGTAATTTGGTTGACCTAGGTTGTCTCCTGAAGAGGAGGGCACACAAAATAGTTTGTCACATTAAAATGATAGTAAAAATGTTGTGCTTTTGAATGGAAATAAGAAATTCAAATTATTGAAAAACTATGATATTAAAAGGGTGATTAGGTTGGGGTTGGTTTCCTAATTGTAATTCTATCCTTGTTCAATTTAACTCAAACCTATTCTTCGTAATTGATTAAAGAGAGTTTCCACAATCATTTTCACTCACTTCCTTGGTGAAATTATGATGGTGAGAGAAACCATACCAAGATCTTGGTTTGGTCAAATATCCTTCCATGTGTAAAATAGTTGTATTGAAAATCCTTAATTGACATGGGAAACACCCGATCAGGTCTTGTTTATTCCTAACAATCAAGAACATTCACTACCCCTTTTACATGTACTGACGATCTTCGAGTACATCGCCACTAATTCCTGGTCTATTCCATTGTATATAAACAAGAAATTATTGGAGAGAGATAATGATAATTTTACCAAGGCATAAATCAATAACAGAAATAAAATTCAAGAATGGTCTCACTTGATAATAAAATATGCTATATGAAATTGAAAATGACTTTGAAGAAGAAAGAAATTCCATTCAATTACGTCCAAGAACCCATGCATTACAAAATAGAAAATCAACCCTTCCCCAATCACTCAAAAATTTTACACCACCAGGGTAAGGGTAATAGAGATTAATGGGGAAGAAGAAGGAATTAAAACTATGGAAAATAAAATAAATAAAAGAAAAGGCTGAAAATTTCTCTTTCTTCGTGTCCCGTAAGGAATCGGATGGAAAATGGGATGCTTTGAGAGGGAGGACCTCTCCTCCTTTTATAGCCAGAATTCATCCCCCGAATGTTGACACATTTTAGCCTCATTAAATGACATCTTCACATGTTGAACCCTTCTTGAATGTTGTTCTTAATTATATTTAGCGTTTCCCCTTAAAATCGTAGAGGCTTTGGACAAGTATTCCGAGAGTTATGTCTGTTTTACTCTAATCATTTATTTTGTCTAGTCAGACTCTCCAAAACGCCAACCTCCGGAAAATGAAGCTTTAATGGCCCCTTAAAAGTCCAATTCACACGGCCTTGACTTCATGAAAGATATCCCCCCTCCTTTAACGTTCATCCACCGAGTTCCACAACAATTGGGCCCACAAATAATGATTTATGGACCCCACATCAAAAATCAGCATAACTATAAATAGTTTTCCTGGGACAACTTGTGAGATTCTTTTGACCTTACATATGATAGATTCAACTTTTGGTCCAAAAATATTAAATGAAGCCCAGGATGTTTAGAATCTTGAAAAGAAATAATTTTACCATTTGGATTATTGTATAATATGTTATAGAAAAACAACAGAAATAATTTAAAATAGTTAAAAATACGGAATGGGCTATTTTTACTATTCATCTCAAAATAACACCAATATCATAAAAATGAAGAAATTCATCTTATAGAAACACTTTTTTGGGTTTAAAAAAATGAAATTAAATGTAAATTTAATAAACAATATTGAATCTATTAATTCCATCAGACTTAGAACTTGGACTCTGGGACAAGTAAACATCAAAATCAAATCAAATCAAATCCAAAACACATACCAATGAGATCTATCAAATCCATACCAAGAAACAAAAATATTTCATGCCTCATAAAAAAAATTATTTAAAGTTATCCACTTTAGATTATTTAATATATTTCGACTTCATTTCTTATCCAATGCACACAAAACACCTACCTCACAAGAATTTTCTCTCTTCTCACAAATGTAAATCCTTAACAAGGCTTTTCTCATCCAAACTCACACAAGAGTCACCATAGGGTTGATAAAATCCTAATTATCCACCAGATGTGAGTCAAAGACATGTGTTTCTCATGAGGATTTTTCAGGGTTATTCAATGGCTTCTGGTTGGTAGGATTTAGATGTTAAAAATTCTGAGGCTGAAAAAGGAGGGATTGGATCTTTTTGAAGAAAAATTGAAAGATTATAATTTTCACTCAAACATGGTCTCCTTCTCTTCCCATTTATAGAAAATAGGATTCTTCATCATTCAATCAGCTCAAAATTTTAGTAGAAAAAATTTCAATCTCTTCAAACATGGCTTTTTTCTTGAACACTCCAGATAGGCACAGCTTTCTTTTTACATCAGAAGCTCCAGAAAGACACAACTTTTCTTATCATGAAAGCTCCAAAAAAGGCATAGCTTTCAGCAGAATAATGTTTTAGCAGCACACACATCTCTTCAAAAATTTATTTTCCACCCAAATATTCACCAAATGAGGTATCAAAACACAAGACAGTTTCCCCCACACTTAAGTTCAAATAGATCATTCAATTTCAATTCAAGAGTAGGTTAGAAAGGGAAAATTGGATTGTAATGGGGCTAACCTAACAGAATATTCATGTATTTTAAGGGCTACAAGGATTAATGTAAGGTAGGCCATATTGAAAAAGATTATTTGGAAAAGGGGGCTTAAAACCAAATAAATGCCTCAATCATTTAAAACACATGTATCCCAAACCCTCATGTTTTGAAAAGAATAAATCAAATTCGGGTTAAATAAATAATGGTCTGGTTCTCTCATGAAATGAGGTGAATGAAAATAATATGAATAAAAATGGTTCATAAGCCTCACATTAAAGTGATTTCAAAGATATAGATAGTGAAATATGGCATGGGATTCAAAAATCAGTGTACTTTTCATGAAATTCCAAAAGATTTGAACTCGAAACAAAGTCATTTTAGTATTCATTTAATCACAGTTTCATGGAATATATTGGATCACTCATTGACATGGGTTTCAAAAATGGTAATGATAATCATTTCAGATCCAAATATTCAAAAACAAACCAAAAATTGAAAAATAAACATAGAAAAATATGAAAACATGATTTTTTTTTTGAAAAACAAATACAAAATGAAAATGCTAAACTAAAAAGGTTCCCTCCCCCACACTTAAATGATGTGGTGTCCTCAATTAATTCAAGGGGATTTAACATATAAGCCAATTCTAAAATTAATCACAACATAAATACAGTGTAAAGGAGATGTACGACCAGACTTATTGGAAATGAAACGTTGTGTTTGGCACCTAAGTGTTGGTCTTTGAAAACCTAAAAAAAGTAAAAACATAACATAAGAAATTTATTAAAATAAATGAAAATAGAATTTGAATAATAAAAGGAGGATAAATCTTGGTTTAATCCTGCAAGTGGGCCTTGGGTTTTGATTACCACTGGAGGGGAACTTCTAATCGGTTATACCCAAAATAACGGTGGGTGAGGTTTCTTGCTCATGAACCAAAAAAAAACTCTTCTTTATAGTATGTACTTCTTCCTTCTTGTTGAGGAATACATGGATATAGTATATCAAGTCCACCCCCATTTTAGTGAGATACAACATGCATGGTGGGGTTAGGATAGTGAATGATCCCTCTTCTTTCTTATGTTCCACTTGAACAACACCTTCTTAATTCTCCATTGGTTGCTGAAGGTATGATATGTCAGTAGAAAAATCAAAGGGAATGTCATAATATTACTCTATTTAAACAAAATTAAATCATGAAGTGTCAATATCAAATTATTCCATTTCAATTTCTATAAATTTTGTCTCATATTCCTTAAGAAAATCCACTTTGATCTCCTCTTGAACACCCTCAAATAAATGTTATACAATGTCAGGGAGCTCCATATGTTCCTCTTAATATTTAATCTTCTTTTTTGTCATCTTCCTCAAATGAAATACATGTATTGGATGAATCTGAAAAATTAAAACAAGGGGAGGTAAAACTCAATTCAGTTTCAATAAAATCAAAAGATAATGAGTTTATAAAAATATTATCTCTCTGAGTTTATTCATCTTTAATCTCTTCTTCACTGGGAAACACCTCTTGGAGTTGAGTAGTAGTAGGTAGAGTGAGGTAGTCAGTCTCCACTATATCATGGATCTCTATAGAAAAATCAGGCATGACTAATTGGAGGTTTTTTTGGACCTTGTAAACTTCATGAAATTCTGGAAAGTATTGGGAGAACTCGGTTAGCTTTCAGGACATCGCTTCAAAAACAACTTTGTTCTTGTCCTCCCTTAGTCCATATATGAATTATTTGAATGTTTTATCACCATTATTTTTCTTCAAAAATACCATCACTTGTCAAAAAATAGAAGAAACCCCATCCTATTTAGAAAAGGTTGATTCAATAATTGGTTCATTTATTGGTGGGTAATTGTTCCATGATTTAAGAAATATTCATTTGAAAACAACATCGAAAGTTTTTTTTTGTTTTTTTTTAATTTGAAAAGAGTCAAGTATTTATAATTAGGTTGTGGAACTGCCTCACTGGCAACGATGCCATGTTTGACGCACGCCTATCATAGGGCGTAGAAGAAAATTATTTCCAAAGTGAAAATGTTGTAATGTGGATGACCCAGAATGTCTCCTGAAGAGGAATTCACACAAAATAGTTTTTCACTTTAAAACGAGAGTAAAAATGTTGTGCTTTTAGAAAAGAAATTTGAAATTCAAATTATTGAAAAACTATGATATTAAAAGGGTTATTAGGTCGGGGTGAGTTTCCTAATTGTAATGTCATCCCTGTTCAATTTAATTCAAACCTCTTATTTTTAGTTCATTAAAGAGAGTTTCCACAATCGTTTCCTCTCACTTCCTTGGTGAAATTATGATGGTGACAGAAAACCTTACCAAGATCTCAGTTTGGTCAACTCTACTTCCATGTATAAAATAGTTGTATTTAATATCTTTAATTGACAAGGGAATTACCCTATTGGGTCTTGTTTATTCCAAAAAATCAATAACATTGACTACCACTTTTACACGTACTAACATACGTCGAGTACTTCACCACTAATTCCTGGTCTATTTCATCATATATAAACCAGAAATTTGTAGAGGGAGATAATGATTATTTTACCATGGCAGAAATATATAACGGAATTAAAATTCAACAAAGATTTCACTTGATAATAAAATCCAATATATTAAATTGAAAACAACTTTAAAGAAGAAATAAATTTCATTCAATTATGCCCAAGAACACAAGCGTTACAAAATAGAAAACCATCTCTTCCCCAATCACTAAATTTTTTTACCAAACCATGGTAAGGGTAATCGAAATGAATGGGGAAGAAGAAGGCATTAAAATACTATGGAAAATAAAATAAATTAAAGAAAAAACCGAAAAGTTCTCCTTCTTGGTGTCCTAGAAGTAATGGGATGGAGAATGGGATTCTTTGAGAGGGTGGACCTCTCCTCCTTTTATATCCAGAATTTATCCCATGAATGTTGACGCATTTTATCCCCATTAAATTACATCTTCACGTGTTTCACACTTCTTTAATGTTGTTAATAATTATATTGGTATTTTTCCCCTAAAAACACTAGAGGATTTGGACAAGTATTATGAGATTTATATCTGTTTTACTCTGATCATTTATTCTGTCTAGTCAGACTCTCCAAAACGCCAACCTCCAGAATAAAAAGCTTTAATATCCCATTAAATGCCCAATTCACCTGGCCTTTCCTTCATTAAATATATTCCCCCACTCCTTACGTGTGTATCCACCGAGTTCGACAACAATTGGGCCCACAAATAATGAGTTATGGACCCCACATCAAAAATCGGAAAATTTGTAAACAGTTTTTTTAAGACAAATTGTGATCTTCTTTTGAGCTTCAATATGATCGATTCAGCTTTTAGTCCAAAAATATTAAATTAATACCTAGATGTTTAGAATATGGAAAATAAAAAAATAGGCCAATTGGATTTGTGTATAAGATGTTATGGCAAAACTACAGTAATAATTTAAAACAGTTAAAAATCCAAAATAGGCCAGTTTTACTGTTCAGATAAAAATAACACCAATATCATATAATTGAAGTAATTAATCTTATAGAAACAATTTTTGGGGTTTAAAAAAATGAAATTAAATGTAAATTTAATATAAAATTTTGACTCTATGAATTCCCTCACACTTAGCACTTGGACTCCGGGACAAGTAAACGTCAAAATCAAATCAAATCAAATCCAAAACACATACCAATGAGATCTACCAAATCTATACCATGAAAAAAAAATATCATGCCTCATCAAACAAAAATATTTAAAGTTATCCATTTTAGATTATTTAATATATTTCAACTTCATTTCTTATCTCATGCACACAAAACACCTACCTCACATGAAGTTTCTCTCATATCACAAATGTAAATGTTCAACAAGGATTTTCTCATCCTAACTCACATAAGAGTCACCATAGGCTTGATAAATACCTAATTTTCCACCCGATTAGAGTCATTGACATGTGAATCTCATGAGTATTTTTCAGGATTATTAAGTGGCTTTTGGTTGGTAAGATTTAGATGTTAAAAATTTTGAGGCCGAAAAAGGAGGGCTTGGCTTTTTAGAAGCAAAATTGAAAGATTTTAATTTTCACTCAAACATGGTCTCCTTCTCTTCCCCTTTGTAGAAAATAGTCTCCATCACCATTCAATTAGCTCAGGATTTCAGTAGAAAATATTTCAATCTCTTCAAACATGATTTTGTTTCTTGAAATCCCCAGAAAGGTACAACTTTCTTTTTACATTGGAAGCTCCAGAAATGCACAGCTTCTCTTATCATGAAATCTCCATAAAAGGAATATCTTTTGGAAGAATAATTTTTCAGAAGCACACACATCTCTTAAAAAATTGATTTTCCATCCAAATATTCACCAAATGAGGTAGCACAACACAAGACAGCTTCACCCACACTTAAGTTCAACTAGATCATGCAATTTCAATTCAAGAGTAGGTTGGATAGGGAAAATTGGCTTGTAATGAGGCTAACCTAACAGGATGTTCATGAATTCTAAGGGCTACAAGGATTAATGTAAGCTATTCCATAATGAAAAATATTATTTTGAAAAGGGGGCTTAAAACCAAATAAATGCCTCAATCAATTAAAACACATGTACCCCAAACCCTCAAGTTTTAAAAAGAATAAATCAAATTCTGGTTAAAGAAATCATGGTCTGGTTCTCTCATGAAATGAGGTGAATGAAAAGAATATGATGAAAAATGGTTCAGAATCCTTATAGGATAGTGATTTCAAAGATATAGACAGTGAAATATGGCATGGGATTCAAAAATGAGTCTACTTTTCATGAAATTCAAAAATATTTGAACTCGAAAAAAAGTCATTTCAGCATTCATTTAAGATCAGTTTCATGTAATATATTAGTTTACTCATTGACTTGGGTTTCAAAAATGGAAATGATAATCATTTCAGCTCAAAAGTTTTGAAAACACACCAAAAATTGAAAAGTAAACACACAAAAATACAAAAATATGATTTTTTTTTGAAAAAAAAACACAAAATGAAAATCCAAAACTACAAAGGTTCCCTCCCACACACTTAAATGATGTGGTGTCCTCAATGAATTGAAGTGGATTTAACATATAAGAAAATTTTAAAATGAATCACAATAGCAGGAAAGTGTAAAGGAGAGGTACAACCTGACTTATTGGCAATGCAACGTTGAGTTTGGCTCCTAAGTTTTTCTCTTTGAAAACCTAAAAAAATAAAAACATAACATAAGAAATCTATTAAAATAAATGAAATAGAATTTAAATAAGAAAAGAAGGATAAATCTTGGTTTAATCCCCCATGTGGGCCCTGGGTTTTGATTGCCTTTAGATGGGTAGTTCTAATTAGTTATCCTCAATCTAATGGTGGGTGAGGTTTCTTGCTCATGAACCAACAAAAATTCTTCTATCTATCATGTTCTTAATCCTTCTTGTTTAGGACTCTGTAGATATATTATACCAAGTCCACCCCCATTGTAGTGAGATACAACATGCATGGTGGGGTTAGGACAATGAATGAGTCCTCTTCTTTCTTGGGTTCTGCTTGAACAACACCTTCTTTATTCTCTAGTGGTTGCTGAAGGTATGATACATCAGTGGAAAAATCAAATGGAAGGTCAGAATATAACTCTATTTAAACAACATTAAAGCATGAAGTGTCAATATAAAATTATTCCATTTCAATTTATATAACTTTTTTCTCATATTCCTCCAGAAAATCCACTTTGATCTCTTCTTGAACACCCTCTAATAAATGTTCAACAATTTCTGGGAGCTCCATATGTTCCTCTTCAGATGAATATTATTTTTCATCATCTTCCTCCATGTAAGTACATGAATTAAATGAATCTGAAAAATTAACATAAGGGGAGGTAATACTCAATTCATCTTCAACAAAATTAAAAGATATTGTGTTTATGAAAAGATTATCTCCCTGGGTTTGTTCATCTTCAATCTCTTCTTCACTGGGAAACACCTCTTGGAGTTGAGTAGAAGTAGGTAGAGGGAGGTGGTCAGTCTCCACTATATCATGTATATCCATAGAAAAATCATGAATGACTAAGGGGAGGTCTTTCTGGGCCTTGGAAACTTCATAAAATTCTAGAATTTATTGGGAGAACTCAGTTAGATTTCAGGCCATCAATTCAAAAACATATTTGTTCATGTCCTACCTTAGTCCATATATGAATTCTTTTAATGTTTTATCATCATTATTTGTTTTCCAAAAAATCCTCACCTGTCTAAAAATAGAAGAAACACCATACTCCACAGAAAAGGTTGAATAAATAATTGGTTAATTTATCGGTGGGTAATTTTTCCATGAATTAAAGAAATAGTCATTTGAAAACAACATGGAAAGTGTTTTTTTTTAATTTGAAAAGAGTCAAGTATTTATAATTATGTTGTGTCACTACCTCCTCGGAAACGGTGCCATGTTTGATGCATGCCAGTCATAGGGCAGGGAAAACAATTATTTTCTAAGTTAAAATTCAGTAATGCGGTTGACCTAGGATGTCTCTGGAAGAGGAGTGTACACAAAATAGTTTGTCACTTTAAAAAGAGATTAATAATGTTGTGCTTTTGAAAGGAAATTTGAAATTCAAATTATTGAAAAACTATGATATTAAAAGGGTGATTAGATCAAGGTTGGTTTCTTAATTTTAATGCTATCCTTGTTCAATTTAATTCAAACCTCTTCTACTTAGTTTATTAAAGCGAGTTTCCACAATCATTTCCTCTCACTTCCTTGGTAAAATTATGATGGTGAGAGAAAACCTTACCAAGATCTCAGTTTGGTCAACTATTCTTACATGTGTAAAATAGTTGTATTTAATAGCTTTAATTGACATGGGAAATACCCGATCGGGTCTTGTTTATTCCAAACAATCAAGAACATCCGCTACCCCTTTTACACGTGCTGACGATCGTCGAGTACTTCACCACAAATTGCTGGTCTATTCCATCATTTATGAAACAGAAATTAGTGGAGGGAGATAATGATTATTTTATCAAGGAATAAATCAATAATGGAATTAAAATTCAATAATGATTGCACTTGATAATAAAATCCGCTATATGAAATTGAAAACAACATTGAAGAAGAAATAAATTTCATTCAATTACATCCAAGAACTCAATAATTACAAAATATAAAACCAACCATTCCCCAATCACTTAAAATTTTTACCCCGCCATGGTAAGGGTAATAGAGATGAATGTGGAAGAAGAGGACATTACAAAACTATGGAAAAGAAAAATCTGAAAAGTTCTCCTTCTTGGTTTCCTAGATGGAATGGGATAGAGAATGAGATGCCTTGAGTTGGAGGACCTCTCCTCCTTTTATAGATAGAATTATTCCCCCGAATGTTTATGTGTTTGAGCCCCATTAAATGAAATCTTCACGCATTTCAAACTTATTTAAGGTTGTGCATAATTATCTTGGGTGTTTCCTATAAAAATGTCGGAATATTTTGAAAAGTATTCCGAGAGTTATGTTTATTTTACTCTGATCATTTATTCGGTCTAGTCAGACTCTCGAAAACGCCAACCTCTAGAATAGGATGCTTTAATGGTGCCTTAAACGGCCAATTCACACCGCCTGGCATTCATGAAAGATATTCCCCCACTCCTTTCACGTTCATCCAGCGAGTTCCGCAACAATTGGGCCCACAAATAATGAGTTATGGACCCCACAACAAAAATCGGCATAACCTTAAACAGTTTTCTTGAGGCAAATTGTGAGCTTCTTTTGTGGTTCCATATGATCGATTAAGCTTTTGGTCCAAAAATATTAAATAAATACCAGGATGTTTATAACCTAGAAAATAAAGATTTTTCCATTTAGATTAGTGTAGAAGATGTTATGGCCAAACTACAGAAATAATTTAAAACAGTTAAAAATTATAAAATTTGCCATTTTTACTATTCATCTCAAAATAACACCAATATCATAAAAATAAAGCAATTCATCATATAGAAACACTTTTGTGGGTTTGGAAAAATGAAATTCAATGTAAATTTAATATAAAATATTTTCTCTATCAATTCCCTCACACTTCGCACTTGGAATCTCGGACAAATAAACATCAAAATCAAATCAAATCAAATCCAAAACACATACCAATGAGATCTACCAAATCCATACTAAGAAACAAAAATATATCATGCCATGTAAAAAAAATATTTAAATTTCTCCATTTTAGATTATTTAATATATTTCCACTTCATTTCGTATCACATGCACACAAAACACCTACCTCACATGGATTTTCTCTCATCTCACAAATCTAAATGCTCAACAAGGCTTTTCTCATCCAAACTCACACAAGAGTCATCATAGGCTTGATAAATTCGAACTTCTCCACCCAATGTGAGTCATGGATAATTTTTTATCATGGGGATTTTTTAGGGTTGTTCTGTGGCTTCTAGTTGGTAGGATTTAGATGTTAAAAATTCTGAAGCCTAAAAAGGAGGTCTTGGCCCTTTTTTAAGCAAAATTGCAAGATTCTAATTTTCACTCAAACATGGTCTCTTTCTCTTACCCTTTGTAGAAAATAGGTTCCATAATCATTCAATTAGCTCAGTATTTTAGAATAAAATATTATAATCCCTTCAAACATGATTTTTTTTCTTAAAAGCTCCAGATAGGCACAACTTTCTTTTTTACATCAGATGCTCCAGAAAGGCATAGCTTCACTTATCATGAATGCTCCATAAAATGCATAGCTTTGAGTAGAATAATTTTTCAGTATCACACACATCTCTTAAACAATAGATTTTCCACCGAAATATTCATTAAATGAGGTATCACAACACAAGATAGATTCCCCCAAACTTAAGTTCAACTAGATCATGCAATTTCAATTCAAGAGCAGGTTGGATAGGGAAAATTGGCTTGTAATATTGCTAAACTAACAGGTTGTTCATGGATTCTAAGGTCTAAAAGGATTAATGTAAGTTAGGCCATAATGAAAAAAAATATTTTGAATAGGGGGATTAAAACAAAATAAATGCCTCAATCATTTAAAGCACATGTACCCCAAACCCTCAAGTTTTGAAAAGAATAGATCAAATTCTGGTTCAAGAAAGCATAGTCTGGTTCTCTCATGAAATGAGGTGAATGAAAAGAATATGAAGAAAAATGGTTCTGAATCATCACAGGAAAGTGTTTTCAAAGATATAGAAAGTGAAATATGGCAAGGGATTTAAAAATCAGTGTACTTTTCATGAAATTACAAAAGATTTTAACTCAAAATAAATTCATTTTAGCATTCATTTAAGCTCGGTTTCAGGGAATATATTGGTGCACTCATTGACATGGGTTTCAAAAATGGTAATGATAATCATTTCAACTCAAAAGTTTAAAAAAAGACACAAAAATATGAAAACATGATTTTTTTTTTTGAAAAATAAACACAAAATGAAAATCATAAACTACAAAGGTTCCCTCCCACATGCTTAAATGATGTGGTGTCCTCAATGCATTCAAGTAGATTTAACATATAAGAAAATTCTAAAACGAATCACAACCATAAGATTGTGTAAAGGAGAGGTATGACCTGACTTATTAGAAATGCGACATTGAGTTTGGATCCTAAGTGTTTCTCTTTGAAAACATAAAAGTA
Organism: Viscum album; assembly: GCA_963277665.1. Taxonomy (NCBI): domain Eukaryota; kingdom Viridiplantae; phylum Streptophyta; class Magnoliopsida; order Santalales; family Viscaceae; genus Viscum; species Viscum album. Next base: position 207,177,979 of record OY728123.1, read on the forward strand.
AAAACATAACATAATAAATTTATTAAAATAAATGAAAATAGAATTTGAATAAGGAAAAAAGGATAAATCTTGGTATAATCCCCCAAGTAGGCCCTGGGTTTTGGCTGCCTCCAAAGGGGTAGTTCTAATCGTTTATCCCCAATCTGATGGTGGGTGACGTTTCTTGCTTATGAACAAACAAAAATTCTTATTTCCAGCATGTACTTATTCAATATTGTTAAGGACTCCATGGATATAGTATACCAATTACACCCCCATTGTAGTGATATACAACATAAATGGTGGGGTTAGGACAATGAATTAATCCTCTTCTTTCTTGTGTTCCGCTTGAACAAAACCTTCTTCATTATCTAGTGGCTGCTGATGGTATGATACATCAGTGGAAAAATCAAAGGGAAGGTCAGAATATAACTCTATTTGAACAAAATTAAAGAATGAAGTGTCAATATCAAATTCTTCCCTTTCAACTTCAATAACCTTTGTCTCATATTCATTAGGAAAATCCACTTTGATCTCCTCTTGAACACCCTCTAATAAATGTTTAATAATTTCAGGGAGCTCCATATGTTCCTCTTTAGATGAATCTTCTTTTTCGTCGTCTTCCTCCTTAGAAATACATGTATTGGATGAATCTGAAAAATTAACATAAGGTGAGGTAATACTCAATTCAGTTTCAATAAAATTAAAATATAATTAGTTTATGAAAAGATTATCTCCCTGTGTTTTCTCATCTTCAATAACTTCTTCACTGGGAAACACCTCTTGGAGTTGACTAGAAGAAGGTAGAGGGAGGTTGTCAGTCTCCACAATATCATGGATCTCCATAAAACAATCCTGGATGACTAAGGGGAGGTATTTTTGGACCTTAGAAAATTCATAAAATTCTGGAAAGTTTTGGGAGAACTTAGTTAGGTTTCAGTCCATCGCTTCAAAAACATCTTTGTCCATGTACTCCCTTAGTCCATCTATGAATTCTTTGAATTTTTTCTCATCATTATTTGTTTTTCAAAATACCCTCATCTGTTTAACAATAGAAGAAACACCATCCTCCATAGAAAAGGTTGAGTCAATAATTGGTTCATTTATCAGTGGGTAATTGTTCCATGAATTAAATAAATGGTCATTAGAAAACAAAATGGAAAGTGTTTTGTTTGTTTTTTTTAATTTAAAAACAGTCAAGTATTTATAATTAGGTAGTGGCACTGCCATCCCGGAAATGGCACCAAGTTTGATGCATGCCTGTCATAGTGCATGGAAAAAGAATTATTTCCAAAGTTAAAATGCAGTAATGTGGTTGACCTAGGATGTCTCCCGAAGAGGAGTGCACACAAAATAGTTTGTCACTTTAAAACGAGAGTAAAAATGTTGTTCTTTTGAAAGGAAATTTGAAATTTAAATTATTGAAAAAATATTATATTAAAAGGTTTATTAGGTAGGGGTTGGTTTCTTAATTGTAATGTTATCTTTTTTCAATTTAATTCAAACCTCTTCTTCTTATTTTATTAAAGCGGGTTTCCACAATCGTTTCCTCTCACATCCTTGGTGAAATTATGATGGTGAGAGAAAACCTTACCAAGATCTCAGTTTGGTCAACTCTCCTTCCATGTGAAAAATAGTTGTATTGAATATCCTTAATTGACATGGTAAATACCCAATCGGGACTTGTTTATTCCAAATAATCAAGAACAATCACTACCCCTTTTACACATACAGACGATCGTCAAGTACTTCACCACTAATTCTTGGTCTATTCCATCGTATATAAAACAAAAATTAGTGGAGAGAGATAATGATTATTTTACCGAGGAATAAATCAGTAACGGAATTAAAATTCAAGAATGATCACACTTTATAATAAACTCCGCTATATGAAATTTAAAAAAACTTTTAAGAAGAATAAATTTCAATCAATTACGTCCAAGAACTCAAGTAATACAAAATAGAAAACCAACCCTTCCCCAATCACTCAAAATTTTTACCCCACCATGGTAAGGGTAATCGAGATGAATGGGGAAGAATAATTCATTTCAAAACTATGGAAAAGAAAAATCTGAAAAGTTATCCTTCTTGGTTTCCCAGAAGGAATGGGATGGAGAATGGGATGCTTTAAGAGGGTGGACCTCTCCTCCTTTTATAACCAGAATTCTTCCCCCGAAGGTTGATGTGTTTTAGCCCCATTAATTGAAATCTTCATGTGTTTAAACCTTTTTGAATGTTGTTTGTAATTATCATGGGTGTTTTCCCTAAAAATAACATCCGATGTGGACAAGTATTCTGAGAGTTATGTCAGTTTTACTCTGATCATTTATTCTATCTAGTCAGTCTCTCCAAAATGACAACCTCCAGAATAGGAAGCTTTAATGTCCCCTTAAATGGACAATTCACATAGCGTTGCCTTCATGAAATATATTCCCCAACTCCATTCAAGTTCATCCACCAAGTTCCACAACAATTGGGCCCACAAATAATGAGTTATGGATCCCACATAAAAAATCAGCAGAAATGTAAACAGTTTTCTTCAGACAACTTGTGAGCTTCTTTTGAGCTTCTATATGATTGATTCAGATTTTGGTCAAAAAATTTTAAATGAATCCATGGATGTTTGGAATCTGGAATATAACTAATTTTTCCATTTGGATTAGTGTAGAAGATGTTATGGAAATACTACATAAATAATTTAAAACAATTAAAAATCCAAAATGGTCCATTTTTACTGTTTAGATCAAAATAACACCGATATCAAAAAAATGAAGCAATTCATCTCATAAAAACACTTTTTTGGGTTTAAAAAATTAAATTCAATGTAAATTTAATATAAAATATTTTCTCTATCACCCCCAAACACCTTAGCTTTACCCTAAAACATTTTACCTTATTTGTTGAGGTTCTCGGATAGATTCAAAGCCCTTCTACACTCCATTCTTAGTGAATTGAAGCCTAGATTGAAGATATGCACCTCTACTGGTAATAGATTCTAATCCCATAAGGTTTCATCCCTCTCTCTCAAATTTATATCATCATTTGAATTTATTTTTTTCTCTATTTGTTATAAAACTAGATCTAGGCTTTTTAGATCTAATATGTTTGAATTGGAATATAGTTTTTGGCTAAATATCTAGTTCTTCATCATGATCTTGGTGGTTTCGATTCAATTGGTGATTTCCATTGGTGATTATTCATCATCAATTTTGAGTTAGGTGGTCTAAATTAAATTCAGATAAACTTGATTACAATTGTTTGTATGTGTTGTAAAAATTAAACTATCACATTCGGAAATTGAATCTTGATTTGAATAAGTTAATTTATTAATTAATTTATGGAAACATGGAATTGGATTAATTAATTAGTGAATTAATTAATATAAAATTGTGATTATAAAATTGGTGTAATTGTATTAATTAATTTTTGAATTAATTTTTGGAATGTGTGATTATGGAATTGATGGAATTTCTAGATTTTATAATTGGTCACTTAATGTCATTATAAATTAATTGAAAATAGGAATTATTATATGGTTGACTTGACCTTAATGATTTAATTATTATATGAATTGAATATGAAAAATGATTTAATGGTTAATTGTTATATTATTCCATGTGATTAAATCAAAGAACCTTGTTGTTGTGAAAAAATTGTATGGAACCCTGATGTGAAATGTTGTTAAATGGATTATTGTTGATTAATATTTATTGATGTGATATATATTATATATATGGGATTGATTGATAAATCGTATGTGGGACATGGGTTTCTGCTTCAAAATATCTTAGTGATAAATTTATAAATGTGTATGGGACATGGACTGCTACTTCAAAATCCCGTGGTGATGAGTTGATAAATGATTGTGTGACACATACTACTACTTAAAAATATAACTGGTGTGACTTTTGTATAAATGAGTGTGGGACATAGACTGTTGCTGTAAAATCCAACTTGTGTGATTGTTTAATAAATGAGTTGTGGATCACAGACTACTACTTCAAGTAATGATGGGGAGTTAGAAATGACGTTTTACACCCATGAGTTTCCATTAGACTATGGTTCCAATTTTACATGATATGATTGAAATGAAATGATAAATGATAACCATGTTATTGTTTTATGGTTCAAACTCTGACACAGGTTGAAGTAAGTATTGATGGTTCGAGTGTCCCTGGGAACCCAGGGGTTTATGTGGTTAATTAAAAGATAATTGAAAATTTGATAACTTCTTACTTATTATTTATACTTTATTCTTTATAAAACTGCATAAACTAATATTGAGTGGAAATTTATTTAGATGTCATTGGTAGTGGCCTACTGAGTTGTACTTACACTCTTCTTGGGTTTCTTAATTGGTACCCGAATAAACTTCACGCTTTCATGATAGGATAATGGAAAAGTCCCAATATTAGATGGATGATTTGGGATGGAGAATGGATGAGGGAATCAGATATGATTCATGAACCACTTGGTAGTTTTTAGTTTCTTTATTTATTTTTGGTTTTTCATATTGACACTTGACATACATTTGGAATGACATATATACTATTTATTTTGGATATTGTATTTCCAATTTTGATCGTCATGTGATACTAGTTTGGTTTGGTTATTTTTTATATCATTTGGTTATTCTTGTTCACTTCTACTGTAGTGTTGTTTGATAAAGAGGGTATAGTCTCTCCATGATCAATATTACACCCTCACTGCTAGTCGGGATCCTCTGGAGTATGTGGAGGCATGCCTAGGATCATGTGACCGATCGGCTCAGGGCACTGGTGTGTGGCACCTAGTTCGGGATGTTACCCATGTAGACATGAAACATTATATCAATCATGATATTAGTTAATTATATTAAACACCCAATTATACCTCTATAAATGGTTTGTTAAATTTATTTCCTAATTTCATCTAAATCCTGTTTATAAAATGTAATTATTGGAGTGTCACTTCCTTTTGTGTTATTCATACCAAAACATTTTAATAAATATTTTTTTTCTAATTTTAATTTAAAATAATTCCATCTTTGTTTTGAAAAAATTTCAAACCAGGGAAGAATTTAAATTATCCCATTAAAATCATTTAAAATAAATTTTTTATAATCATTGAAAAATTAACACACAAATAATTTTTACATGAACCAAAAATAATTTTAACAATATAAATTTTTAGTTCCCAAAGATCATTTGAAATTATTTTAATAAATAATTTCGAATGAGTTATACATTTTGAAAATCTAGTTAAAATAAAGAAATAGATTATCCTATCGTACTAAGATCTAGGGGACTTTTTTAAACTATATAGTACTTTTGAAAGTTTGAAAACATGATTTCATAAATGATGGTTTGAAAATCAATGTTATTTTTAGATAAAAACATCCTTAATAATATAACCATTAATGGATTCATTATTGACATCTATTTTATATAGTTTTAAATTAATATGTATTTTATATGTAATTAGTATTATAATTTCTTGATATCTAGCTACTGGTGAAAAGGTCCCTTCATAATCAATACCATCGTCTTGACTATCAAATTTTGTAACCAATCATTCTTTGTTTCCAACTATAGTTCTAGACCCATCAACTTTGTTTTTGTACACCCATTTAGAGTTAATAGTCTGGTATTCTCTAGGCTAATCAAATAGTTTCCTAATTTTATTTCATTCAAACTGATCCATCTCTTATTGTATAGATATTAAGGAATTTTCATCATTAATTACATCAGTGATGTTATTAAGTTCTAGCTAAGATAAATAGTATTTATGTTCAACTTAGTTTCTAAGATATTCTTGGGTTTGAGTTACCCTATAAAGATAACCTACTACAGTTTCTAAAGGACGGTATATATGGGGCATAAGAGTTATAGGAATTAATGTGATTTGTTCTTCCAAGTATTCTTCGGGGTTAGGGAGATAGGGGTTATCTTAGATGGAATATTTATAATGTAAATTAATAACTTGGTCAAAGGCCTTAGAGGTGTTTTTAAAATTTAAATTTATTATATTTTTTTCCAATGTTTTCTATAATAGGTTTGGGTTTATATGGATTTGTCTCATCAAAAACTACATGTGAAGATTCTTCCACAATCTTAGATTACTTTTTAAAAACTCTATATTATTTACAATTGTTTGGATAACCTAGTAAAATTCCTTTATAACTCTTTGGTGAAAAATATTTCTAGGTTCTCTTTTGTAATAAAATTAAATACTTTATATCCAAGAACTAGAAATTAATTCACCTTTGGATTTCTATCATTCTATAATATCTGAAGAGTCTTATTTAGAATTAGTCTTACCAAAACTCTATTAATTAAATAAACTTTTTGATCAAATATTAATCCCAAAGTTCAAAAGGTAATTAATATTCGCTAAGCATAGCCTAGTTTATTTCTTCGAGATTTCTATTTATACATTCAACAACCCCATTTTTTAGGTGTTTGGGGTGTAGATAAATTGTTATTATAGCTATATTTTGAAAATAAATATTCAAATTATTGATTATCAAATACATATCCATGACCACTTCTCAAGGACTTATTTTTAATTTCACTAATGTTCTCTATAAATTTTTAATATTTAGAAAAACGGGATGGTCCTTCAATTTTGTGAGATAGGAAGAATACCCATGTATATCTTGAATAATAATCAACTATAACACAAGAATAATGTTTTCCACCAATACTATAAACTTTATAAGGTCCAAAAAATACATTTTAACTAATTTTAGTTGTTTATAGTTTAACACCTTTTTCTTTGGTTAGAAATAAACATTTTTTTCTTTAAATTTTAATTGATATTTCACCCTTTTTCATTTGAGAATTCTAGTTTAGGTATATCCTTGAATAATAATTTTCTATTTAGATTTATAAGGTATTTTATATTACTATTACCCAATATCATATTTCATATCCAAGATTATAATTGAAAGTCTCTTAAGAGGGAAATATTTTGAGAAAATAATGAATCTAAATTAACCGCATAAACATTGTCATTTTTTAAAGCAAAAAAAACACTAAAACATGCTTGGAATCAAAAAATATTGTAAGTATTATTATCAAATTTAATCACTATAACCATCATCTAATAATTGAGATATACTAATCAGATTATACTTCAATTCATAAACAAATAATTTTTTATAAGAAATAATAGTTTCAAATTTTCCAATTTTTTCAAGGATAATTATTTTTCCTTTTTCAGTGTCACCGAAAGAGAAATATCCTCAATCAACTTTTATTAAACTCTTGAGTCTTGAGTAATATCTATTAAACTGTATGGAAAATCCATTGTTTAGATACCACAACCTTTTTCTATAGCTATTTAATCACTTTACCTATACAAAATCAAATTAGAAATGATTTTTGGAACTTGTATTTACATAGGTCTAGAAAGGCTAGGAATTAAATCCATAGGAATCCATATTTTTTTATAGGATTGTTCACTGTAAAATTAATAAATGTAGAAAAAAATTCTTATTAGGTCTAAAATAATGAAAATTGTTTTCATAGTTAAAATTCCATTTAGTTTTACAAATTATGGTTTTGTTCTTTCAAATTAGAACATTATAGTTTTTATATAACTTCTTTTGTTGTACATATGTATATCTAATTGTAGTATTAAGTTTGTGTGGTTTTAAAATTACCAAAATCATATTTAGGGTGTCAGTATCAATTGTAAATTATTATAAATCTTTTGTCAATCGATCATTTTATAATTTCAAATCATTATTTTATTTTAATAAGTCATAATTCTTCACTTTTTTAACAAAATGGATATTTTTAATATTGAAAAATAATGAATACACCATTTTAAAATTCTTATATTTATATTTAAGTTCATTATTTGTTTCTTACATGATAGATTAGTATTCAAAAGGTTTATCATTAGTCATTTCAATCTCATCTGCAACATCGTTATCAAAAAAATCTTGAAATAATAGTTGTATTTTGTACCTCAGATTCCATAATGAACAAATTTTATATCTCATTTTCATCATTAATATCTAAACCAGAATCACTAAAGCTATCCTCTAAAACACTAAATGTTTCATTCATTTATTTTTTTATTTATTATATCTATCATCATAGTTTTTATTATATTTCATTATAGGAAAGTTGGATTTAATTTTTCCTTTCCTCTTACATTCATAGAAGGTTATTTCACTAGAGGGTTCATTTTTATTTTAGTAATTTTTTAAATTTCCTCTTTTTCATACATTCCTTGATAATTATAATCTTTGAGGAATTTATTATTTATATATGACTTCTTGATTCTTTCAGTTATATGATAAATCTCCTTAACACATTAAAATTAGATTCATTCCCACTTGAGTTTTCATCCATGATAGCTTCTTTGTATTTGGATTCATATGTTTCAAATGATACAATTTTATTCTTGAGTTCAACATATCCATAATCTAACTTAATTCCTCTTTGTACATTATCATATTTCAAATTAGTTATTTTATTAGAATATTTATAATGTCATGGGATTATCATATCAAAATATTAGTTCTTATCCACCAATGGGGTAAGCATATCAGTAATCTCAGTACTTGTTATTTGTTATATATAGGTTGTATGGGTACCTTAATAGTGTTAATGATCTCATTAAATCTGAAATGCGTTTGTAAAATCAACTCATCATGTTTCAAATTTAAATAATAATATGTCATGGTATATGTATTTAATCTCATTTCATTAATATTAAAATATTATTCCTGAGAAATATATAAAGTGTCCCAAATTTCAAAATAAATAGAAAAGGCAGTTTTTCTATTAAACTCATCTTACCTTAAATCAAAAAATTAATCATTCATATAATTATAGTTATAATTGGAAGAAAATTTAGTTATAGTATCCCATTATTTTCAAGAATTCATGGGTCTTTCGTATTTATCCTCTATAGCTACCCAAATATAAAATCTCATACTTTATTAAGATATTTTCATTTTCATTTTCTATTGGACATAATTAGTTCATTGAAATACATATTCCAATTAGTATCATAACCTTTAATTTTGTCATCTATGATAATATACTATTAATTAAATAGAAAATAGAGATCATTCCATCAGTAATTGATTAAATTAAAAACATAAAATAAATATTGTTAAAACAGTGAGCCTAGAAATAAATGATTTTAGAGATATTATACCAAATATTGGTTTGGGAGAAATTCCCAAGATGGGGGTTCAATTTATCTTCTAATTAAAATTACTATTTTTTTAAAATTATAATTTTAAATCCCCTAATTTAAAATATTTTTCTAGTTTAAAAATGAATTAGTTTTATAAAATTTGAAACTTTAAATTACCTTCTTAAATTATTGATAAAATCAATGTTAAAAAAACTAAAAGTATTTTATCTTTGAAAATACTCTACTTATATCAAATAGAAAAAATATATGTATATAACCTAAAAATGTAAACTATTGAAGTATATTTTTCTAAACTTAGTTTGAAAAATACTCAGTGAAAAAAATTAATAATAAAATTATTTTTAAGTGAAGTTAAAAAATATATGTAAAAATAACACACATAGAATATTTGAAAAATTGGTGATCTCTAATATAGATCTTATCCCTCTCCACTTGACATTAATCTACTAGCATGATCATTTATTAAGACCTTATAAATAGATCCAAACTTGGATCAAGGTCTTATAAAAAAAACATCTGACAGTGTAGTTTAGGCTATACAAATCATATTATATAGTTATATTTGAGATTGTTATGACAGCTTGATATTTTAAAAGAATATTATTCCTAATATCATATATGACACGCAACACCAAGCCAAAATGAACCAAAAAATATTATTATTTAAATGTTACAGTTATAACCAAGAAGTAGCATTCTTGGGGATGAATAATATTAACTGTTTTATGAAAAATATATAAAGTTTTTACTAAATAAAAATTTATTGATTAATAATTAAGAAATAAGCACTAAATTTTTACCAGACATTTTATTATTCAAAAATATGTTTTCTACAAAAAAGTTTTTTTATTCTTTTTGTGGTAAAATACTATAATTAATTTATGAAACATTTAGAAATTTTATTTAATAAAAATAATATCATTTTTTAAATCATCATATAAAAATTATATTAGATATAATTTTTTGGATTGTTCTGAAAGGATTGATTTTCTAGTGAATAAGGAAAATTATTACTTTTTATTGAAAATAGTATTATTGTTTCAAGAATTTAAAAAGTTTCATTTTGTTTTAAAATGTTTTAAAAGTAAAATTAATTCTATTATATTATTAATAACCAAATTTATTTTATTGGATTCAATTTAATTATTTAATTTGGTATAAAAATATTATAATTCTTAAAAGGGAATTTTTCTAAAACACTATTTTTCATTGTGTTTTTCATTTTATTTTTAAATTAATTTATATCACTTATAGAAATAGAATATTAAAAAATTTATTCCATATTTTAATTCATGGGTTCAAAATTTGGTAAATTTACCCCTTTTATTTTTAGTCATTATGAATAGTAGTCATAGTAAATAATTATCACCACTATAAGGGTAAATCGGGTAATTAAGGTAAAAAAATAACATGATAAGAAATAAAAAATGACACTAAAACTTTTATTTAGCCTATTTTATGAGTTTATTTTATTAATTTTCGTCTAAGTTTCTTATATATGAAAAAATGGTTCCAAATTTCTTTTATTTGGACCTTTATAATATTTAAGTAAAAGATAATGTGAAAATGTGACTTTCTTACTTTTAATATTTATAATATTTTTAGAAGTTATAAAAAAATATTTTAATAAATAAAATGTAATTTTAAATATAATTTTTTTTATCATGTTAAATTATTAATATTTCTTAGTTATAAATTAATTATCTTAAATGGTTATGCAACACTAACACAATATTTATTCAGTTAATATAAAAATAAAATAAATTATTTCAAAAAGATTGAAAGTAATATAATTTTAATAAATTATTATGTTCCATGATTTTTTTAGAAAAAAATAAAATTTTATTGATATTATTAAGTATTATATTATAATTTAGTCAATTTTTTGTGGTTTTTAATGTCAAATTAAATAAATAGTTCCCAAAATGACATTAATGACATTTTATAATGAATAATATTTTATTAAATGATTAAAAAACCTAAATACCCTATATTTAGGCAATTTATTATTATATGAATTAAAATATCAATCATTGTCCATTTATGGTGCACTTTTCCTTTTAGAGTAAATATCTTGATCCCAAAATAGTAAAACATTTTTTTATCACAGTTGTCATCAAAAGGGGTAAATAAGGGTTATGAAAAAATGAAAAGGGAGAAAATATTATCCAAACATGTCGAATTCTTATTTTATGATGTTATTTAGAATAATAATCATATTATCTTTTAGTTTTATTAATTTGGATCCATCTTAAAATGAAAATTAATTTATATTAATTTAATACTTCAAGAAATTCCATGAATATCCATCCCTTTATTATAAAAGGAAACCCCTTACTATTTATTAAAACATCAATAACTATTTTTTTCATCTAATATATATCAAAATAACTTAATAAAATAACTTAACTCATTCTATAGGTATTATTTTGGGTGGAATATCAACCTTATAGAGATTATGGTGTAAAGAAAATGAGGTTGTCTCAAGAAGAGGCATAGTTTTTAACTGAATGTTTTAGTTTTATTTCTTCGTATACCTCATTAAAATGTTATTAAAAAATTGTGAAAAAATAAATCAAGTATATTACATCTAATTGGATTTTTTTATTTTAATTTTATACTCTATATCTATATCTTTATCCATCAAATGGGACATGAAATTGTTGTTCGTGTATACGGAGAACTACCACCTCGCAAACCAATATATTCTATTTACCATAATCACCTATCATGGATGGTTATAATGATAGATTAAATGTTTTTGTATGATATTAATGACTTATTTATCACTCTAAAAGTATAATAAATCATCTATGTTACTACATTTACATCCATTGAAAAATGATAATGTCATTCATTTATACATGTGGACTACCACATCTACAAAGCGATGTGATATATGTTTCATTTCCACATCACATGGATGATATATATATATATATGAGTTTTTTTTAAATAATATGGTATTTATGATATAATTATAAATAATGAGAGATAAAATAATACTTACCTTCTTTCCATCATTGTCTTTGAAAAATGGAAATCTTACTCATGATTATGTAAGGCTTACCGTCTCTATGATTATAATATAATTCATTTTTCATAAAAACATTCTTGGTTGATTTTAAAATATAATTTATGTATAAAAATGATTATTATTTAATTATTATTATTATTTGTATGATGTAATGATGACCAATTTTACCATAGTCAACCTACCAAATACATTTTAGACACATGAATCGAATATGGTCAAAATAATTGATGTAAAATTAATTGATTAATTAAATAAATATAACATGGAAATAAATAATATAAATTGAATAATAATCTTTAAAATTTTTCTTAAAAAAAATAATTAATTAACATAATTTTGTTATTAAATAATATAAATAACGTACGTGACGATTCAGGTCTGAGTTAAGGGATTCCATCTCAATTTACTTTTATTAAGGCATATTTCAATATAATGAACCAATTTCATTTATCTGGTATATATACTACCCCTTTAAATTTTATAAAATAAATAATTTATAGTTCAAGATATTTTAAGTTTCAATCAAAATTATCTCATCCAAAGGGAATTGACTTGATATCTACCAAGTGGTAAGTGGTTTATTAACTCAATTTTTATTAATTAGGTTATATTTATCCTTCATTGACTACATTTTTCCATAATTATGTGTGAAATTAAAATTGATTATAACATATTGTATATCCACTTTTTTTGAATTTTATTTGTTTCATATAATCACTTTAGGGATTAATTCTCAATTCAACGATACAATCTTTGAAAGCTTTTTCATCTCATTTTTACTCCTATGAGACATATTCCATGTTTTCACAACTTATTTATTTTATATGGTACATATATTAACCCTTTGATATGTAATATCATGAATATTTTTATATTAATGTTATTTTGAATTTATTTTGATTTACTTAATTTCATAGGGGTAGTTATTCACAAGTTACCACAATGGTAAGGGATTATTACAAAATCCCATCATTAATCAGGATTGTTTATGTCTAATTCTCTAATAGGGGAATTATTTGATATTTACATCTTAAACAAAATATATTTTATTTTTATTTTTATTTTTATATAAATGAAATTTTTCCTTCCATTTTCCGCTCTTTAGGATCTCAAGATATTTATAGAATATTTTTAAGTAAAACTGACATTATTTTGATCTTCTATTGAAAATCCTTTTTCTTTCATGTCTATATTTTACTTTAAATGTTCTCTATAATGTTTTAAATATTATCCTAGTATTATTTAAATTTATTTTTACCCATGTTTAACTACATATAAAAAAATTAAATGAAACTTCTTATCATTTTATAAACAAGGTAGTTTTCGACTTTTTTCGAAAATGTAACATGAATAATTATTTTATCATATTCGATATGAACGGAATTTAGATATCATTATGAATGATTAATGATTTGGGGATTCATTTAAAATTTTACATGGTTATTTTTTAGTAAAATCTCTTCCCTAATATTCTAGAAATTTTTAGTTTTTAAAATTGATTTTCAAATTAAAATGGTTATTTTCCTCAAAAATGTTTTTAAGGATATTTTTGGGTATTTATATTCATCGAAAAAAATAAAAATTTATTTTAATAATCATATATAACAGATATATTATAATGATACCATCCTTATTCTTCACCTGTATGGTTCACAATAAATTTGAATGGGGAAATATTTACATTTCATATGAAATTTTTCCAATGTGAATGTTTATGTTGATTATGTGTTGAGTTTTTATTGACCCCTTTCATATATATAAGGAATTGGAATTAGTAATTAATTTTTTTAGGATTATTATATCCCCTAAATACATTATTGGGTTGCATGAGACAAACTAATTTGGGTATTTGGTTGAGGTCTTACCCATTTATATAATATTTCCTATCACGAGGCATTACAAGTATGGTTAACATGTCCATCATTATGTATTCCTTCATTATGAGATTGGTTATTTATGTACATATTATTATTTGAATAATTATCGATGTATATGTTTCATGTTCATGTGATTTGTTATATAGAATTTTTTTATCATCATTTACCCATACCATATAATTCTTCATTCTTAATTTATTGATTTAATAAAATATTTTTTTAATTATTTACCTTGAAATAATGATTATGTATTATTTAATCTATGATAAATTCCATTATAAATAACCATTACTGAACATATTAGCTCACTCACTATTTTTTTCCTTTTCCTGATATGCCAAGAAGTGTACTGTATATGATATACAAGGAAATTCTATAGATAATTATGATATTATCAATGAAAATACTATATTGTATTTTATGTTTTAAAATTTAAGGTGATATTTATGTATAAATCTATTTTACCAAGAGTGATAAACTATTTGTTCCTTTGGGATGTGATCACATTCATCTTATACCAATGTAATAAAGTAACCACTGGATCTAGGATACTAGATATGGGGTCTTTATAATTGGTATCAGAGAAATTTTAGAAGAGACATTGGGTAATATATTTAGGAAAACATAGATTAGGGATCATAACCTTATGATTGGATTTGAAAATAAGACTTATTATAGGACAACATCATAATATTTTGGTAATATGGATATTGAGTTGTTTTCTTAGGAATACATCTATATCTGGATACTACAATTGGACATGGTTTTAGAACATATGTATCTATTGTAAATAACTCATAAAATAGTTTATTGATTATATCTTGTCCATTATTCTGGTTTATGGTGAGTGTTCCCATACTGCACACCTGGTTTTACATTCTTCAGGGATATGCTTGGGTTAATCCACATTTTCTTTATGAACTATTATGATGAATGAGAGAATAGAATAATATAGAAAAAATGATACACCATAGTAATATGGGATTAAACTAAAGTGTATTAGATTGATAATTCTAGGCTTTATAATAAAATAAAAGGCATAGATACCCCTTTTGAGCTTTCATATCGTAGGATTTTCTCATAATTAAGGATATTTTTTGAGACATTTTCGGAAAAACACACCTTTGGTTTTGTATATGTTTTATTGAAAAGGTTATTTGAGGAATAATTCTTTCATATTTTATAGACATAATTTTAAAGTTATTGATAACATTTAGGGTTAAATAATCAATGATGTTAATATAATAATAGACAGTTAAGATTTTGGGGATAAACTAAGTTTTATAGAAAACCTTAGTGGTTAAAAAAGTGATTGAGGATGTTCATCATATTTTTGGGAATTTATATGAATTATATAGTTTAAAAAAAGGATAACCCATAGGTCAAGCCATAACCTATCACATACTGTAAAGTCCTAGGGCTTGAACCCATAATTGAATGGAAATAAGGGTGAAATGCCTACCGCAAGCCTATGTGATGTCCCAGTTAGTGTGACATATTTTACTGGAATAATTCGATGGATAATAATAAATTGGATTTTCTGAACAATTTTATAGGATCAAAATATCCTTAATTTTTTAGGATTTTGAGGTTATTAATGATATTTATGGAAATTTTTTATTGAGCTGAGGAATATATAGCCTTTAGGTTAAATATAAAGGATTATTTGGAAATAATTCTATTAGGTTTTTTGAGATGTAAGTTGAAGGGTGTGAGATAATCTTTAATGTTAAAACATTATTTAATGTTGCATTTATTGAGGTCATTTGGGATACATGGTTATTTATTAATGTTATAATCTATGTTATTCCTTTGTTTTTATTATTAAATTTTGGATATTAATGTATTATTTATTAAAATGAAGGTTTATTCATTATGGGTATTATCTTTTTTTAAACCATTTTTGTTTTAGTAAAGATACTTGGAATAACTTGTTATTATTTTATCAATTGTGTAATCTATTATAAGTTTATTTTTCTTCTTCAAGTTTAAAAACATTATCTTTAATACTCATTATTTTGAGAGAAATATGATATTATGGTTTAAATTGATTAAAGTCTGAAATTTTACTTGTCAAGTAAGTGTATTTCCTTATGTTTTCAATTTACATAGTAAAAGGAATTACTTAACACTAGGAAATGGTATTAAAACAAAAAAAAATCCTTTTATATTCATTCTCAATAAATCAACAGCCTTTTCTACACCATTTTGATTTATGGTTTTGTGGTCATTAACTTTCTAATGATCATTCACATTCTTATGATCAATGTTCTCTATCACTCTCCATCATTATTAGGATACTTATGTTTACTCCATGTACATATATTCACTTCTCATTGATGTTATATAATTTGTAAATGTAGTTATGTGTTATTACATATAACCTCTTTATTTATCTTCCCCTCTTTTAAGTTAATGTTTTATTAACCCTTTTTACAATGTGGATTTTCAAAGAATTATTTTCAAATTTCAAACCCATGGTTATCAAGATCAAGTTAAAATTATAATTAAATAATTTATTAAATGGAGGATAATGTGAAACACCAATATTTTAAAATAATACTATGTTTGATGGTGTATAAGAGACGCAACACTGAGCCAAAACTAACCAAGATATATTATTTTTTAAATGTTTCATTTATAACATGGGAGTTGAATTGTGGGGTATGAATAGGATTAACTATATTATGAAAAACATATAAAATTCCTACTAAATACAATATTATTGATTAATTCTTAGGAAAAAAAGCACTTGATTTTTTAAAAAAGTCATTTTATTCTTATAAAATATATTTCCTTCAAAAAAATCATAGTTTTTTGTGGGAGGATATTTTAATTAATTTATGGAAAATTTATAAATTCAATTAACAAAAATAATTTAATTTTTTAAATTTTCATATCAAAATTAAGTTTGGGGGAATTTTTTGATCTTAAAAGATTTATTTCATAGTGGATAGTGAAAAATATTGTTTTTTATTTAAAAATATTTTTTTATTTAAATAATATAAAAATTTTAATTTTTTTTAAATTGGTTTCAGAGTATCATTACATCTCCTATATTATTAATGATATAATTTATTTCTTTGGAATTATTTTTATGTTTGAATTTGTTAAAAAAATATACATAAACATTAATTTTTCTAAAAATATATTTTCAATTGAGATTTGTGTTTTAATATTAAATTAATTTCTAAAAATTTTAGAAATTTAATATAGAGAAATTAATTCCATATTTTTTATCAGGAGGACCAAATTTGATAAAAAGTCCCCTGTCATTTTTTTCATTATGATTTCTAATTATTGTTGGGATAAACATGGAGGAGATGTGTATAAGTTGTTGAAGAAGTTAAGGAATATGTCAGTCATAAAAAAGTTTCCCATAGAGTTGTATTCTATTGATAAAAATTTATACACTTGAATTTTTTATGTATATAAATAACCCAACATTGGTGAGATATCCAACAAAGGTGATCAGATAGAGAAAGACCACCGAACGGATATGGTTGATTGGTTTTCCAAACTAATTCCATTGGATGTACAATGTTCCATAAGATTAATTTTTGGGGGAATAAAATATGATGATTCCTTATGGATCCTAAGTTCCTTATATCATAAGTATTATAATGCCTCGTGTTTATAGATTGAGTTTAAAGGAGTGGAAATTTACATAATTTAAAAAGGCAGAGAAATTGTTTTACATGTACAAAGTCCCTTATATGAAATTTGGGAATTTTTTTGACCAAAGAAAACCTAATGATGTTCAAATTGTTGATACTAAGGAATGGGATCAAATTAAATCCAATCTGTTTAATTTCAACCAAATGATATCTGCAAGATGAATATTTTATCTCTTTTAAATTCATCTGTCAAAGTTTTATGATACAACTAATAGGATGTATAATGGGTCTGATAAATACTACTAAGTTGTTCCTATAAAATCAGTTCAATAATAATCAAATGGATATTATCATCGGATGGAAGTTTTGGGACAAAATTTACCGAAAAAACATATACCAAATGAAGTTTTGTGATGATGTTTTGGTTTTAAAGTCATTATGAATTTTTTGTAAATATAAAAAATGTGATGATGTGGTGCTGATTTTTCAATGTTTAAAATATCATGGAAGGATAAATTTTTATTCTTAACTAATTTAAAGAAAGTTTATTAGAGTAATAAGTTGGTTGAGTTTGTGAGAAGCCTAATGAATATTCTAATAGCATAGAGAATATTTTGAGTGAATTTTTTTGATAGGGGGTTTTAATTTCATGTTTTCATTAAGTAGGAAATTAAAATTTCAATCCAACATTTTCTTATAGTCATGAATATATAAATATGATGTAAGTAAAAAATTATGGTGTGTACTATTCACATGTGAAAATATAAAGGATTGGAGAATTGGTTTTTGTATATAGAAATCCGAAAAACTTTGGAAACCCACAGTTGGAATAGGGAATTTTCCAACCATAGAATATCTTGGTTGAAGAAAATGAAGAATAATAAGTTGTTATTGATCAAAAGTGTTCCAATATGAATCATATGATGAAGAAATTCACCATACAATCTTATATATTAGGTGGAATTGGATAAAAAAATTATGTCACTAGATGAAATTTTCTAACGTAGGATTAGACAAAGAAATCAAAGAACTAAGAAATGGAAAGATTTTCATTTTGATGTCAAATAAGAAAGTTATTAATTGATTTTGGATGATAAAGTGAAGAATAATATTTTTCAATAAGCGAAAAAATGAAGAAGTAAAAGAATCATAGTGGCAACATACTGATCCTATTATTGAAGGATTCTAAACTTGTTACAAAATCATTATTAAATATTTATCTATATGAAATGTGCATACACTATAGTTTTTATAATATTAAAACACATGTTTAAGAATAGTTCTTGTTTTTTATAACCACATAAAAATAATTTTTTTTCTAATGGATTGTGTGGTATTTTATTATTTCCAAACCATGATAAGGACTAGCTACTCTTAATGAGTAGTGAACCTTTTAAATTCTTGTGTACTTATGGATTGTGATTGTGTTATCTTAATGTCAACTTAGTAACTCTTTTACATGTGGAAAATTTCATTTCATAATAATGATATTCTAAAAGAAAATATCACTAATTCACTCCCTACCCCTCTCCATGATCACATATATCCTTTTGATTCCTTTCAATTTGTTTCAGATTAAAGGTTCCCTTTGTTGACTCCTTACTGAATTTTCACGAAAATAGAATTTTCTATAGATGTTCAAAATTATATGAATAGTAATGGGATTCCTATTTTATATGGAAATAAATATTATATTTGGAAATTTATAATGTGGAAATTTCATATTTCCCTTGGTTATGAAGTTCTCAAAGTTTCTACACATGTATTTCCTCCTCATGCAAAGAATATTCCCATTATATGTGATAATAAAGAGAATTTATAAAATACTGGGAGAGCCAAAAATGATATACTTTCGTCACTCTCTAAATGTGAGTTTCTTAGAGTTAAATGGGTTGGAATGGCTAAAGTCATCTAGAAAAATTTGAAAAACATATTTAATGTAAATATGAAATTGAATAAAGAAAATATATAAATCTAGATGTTGAAGTATAAATATCTTAAGATGGGTTATTATGAATCGATTGGTTAATTATTTATAAGTGTGATTATATTTTAAGAAGCATAAGATGTATTAGTGACAATTTACAAGATTCAAATATTGTTGAAAATTTCTTTCAAATTATTCCTGATAAATTTGACATGAAAGTTTCATCATTGGAAGATAGATATCTAGAAACTATATATCTGAATGATCAACATAGCCCTATCATTCCTTAAAAAATTAAAATAGAAATGTTATAAAGAACTACCTTGTTTCCAATAGTATAAATGGTTTTGGTTTTTGTTTTTTGTCAATACATACATGTAAAATCAATGATTTTTTAAGGAAAAGGATCTTACAGCTCAAGTAGGAAATAGTTTTGAAGGTGGGGTCGTTTCCTGGTGTTTGTTAAAAAGATTATTCCAAAAAATTGATAATAGAGAAAAGTGAATTTCGAAAAGGGAGTTTCATGAAATATTGAAGGTGGCTTGGAATATTTCATACAATTCATGTTTAGAGATTATTTAATCCAAATATCTCAATGGAAAAAAGTGCGTAAAATATTGAATAATGTGTGTGAAAGACGAAGTTGTGTGGAAGATCCTTACACACCAAATGCGACGTGAAAATGGGTTTTGTACTCACCGAGAGAATCTTGAGTGACACATTAGGGGATTTCAAGTAGGATCACCAAGGCCTATAAATAGGAGGCTACCCACACTCAAGAATTAGAACTTTTCAAATAAGATCAGGTTTCTCTATCGCACAAAATACTTCCGCGTGAAAGAGTAGTACAGATCACATATTGCGCGCAAATTGTTCCTTTTGTCTAAAAAGACCAAGTGAACCTTATGGTGTGGATCTGTGAAAGATAAGGGTTGCATGAAAAATAAGGGTTTCCTGAAAGGAATCCAACACAATAAATACTAAATCTTGCGCACAAGGGTAGGTTTTGCGTGCAAGGTTCAGTGTGTGCTTCTACTAAAATTTAAACATTTGGATTGTTTGATCAGTTCTTTAAAATGCATCATTTCAGGACATCGGTGAAAGTAGAGTCTCATGTTGGAAAGATAAAAATCCTTAAATTGCAATCTATTGAAGATACATTCATGTTAATAAACTAAGTGCGACTTCACCCAAGGAAGTGATCTAGGGGGAGTAAATGGAAGTGCTCTGAGGGACACAATGTTCTTTCCTTGAATTATTATAAACGTAGTGTACGTAGAACATAGTGACTATGATGAATATTTATAATCTAGAACTAGTGAATATTAGTGTAATTTGGTTTGACTGACACACCTTCAGCGTATGCTCCTTGGACTAGACCTTAGTGGTGAACCAAATATAATTGATGTATTGTCTCTTTTAATGTGATTTATTTATTACTGTATTATTCCAACAGAAAAGTTTTATGAATTCCTACCAATTTGGGAACAATATCCATTAATTTAAAAGAAATATTTGTCACCCTGATTCACCCCTACCCTCTCAGGGTGCTCTGGGGTCCTACAGCTATTAAAAGTGATTATGTTCAAGCTGGGAAGAAATATAAACTAAAAAATAAAATATTAGGAAGTAACCAACACATTGATCTATAGAAAAATACCAAAGTTGAAGGTAAGAATCTTCATGAAAATAAGAAACACAACTTTGAACAGTATGAATGTTATAGAGGGATATATTATTTCTATAGTTATTTCTAGAATTGTTTGGGTTTTGGTATTAAATATTATATGGGTTAGTTTAACCATCTAAATAATAGAAAATTCAAAACAATATTGAGGAAAATTATTAAGGGGTTAAATCCACTCAAAATAGATAGATGGAAAAAAAATTAGTAATATTGAAAATATATTTCCTCCTTTAATACTATTAATAAAATATTTGATCAACCATTACACCCTGAGAAAGGATGTCTTGTTATGATACTAACACAACAAATATTGTATACTAAACCTCAAAACTCATATTTGACGAAATAAAAAGGCATGTAATAAGCTCTTATTGTTGAAACTACTCTCGAATCTATAAATGTAGAATGACCTTAGATCTTGCAAAGAAGGTTCTATTGAAATATTATAGGATATTTGAGCAGTTTAAGAATGTGGATGATTTTAAATATGGTATACTGACTTTTTAAAATGATGAGTCACTGAGAATCAAAGGCGTTGGATGTGACATCATTGGGGAAGAAAATTTAAAATTCAAAATATTCTTATTTTTTTATGGGTTAAAAGAAAAACATTTGAGTGGTACACAATATTGTGATGAAGGAAATTAATTTATTTTCAGAAAATATATTGTTGTTTTAAATATTGTTGAATATGGGAAAGTTGTTGTGAAAGGAAACTGAACCAAGGTAAACTTGTTTCAATTTGGTAGTGTAGTAAGTTCAATTTATCAGAGTGTGATAGAATAAAATAAGTTATTACATAAGAGACTATGACATATGTGTCATAGGAATATGTGAAAATTAAAAAATAGATATAGTAGTAATGATTTTCCCAAAATTATAATAATAATATATTGGTATTTTTTCTATTTTTTTGAAAGGGAAGATTATAAATCCAGTATATAAGAAAGTTTGTATTTGTTAAATTTATCCCTTAGATGAAATACCAAAATTTAAAAGTAAGTTATTTTTTATGGGTTGATTGAGATTAGATCTTATTGTAATTAAACCTTGGATGAAAATGGCATCTCAAAATATTTTTTCCATGATAGTTCAACAAAAAAATGGGTTGTACATACCTACATCACAAATAGTCTTCCAATGAGTATACTACATAATTACTTAGGATAAAAATATCATTCTATCACAATAAGTTATTTATGATGGAACATCATTTTTTTCAAATAAAACTTATTGATATGGAATATAATTTTTTTCGTAAATAACTTATTGTGATGGAAATGATGTTTCATCACAAATAACTAAAAAATAAAAATTAAATTAATTTAAACATTAAAAAATTAAAAAAAAACATAAAAAAAGTGTAATATATATATACTTTTATATATATGAATTAATAAAAATATTTCACATAACATGTTCATTAAAAACTTATCATAATAATTTTTTTAACAAAATATATCAATCATTGTGTAGGTGGTGGGTCATCTAGAGGACAAGGTGGAGGGAACTCAATCTCTATACCCTACATCAGTCATCACATTTAATCTATCATCTGCTCGTACTGTTACTCTTAACATCGAGTCTTCTACTCCTCCTCCTCCTGTTGGTGTTGATGAAGATCCTACTTCTCCATATGTACGGTATTTATAACCACATTCTAAGCTGGAATCGTATCCTCATACTTTATATATGATTATGACTCTACATGATCTCCCCTCAAGCCGGACAGGGACCATGTAGCAGTACCATAATGACTATAAAATTTCGATCAGGAACCTATACCAACAACTATTCATTTCTTGATAACATACCAAGTCTCCTACATCTATGTTGCCTTATCAAATCGTAGTGCACTGGTAGTTTGGCTCTCAGTCATTGTTCGACACTCATAATGTGTATGAGAATTCACAGCCTCATATTCCTCCTTTAAATGAAATTTGAAACTATAATAGTTAAAATATTATGATGAGATAATTTTAAAAATGAAAAAAAATACTAACCACAATTTGAAATTTTTTTCCACGAGTAAGATCTACATTGGAAGGATCAAGGTACATCTTCTTAAATAAATAAAACTCCATAACATTGGGATTCTCAACGGCCTATTTAAATATAAAAAAACATATATTTAATGTATATATAAATTATTAAATAAAATTAATTACCATATTTCATCATTAAGTACTAAATTTATGATTATCAGCTTTTTGTGTAGCCTCTTTCCTCCTTCGATTCTACCGGCCAGATAATGATCCCCTCTAAAAACTATCACCCATACAGTAGGATCAAAATCCATCTCAAACAAAAGATGATATGTAATCAAGTCGATGGGTGCATAAATAATAATAAAAAACCATGGCTTCAACTTTCCCCATGGATATTTTTTAGATTGTGGAAAATGTAACAACAACCCTCAAGTATACAGATCTACAAGGA
Organism: Viscum album; assembly: GCA_963277665.1. NCBI lineage: Eukaryota > Viridiplantae > Streptophyta > Magnoliopsida > Santalales > Viscaceae > Viscum > Viscum album. The sequence continues at coordinate 207,201,704 of OY728123.1, forward strand.
ATCCTAGATAGATTCCCTCATGCTATAATCAATGGGATATTGTAAACCCTACAAATAATTAATAATTAAAAGTTAATAATTAAATAAATTTCAAAATAAGTATTATCTATTTACATAATATTCAATTATTAAATATGTAATGATGAACATCAATGGGAATATGATCCCACATCACCCAGGGTCTAAAAAATAATTCATTAGAATAAAACCCCATGTCCAACAACTATATGTGAAAAATTGTGGGGAAAATGAAAAATAGTCAATAAATTTGTACATAAATAATTTAATGAAAATTAATAATAATTAACTAAAATACACAATTGAATATACCACTACATGTGTGTATTGAAATTAAAATTTGGATGTCACTCAGAAATAGGATTGAGAATCATCAATCTCATAAAACCATGACCCCTACAATTAAATGATGTACAAGAAGCAACCAATGGGTTGGATGATGAAAAATTTTGTTGATCATTAGGAACGAAATCATACATGATGTTATGGAACATATCATCATAATTGTCACCATCTATCTGAAACATGAAAATAATGTTGTCTGCAAATAATTGAAAATGAGTATTATATATTAGTTACGAATATAATCAGTATATAATTGTTTCATTATTTATTTCCATAATCATATTTATATTCGATGGGGTCAATATCTTCATATTCCTCCTAAATAACATTAATTTACATAGGATATCTAGTTTTATCATCACTTTCTATATAAAATTCATTTGTTACATCATCATCATCATCTTGTAATTATGGTTTTTCATCACCAATATATGGGTCTCTTCATTTAAAAGAATTATTTGGAGTTTTCCCTTGAAAAAATACAATTCCTTGCACTTCTTTAAAAACACTTTAACATTGGATAGATTTATTTTCATGCTATTTTATTTTTATAATTCTCTTCCAATTAATTAAATCACTTAAAGAAACATAATTATTTTCACAATAAATATTTTATTCATGATGAGCCATCACAAATGATTCATTTTATTTAGGAAAGATTTTATATTTAATTTCAATGATTCCATTTCATGGATTAACGCACATGCCTATATTAATATTAAACCAATAGAATTTAAAAATTGTTACATAATTCTATCCCAAATAAATCAACTCAAATATTTAATCTAGTATGCTATAAAATTAATCTTCACTTCTCTATGATGGGATCAATTTAATAAAACACCATTATTCATTGTTTTTTATTCCCAATGTGGATATTTATGAAATTAAAAACCATTCACATCATATTCATTATAAGCTTTAACCAATTTGAATGGTGGGTTTCTCAATACAGATAATTTATTATCAATTTTATCTACACTTTATTATATCTAAAAATTTTAAAAAAAAATAGTAATATAAAAAATAATAAATTTATTTTATATAGTTAACCTTAAAAAAATTACATTACTATTCTCTTAAACTTTTCGGAAAAATTATGATATCGGCATTATTTAAGAGAAACTAGTGTAATTTGTGGGAACTATTTTTTGATATGATTATCATATAATATAAAAATGAAATAATATTAATTTAATTATAAATAATTTTAAATAATAAGTGAAATTATCACTCACTGTAAAAATCAGGTTATTTATTCACAGTTGACTAGAACATATGTATGAGCCTTGTGATTTTCATCATCTAAAAAACATCATTCATGAACTCCACTAAATACAAGTTCAAGATGATTAAAAACTAATAACTAATGGTTCATTACATTGTAAACATTTCTTTTATTATAAACCCTTAAATTATGTTTTAAAGGATATTCAGGTGGAAAATAATTAGAGCATAACAAATTAAGTTTCCTCTCGAAAATACGCTTCTACAATTAACCCTTATATTGATTATTTGTTATCTTCCTTTTTCTTTAATTTATACACGTATCTATTGTTTGGATACATCAATAAAAATTGTATTTTTCCTCTAAATTTTTCTTGATATGAAAAATTTAATATTAAATGTTCCATTGAATCAAATAAATCTAGTGTAAAACAACTCCAATTTACATAAAATTTAAACAAAATATTCTTACAGGATACATAGTATATCATATTATATTTTCACCCAACAAATTTATTAGAAAAAATAATATATTTCTATTAGGGAATACCAAATTTAGGAATTCAACACTCCTCTAAGGTCAATCAGTAGTAGTATTTCCATTATAACATGACAATCATGAATTTTTAATCTGATAATGTGACCTTTTATAACACATTGGTCCAAATTGGAAATATAACCATCCAGTAACTTTAAATCCACAATCCACTAACATAATACTAAGTGGTTTTATTTAAAAAATTTGTAAACTTATTTTGTGTTCATTAACATCTATGATCTATCATTTTCAAATAACTCATGTTATAGATTCTTTCAAATTTGTTCAAGATATAATAATGACTTTACATTATCCTTAGTCTTACCAAGTGTTTCCAAAACTATTGAAAATATGATATCAAAATAGTTATTTTTAACATGAAGGAAACCAAATATGTGATAGACTAATAAATCAGGCCAACATAGAAAATCCCAAAAAAAAATCTATATAATCTAATTGAGATCTTTCCCAAATCCATATATTGTTTATTGGTTTATAATTATTCAAATGGTAATGGGAGGTGATGAAGAGATATTAGTTTTTTATACAATACCTAAGATAATTGATGGAGGTCCATCTCTTTCAATTATAACTTTTCTAAAATTATTTTAGTTTCTTCAGAAAGGATGGTCTTTAGGAAGAAAATTGTGATGACAGTTGGAAAAAAATTCTCCCATTAATAAGAATAATCCCTTCGTTTACACTCATACAGTATGGACATGATTTTGCACCATGTGTACTCTAACTAAATAACATTCCATAGACTGAAAAGTCACTAATCGTTTACATTAATGTAGCTTTCATTATCAAATTTTGTTTTGAAACAACATCATATGTACTAACATCATTACTCGATAAAAAAAATTTCTCATCAATCAATTTTTTCAAATAACCATCAATATTATTTTTTGGATAAACTATATTTAGTAATATAAAAAATATATATGGTTTATTCATCAACATCCAAGGTGATCAGTTGTGTAGATTTATAATGATTGACCAATAAAAAAATATTTATTATCATAAGAATCAAATGTATAGAATCAATCATTAGAATGATCCAATCACATGTTGCGGTCTTATAAATACAATGATGAATGCACGTGATCAAGATGTTTCCATGAATCTTCATCACAAGGATGATTTAATATTTTACCAGTGGAAATACTAAATTTATGTATTGTTATCAAATATATTGTGTTGTGAGACATAAATAAACACTTTAATCAATCTATAAGTAGGATATACCTCAACTATTTAATGAGAATCAATCTGGACCTCCCTTAGTGTGCATATTTACCTCTATTTTACACATGTAAGACAATTAACTAATGACTTAGTATCACCAAAATATAAAATGGAATCATTTTAACATGCATGGATCTTCTGATAACCAATACACAAATTCTGTTACAGCCTCTTGGTCGCATAAAATTTTATAGGAAACACTTTTCCCAAAGGTAATAATGATTTAACCAAAGAGAATATCTGATTAAAACAGATATTTGATATTCCATTATCTGACTTAATAGCCATAATTTTAGTAACAGCTTCAAGTTTTCATATCTTGAAACTGAGATATAAGGAATCCTCAAAAGACTTCAGAAACTCAAAAAATTGAGATGGTTCTAACTTGAGAGTTGAATCATCATTTTTTGTTTATGTTTTTTGAAAATATAGACAATGAACGTCATGTTCTAAAGTTTAAAATCATTATTGATGTAGAACCAAAGTATTTGTATCTTCTCTTGAAGTGTGTTCACCATGTTGATACAAAAATACAAAATCTTTATGAAAAATAAAATGAAATAGATGAACCCCAAGGATATAAAATGTTTCAAATATATTCAGATCATATTTCTTACAAGGACACTTAATTATCCCTTCTAAAAAAATCTAGTTTTGATGACTTAAAAGATAAAAAAATTTCAACACCCTCAACATATACAGGATTTATACCAGAACTATTTAGATTTCCATAACTATTCATCCAATAATGATCTTCTAATAAAAACTATTGTCTAATTTCTTATTCCAATGTTTTCTAAAAAATAGAAAATAAAAATCATATGATTAATCTAATTGAAGGATGGGATGACCCGAAAAATCAAAAAAATAAAATTACAAATTACTTGTATCTATTACCAATTATCAATAATTAGTAGTATATCCAAATAAATATAAAAAAATTAAAAAATAATTCTGACTATAACCAAATATCAAAAAATACTGGTAATTAAATATTATTACTAATTATTAGTATTTATTTAATTATTACTATTGTTTATAATTATTTCTAATTTTTGTTAATTATTACCAATTACTTTGAATTATTACCAATTATTGTCAATTATTTCTAATTATTTTCAATCAATTCTAATTATTCCTAATTATTACCAATTATTCCTAATTATTCCTAATTATTTCTAATTATTACTAATTATTCTTAATTATTCTTAATCATTCCTAATTATTACTAATCATTTCTAATCATTGTTAATTATTATTTTCTTTTTATGAATTATCATTAATTATTACTAATTATCATTAATTATTATTAATTATCATTAATTATTACTAATTATCATTAATTATAACAAATCATCCTTAATTATTACTAATTATTGTTAATTATTGAAAATTATTGTCAATTATTACTAACTATAATTAATTATTACTAATTACCATTAATTATTACTAATTATTTTTAGTTATTACTAATTATCATTATTTATTACAAATTATTTTTAATTACTACTAATTATTGCCAATTATTAATGACTTTTACTAATTGTCATTGATTTTTACTAATTATTTGTAATTTTGACAAATGATTACTATTTATCGATAATTAATACAATTGTTTACTAATTATTAGTAATTATTACAATTTTTTATAAATTATCATTTTTTACCACTTTTAACTAATGTTTGCTAATTTTTTGTAGTTATTTTGAATTTTTTCGAGTAATTGTGATTATTACTTTTTATTAATAATTATTATTAATTATTTCCAATAGTCATTAATTGTCATTGATTATCATTAATTACTACTAATTATTGATAATTATCGGTGATTTTGACTAATTATCAGTAATTATCAGTAATGTTTACTAATTATCGGTAATTATTGGTCTTTTTTACTAATTATTAAAAATTATTACAAATTTTAACAATTTATTGATATATTGTTTCTATTTTTAAGTAATTTTTTCTAGTTATTGTGAATTTTTACTAATTATTATTAATTATTGTTTATTATTACAAATTATCGCTAATTATTATTAATTATCATTAATATTTTTTAATTATTACTAATATCTATTTTATTATTACTGATATTCATTCATTATTACTAATTATCATTATTTATTAATAATTATTGTTGATTATCAATAATTATCATTAAATATTACTAATTATCATTAATTATTACAAATTTTCTTTATTTATTACTAATTATCATTATTTATTTTTAATTACATAAAAATTATTGTCAATTACTTACTAATTATTTTTAATTACTACTAATTATTGTTAATTATTAATGACTATTGTTAATTATCGGTGATTTTTACTTATTATCGACAATTGTTGGTAATTTTTACTAACTATCGATATTTAATACAAAGTTTTACAAATTATCGGTATTTTTTCTATTTTTAACTAACGTTTTCTAATTTTAACTAATTATGGATATTTTTTACTACTTATTGGTTATTTTTGGATAATTATCTATAATTTCAGCTAATGTTTAATAATTATCGGTAAATATTACTTAATATTTACCTAATTTTGATAATTATTACTAATTATTGTTAATTATTACTAATTATCACTAATTATTAATATTTATGAATAAATATTTTCTAATTATCAATAATTATTTACTAATTATTGTATTAATTACTAATTATTTATCAATTATCTTTAATTAATATCAATTTTAATTAATTACTGGTAATTAAATCTAATTATTGCAAGGTATTGTTAATAATTTCTTATATTTTTTTTGAGGTAGTGCTTTGGTCAAAGACCAGAGCACAATTTATTAATAAACAAAACAGGATTACAAGAGGCGAAAAGATGGGATTTTTTTACAATCTCTATCAAAAAGGTATAGTAAGTCAGAAGGAATAGAGTCCATCCAAGTCATGCTCTGATGAACTCCTTTGTTGGCAAGAGCATCAGCAACAACATTCGCTTCCCGGTAGGCATGAGTAGCTATATAGTCCATCCCATGGAGCAAATTCAGACAATTCATCCAACGTGTGGTAAGTGTCCAGGCCAGATGGATGTTGCCATTCCAGATGGCATGAATGATAGTGGTTGAATCACTTTCTATCCAGAGCTTTCTCCAACCTCTTTGAAGCGCAAAATCAACAGCATGAATGAACCCCAACATTTCCGCCTCTAGAGAAGAAGAGTGACCACATCCAACATAGAAGCAGCCCTGACACTACCCAGCTGAGTCTCTGAAGATAGCACCACAACTGGCAGCTCCTGGGTTGCCTTTGGAGGTGCCATCGACGTTCACTTTAGTCCATCCTGGCATTGGAGATTGCCAGAATACTTCAAATGAGTGTTTGGGCTTTGGGTAGATGCCAGAAACACGGAGCTGTCGAAGAATCACAAAGTCACCAACTGAGTTGTTACAAAAGTCTTTTTGTATTGAGGCAGCTTCATGAACCGCCAGTAGAATCTGAGCTTTCCCTGCATTTAGATTGAGATGGTGATTATTGTGAATGAGAGCATTTCTAACGTACCAGATCTCATGTAGAAGCTCCGCCACTGCCGCCAGGAAAAGGTTTTTTATCTGCAGAGAAATATCATATCTAGTACAATTTTTTAATAACAAGGAAATTGAGTCAGTAAAGAACCATCTGTAATTAAATAAATCAGAAATATAATTCCATAGAGCAGAGGCCATCGTGCAAGATAGAAACAGATGATTGGCATCCTCCCTATGTTGATTACACAGAACCCATCACATTTACTACTCTACCGACATATTATTTGTGATGGGTTCTATCAGAGATGTTTTTATATCATTTTTATACTTATTTATGGTGGGAAACATTTGTGACAGGGTTCATCACAAAAAGTAGTCTAGCAATATAATATTTCCCATCAGAAATCAATTCTTGCGTAAATAATCATAGATATAGTGGAGATATAAAAAAGGTATTTCTGATGGGATTGGACTCCCATCACAAATAACCCTCTACTTCAAAATCATTTTCTAAAGGAAACATGTTCACTTTGTAAATAGGTTGTCACATCGTATGGCATGTTTTCATGCCAAAATTATTTTCTATAAGATTCTATTCCCATCACAAATAAAAAAAAATTAATAGTTATTTGTGATAAGAAATGAATCTCATTGAAAATAAGTTGATCATCTATACTATTTATGACGAGTTCCATACCCATCACAAATAACCTATCACAAATAACCTTTTTCATGTAGTGTACATTCCAAAATTTTTGGATCAGTGAGTAAAAAATCAACACATAAATATAATTACTTTATTTCTCCCATTAATGATTTTACTCACATAATAAGTATTGTGTTTTTGAATATTAAATCAGAGGCTCTAAAAATGTTTAAGAATTTCAGGAGGGGTGTAGAGAAGTAATGTGGATATTCAGTGTAAAAGTTTTGAACTGATAATAGTGGAGAATATAAAAATGTAGAATTTAGAAATTATCTGAAAAAACATAGTATTTTTCATGAGTTTAATGAATCATATACACCACTGAAAAATGGGGTTACTAAAATAATAAATAGAATTTTGGTAGGAATGGCATGAATAATATTGACTGAACATGATACTTCTCATTGTTTTTGGAGTAAGGAAATTAGTACAATAGTTTATATTCAGAATTGATGTTTTTATAGACCAAACTCTGATTTGTCTCCTAATGAAATGTTTTACATTGAAACCCTAAGTGTGAAGAACCTGAGGTTGTTCGGTAGTCCTTGCATTATAAAATTCAAGGATGTAAATATTATAAAGTTTGATCAGAGAGGTGTTTATGGAATCTTTCAAGGCTACTAACCTAATGGTAGAGGATATATATGTTTTAATAAATAATGATGAGGGATAATTGATTCTATAGATGTAAAATTTCTTGAAAAATATGATAATAAACTTTCACAAATAGATGCATATGTGGAAGATGGGGAATATAAGATGGTTGTAGTTGAGTAAAGTGAAAATGTTCTTAATGATTGTAACAATGTTGAAGCTACTCAAGATGAGGATTCTAACTCATCTTTCTCAAGTGATGTGGAACAACATTGAGCATTTCATCTGAGGCTGTGGAAGCAATTTTAAATTAAAAACATTATTGGTGATCAACAACAATAAGTTCAAACCAAAATAACATCAAGGTTAGTTTCACACACTTCCTTATATTTAAAATTTTAGACAAAATACGTTACTAAAGTTGTTTAGAATTAATAGTGGATTAGTGAAATGAATGAATAGTTGAACCAAATTGAGAAGGATGATACTTGGTAACATATACCCAAACCAAACAATAATAATTTTATTGGTATAAATTGGGTGTTCTAAAACAAGATGAATGATTATGGTGAAGTGATAAGAAACAATTCATGGATGGTTTGTAATGGTTACTAACAAATCCAAGGCATTGATTTTTATGAGACGTTTTATCTAGTGGAAAGATTATAAACTATTAGAATCTTTATTTTTATCACTACTCAATTAATATAAAAAAATTTAGATAGATGTGAAGTCTACTTTCCTTAATGGAGAGCTCAATGAGGAAGTTTATATTGAACAACCATAAGGATTCGTTATTAAGAAAGATGAAATTTATTTGTGTAAATTGAAGAAAGATTTATATTGATTGATTCAAGCTCCAAGAGCTTGGTATTCCAAATTAGATACTTTCTTTAAGGAATTTCAACTTTAAGAAAGTAAGATTTGATATTAAACTCTACATCCAAGAAAATATATAGTTTTCCCTCATTGTGATAGTTTATATTGATGGTATTATCTTTGTTTTCAATGATGAAGAAACTTGTGAAATTTTTTCTAAAGAAATAAAGAATATTTTTTAGATGTTCATATTGGGAGAAATAAAATATTTTATTTCTTGCAGATCTCACAAATAAAGAAATATATTTTCCTATCTCAATTCAAGTATTCTAATGAACTTATAAGGAAGTTTTTCATGTAAGACTCCAAACCAGTTTCCACACTAATTTCAATGGTAAAAAAAATCAAAAGATAGTGAAGAGAAGTAAATATATCCAAAAGAGTTTAGAAAACTTGTTGGAAGTTTATTACATATAAAGATCTCAAGAAGAGATCTAGGGTATTTTGTTACACATTTTGATAGATATCAAACTAATCCAAAAGAAAGTAATATTCTGGATGGAAAATGAATTATCAGATATATTGAAGGCATGCGTAATTTTGGGTTGAAATATGAAAGCACAAGAAAGATTTATTCTTTTGGTTATATGGATAGATCTTGGGAAATAAGTGTTTATTATAGAAAATCCACATATATTAGAATAATTTTCATGTGAGAAAGACATGAAAGTTGGTATACAATGAAACAGAATTCAGTAACTCTCAGTATAGTGGAAGCTGAGTATATTTCTACCACTCAAGCTGCAACACAACTTATGTGGATGAATTCATACTTGGAATATTTGTTTTTTTATATGAAGTTTCCCATTCTCTTGGGTTTTGATCATTAGAGTGCTATAAATCTCACTAATAATCTAATAATATATTCTCATTCAAAGAATATTGATATAAAATATCACTTAATCAAAGAGCATGTGGAGAAAGATGAACAAAAGTTGGATTTTGATTATATTATGGAGTAAATTTATCTTATTTTCACAAAACCATTGTCTAAGGAAAAAGTTCATAATATGAGGTCGATAATGGGTGTTCAACCTCCCTCACTTCAAATATAATGTATAAAATCTCCATTCCATCTCTATATTGTCTTTATATAATATTTTCAAGGGGGATAAAAATGTTTGTAACATAAATATATCTATTGGTATGTGTTTTAACATTAAAGGGAGAACATATATTTTGGGGGGTTTCTAAAAGGGGTAAGTTGTGATTTTAGTGATTCTGTCTGTGTGTGATACTTTAATATTTTATTTAAGTGTATGTTGAAAAAATTATTCTTACAAGTTGAAGATGTTTGTGTGATAAAAGATTCATGATGAAGTTAAAGAATTATCTTATAAGATCCCATTTTTTTTATCGCATTGGAAATTCTAAATGAATTTAAATTTTTGTTTGGTGGATAAGCCAAATCTTAAACTAAGATTTGGAATGTAATTTTAATAGTTGGTAACCTTAAAAGTGTGTTTTTATGGGGTTTAAAACTAGAAGGTGTCTTGGGAGCTCAGATGAGTTTCAGGAGCATCAGTCTTTGAAAAATCATTTTTGGGAGAGAAAACCTTGGGTGAACAGTTGGCACACGGTTAGTATTAAATGTGTTGTTCAACAATATTTCATATTTTGTTAAGGTATGTGGTTTTTTTAACCATGAAATATGGCCCAGAAAAATATGTTTCTTGGTATATATTCATAGATGGAATTTAACGGTTGGAACATGATTCATCAAACTATGTGTTGTAATCGTGTAAGGTGGGGGTCTTTGGGTAGTGTTGTTGCAAGGTTAGCATATGATTTTCCTAACCATGTAGCCAAACCATGTGCCTCCTAAAAAGAGGAATAATTACTATTTTCCCCTTATACCTTAAATGGGTTTTATCCCATTTTCTTCATTATGCTCACCTATCATCCCTATGAATGTAACCTCCTCCTTCCCCCTTCCATTATGGGAAATCTCCCTTATTATTGGTCCAAATCGAACACCTTTGGAAGAATTATAATCCTAACGATGGTTCTACAACACCATTTTCTTCTATTACTCATTTCCTTTTCCCTCTTAAATTCTATCATTGTTTGAGCTAATATGCCATGTTTTTAGGTTGTTTGTCCAATTCTTCATCATCTCTCCTTTCAATTAAAATAAAATCCTGATAATGGATGAGTGAAACTTATTTGGTATGAGGTAGGTGGTCTATGGATTTATCTTTAAATTATCATCATTTAAAAATTATTGTCATTACTCTATATGTCGTAATTTCTACGTGTTGCTGCAAAAATATTAAATACCTTAAATTGAACACCTAGGCCTTGTTTAGATCGGAAATGAACCCCTTATACATGGTTATAGTTTGAAAACCTCAACCTGAACCTCCCCATGGGTGGGCCTGATCATATGACTTGATGAATAATTTTCCTTATGACCAAAACACCACTAAGGTGTGTTTGTATTTTCCTTGATCATTGAAGTGACCAAATGATCATATTAAATTGGAAATTAATTGTAACATGGAATGTATGAAATACTTAGCCCTTCATAATCACTTGATAATGAATCTTTTACATGTAATTAACAAGATTGGATATGGTATGGATACTTCTTGGATCACCTGAATACTTATAAATGTTACGTCTATGTCGTTTGGCCCTTGTTTGATGATGAATTATTCACATAAATAAATGGTATTAAATTAATAGTGAATGGTAATACCAAGTTAATTTTACCTTCATGGAACTTATAATTGAAATGATTAAAATGAATTCCTGAATTGTAAAATAGGAATAGAAGTGTTCTCATGGACTTTGTTTATTTTTTAAGTATAAAATTTGTACTTACTAATTATTCCTTGAGTAATTTTTGGATTTCAATATGGAATTACATGGATGGGTTCATAAGGAAAATTGATTTGAGTGAACTATGAATTAATAAGTAATGTTATTCATGATTCTCTTAATTATTACTTATTTGAAATTAAAGGAAATTTTTTTCCTTATTTATTATCTAGAATTAATGAACATGATGATCTATACAATTTATTTGTAATTATTCGACATTGTTTTCCATGTCATTATTTATTTGAAATGTTGGACATGGTGTTCCTTGTTATTGGATGTGATGTTCCTTATAATTTATAGTAAATTATCAAACTTTAAATTCCTCGTCATGTCTTGAAATTTTTGGACATATCACTCATTAAAATTTATAGGAAATGGTTTGACATGATGTTCCACTTTACTTTAGTCAGATGCATGGGTTGATGCCCTTGATTATATATGAAATCACTATATTTTTATCTCTATACATAGACATCTTAGTTATATAAAATAGTTTCTATGTTGATTTATATAAAATATAAAATGCCTGAAGACATTTTGGCTTTGGAAAAAGCAATTATGGTTGGCCAGGTGTCCATGAGGAACTTGATCATGACATGATTGTTTATACACAATTTCTTTACTACATATATTTATTATACCTACACAATATTACACTTTTTATTCACTGACTAGATTTCATTAGACATCATTGGTTTTTTCCTACTGAGTTTTACTCACACCCTATTTTGTACATAATTGTGTACTATAATAGATCTCCTGAATGTAGGTTGGGACTTGGTTCAAGATTTTATGTTGTTTCTTTAATATGGACTAGGACTTGGCATGGAGAAAGGGGTCAAGCATGTACTTAGGATACCTGCATGAGTTGGGTATTTTTTTCTATTTTATGTTTGTCCAGAGCTATTGTATATACTACTTACCATCATTTGACTACTTGTATTTTAACTAAGCATGTTCATGTATGGCTGGTTATTTATTTGGCACCGATCGGGTTATCTATTTAGTATTTCTTATTAGTTATTATAAAATTTTGTTTCCTTATTTTTATTTTATATGTTATTATTGTATTTAGTACTAATACATTGGAAATATTCTTCCCATTGTACCACCTTTAGATCCTCTCTACAAATCAGTGGCCTTTGGTATACAGGGAGGTGCGCTTGAGGTCTTACCACCAACTGTTCTAGTTAGAGTTTATCGAGTGAATCAGTTTGGTACATAAATAATTGGTATCAGAGCATTTAGTTTTCTAGTATTACTATTTTGGGAAGGTATACAGGGGACTAGGAAGGTTTCTTCACTTGGTAAATATCTCATTTCTTGTAATTTCCAACCCACACTAGGGGGAAAGATCATTTTTCTGAAGATGCGACTATTGTTCATGTTGATTAATTATTAAAGTTTATTTTTATTTCACTATTATTGATTGTATTATTTTTATTATTTATTGATTTATTAATTTATGAGATTTATCTCTTGGAACAATATAGCAAGTGGTGTTCTGTGTTCATGAATAATTTCAAGCACATAGGATTAACATATCATTATTGGGGTTATCTATATACCATACTTGTGTGTGTTCCTATTTATATTCACATATTCTTTGATAATGTGATAATATTTTTAGATTTAGATATGATATATGGTTGCTTAAACAAAAAAAATCATCAACCTAAATGGTGTTTTCCAATAATTCTTGATATTGTCATTCTATTTAGTCATCTATTAAGTCATTAATGAAATTAAATGGTTTAGAAATAGTAAATGAATTAATTTGGATAGAGGATTTAAATTTTAAGGAAATTATTTTTAAAAAAAAATTAAAGTATTTCTTATAAATGAATGTTAGTTAAATGTTGTGTCAATTATAGCTTAAAAGGCATGTACCTTTATAAATTGGTAATGATAACCTGTATAACAGAATTCATGTTCTTGAATTAACCCATGTTGGTCAGTAATATCATTGTATGCCTATGAGAAAAACCCACTAAGGGTGTGATTAATCTTTAATAAATCAACTCTTATTGGTTTTCAATTAAATGGGATTCTAGTTATAATTTATAGAATGTGGACTCCATAAATTTGGAATGGTTTACCATATAACTCGACCTTGGTTAAAATTAATTCACCCTTGTAGGTCGATTATATACTTCTCATGCCTTAGTAATGAACCCCATAGAGGTATATTCATGATAAATGGGGTGGTTATTTAAATTTTCAGTATCCACTCATATAGTGTTTCATATAAGTGTTTGGTGGTATCTCACTTGACCAATCCCCTAAAAATGATAAAATAACTTTTTTCTACTTTTTATATTTATTTAATATGAGGTGTTAGTTAATTAAAATTATAGTTGAAACCTAAATATCATTTTCCTTTATAGCTTGTGAGAAACATTTTCCTTAACTAATACCTATTGTGACAACATATGGATAAATAATGGGGAAAGGAAATTATATGATGATTTTCATAGAATGTTATGAGGCGTCAGCTAAATAAAGTACCAAGTACAGTTTTATAAACATCTTAATTTATAAATGATACATGAAATTGTATTTGTATGAGCCTATTTAATGTTTAAAATAAATGTGAATTGATTTAAAGGATTAAATAAAACCTTTTATAAGTGTTGATAATGAAGGACCCTCGTATAGGGGTTAGTTATAATGTATCATTGGGAGTTTACATGGATGGGGATGTGGATGTTTCTCATAGGTGTTTGTGGACTTTTTCTGTTGTTTTGGACCTAGAGGTTAGGCGGTATATCCTAGTAGCCTTTTAGGTATGACTATTATTTTAAATTTGATGTTTTATTTTAAATTTAGGGGATAGCCCAATTTTGGTATCACCCTTAGAGATAGGAAACCAATAAAATTTTGAGCTGTGTTATTATGAATTTTAAGTGTTGTTAATTGATTGTTTGAGTTGGATAGGACTCTTTGATGATGTAATGACACCCTAGGTGTGCGGGTGATTATTTAGTAAGTTGATCCTCAAGGAGATATTATCTTGTACTGTACTTGGTGAGTTTCAACTCTTTATCCTTTATGGGAATGTTTTGACCCCCCAGGGAGAACTCCCCTATGAGGATTCTTGGAGAGAATTAGGGAATGGTAGTCTACTTCTTGGTAGGATATGTCTCTACACCTATGTTGACTAATTTTTACCCTTTTGGGTTGATGATATTTTTACCATCCACTAGTTTTACCTCTTAAGAAACTGTTTCTAAGAACAATATAAGTTGTGTAGTAAAAGACCTTATATACGATATGTTCTTATGTGAGAGACCTTAGGATTTGGTGGACAAACCTCATGGCCATGTTTTGACACTTGACTAGTAGAGATAGATTTTAAACATGGAGGCCCTTATCTTTGACTTGGATCTTAATGAGTTAGCAACATTTGTTTTGATTAAGGGAAACCTTAGAGAGATGTTTTACTAGGGTTTATGTTTTCCTTAAGGATGGTGAGATTGGTTTTATGATCATTTCATAACTAATTTATATAAGGTTCTTGGATTTTCTATATAGACATGATAGTGTACTTTGTTTTCTAAAAATCACCAAGAGTGATAGGTATCAAGACTATATTCAACTGGTAAGACTATTTGGGTTTCTGTCCCTATTCACCAGTAGTTGTGCAGTTCAAACTTCAATTTATAAAATGATGTTGTGAGAAGGGGGCCATTAGATAAATCATGGAACATGTAAGGTTCCTAATTTTAGAGAGGAGTTCCAAGGGATCCATTGGAATATTAATACTTACTTTCCATGTAGCACAGTTAGCTTTTTGTTTATGATGGATGACTCATAGAATCATTAGTTAGGTCGTACAATGAGTGGTATAAAAATGTACACCCACCATGTATGGAATGTTTATTTCACATCGGTTTTATGTGGTAACTTTTTAGAATGGAAGATATATAATTCTTTATGTATAGATCAGGGATCCATAGTTTCAAATGTGATGCATATAGTCATGGTGAACCAGAGCCTTGTGTGATTTAAATGATGTTCCTCTATGATGGGGGATAATTTGTAATTAATCAAGGTTTCTTGACATGGTTGACTTGTGGGTGTACGTAGACATTTTTTTTCAGGAGACGTAGTTCCAGAAGTCGATTAAAGGAATGTATAGCATATTTTGATGGAGTGTGGATCAAGAATAGTGATACATGCTTATCAATGGAATCTTAGTGTACTCCAAGTTTGGATATGATCGTGCCCAATATCTTGACATAATCCTAAGTATGGTAAGATAGTATCTTTTATACACCTATCTATATAAAATTATATTTATTTTCTAATGAAATGAGTCTTTTTGATTTATTCTTGAGGATCGATTTAAAGTAATCAATATTATGTGGATAACACCATGTCCATTAAGTGTGGTGACTATAATTAAGATTTAAAACTCAGTGAATTCCATGGGAACCATTATAGAGAAGTGTGAATGGGTGATGGGTGATTTTTACATTAGCACTCAGAGATGATAAGGATCTTAATGATTTCAGTTGTTGTACCTGAGGATGGATAGAGAATGGGTTGTGGAGAAACTTGTTTCATTAGTGAGATGAAATGTATGACCCAAATATGGGGAGTGGGGAATCATTCATTGGAGGTAATCCCTCATGTTATAAGTTTTATAATACCTTAATATTAATCATGCTACAGAAATTTCATCTCTTTTATACCATTGATAAAATGGATAAATGTAAAGATGTATTTCTTGGAAAATTTCTTTGTTAGGTTCGAACATGGGATAGGGTGGAGTATGAGTGTTGTAATTAGGCTCATTATGTCTTGTTATTATCTGGGGGTTTTGGATCAAAAATTTTTCTAATGTTTGTGTTGTGGCATGGAGATAGTTGTGAACAGATGATGGTTCAACAAGGATAATTCACCAAAAGTCAGGTACGAGATTTAGTGAACATGCTTAGAATAATCTTGGTATACCTTAGGTTAAATGATATTGGATCTCATTTTATATGCATCGAATATTGAATCCAATAATTTTCAAAAGTATTCAACTAAGGACAGTTCTACTTGAGTTATATTTATAATTTATATAGAGTCAAAAAGGAACCACATCATAAACACCATGGTTTTAAATGGGCGTAATATAAAGGTTGGTGGGATCTATTCAAGGAAAGGCCAGCAGTACCCGGATAAGTTGGTTCAATTGGAATTCAACCATATTATTAAATTGATAAATGTGCAAGGGGAATCATTAGTACACTAAAGGCATGGTTTAGTAGGAAATTCTAATAGTGGGAGCACCATGGTTCAGATTAGATGTTAGAAGATATAACCTATGGTGGGAACAACCATATGAATATTGAAGAAATATATAATCATGGGATCATATGTTATGTTTTTTTGGATCAGGTAAGCTCTACCTAGGTGTTTCATTAGTGGTTATGAGAATTGTCTTGATTTTTAGCAGTTTAAATGTCATATGCTTAATGTGATGATTGGAGGTGTGTTGGATGTTTAGAAATGTAACATGACCACATAAGCATTAAATTCATTACCCAAGTAGTTTTATTGTTATTTCAATTTTCTACTAGGTCTTCTCATGGATGATAATTTATAATTTGTGGAGTATATGAGATCCCGTTTTTTTATATAGTTGGAAATTCTAAAGGAATTTTAATTTTCATTTGGTGGGTAGGAAAAATTTGAAACCAAACATCAGAATGTAATTCCAAGAGTTGGGACACATAAAATTTTCTTTTTTGGATGGTTTTTAAATACTGGAATGTTTATCAAGATCCCATATGAGTTTTAAGAGCATTATGATTTGAAATCTCACTTTTGGGAGATACAATCTTGGGTACACTGTTAGCGCATGGTTATTTATAACTATGTAAGTAAACTATTAGACTTATTTTGTTAATGGACATATTTTTTTTAACCTTGCACAGTGGCCCATATAACCATGCGTATTGGTGTAGAGTTGAAAAGGGACTCACATGGTTTAGAATGGTCTGTCAAACCATGCATTGTAATCATGCTAGGTGAGGGAGTTTGGGCAGTGGCACCACACAGTTGGCATACGGTTTTCCTAACTATGTGTCCCAACCTCTTACAAAGTGGGAAATTTTCCATTTTTCTCCACTTTGACCTTAAATGGGTTTTCCCACATTTTCTTCTTCATTTTCAACTAACATACCTCTATGTGTTCCCCACTCCTTCTCCCTTACTTTATAGGATATGTCCCTCATTCTTGGTCTGAATCAATCTACATCAAATGTGTTGGAAGCCTAATAGTGAGTCTACAACTCATTTTACTTCCTTTAAACAATTCCTTTTCCCTCTTAAAATCTATCATTATGTTAGCTAATATGCCCTAATTTTATGGTGTTCTTATGATTATTTTTCTTCTCTCTTTTTGGGTCAAAACAAATCCTGATAATGAGAGAGTGAATCTTCCTTAGTATGAGGTAGGTGGTTGAGGGATTTTTACTTAAAGTCTTTTAATTTATTATTTCTTTTCATTTTACTACATTCTTAACATGTTGTACGTTTCTCCAAAAATATAAAATTCCTTATATTGATCACCTATAACTTATTTAGACATGATCTTACCCCCTTATACATGGTTATAGATTGATGAACTCAAATCAAACCACCTCATGATTGGGTTTGATCATATTCCTTAATGACCAATTTTCCTTATGACCAAAAAACCATTAAGGTGTGTTTAGAGTGTCATTTATTTTTGAAGTGGCCAAATTATTGTATTATAGTGGACATTAACTGGAACATGTCATGTATAAAATACATGGAATTGTTTCATCAATTAACAATGAAAGTTTTAAAATTAATTAAAAAAATGATGTGGTATGGATACTCCTTGGATCACCCAACTAATTATAAATGTTAAGTCCATGTCATTTGTCCCTTGTTAGATTATGAATTATTCCCAAGAATAAATGGGATTAAATGAATTTTGAATGTTAATACCATATTAATTTCCCCTTTTGGAACATTTAAATGAAATAATTAAAAAGAATGATTGAATTGTAAAATTTTCATGGATGTGTTCTCATGGAATGTTCTTATTAATTAAGTATAATATTCCAACTTACTATTTATTCCTTGGTTAATACTTGGATTTTGATATGGAATGTCAAGTATGGTCTCATAAGTCATATTGATTTAGGTGAACTACGGATTCCTAAGTGATGTTGGACATGACTCTCTTGATCATTACTTATTTAAAATTAAATTATATGAAATTCCTTATTTTTTATATGCAATTAAATGACATGATGTTCCATAATATTTATTGGTAATTATTGGAAATGGTTTTTCTTATCATTATTTATTTGAAAGTATGGACATGGAATTCCTTGTCATTGGAAATTTTTTTCCTAATAATTTATGGGAAATTTATAGACATGGTGTTACACGTTAATTATTGAAATTATTAGACATGGAAATACATATAGTTTATAAAAAATGACTGACTTGATGCTCTAATTTCCTTTAGTTAGAGGCTAAGTCTGATGCCATTAATTAAGTATGAAATCTTTGTATGTTTGTCTTCATACATGGATGAAATGGATATACCCCAAGGGTCCTAGTTTGATTTATATAAAATATAAAATGATCATATGGATTTTTTCATAAGCCAAATCAAGTGTGGTCAGCCAAGTGTCCACTAGGTACCTGAGCTCAATATGGTTGTTTAAACATAATTGCTTTACTTCTTATATTTAATAAAATTAAACATCATTTCATTTTTTATTCAGATACTAGATTGAATTAGACAACATTGATGGTCAACTAATGAGTTTTACTCAAAACCTATTAGAGCTACCATTATGTACCCGGAAAAATCTCCCAACTATAGGTTATGACTTGGTTCATGCTTCTATGTTGTTTCCTTATTATGAACAAAGACTTGACATGGAGCTAGGGGTCAAGCATGTACTTGGACTGCCTATAGGAGTTGGTTATTTTGTTAATTTATTTCTTGTATATTTGGTTCTCTTGTATGTACTACTAGTTGTATTTTTACTACTTGTATTATGACTCAGCATGTTCATTCATGGTTGGATATTTACTTGTCACTAGTTGGGTTATCTGTTTATTATTACTTGTCAGTTATTATTATCTTCTTCTACCTATTTTTCATTTCTTATGCTTCAAATATATTTATTATTGATACAATGGCTATAATATCCCTACTATATCACCTTTAGACCCTCACGGCTAGTTATAAGCCTTTGGCATATTGGGAGGCACACTTGAGGCCTTATCACTAATTGGTTTAGTTACTATTTACAAAGTGAACCAGTTCAGTACGTTACATCTATTAGGTTACTTATTATGGATAACATGGTATTATTGTTTTATTATTCTTATTTTAAACACTCATTTAATTAATATAGGCTTATAATTGCTGGATAAAATATCAATTTCATGAACCACAAATTCATAGTGATTTATGTTCCTTGGTTGATAACAAAATCCAAGTAGGGGATTGTTAGGACTAATATGGTGGATATGTGTTTTAGTTAATAAATAAGTTAAGGAATATATCAGTCATAAGAAATTTTTCTATGGTTTTGTCTTTTTTTGATCAATGTTTATATACTTAACTTTGTTAAGTACATAAATCTCTCAAATTTGGTGAGATTTACAACAAATTTATTGATGGATAATGAACATCATATGGAGATGGTTGGGAGGTTTTCCAAATTGAGTCCATGGGACATACAATTTTCCATTGGATGAAGTTTTCAGTGAATAAAATCCGATGATTCTTTATTAATTCTAAGTTCCATATATCATCAGTATTACAATTTATCTTGTTTTTTGATTAAGTTTTAATGAAGATAAATTTTCATAAGTAAAAAGGAGGAGAAACTTTTTTACATGTAAAAATTACCTTCTAAAGAGTTTGTGAATTTTTTAAAAACATGTGATGATATTGAAGTTCAAAATGTTTCTAATAAGGAATGGGACTTTAGGAAATCCAATCCGAAAATTTTCCACCAGACAAATTCTACCATATGGTTATTTTATATATATGAAATTCATCACTCAAATTATTCTAATACAAGTCGAAAAATATATAAACTTTCTAAGAAATACTTCTAAGTTGTTCTTATAAAATCATTTCAAGAACAATCAGACGGAGAATCTCATTTTATTGAAGTTTTTCGATAAACATTAATCAGACCAATATATACCGGATGAAGTTTTCAAATGAAGTTCTAATTGGAAATTATTTATAAATTTCTTGTAAATATAATAAATTCAGTGGTGTCGAGCTGATCATTTAAAGTTAAAAATATATTAGAAGGATAATTCATTATTCTTACTGAGTTTGAACAATGTTTGTTGAAGTAAGAAGTTGTTTGAGTTTATGAGAAGCCTAAAGAATACTCTGTAAGCTTTGAGAAGATTTTGAGTGAATTGTTTTGAGTGGGATATTTTAATTTCATGTTTTAATTAAGAATTAAATTAAAATTGGGATCCCACATTTTCTCCCATTAATTCGTATATAAGTAGGATGAAATTAAAAATTATGATGTGTATTTTTCATGTTTGAAAAATCTAAATAATTGTAGAATTTTTTTCATATTGATAAATTAGAAAAACTTCTGAATGATAGAGTTAGAATAAGGAAGTTTCCAATCAAGGAATCTTTTTTTTGAAAAAGAAAAATAAGAAATTGGTATTTATTAGAAGTGTTGAAATATAAGGGAACTTATAAACAATGTCACTAAACAATCATTTATATCAAGTGTAATTATATGAATAGATTTACTCAACATATGAACTTATCATATGGATGATCTGACAAGGAAATTAGATGAAAAGTGAAATAGATGGTGTTTTATATTGAATTCCAATAAGTAAGTTCTTACATGATGTTGGGAGAGAAATTTAAGAAGAATTTGTTATAATAAGATAAAAAATGAATAATCATAATCATCACAACGACAATATATTGAACCTGTTAGTGAAGGTTTCTAAAGTTGTTAATAAATATTTGTTATATCTTTATCTATGAGGAATTCACATGAAGTGTAGTTATGATAATAGTATAATTAAAGTGTAAGGATACTCACTTATTTATATAACCATATAAAAAATGGTTTTTTCAAGTGGATTGTGTGGTATGGGATTATTTCCAAACCATTTTAAGGACTAGATACTCTTACTGGGTAATGAACCTTGTAAATTTGTTTATTCCTATGGATTGTGATTGTTTGCCTGTTTTCAGAAAAGTTACAACTCGTTAACTAGAGGTGAATGTTGTTTCATAAAAAATAAATTTTAAAAAAAAAATAAATTCACCCCCTCCTTCTCCCAGTGATCACATGGATCATGTTGGGTCCTTGCAACCGTCGTAAATAATTTTCCTCATGGTAAGGGTAAATTGGGTAATATAGGGTAAAAAAAATATGATAAGGATAAAAAATGACCCAGATACTTGAATTTATCCTATTGGATGAGTTAAATCTAGTCATGTATATAATAGTTTTGAAAATATGGAATATAGGTTCCATATTTATTTTATATGAAACTTTATAATATTTAGGTAAAAGATAAAGTCAAAAATATCACTTTATTTCTTTTAATATCAATAGTATCTTGTGAAAGGGATAAGAACAACTTATATTTGGTTATAAAATGTTATTTTAAAGATAAATTATTTTCTTATCATGTTACTTTATTTCTAATTTTTAGTGATGAAATAATTATATTAAATGCTTATGCAACCCCAACAAAGTATTTATCCCATTAAATTAAAAATAAAATAAATGATTCTAAATATTAAAAATAAGATAATTTAAATGAATTATTATGTTCGATGAATTTTTTAGATAAATATACCATTGTAGGGATGTATGAAAGTAATATATTTGAATTCCTTTAATTCAATTTGGTTCTCAAAGTCAAATTATATGAATAGTTCTAAAAATGACATTAATGATATTTTATAATAAATAATATTTTATTAAATTATTTAAAATTCATAAAAATACTATATTTGGAGACTTTATTGGGATATGGTTTTAAATATAATTAATTTTCCATTTATGGTCCAATTTTTCTTTTATAGTAACTATCTTGACCCCTAAAGAGTAAATAATGTTGTTATCACGGTAATCATCAAAAGGGTTAATGGAGGGTTAAAACAAAAAGATAAGGGTGAAAAAATAATATAAATGTGTTGAGTTTTTATTTTATAATATTATTCACACTCATTTTCATCTTATATTCTAATTATATAAATTTGGATCCATTTTAACTTGAAAATTAATTTATATTAATTTAATACTTTATGAAAGTATAAGAATTCGCATCCCCTCATTATAATAGGAAACCCCTTCTCTTATTTTCTTAACACTTAAAGAACCATTTTGTCTGGAAAATACCTAAAACAATATCATACTAACATCACTTCCCATTTTATAGAGTTCTTATTTTGGGCATAATATCAACCTTATAGGGATTATGGTGTAAAACAAAGGAGGATGTTCGAAGAAAAGTTGTAGCTTTAAAAAGAATATTTTAGTTTTATTTATTCTCTTTCCTCCTTCGCATATTCTTCAAACATTATGAAATAATAAAACCAGTATATTCTGTATACTTTTATGTTTCTATTTTAATTTAATACCATATATCCATCTCTTCTTCCATCAAATGGGAAATGAAACTGTTGTTCGTGTGTACCGCGACCTTCCGCCTCGTGAACTGATGTAATTCATTTTTCATAACTGCCTCTCATGGATGGCTATAATGATGGATTTAATGTTTATATGTTATATTCAATAAATATTTATTATTATAAAAATATAACATATCATTTAATTTATTACTTTCCCATCCATTAAAAAATGATAACTGCATTTATACGTACGTGTGGACTACCACCTCCTAAAACTGATGTGATTCATTTTTCATCACCACATAAAATGGATTATATACATAAGTTTATTTAAATAAATAATGTTATTTTTATTATATAATTATCAATCTATAAATATAAAATAATACTTACCTTATTTATATCATGATCATTGAAAATATAAAAATTTCCCATGCGTACGTATAGTTTACTATCTCCATGATTGTAAAGTAGTTCATTTTTTATAACCATATATCATGGTTGGTTTTAAAATTATAATTGATGTATAAAAATTATATTTTTTCATGATTATTATTCTATATATTAGGTAATAATGACCACTATTACCATAGTCCGCATACTTAAGTAATTTTGGACATTTGAACTAAATATTATCAGAACATCTGATGTTAACTTAATTGATTAGGTAAATAAATATAACATGGTAATAAATAAAATTAAATGAATAATAAAAATTAAAAGTATTATTAAGAAAATAAATAATTAATATATTTTTATTATTCTATAAAATAAAAAATCTATATGATGAGCCGGACCTGAGGTAAGGGATTTTGTCTCAATTTTTTCATTAAGGTGTATTTTAATATTAGGCACCAATTTATTTTATATGGTTTATATACTAATATTTTGCATGTTATATCATGAATAATTCATAATACATGAAATTTTAGGTTTCAATTCAAATTATCTCATCCAAGTTTATTTGACATGAAAGTTACCAAGTGGTAACAGGTTTCTTAAGTCAATTTCCATTCATTGGGTTATACTTCTACTTCATTAACTATGTTATGCCATGATTATGTGTGAAATTAACATTGATTTTATTATATTTTTATTTCCACTATTTTTTTGGATTTAAATTTGTTACACATAATCACTTTACTAAATAATTCACACCTTAATGATATGATCTTTATAAGGGTTTCTCATATCACTTTTACTCATATGAGACATATACCATTTTCACAAAATGTTTCTTTTATATGGTGTATATAATAACTCTTTTATAATTTATATCATTAATATATTTATTTTCATGGAATTTAAATTTTCATTAGAATTTATTTATTTCATATGGGTTATGATTAAAGAGTTACCAAAACGGTAATGGTTTATTTCACAATATCATCATTATTTAGGATTCTATATGTATGAGTCTCTATAGGGGGTTATTTGATCTGTATATATTAAAAAATATATATTTCATTCTCCTTTAATTATTTATATAAATTAAAAATTTCCCTTTAATTTTTCTATCTTTAAGTATTAAATATATCGAAAAAAACATTAAGGAAAACTAACTTTATTTCGATCTTCTTCTAAAAATATATTTTTTATCTATCCATGTTTTATTTTAAAAAATCAATAATTTTTTATTATTATTCTCGTATTTTTTAGGGTTATTTTTACCCATTTTTTAATTTCTATAAAAAAATTCAAAGTAATTCTTTTATTGTTTTCTGAACATGTTACATTTTAACGTATTAGGCATGAATTAAATTTCCCATCATCATGATTTTTTAATGATTTGAAGATTAATTTACAAGTTTCCATGGTTCATTTTAAATTAAAATAAAATCCTAATATTCTTGAAATTTTTATTCTTAAAATTTGGTATTCAAATGGAATGGTTTTTTTCCTCAAGAATGGTTTTAATCAACTTTTTAGGGTGTCACTATTCATTTATTATAATAGAACTTTATTTTAATTAAACTTAAATGAGTATATGTTTTAATTATACCATATATATTCTTTAGTTTGATTGTTTATGATCAGTTTTATAAGGGAAATAGTAACATTTCATATGATAGTTTTCTAATATGAATGTTTATATTGATTATGTATTAAATTTGTATTTAACTATTTCATATGATGTATGTGTTAGACTTAGTAATTGAAGGTTGGGGCATGTTATAACCCCTTGATACATTAGTAGGTATCATGAGACAAACAATTTTGGTTCATTGGTTGATGCCTTACCCATTTATATAAGATGTCCTAGAATGCGGCCTTGAATGTATGTTTAAGATGTTTGATGTTATTCATTCAATAATAATGATATTAGTTATTAATGTCCATGTTATTATTTAAATAGTTATCCATGGATAAGTTTAATGTTCATGTAAGTATTTAATGGAATTATTTGAAAATAATTTGTTATTGTTTTATTATTCTTTATTCTCAATTTGTTGATTTAATGGAAAATATTTTTCAGTTATTTACTTTGAATACTGATTATTTCTTGATTATTCTATAATAACTTCCATTTTACATAACCCTTACTGAGCATATGAGATCACCCTTATTTTTTTCCATCCCCTAGGATTCAAGGAAGTGTACTATAAATGATATAAAAGGGAATTATTGAGAGAATAATGATGTTCTCAAAAAAATATTTTGCCATATTTTATGATTTCAAAAGTATTGTGAGATTTAATTATGAATCCAAATTTCCTATATTAATAAACTATTTTGTCCTTTGGTATACGATCACTTGTATCTTATGTTAGTATAATAAAGTTACCATCAACTCTAGTGTAATTTCCAAGATGTTCCATGTATTATTTTTATATATTATATAGATTGATTTTGAAAGAAGGTGATGATACAGCGTGTCATTCTTAGGCCCAGTGTTCCTGAAAAAATTGTTTGAAATTTATTAAAATATTAAATAGAACATTCACACCATTTCCCTAAAAAAATGGGATAACTTCGAAACAAGTTCTCGATTCAGAAATCTAAGGAAACTGTATCGTTTAGAATAAATGATTTAACCTAGGTGTGAGCTAACATTATTTGGAGTGGGTCGATTGAGGAAATTTGTCATGGGCATTTAAAATGAATATAATAAATTGATAAAAAATATTTTTTTTATTTTTTCGACCCAGTGACAGGTTTATTTTTTATAATAAACCCTTTGTATTATATCTACTATTAGGCTCATAACACTATAATCCTCTAGAGTCCCTGGATAGAGGGTTATAGAGATTCCTCTCTACAAATAATGACATAACTTTATATCAGAGGTCGACAAACTCCATTATTAATAGATCTCACCAACGATGATGATGTAGTGATCCATCTTCGCCAGTGAGTGATCCAAAATCCAGGTAGGATGCATTACATTGATTCTCCTTTCCCTTTATTTATTTATATGATGAACATGGACTAATCCACAAACATATTAGCCCGCAGATCAATCATACTTGTGGGATGGGATGAAATTTTGGGATTTATTGGGATTTGATTATATTTAATTTTTTAGATTCATTTACCATTCTAATAGTGATGAACCATGATCAGTACAAAAATTCAATGAGGTTCTTCCCCTTTGATTGTTGTTCTTTTCTCCCATGATTTCTTGCACTATTGATGTGTGTTCTTCATTATTACACCAACTTTGAACAATCATTCAGTGTGCCTTTGATTCTTATTTCAAAGATCCAAACTGGAGATCTGACATCACAACATATCGATGAATATTTTAAAATTATATAAGAAAATGGATCAATGTTAATTAAAATAATCTATTATTTAGGAGAGTTATTTTGGGATGGATTAAATCAGGTTTCTGAGCCGATTGAAGTCCTAAAACCCATATATTTGGTGTTGAGGTGGTGAAACTACCTTTTATATAGTGTTTCATGGTGAACTGATAATGATAGTGAGATCTAGTAGAGGGATCAGTGTGAGTAGTGGAAGATCACGGGATTTTGAAAAACTTGATACACATGGTGTGTAGTCCTAGATAGATGGTGTGTGTTCATTAGTGGATGAATTGGCATGTACATGGTAAGTACATGGACATGAGGTGGAGTATATTGTGTATACTCCCCCACACAGCATGGCATGAATCAGTTGCAAGGACTACCCCATGTACTTGTACACTGGAAGGCATACACTGGATGATGTTGTGTATTGGCATAGGTACAAAGCACACAAGCGGACCCTGAATGGATGGACATGGAATGTGACTCCTTCTAGATGTCATATACCCATATTCTACACGTAGTGGTTTGGAATTACATGGGCCATCATACACAGGCAGTACCTATGGTCAAGGGACACGATGTGTGACCCTAATACATGTCATGTACCCCTTTCCACATGGCTTGATTCTCTTTTAATCCATATCATAGACAAGTTTTTTTAGGTTTCATTCCATTTATCATTTCCTTAAATTTAGGTATGAATCATATCCTACTCATAGGACTATAATCCCTTCATCAAGACTTCCTGGACCGAGATTTTTGAATCCATGAAAGGTTTAGAGTAGGATACTATATTCATTCTTCATTCCCTAGGTGGAGTTCTTGGTATTGACCTGACCAACACTATATGGGTGTCGATCCCCTACATGGTGGGTTAATCCAGATTGAGGTTTCGGTATCACCCCATGGCCCTGGATTTGATCCTCATTTGTTTTATTTTATATCTCTTTAGATCTTTTATTGTATCTTTCTCATGGAGAGATCTAATGAGAAATACCTCTTAGATGGACATTGTCGGTTATATTAGACTCGTGAGTGTGTTCTCATGGATGAGTGATTCATGTAATATTTGAGATAAATTACTAGGTCTTATATGCAGTGGTTGTGACTTACCTCTATATTGTGTGTCTTGGTTGAGTATCTCTAGACATTATTTTTATATGTGTTGTAGACATATACCTATGTAGATATGACTATTATTTCCTTTGTTATATTTATTTGTGGTTTCGAGTTGTCCTAATGAGTGTTGTTATACTCACCCCTTCACAGATATTTCCTACATGTGACATATCTTTTGCAGATGATTTACCCTTTGATAAAGTCCTAGGATGAGGATGACCATGCGGTGATTTGTGAGACTTAACATCCAAGGTGTGTTGTTGTGGCTTTCAGACAATATTCCCAGTACATTTTTTTACAGGTTTTTCTTGTGGTTACAGACACTTTTTTTGGTGGTCTTGTATTCTGGCCTTGTTTTCTTTACATTAATTTCCTTTTCACTCTATTTTTGGGATATATTATTATGAATGCATTGTTTACTTAGTTGTTTTTACATTTAAGTATTTTGTGGGATTAGAGATGAGTGTTTGTGTACAATTACAAAGGAAATTCCCATTATGTTAGTGATATGCCTACTCGGTGCTAGCCACTATCCCTTGGCCAATTAGAGGTGGAATTGGGTATTTCCCTATATGTCACCTCCAAGTGGTGCACCAGCCATACTACCACCTGTAGAGAAGCACATGGCACTCGTAGTACCAATAGATGAGGAGTGTAGGTTGAGCACGCTTCATGAGTTTTTTCAATAGAAACCCCTAAGTTTCTAAGGATATCATGACCCATAGGTGGATGAGGATTGGTTTTAGGTTGTGACATGATTTTTCCATCTCATTTGGACACCTATAGATCATATGGTGGTCTTGGCGGCGATCCTTCTACACGGATTAGTGGGACAATGGTGGAGTTAGTCTATCAAAATTTATGAAAAGGAAACTCATTCATGGATAGAGTTTAATCACCTCTTTATATAGGATTTCTCACTAATTATACTGAGATATGTGTGTATACATGAGATTCTATAGCTTAAGTAGGGTATCATGATAGTTCCTGATTATTCATCGAGGTCTACCAACCTTTCTTGGTACTCGATTGATATGGTTAGAGATCAGTATGTTAGGACATGGACCTTTGAGTGAGGTATTCATAGATATATCCCATACATATTTATCCCTCTATGTATTTTGACATATGATAGGGTGATTGAGTAGGCTTTGGTGGTTGAAAGATTCTTGGATGAGTAGATACATCCGGTGATAGTCAGCAATGGATGAGTAGGATTAGAGACCTTGGAAACAGGGAGATGATGTCAGTCTTAGGGTCTTGGATTTGGGATATGTTTCAAGAGGAGTTTCTAGGATAGAGGATCTACAATTTAGGGCACACATGGTGGGTCGATCCATCCTAGAGAGAGGTGTTGTTGTTCATGTGATGGTAGGGGATTATCGCTTGAGATTTTCCAACCTATCGTACAACTGGCAGAGAGAATGTGAATGGACCACCAATCCATATATAGCGATGGGAGTAGGCATATCAATACGGAAGTGGATGTGGAAGAGGATTTTTGAGAACATCAGGAGGTGTTCGATGTTTCTACTTGCTACCACCACCACCCCTTGGTGGTCCACACCAAGTTCAGGGAGATTGAGTATAGGGGTGGGGAAAGATGAATGCGGTCTAGGCATATGACCCAAGGGATTTAGGAATGATTCTAGGCACAATATGTGACTTTTATACTTTAGTTGAAGTATATATAGACATAGGTTCTATTAATTCCTTTCTCACCAAATATCTTGTTTGAGACCTAGAGATTCTAGTTGAACCATTAACTCAAACCTTGTTCTTGGAGAAACTCATGAGAGGAGACTCAATGACCACACACCTATGTCAGTAGTGCGACCTAAACCTTAGAGGCAAGAGCTTTGGTTGGAACCTCTTGGTGGAAGAATTTAGGACTTATGACATCATTCTTGGTATGTATTAGTTATCTATAGTCTATGATCATATTGACTATTTGAGGTGAATGGTGTGGTGTGTTCATAGGGATAGAATGATGTTTATGTTTTTGGTGGAAAGGAAACCTATCCCGGATAGGAAGTGACTCATGCATAGGAGTTTTATCTGGTTACTCATTAGTTGTCTAGCCTAACCCTCAGTGTAGTAGATGTAATTAGCTTCCAGTTTCTAGCAGTGGTGGTGAAATATGAAGATGTCTTTCCTCGAGATGTTCCCGGATTACCTCTCCTCCATGAGATAGACTTATACATTGATTTACACCCACGTGATAGCATTGATATCTACACCATCATATTAAATGGCTCCCATAGAGCTTCGTGAGATGAGGGTGCAGTTGGAGGGCTTGAATAAGAAGGGCTTCATGAGACCCAGTGTTTACCCTGGGCAGCCTAATTTTTTTTCCAAAAAAGGAATATGGGATCTTGAGGTTGTGTGTGGACTATCAGAACTTGAACTAGGTGACAATGAAGAACAAGTATCCACTATCGAGGATCGATTAACTCTTTGATAAGTTGAAAGGGGAATGATGGTTCTCACAGGTTGACCTCAGATCAGGTTATCACCAGCTACGAGTATAGGATGAGGATATATAGAAGACAACCTTCAGATGTCGTTACAGTCGTTATGAGTACTTGGTTATTCCCTTTGGCATGATGAACAACCCAGATGTGTTCATTGGACTCATGAACTAGATATTTCAACCATACTTAAACCAGTTCGTGGAAGTATTCATCCATGATATCCTTGTATACTCAACATCTAAGGAGGAGAATACGAGACACTTGAGGATGGTTCTAGACATACTCCGAGAGCACTATCTTTATGGGAAACTCTTAAAGTTATAGTTATGGATTTTGGTGGTACACTTTCTAGAACATGTTATCTCAGTGGATTGGTAGTGGACTCATCCAAGGTTAGTGAAGTTTTATCATGGGAGCCACCTAAGAACGTGACGGAAGTGTAGAGCTTTCTTGGGCTATAAGGATATTATTGAAGATTCATACCTGATTTCTCCTGGATATCAGCACCTATGAAATATTTTACTTTAAAGGGGTATCCTTTCCTATGGATATAGAAGTTTCAGTAGGATTTTCAGTTGCTGAGGTAGATTTTTATGAGTTCTCTGATCTTGAGAGTGTTGGTGGAGGGTGTTGGGTATATAGTGATATGTGATTCATCAGGAACTGGGCTTGGGTGTGTGTTGATGTATAAGTGAGCATTGATTTCCTATGGTTTTCTCTAGTTGAGACCACATTATAAGAACTACATGACCCATTATCTTGAGTTATAAGTGGCAATCTTCATGTTGAAGATGTGGTGACACTACCTGATGCGAGAGTGTTTTATCGTCTACTATGACTATAGGAGTCTCAAGTATATATTCTATTGGAAGGATTTAAAAATGACATAGATTATATGGATAAATATTATCTAGGAATATGAATTTTAGATTGTTTATACTCCTGGGAAGGGGAACATGGTGGAAGATTCTCTCAATTGGAGATCTAGTTTGCAGTCTTTACACTAGTCATCAGAGTAGTTTGCCTCATTATAGTTATCCTTTGTTGATGGAGATAGAGAATATTAACTCCAGTCGATGGTTGTTACCCCTCCACTCTTATAGTAAGTTATGGAGGAACAACTTGGGGATACCGTCTACGAGACCCTATGTGCTTATATATCCATATGGTATTCTCATTACTGATATTTAAAAGGTGTTATTTTCATGGCATGTATAGGAGTACCAGTGACATTATGGGAGGAGGTTCTGAGGGATTTTCATACATCCCATTTAGTAGTACATCTAGGTTTTGGGAATATGTACCGGGACCTATGATGTCAATTTTCGTGGCTTGGGATGAAGAAGATAGTGGCAGAGTATGTTTCTCAATGCCTTACTTGTCAACAAGTGAAGGATTAACATCAAGTTCTAGTGGGTTTATCTCAACCCCTTAAGGTTCCAGAATGGATGTGGGATGTGATATATATGGAATTCATGATGGGTTTACCATGTACGTCTAGGGGACATGATTCCATCTAGGTGATTGTTGACATACTCACTAAGTCGTTCCACTTCATAGTTATCTAAGAACATAGTTAAGTAGAGATATTCCGACACCTCTACATTCAGAAGATAGTTCGAATACATGAAGTTTCATCAATGATTGTTTTAGATTGTGATGATCATTTTACATCTTGGTTGTGTAAGTTATTATATGAGGTGTTTGTGACCCAGTTACACTTGATCATAGAGTCTCACCCACAAACGGAAAGCCAGAATGAGTGAACCATTCAGGTTATGGAGGACATGTTGTGATCTTGTGTGTTACAATTAACCCATATTTGGGAGGATTACCTAACACTGGTGATGTTTTAATACAATAAAAGATACCATTCCATCATTGGTATGGAACCACTTTAGGCCTTGTATGAGAGACCTTGTAGGTCACCATTTTTCTGGACTAACCCAGGAGAGTCAGCACTTGTGGTCCTGGAGTTGGTTCAAGCTACTATAGAGAAGGTGTAGATAATCCAAGAGTATATGAAGACTACACGGACCCATCCGAATTCTTATACTAATAGGCGATAGATGTATTTGGAGTTTATGTAAGGATACCATGTGTCATTATGGGTTTCACCTCGTTGTGTATTGCAGATATTTGGTTGGGCCGGTAAGTTATCTTTGAGATTCATCAACACTTTTAAGATACTATATAGATTTGGTGAGGTGGTGTACTACTTATCTCTACACCCATAGTTAGACCAATAACGTGATTTCATCCACATGTCACAACTAAGGAGGTACGTGCATGACCAATCACAGATCATCGACTAGGGCGAGATGGACATCAAGGATGGAGCAACTTTTGTTGAGTACCTAGTGGAGATCGAGGATTGAAAAGAGAGGATCCTTTGTGGCTAATATACTCCTTTATTTATTATCTTGTTATAGAACGATAATATTCAGTAGATCACTTGGGAGAGGGAGGATCATATTCGTACATAGTACCCACATCTTTTTTAGTATCCTTTTTTGTCTTTCTCAGGACATAAATCCCCTAGGTGGGGAGAATTTAATGTCCCAAATATTCTATATATTATTTTTAAATATTATACGGATTGATTTTGAGACCGTCCACTGATATTCCATGAGATTCCAAGGCCCGGTGTTCCCATAAAAATTGTTTTAAAAATATTAAAATAGTAAATAGAACACACATGTAGTTTTCTAGAAAAATTTGAATAAATTATAAATAGGTGCCTGGATTAGAAATAAGAGTACATTTTTTCATTTAGAATAGCGGATTTACCCTAGGTCTTAACTAACATTGGTCGGTGTGGGTTGGTTGTGGAAAGTTATCACTGGTTAAATATATAAAATAAATTGATAAAAAATTATTTTATTTTTATTTATTTGACACAGTGCAGTAGTGATAGGTTTATTTTCTTTTTAAATAAATTCTTTTCTAGAGATACTGGGTTAGGCTCATAACCCCGGAATCCTCTAAAGGTCCTGGAGAGAGATATCTAGAGAATCATGTTAGAAGGCAATGACAAAACATTAGATGAGAGATCATTGAATGTCATTCGAGGTAGATCTCACCAATTGAAAAGACACAGTGAACGATCTTCATCAGTTATCAATAAAAAATCCTGGTAGGATGTGTTATTCAGATTCAAATTTCATATTCTCAATTCATACGATGAAAGTAGACTAATCCATGAACAAATTAGCCCGAGGATCGATCGTATTTACCGGATGGTATGATATTTTTAGTATTTATTGGGATTTGATTATATAGAATTGTTTTGATTCATTTATTGTTGTAACGATGATGAACCAAGATTGACACTAAAATCAATCAAGGTTTTTTCCTCTCAATTTTTGTTATTTTATCCCATAATTTCTTGCATTATTTTTGTGCATTCTTCATTATTCACCCAACTTTGAAAAATTGATTTTTTTCACCTTCTATTAATAGTGATATGATCTGAAACTGGAGATCTATCATCTTGACGACTTGACAGAGGTGTTATGACAACGATATTGGATGGATCGAAGCATTTTGAAAGAACCATTTCTTAGGGATAGTGGTGTAAGGATATATTAAATCAGATTTATGAGCTGATTGAAGTCTCTAAACCCATATATTTTGTGTTAGTGTGAGGAAAAACCCTTCGATATAGATTTTCTAGGTGAACCATGCACCAGAGAAAGATCTGAGATGGATCGATGCGAGCAGGTGAAGAAGACGGGATTCTAAATAACCCATTACACACGACATGTAATACCAACTAAATTGAGTGTGTTCATCTGTAAAAAAACTCCGCATGTACATGGGACGTACACAGACACATGGTGGAGTAAAAGGTTTTCCTACACAACGTGTACTTCCCCACACAGCATGGCATGAACCGGTTACATAGACTACCTTGTGTACTGGCACATAGGTAGGCATACACGGGATGACTTTGTGTATTGGAACATGGCCAGATCACATGGGTGGACCCCAGATGGATGTATTGGTATATGGATCCTTCTATAAGTGGGGTATCCAACTTCTACATGACATAGTTTTGAATGACATGGTTCTTTATACATGAGAAGTACTTGGGGTTAAGGGACACAGCTTTTGACCCTACTACATGCCATGTACCCCTTTGCACATGGCTTGATTCTCTTTTCCTTTGTATCTTGGACAAGTTCTATTAGGGTTTATTCCCTTTATTTTTTTCCCTAAAGGTAGGTACCAATAATTTCCTACTCATAGGACTATGATCCCTTCAGCGGGACTTCCTAGAATGATTATTTAGAATCCTTTGAGAGGCTTGGAGTAGGATCCTCTATTCATTATTCGTGCCCTAATAATGGGTTCAATTTTATTATCCATGAAGTTAAGGACAAGTGCAGAACACGTTCGGACATAAGGTGCGGATTTTCTACATGAACATCCATTTTCATTTGGGTTACTCTTATTCTCTACTTACCTCAATTATATTATAATTTATTCTTATGTAATTCTCATAAATTATTTTTTAATATTCTATATATTTTTACTAATCATAATTCTTCTTTATTTTATAGGTAGTTACTTGTTTTAAAAGGATCTTTCAAAAATTATCCCTGAAATACAAGCCTGATTCAAGGGAATTTATCAAATTCCTACCTATTTTAAAGGGTACATTATAATATATTTTTAGAAAACGTTATTTTTCTAAAAAAAACTACCATAATTAACTTTTATTTTTATAAAATATTTTTCCAAAATAAACCTTATGTTTAAAGTAAAAGAGTATTTATCTTAAGAATCACTCGATGATTTTATACGAGTATTTTCATCTATTTAAGCATTCTTGTTGATTCTTATGTTCTATTGGGATTAATATTTTTTTATATCATCTACCATAATTTAGTGAATGGTTTATTATTATTTTTATTGTGTAGGTTCTATCTTTATATCATTCACCATATTACTCATAACGGTTTGTGGTCATATTTAATGATTGGGGGAAAGTTATTTATATTTCATATGTTAGTTTTAATATGAATGTATATGTTTTTTATTTTTATACTCATTTATATGAGGAATTAATTGGAATTTTTATGTGATGGGTGGGGCCCTCTATATCCCCTCGATGTATTAGTAGGTCTCATGAGGCAAACTTGTTTGGGTTTTCCCCCATTTCTGTGTAGTTTTGGCACAAGGCCTTGACCAAATGATTTTGATGTCCTGGATTATGCCTTCCCTCATTATGAAACTAGATATTGATATTCCATGTGATTATTCGACTTTTAGAATATCCATGATTTTGTTTTATGTAATTATTTAATCATTTTTTATTCCTTCCATATTATTCTTAAGTTTATTTTTAAAGGCTTCCATTTTTAGTTATTCATCATGAGTAGTGTTTATGTTTATAATTTATTTCACTATATTATTTTCCCTTATTGAGTATCTGATATCACCCCTTTTACATGTTTTATTTTCCAAAGGTTTTAAATAAGTATATTATTAATGACATACAAGGATAATCTAGGAGATTATGTGTGATTCAAAAGAAGTTGATATGTTGTATTTCCTTTCAAGTTGTAATGTTGAACTTATTTATGTATCTTAGTTTCCAAAGCTATTAAAATATACATTCCTTCGAGATATGAATTCCTTGTTTGTATGTAAATGTAATAAAATAAGGCACTGGATTTGGGAAACTAGTGTTGGTTCCTTACATGTAATTCCTCCCATGTTAGTGATATTCTTACTCAGTGCTTGTCACCATCCCATGGCCTATTGGCGGTGGGCTTAGTGAGTCATGACATAAGCCCCACTAGGACAGGTCGTGACATATAGGCTACTTGAGATGGGGTATTTAAAATAATATATTTAAAGAAAAAATGATATGACGGGGTATTATAGTTCTCCTCAATAAAATTCAGGAAAAGTATTGAATAAATATATATATAATACAAACACACCTCAATATGAAAAGAAATATAGAGAGTAAAGAAATCGAGTGATGTTTGGTACTACTCAATCTCTGGTCAAATTCTAGTTGATCAGAAAGATTTTCATTATTTTCTAGTTATCCAACAAGATCTTGAATTAATGTTGTAGTCAATTAGACCTTATACTGATTTTTTCAATTTATTCTAGAAAACTGGGTATCGTAAAAGAATGAAAATTATAGAGTAAAGAACC
This sequence comes from Viscum album, assembly GCA_963277665.1. NCBI lineage: Eukaryota > Viridiplantae > Streptophyta > Magnoliopsida > Santalales > Viscaceae > Viscum > Viscum album. Next base: position 207,238,732 of record OY728123.1, read on the forward strand.
AGAACATACTTTTATTACAGGAGGGAGGCATACTTGTATTTAAAGTTCCTTATCCCGAAATTTTTCATTGATAAATGATCATTCTCATTTTAACAAACATTAAATTATATTAAAGGAACCATTAAATAAAAAACAATCCATTTGAGTTTTGATGTTTATCTATGGTATCCTTATCACTCATGGTTGATGTAGAATCATCTTGAAGAAGATTCACCATTATGTAAGGTTTTTATAGCTCAAGATGAACATTTAGTCAATTGGATTTATTCTATTGATTTATTTATCCTTTAATGTATAGTATCTTGATTTCCTTTATGTGGTTTCTTATAGATTTATCTTGTGGTCACTTGAAAGTTCAATGTATGGACAGTTGACTTCCTTCATGTGGTCACTTAAACAATTTTAAAAATTTCATCTCTGGCTGGAATTGTCAATTTAAATCTTCTTGTGGTTATTCCAAGTGTCCATGTGGTTGATCCACGTATTCATTTGGTTGATCCACTTCAGGATTTGGTCACTCTGATGATAAGAGAAATTTATTCACAGTCACTTAAATTTTCATGCGGTCTCTTTTCTTAACTTGTGGTTGATCATATCCTTGTTACGGTAGCTATAAAACATAGATGAACTTTACCTAACTGTTAGGGTAACTTCATGTTTTTGTTAGAAATTCTTCATACGGTCACTTTTAAAAACATTTAGTAGCTTCCAAACATAGGTAATTTTCACATTGTTTATATAAAAACACTTTACTATCATAAAACACATAATTCATTAAAAACAAAATAAACATGATTTGAGATTATTAAAATTATGGATTTCTAAAGTAATCTGAAAAAATGGGATCATATTGTCATGGAAATTTAATGTAATGATCATTAATTAATTTTTTACATATAGGAATAAATTTTTTGATTGTCAAATACTCGATATACTTATAACAATAAAAAAATATTTTTACAATTTAAACAACTTTTTTAACTTCAAAACATGTATCAAATGATCAAAACCTAGAAAATAAACTTTAATTGTCATCCAAAATTAGAATAATGATAATTTATTAATTTATTACCTATAAGAAAAAATTGTAGTACATTCTATCATGGTATGCTAAATTTAGAAAAAAAAAATAAACATACTATCAACTAAAGTAGTTATGAGATGGGTTCATTTATAGAAGACACAAGCCTAGGTCACTGAAATATGCCATTTTCAACAATGTTCAAGTGGTAAATATTCAAGGGGTATGTTTTTATTTTATTTTATGAAAACTAAACTTTTAGAGAATAAATAAAATTAAGAACATGAAATTTAAAATAATTTAGAATTCTAGTCTGTAATATGTTTCTGGGATGTTAACTTTGTAAGGAAAACTATTTCACACATCATAAAAATATTTTCTATGATTAAAATTTCATTCCACACAACTATAACAAATTAAAAAATATTTTCAATTATTAAAGTTCATATTTTTATCTCCTATTTTATTTAAATTCAAATTATCTAATGCTATAAATAAATTGAGAGACTAAATTAAATTTTGAATTTATGTTTTTAAATGACAAGCCTCATTTTTCATAAAGGAAAGTCACCTACTTGTGCAATAATCTGCTGAAAAGGTTTACTTATAAAGTATTTCTTACACAAAAAATAATTAAATCTACCTGATTTGATTATTATAAAATTAATTCAACACAAATATAATGATGATAAATAAATAAAACTAATGAAAATAAATTTACTCAAAATATTAATCACCAAAATAAAATAATAAAATATCATGTGAAATATTTGTCTGATTTGTTAACATCCCAACATAATAAAAATTTCCCTGAAATGAATATCATAATTAACATTAAATAATAAAAATTATATGTATTTAAAAATATGTTCTCATTACCAAAATTATTATTGTTCCAATCTGAATGTTTATGGCATGAAGAAATTACATCATCTTCAGTAAATAAAATTACAAAGTGAACCATCACATGTTTCATCTGTTGGAGGATATATTCTATAAAACATTGTCCTATAATCAATAGAGGCATTGAAATGTTTAAATTTATAAATTACCTTCTTAAATAAAAATTTAAATGGAAAAAAAAAATTGACTACAATGAAGGCATAACCAAACAAAATGCATCGAATCAGCAAAGAAACTATAATAAATAAAATAAAAAAGGTATTTCACCTTATTCAAGCCACGTTTGTCCTATATTTATGGAATAAAAACCACTAAATGATCTCTTTATAATGTAAATCAAATAATTTTAGGCTTAAAATAGGGAAAGAAATAAATACAAAACCAAAGAAACAATCTAAATATAGAGTTCTTGAAACTCCAAGACTCAGGATGAACATGAGATGATAATCTAAAATATAATCTCAGATTATATTAACTTACTCATTCACCTAGGAAACTAATTCAAACAATGGTTTAAAACTTAGTACTAAAAGAATAATAGATATCACAGTAATAAGTTTAGGACTACACCAAGAACCTTAAAGTGAAATTTTAGAAGGGTGATCAGCACTTCTAGGGTTGAAATCCTTATAGAAAGTTTTCCTTTTACTCTTCAAAGACCACAAGGACTGACCTCTTAACTAGAATGAAACTACTATAAGATATGGCATGAGAGGAACCTTAGATAGAGCTCTGAATCAACTCCTCTCTCAAGATCTCTCTCTATTCACTATCTAAAAACTATAAAGTTGAATTTAGTGACAAGGGACCCACTCAAAGAAGAAATATTCTTAAAAAATATGACCACTTAGATAAATTATGTGGGATTAAAGGTGTGTCATGTGGTGGGACACATGTGTGGTCAATGGTTATTAGAAGATTATGAAAACTTTTTAGTGTAATAAATTCAAGTTGTGAGGAGAAACATATGTTAGTAGTGAGTTGTGAACCTATTAGGATCTCAATGGGATGTGTAAAAAACTAAGAGGGGGATAAATATATATTGATATATTTTTAAACCAGCTTAAAACTCATATCCTTTGTTACCTCTTCATATATATAATAACTAGATCCCTTATTATTTTACTATCGTTATTTATTTAAACATTGGCTAGTATGGATATAAATAAACACAAAATCAACACAATAAGAACACTAAGGTTTTTTGATGAGGTTATTCTCCTTAAGGTTTACCATGTACTTATAGTGTCATGGTTATTATATCATGAAAATATCTATGTTCTTATTATAAAAAGAAACTACAGTAAGGGTATAATTTTAAACTCATACAGACACTAGCACCAACCAATTTAATAATAAGATTTAACTTTCTTTAAAAAATAAAATATTTCCCTTTTAGATCCTTGAATTAAATCAGAAATATGAACATGTGTTCTTCATGAATAGGATTAATGATATTTTACTGAATTTTCTAGTAATAAAAACATGTTTCCTTGAACACCTTCAAACTTCTACATATTGTGAAAGTTGTAGGATGTATATCTCACCATCTTATCTTGAGTGTACACTCTCTTATTATTATTATTCTATTTTATACTTACTTTTATTTAGCATATGGAAATGATATTTTTTTTGTAGAATTGGTTCTTTCTATCATGGATAAATAAAATATCTATGTTGGTTATAGTGTTGGGATCTCCTAAATTTTCTTCAACTCGCACAATATTTGTTTACGGTTACAACATCAAGTTCTTTTTTATTATTTATTTTTCAAATCATTTGTATTATATAAATCTACATATTATAACTCCCACAATATTCAAACTTTTAACTTCAATATATCTTATCATATCAATCTCTTAAAGACTCATACTTTAGTTTCCATAATTCTTAGTTCTTAAATACATCCTAAAATATCGACTATAATTTTTGAAATGTAATTTTTTTTAAATCTTGGATTCTTATTATTTATTTCCATTTAAATATTCCTTATTCTTTGTTCTTCATAAATAATAATACTCACTTAAATCTTCCTCAAAATCCACTTTAAAAATTGTATCAACGTATACATGAATTCTCATGCAGTGCTCCTTTGCAGAAATGGATTATTTCCTTATAATAATAAGGATCTTTATTAATCTCCTTATTCTAGATATAATTATGGAATTGAATATGGTGTGGTTGAGTCTCCCTATTTATCACTGGTAGTTTTTAATCTCACCATGATCGTCACTATATTATGGTCGTTATTATCTCTCCATTTTTTTGATACTCTGATGTGGTTGAGTTATATCATTTCTTATTGGTAAAGATCTTGCATGAAACATTAAACCACCATGGTGTGATCTATACATTGTTCTATATTTCTAATTACCATTACTTGGAATTATTATCAAAAGTGTTCTAATCTCTTCGAAGTCTAGTACTGGATTCAATAGTGATATATCTCTTTATCTTAGTTCTTTTTACAATCATGATTATCCCACTCAAATCATGATGTTTTATATTTTATGAATATAAAAATATTATCACGTTTAATATATTAAGTATTTAAAGTATTATAAACAACCCATCATCAACGTCTTATGAAATGAGATTCTTACTCCCAAGTAATATGACACAAATTTGTACATTATGTATAAGCTTATAAGGATCATATGACTTCATGACTTTGAAAAATTTATACTATTATTTCCCATAAAATTCACTTATACTGATATTGTACTTATAAATTCATGAAAATGCTTCATGGTAATTCACTAATCAAAACTCAAGCATCAAATAATCGTCCTTCAATTGTCTTTATCTTCTCGTATACATGCACAGACTTCAAATAACCTTTATATGAACTCAAATTTATAATTTCAGTGTAACTCAAGTTCTATCCAATATTTAATGAAGGAATATGTCTTGAATTATACTATCATTATTGTGTTTAATCATTTGATGAGGAATACATAATACATGGTTTTTTCTATTATAAGTGTTATGCATTTTCTTTTTGATGAATAAATAGTTACCATTTTTAGTTATCCCACATCAAAAGAAATATTGGGAGAGGGGTCTCTAAAAAATCGTGACATAACTAAGGTGAGATTTAAAATCCATTTGGTGTATACCCACACCTACGGGTCACTTGTGTCACCCTTCATGAGTGTTTCCTTCTTTCTATCACACAATCTAGCATTGACCCACACTGGTACACACATTCATGTGATGGCTCAAGGTTTGTTTCCTACCCTTGAGCATGGTTATAATTTCCTTGATTCTAGGATATTATGGTGTTTTCATGGCCTTGATATGGTTAATTTTTTATTCTTTTATATAATATTCATTTTATAAATATCATTTTATAAATATATATATCATACACAACAATAATTTGATCTATGAAATCCCCATTAATAGCCTATAACTAGAAGTCACTATGAAAACATAAACTATATAGATTAACACTAGATATATTATTTTTCAAGATTGATTACTATAAGTATGGAATAATTAATAATAACATTAATAGCTATAAACATATTTTCCTTCAAGTATGTATTTTTAAAACATAAGAATTTACAAGGCTCTAATGTAGCAACTCTAAATTCTTCCCAACATTCTTGAGGACCTCCAAAAAACTTACATCAAACACTTCAATAATATATTGAAATTATATTAACACTCGATTTATATTTAAAAAACATATAACAAGAACCATAAAGTGGGATCAATAATCTCCCCTATATATTTTTTATTAATACCCTTAATAAAAAATGATATATCCATATATTTTCAATTTATTTCTTTTTTCAATTTTGATATCTTATTATATAATATTTTTCATTTTATTCATTTTATTACCTCCCATTTATTGATAAAAAATAAAAATAATATGGAATAGGATGGTAGCACTTAATTATTATGCGAATTTCTATCAATCATATAACTCAAAGTCTACAGGAGCCATGCATGATATAGAAAATATTAGGGTTTTATTTTGGAAATAAAATTTTTCATCATACAATATTATATGATACAAACTCATAAAATTCATTATTATTTATCAATAAAAGTATTTTAAATAATATTCAGGATGAAAATTATAGATACAAAATTTTAATTCTATTTTTTATTTGAATTATAATTTGAATGTATGCGGTCACTTCAATACACAAATAAAAACATTAAATAAAAAAATTAATGAATTTTAATTCCAGAATTTTGCCTTGAAATATCTTTAAATTTACTCATTTTAATTTCATTGATAAAATACGTTTCTCCCCTGTTATATCATAATTTGTTCTTTAGAAACCAAGGATGATATATTATCAAGATATACCTTTCAGTGATAGTCTTTCAATCACTTTAAAGATTTCACATTTTCCTGTGATATAACTAATTAAACTTATCATGCATTCTTCACTTTCCTACCCTTCAAGGAAACAATCTAAATTTAATTCATTATTGTAAATATATTCCATAAATATATTTAAAGGTATTAAAAATAGATAATTAACATAAATTTTTTTGTTCAAGGAACTAGCTAGATTTCAATTCATTTAATCCTTCATTTTTGATGTCCAGTTTTGACAATAATATCATTTCCTCTAGTTATCCCCTTGAGAACCAGCTTCACATTTGATTTATTGCATGGTTAGCACACAAATACAACACAAATTAAGGGAATAAAGTGGTAAAATGTTATCATCAATGAGATAAGTTGTATTGAGAATCTATTCTCAGCCATTTTACCCTTTATATTTTAGCTCCTAGTCTTGGTGAACGCTTCATGCATGCATTTTTTAATTTCAATGAAGAATTGGGCTACATGGGTACTTTTTCTTTTATATCATTTTATTTATGTGGGTTATTAATTTTGATATTATCCATCAAGTAACATGTATCACTTGATGAAACCTTTATATTTTTCATGATTTCTTCTTGGGGTGGTTTGATTTTTTGATAATTTGTTGAGTTATGACTAGACTTATTTCACCTTCCACACAACACACCATGGGATCCTTTGTTATTACTCTTTGGAAACCTTTTATGAAATTGTTTTTCATATTCATTTTTAATTATCTGATTTTATTTTTCAATTTCATTATCTTATGATCTTCTATTTTACTTGTTTTTTCTATAGCTATTGACCAAAATATAAACCACTCCTTTGATTTGTACTAAGCCTTTATCTTCTTGGATCTGTTCATATTAGCTTCATTATTTTGAGACATTACCAAGGTAGATTTACTTTCTATTTTTAACTGTGGTGATATTATATTATAATTTTATTTTGATACAATCTAAATTTATTTAGAATGTAATGTATCAATCGTGTTACCACTTTGATTATAGTTCTCATATAAGGTGTCTAAGTATTCAAATCTATTTGAGATAGACAAGTGAATTTTCTTCATCTGTGAACTCTTCACTATTTTAGATTTTATCCCCCTTTATTTTAGACTTCCTTTTATTCTAGTTGATGAAAAATTATTCCAATAGTCCATGGACATGTTCCTAAACTTATTAAAGTACCAATTAAAAACAAAAAATATTGTTTTATTATTGTGAACTATACTTTGTCCAAATCAATTTTTTGATTTTTTTCACATTTTTATCCAATAAATGGGAGTATTTAGGGGAACATCTCCTTTCACACTTACTACAAACCACCATGGATATATCGGTGGACTCATATCAATTTTTCTTAATAATTTTTTGTAAAAGTTTTTAATTTAATCCTACACTATATACAAAAAAATTAAAAAAAATATATCATTATATGGATAATACATTTTTGGACTATAATAAATTGATCAATTAATTTTTATAGAATATTTTTCCATTAGTTTGAGATATATTTTCATTATAATATCTCTTGAATTAATGTTTAGCAACATCTTCTTTATCATTCTATTATAAAGATATAACTTAAGATATTTTATGATTTAAAACAATGACCTCAGTATCAAGTCATTTCATATTGAGTATATTTTTTTAATCCTTAAATTTCCTAATCTTTTATTCATACTCTAATAATATTTTATCAATTTCCACATGAAATTTGATCTTTTCTTGTAATAAACTATTAAGCACTCTAATATGTTTTCACTTAAATTACAATTTATCATGTTTGACATCAATGTTTAAACTTGAATGTTCTTCTTATTCATGGTATTTTTTTATCCTTATCATGGATTATTTTTTCTATTGATTTATAACAAAAATATTTTTCAATTTTTTCATAGTTATTTTCAAGATCCATATTTCTTATACTTTTGGATTCTAAGTTTTAGTGAGTTTTTTCATATGATCTTATTTCCAACCAATATATTCTTCATTTTATTTTAATGTTCTTCAAAGTAGATAATATCCTGCTATAAAGATTTGAAATAATTAGAAATAAGTAAATCTATATCTTTTTAAATACCTTGTTGGATCTTTATCAAATGGGTATATGATTCATTGCATCTTATTTCCAGCAATTCTTTTGAGATATGCTCTTCTCCACTTATAATTGGTTCATAAATAGATCTATCTATACAATAATATATAGTTACCTCATCTCCAGGTAAAATATTTGATACACTTGATGTAGAGGATTCAAATTTCTTTTTAAATACTATATTTTTTAAACAAAATCTTCTATATTCATGAAAGCACTGATCTTATGATTATTTTAGCATGATTAAGTTGGATTTTATTCTTCATTGAATAAGATAGAGTCTTTATTTATTTTTATTAAATTATTCTTCCTTATAATCTTTTGAGTCTTGGAAGTGGTAGAAAATAAATCATCAGTTGATAGAATTCCTCCAAGCTTTTATTCCATTTTTTACTTTAAAAGAGAAACTCAAAAGAAATGTTGACCATTAAGATATCATAGAATGATGTTAGAGGTGTGTCATGATGCTCTAATACCAATTATTAGGATCTAAAAGGGGTGAATCCAACATTGAGGGGGGGTTGAATCAGTGTTGGTATATTTTTAAAATAGTTTAAACTTTTATCCATCAATACCCCTTCAATTATTTAGTGGCTAGATTCCTTCTTCATTTTCTATCTTTATTTTTCTATACTTTGATGGGTATGCATGTAGATGAACCCAAAAAAACATAACAAGAACACTATGTTTTTTGATGAGGTTAATTTCTCTAAGTATGATTATCTCAACAGTGTGTTTTGGTAATTATCCCATGCACAAAAATCCACTATTATTATTAAAAGGAACATGATCAAGTTTTTGACCTTTAAATCATAAAAACACTAGAACCAATGAGTTTCAAAGTAATATTCAACTTGATTTACCAAATACAATTGTAGTTTTGTGGAAATTTTAATTATATTGGAAATATAAACATGTATTCCTTATCAATATAATGAATAATATTCTTCCTCAGTTTTTTTGTAATCAAAATCATCTACCTCAAACACCTTCTCACTTCTACAAAATATGAAATTTGTAGGTCGGATATCTCGCACTATTACTTTGAGATTTCTTCCTATTCTTATTATTTTTATCGTTTCTCTTTATTCTTATTTAGTGAATAGGAATTTTATTCTTTTTATAGTACTATTTCTCTATATCATTAATACAAAAAAAATATATGGGATGGTTGTAGTGTTGGTATCTCCTCAAATTCCATTAACTCGCATGGTTTTTTTATTATAGTATTATCATGTTATTTTATATTATTTATTTTTAATCCCATTTACATTATCCAAATCCACCTAATATAACTCCCTTGATATTAAAAATTCTAAATACCATAGATGTTGGAATATCAAGTTATTGAAGACATGAAATTTTGCCTAAATAATTATCAGTTCTTGAATATTTCCTAAAATATGGCCTTTAATTCTATAAATCTCATTCTTTTTACATTTTATATTCTTTTCATAGGTTAATATTTAATGATACATTATTTTTTGGTCTTCTTAAGTAATATTACTTATTTAAACCTTTCTCAAAATACAATTTATAAAACTACATCCATGTACGCATGAATTCTCAAGCAGTATTAGTTTTCAGTCATGGATTTTTTCATCAGGGTTAACGGATCTCTAGGAATCTACTACTTTTAGACAATATTACAGTGTTGACTGTGGTTCAGTTGAGTCACCCCATTTCTTAGAGGTATTTTGTAATCTCACCATGATCATCACTATGGTGTGGTTTTCATTCTCTAATTGTTTTATAGGTTCCTCAACATGGTTTTGTTCCACCATTTCTTACTAGGAAACATCTTTCATAAAAAAATCAACCACCATAACATGTCTATATATTGTTCTCATATTCCAAATACCATGACATGGCCTTTTTCTCTATGGTTTTATAATATCTTCGAATTCCAATACCATCTTTAAAAAAAATCATCTCTTTATCTCTTTTTTTTCTAAAATCATGCATGAATGGTTCGAAGGAGATAGATTTTTAATTTATTTCGGATAATAAAATTTTTAAATATGTTGTTAGGGAACCCTTACATAGACCAAAGTCCAAGAGGCTTATTGACCGGTACATGACCTGAAGGCCTAAGGGCCTGACTAAACTAAAATTTCCCGTCTCCAAAATTTGTTTTATTTATAATTCATAGATTCCTACCTCACATTGATGATCATCTAGAATTTAACCTTACAGAGTTACAAGGTGGCTAGTTCCTATAGAAAATGACATGCCCTCTTTCATTCCCAATCCAATTAGCTATGCTTTTGTGGATTCTACTTTCTATAATTCCTCTTCTGAGGCCTGATCCTACGTGGTGTGACTTGAATGCTTCATGTATCAGAGTCCCTATGGACTGAATGCCTTCAGTGGACCTAAGGCCATGTGGCTCGTAAGCCCAAACCAGTGGCCCAAAGTCCCAAGCAGGGTAAATAGTTCTACCACTAAAATAATTCTATATTATGTCTATAGTATCGTGGAAATATTCCTCAATTGATATTTGATCATGATTTTTATGCATGATTATGGGGTGTGTTAACCCCTCGGCTACCACCCAAACTGCATTTCAAGAATCATTATTATCCTATTCAAACAATGATTTTTAATCTTCAAGGATTGGTAAAGCGTCATCAAATTTAATAGTGTATGTATTTAAAAGTTTCATAACCCCCTCCCTCCAAAGGTATCCCTCCTAGTTCAGAAATGGAGAAAGGGATATCTGACCCCCGAATCCCACCTCTAATTGGACCTGAGTAAGTGACTCGCATCGAGGGTATAAAAAGGTCACACATGTGGGAATCATTTCATTTAAAATATAGAAAAGTATGATTGGGATATAGGGTACCAACCACAAAACAACTCCATAATATATGAAAAGGGTAAAACACAAAATATCCCACAATGCATACAATATCATATGAATATAATGGAAGTCTCTAAGAAAATTTTCAAAGGCAATCCTATGGAACCAACTCAATGAGAAATCAAATGGCCAAGATAGTAATGTCCAACTCATCCATTGAAGTCCTCCAAGGAAACTAAAAATTGTTTATATGTACATACGTTGAGCATACATGTATATTCAGTAGGATTATCCCCAAGGAATATCATGAAAATGTGATAAAAACATATTAATTCCCCAATAAAAAACAATAGAATCAACCATCACATATCAGGTAAAAAGCTTTCCAACCTCACCAAGGATCACTTGATAAATAACACATCCAATTATAGTGAAATAATATGAATTATATTGATAAAGGTTTACCCCGACATCACTTTTCCACTAATTTTCCTCTCTCGCATCCCAATTTTGTATATCCTAGTGATCTCAAATGCTCCTTATAATCATGCTTTAAGACATATAGACCATCACACCACATCTCTCCAAAATAAACATGGGGCATCATATCACATATTAATCATATCCATAAACAAAATAGTAGGGTCTACTAAACATTTATGAAATTTAATGTATTCCTTCATCCTACCATGCATATCCCCCACTATAATCAACCTCATCAAACTCATTAACAATCATCTCGAGGGCACTATAACTACAATTCATCACATATTTTATGTAATAAGAATGAGTGAACTATATCTAATATTCATCACAACCCATGTGTAAGAACCTTTCCTGGAATAGAGAGTCGGTAAGAGTAGGAATCCATTCATCTATCCTCATTATATGGATATTGGAAAAAAATACCCCTATAAAATTTGGGAGTTGGTACATGGTGATTGACGTGGATGGGGAACATATATAAATCTTAATGAAAATGTAATATATAATCATAACACACATAACTCCAACCTATGGTTTTACAATAAGAATATCATCCCACTCACAACACTATCACAAAGGCCTCATAACCTCCACCACTTTCTTTACCACTTCTAAATGAATAACACCACATAAGAAATCCACAACCATAAACCACAAGCCACACTCTTCCATTATTTTCAAGTTAATCCAAATTCTTGATTTTCCATTACAAACCAATTTCATTAATCCATCCCATTCATTCCACATTAAACAAAAACCGCTTTGACCACACATCCCATTTTAATTACAAGTTATACCATTTCCAAAATTATTGATTTTCACTGACTTCCATTTACTTGGATATTCCATTTCATACAACTCATTAATTTATCATAGATTAATTTAATCCAAACATCACAAATAATTTCAATAGATATAAATTAACTAATTAAAATACTAACCATTTTCATGTTCATTGAACATATTTCCATAATCAAATTAAACATTATCACCCCCATTTGCATTTAATTTATTTTTGGACCTTAATATTTCCTTATTTTATTCCAAATTTATTTCTCATTTAAAACAAAAATAAATAAATAAGATCAAAACATACCCCTTGAATATGTTGGATATAATTTAAATGAGTTAAAAGTAATCAAAACTATGAATTTAAGCTCTTAAATCATTAAAAATTCATTACAGATGGTTTCGGTGAAGAAATTTTGGTTTTTTAGGAAAATAATTCTACCCTTATGTAACTATATGTTGCATAAGGATAATTAGGTTTTACCATTACATATATTTCTACCCTTACGGAATATGGGAAAACATGGGCTGACCATTATTCTTGCCTTAGTGTGACATCCCAGACCAAGTTCACTCAACAGTAATTATACCCGGTTGGCCACATGGCCTCAAGCGCACCTCCCCATGTTCTAGAGGTTATATACTAGTAGTGAGTTCCTAGGATGTGCTTTTGGGGAGACTATTCCATAAATATAGATTGTAGCATAGAGGTGTAAACATATCCAATAATAGCGAAATCATATCAAATAACTAAGTAGAAAAATAATAGAAACCCATCATATAAATAACCAAGTAATCTCCTCCAATAGTTCCATATACAAGTGATGATAATGGAATGAAATAAAAATTACATTAAAACGTGGTGACAATAATTTAGTACAATAAAAGTATAAAAACTACAAAAATACCAAAAGAAACTATCCCAGATAGCATCATGTGTCCATAGCCCGATCCTATGCTCCCCTAATCCAATGAACAAATCAATCAAGCATCAGCATGAAGACAATTGCCTCTATACCTACTTGAATCCATGAAGTCTTTCTTAGTACCCAATGGTGTCTTGAATGGAGTGTGATATAAAACTCATTTGGACACCATCAAAGGTGTCTATAAAAAATATTTTCTATGCATATAAGCTAAATTAGTGTACAAATATAATAGATATATAAGTAATAACAATATAAGAGATGTTATTTGAACTATCAAGTCTCGCTATGATCAAGATACTAAATCATAAGGCTATCTATAAAGCATATCAAGCATCAATAATAATAGTCTATTCCGTATAATCACTTATTAGGCATGCATGGACCAGAGTCCAAGGAGTAGTAATGTCCAAGGAGACTAAGAAATCTTGTAAAAATGTATACAGGATCTAAGGGATGGTAATTCCCAAGTCATCCTAAGCGGTCATCAGATTCAAGGAGTATAAATGTACAAGGAATCCTAGTATTTCATTTAAACTAATTCAATTCGATCCTTGGAGTAGAAATGTCCAAGTGATCCTAATAATCCAAACAAAATGGATCCCAAGGAGTAGTAATTTCTGAGGTATCTGAATATGGTCGTCAGATCCAAGGATTATAAATGTACTTAGAATCCTAGAAAGTTAGGTAAATCAGATCCAAGGATTAGAAATTTTCAGGGCATCCTAATATGATTTTCAATAGGATCCTAGGAGTAGAAATTTTCAAGGCATCTAAGTAAGCATGATAAATCATATCTATGGAGTATTAATTTCTGAGGCATATAATTAATTAGGATCCATGGAATATAAATGCTTATGGAATCCAAATATGGTCATTGAATCCAAGGAGTATGAATGTCCATGGTATCCTAACCAATTCATTAACCATTTCTGAATTCATTCATTTAATCTATTTATGAATCCCTTCATAAACATATGAAAACTAAGGGATTACCCAAATAATACCTTCCATATAAAATGAAAATGTGATATATAATGTTCACAACCATTAAAAATTTACATTAATACCTAATTCGATTCTCAATTATAAATGGAAAGATCATCACACCCCAAGGGTTTCATAAACGTGATATAAAGGTAGAACCCACCCCATGGGTGGTTCAGGTTGATTTCAACTACCTATAACCATATTTAATGGAGTCACTTCATGTCCTAGACAATAATTTATCATTTAATTTATGGTTCAACTAATTTAGGAAGTATCGCCCAGAAAGTATGGCATGCAGAATAATTGAATCAAGAAATAAACAATGAGACATTTTGGGAAAAGGTATAGACCACTTGCCTTAATCATGTAAATGAACATTCATCCAGTCTCAGCCTCTGATTTGGTCCATATCCAAAGAAATCAAAAGAACGGTTGAATGCTTAAAAAATAGAGCAAAAGTGCCTACATCATAATAGTGTCACTAATAGCAAGGCAAACAAAGAAATGTGAAATATGAATGAAGTACTCATTGGACCATGTCCAACAAGATGAACATCTCATGAATCAGGTGTTAGATGGGGTAATTACACCATAGCCTATCTTTAGGCTTGAAGAACTATCAAATAGGATAAAAGGGGGTTGTACAAGTCTAGATAAAAAGAAAATGGGATATGGTTTAACATTTAAGTGAAAATAGGTTCAAGATGGTCATTTCCCCCCAAAACACTAGGTCTCGTGATTTTCCCCTTTTTCAATTAAATGATAAACACCCTCTATCATTTTTCTCCAGTCATGGCCAGCCCCCTTTTCTCTTGTTTCAATGTTATTAAATCCTAAATCTTGGATATGGTGTAATTCCTCTTTCTGAAATATGATTCAATATTCTTTCATCTCATTGGATCCATGTTGTTGAGTACTCTATTCATCTTTCACCTTTCATTGTTTTACATGTTTTTGGCAAATCTATTTTATGCAGAATCATAGTTCCTATTGTTAGGGTGTTCGACCTTTCTTCTGATTTTTTCTATTATAAACCAAATCATAGGTTGATACTGAATGAGTCTTCATCTATGGCCTTAAGGTGGGTATTCCAATGTCTCGTTGTTTATTTCTTGTTGTCATTGTGCCTCGTGATGGATATTTCGTGAGTTTCTTCCTAAATTATTTAAACCTTGAATTAAATGATAAATTCATGTCTAGGACATGTCATGACTCCCTTAAATATGGTTTGAGGTAGTTGACTTCAACCAAAACCACCTATATGGTGGGTTCTACCTTTATAACATTTTTATTCCACCCTTGGGGTGTGATGAGCATGCCTTGTATATTTGAGAATTGAATGATGTATTAAGGTGAATTTTGAAAGCTTATGAACATAATATATCACCTTGTCATTGTATCTGAAATGTATTGATTGGGTAATACCTTGTCTTCCATATTATTATAATGATATTAATGAATTGATTAAATCAATGAATTGAAAATGGTGAATGAATTGTTTTGGATGCCTTGTACATTCCTACTCCTTGGATCGAATGACCATATTTGGATTCCATGGATATTTCTACTCCATGGATCCTACTTACTTGGATGCATTTTACATTTCTAATCCTTTGATTCAATTTATCCTACTTACTTGGATGCCTTGGAAATTTATACTCCTAGGATCCTATAAATAATCATATTAGTATCACTTAGAAATTTATACTTCTAGGATCTGATTTACATAACTTAATAAGATGCCTTGAACATTTATACTCCTTGGATCCAATGATCATATTAGGATTATTTATAAATTACTACTCCTTTTTTGTCTTACTATGATGCCTTGAAATTTATACTCCAAGGATCCATTTGAATTATTTTACTTGACATACTAGGATGCCTTATATATTTCTACTCCTTGGATCTGACAACCACTTTGGATTCATTTGGGATTACTATCCCTTAGATCATTTATACATTTTTTAATAGATTTATTGGTTTCCTTGGACATTATTACTCCTCAGACCCAGGCCCATGTAAAAATAATATATAACTATGTGGTGTATACCATTTTTGTTGACACTTATTATGCTTTATAGATAGCCTTATGATTTATTTTCATGATCACAGTGAGACTTGATATTCTAGATAGAATCACATGTACGGTTGTTACTTAAACACATTTTTTATATATACATTTCATCATATTAAATGCATGGATAGGACTTTATATAGACATCATTGTTGGTGTCTTACTAAGTGTTATCTCACACCCTATTTGGGCCACTGTTGGGAACTCGGACAGAGTTCATGGATGCAGATAGGGATTGGGGAAATCTCTCACTTGATAATGATTTATTTATTTGTGTATAAAAGTGGGAGAGAATATGACCAATATTTGGGATTATGATGATGTATGGGATAGTTTCTTTGGGTATTTTTTTGATTTTGGTACTTTTATTACACTAGATAGTTGTCACCATGTTTTAATATCTTTTGTATAGAATGTTGTAATCATCACTTGTATATGACATTATTGGATGAGATTACTTGGTTATTTATATGATGGATGTTTATTCTTCTGTTTATCAATTATTTCATATGCTTCCACTATCATTGGTTATATTTAAACTTTTGTGTTACACTATAAAATGAGGAAATAGTCTCCCTAAACACACACCCTAGGCCCCTGGTACTATTCGGAAGCCTCTTGTGTATGGAGAGGCGTCCTTGAGTCCATTTGGCCATCCGGGTTCAATTACTGTTGAGTGAACCGAGTCTAGGACATCACAAATTGGAATCATAGGAGTTTATTTTCTTTTTTCTTATCATTTGGGAATATTATATAGGATATTTAGAAAGTGTTGTAATTTGGTAATGATTTGTGCATAGGAGTAGCAAACCCATGTAAAAAAAAGAAAAATTGTCTCGTATGGGAAATATTATTCTGGATTATTCTTATTATAGTTGCCTTGATTTCACCATTAGGTGATGCGTTTAATGTTTCATGTTTATTATGATTATATATTTTTTCCCTTGTCTTGTTATGGATATATTTCATCATGCATCATTATAGGAACTTCAGGATTTATATATCATACATAGTGTCATGCTTGGTTTATATTACTATGTTCATTTTTTGCAATATATTTTTAATCCTTATTGTTTTATCCATGGAATTGTGATGAAATTTCCGGAAGATACTTGATAAATGATTGTTTGGGATTAAATGGATTCCACACTTCAATATATAAGGTATATGGGGCCTTGTAAATTGATAGTGGTAATCAACATAGTTAAAACTTTCTATTGGAAATTTCCTTATAAATATGAATTAATTTAAATGAAATTGAATTCTGATATGAATTTTTTTCATTAAATGGGGATGTCAATTTCAATTTTAAGGGTGTTTTCCTATATAACATTCAACTGAATTTTTCTATATCAGAAACCCTGACTAATAGCAGGGAGCTTGACCCTGAGCCAATTTTAGTAGTGGGTAGTAGGTTGTATCTTATGTATTCTTATGACTAGTTTGTCAACTAGACCTAGCTTTATGAGAAGTTAGAGTGGTGTGAGTCATGTTAGAAAGGATTTTTCCTATCTTATTATATATTTTTGTTCTGATGGTTACCAAATATTTTTTTGAGGTGTGAACATGGAATTTATTGAGATCTTACACTATGATTGGCTCGAGTTGTGTGGAAGGATGGTGTTGATGACCCTACTCCTGAGGTGGTGGGCCATAGTCCACCTTTAGAACCTCCAATATTTCCTCTTTTGGCACTACCTTTTATGTCTAATATGGCTGTTGAGGGTCATTTTCAAATGGGATTTACACATTTCTTATAGAAAATTCAGGGAGCACCATGGAATACTGTTGGCACCAAAATATTGGACGAAAAAGGAAGGAGAAAAAGAATGTCGTGCGCTACCTCGCGAAGCTCGGACGTGGAGGGCCCCCGAGCAACGCGGCCTCCGTGAAGCCCCAGAGGCGGTAACGCTCGCCGCAAATCCCCAGAGGTGGTAACGCTCTGAGAACACCCGGGCATTCACTATCCCTCGGCGAAGAACCAGAGGAGGTAACGCTCCGCGACCGCCCCGACGTTGGTGAGCCCACCACGAAGCAGAGGAGGCGGTAACCCTCTGCGAACTGGTTGACGTTTGCGACCCTCCGTGAAGCAACCAAATCCCCTTTCGCGCCGCGTGAGCCCTGCTTCGCGGCGCCCATTGCCTATAAATACTAGGCTCCCTTGAGCTCAAAAGATGGACAATCCGACCTTTTGTCTTCTCAGCTCTCGAATCGCGAAGCGCCCTTTGCCAAGGGAATCATGAGCTCCGCGAGGTATTTTTGCTTTGCGAGATGCCTTCGCCTTGTCTCGTTTTGAGCCCCTCTTTCGAGAGGGATCCCTTCGTGAATCCTAAGGGCCTTCGCGAAGGAAGGGGATCCCCAAGGGGACCCGGGCAGCCGTGGAGCATTCATGATTCATGAAACACCCATCCTGTACATGTGATCCATATGCCAAGGCAGGATCACTGTACTTCGTGAAGCACATTGCTGAGCAGCACCATGCTTTGTGAGGCACCTCCGCTTCACGAGGCAGTGCTCTGCGAATGCTATTCCACTTCGCGGGGCACCTCCCATTCGCACACCTGCCCCATGCTAAGTCCAAGGAACTCCACTTCACGAAGAACACCCCTTTGCAAGTGCTCTCCACTATGCAAAGCAACCAAGCTCCGCACCGTCCCTTCCTGTGGACCCCTTTGCATGGAAATTCCTCTTCTCGTGTGGCCCTCCAGGCTTGCACAATGTGATTTCAAGGTCCCCTGGACGATACCACCCGTAGCATTGCTTTTATTAATTCTTCTTCGCATAGGCATGCTAATGGATATTGCTTCTTCACAGAGCCATGCTAACGTGTACCCCTCGATGGTTCGCTCTATGACCCCCCCTTCTACACGGCCTTGTTGATCCCTTCCATCCCACAAGGAGTAGAGGGTACCGGTTATGTAAGTCCAAGGGGTGCGGAGTAAGCCCAACTCGTCTGAGCTGCAGGACGTTAAACTTCCAAGCACGTCGTCCTTAACACATGAAGTTAAACTATGACCCAACCCCATGCCTTGGAAGCAGGGTCCCCCCAGCTCGGACATTCTTTACACCGCTCCTCTCCACATGAATGGAATCTTCCTGGCATGGAATGATATCCTCCATTTTTGAGTGCCGTTTTTCCACGGGGAAAGGGAATCCAACTTGGTATAATCCCCTAGATTATCATGCAGGAGGCACTACCCCTGCCCCTCCTCACTTCCTCGGTTCCAAGGACAGCGAGGGACGTGATAGGGAAGCGGGACTCCTCTTTTCTTGGGTCTCGAATCCCTCTCCCATTGCGCTCTATCGCACCCTAGGCATCCATCCTAGAGTAAGTCCCAACACCGTGGGCCACCTAACATGTAAGCCCCTCTTTGCTTCCCATGGATGCACCCTTCGTGATGAGATCTTCAGGCCTCTAGTGCCTCTTGTTTCTCACACCGAGCATGGATCATGTGGGCTTAGAGTAAGCATCGACTAAAACAATGCCCCATACTGCATGACGTTAAACTACATCCCAGTCCAGCGGTAAGCCATTATGACCAACCCGAACTACGAGGACTTTGATACATGTTAAGGCATGGTATGTAGGAAGCCACCACGAGGTTCAAGACCACTACTTGGTCGTTTCTCTGTGTCGAGTTCCACCCACGTCCAGCACGACGTTAAACTGCACACCCGAACTACAAGGACTATGATCTGTGTCAAGGCATGGTACGTTGGAAGCCTCCACGAGGTTCAAGCCCACAACCAGTGGACCCCCTGGGTTCACCTTCACGTCGGTTCACTGACGAAGCACCAACCTGAACTACGTGGTCTTTGATCCGTGCTAATGCATGGTACGTACGAAGCCTCCATGGGGTTCAAGCCCACCTCCCATTGAACCAAGCTGCTCCTCCATGTCGGCCTTCTGGCATCCAACCTGAACTACGTGGTCTTTGATCCTTGATAAGGCATGGTAAGTAGAAATCCTCCATGAGGGTCAAGCCCCTCACCCATTGGACCAAGGTCCTCCTCCATGTCAGCCTTCCAGAATCCAACCTGAACTACGTGGTCTTTGATCCATGCTAAGGCAGGGTACATAGGAAGCCTCCATGAGGTTCAAGCCCACCACCCATTGGACCATGGTCCTCCTCCATGTCGACCTTCCGACATCCAACCTGAACTACGTGGTCTTTGATCTATGCTAAGGCATGGTACGTAGGAAGCCTCCATGAGGCTCAAGCCCACCACCCATTGGACCAAGGTCCTCCTCCATGTCGGCCTTCCGACATCCAACCTGAACTACGTGGTCTTTGATCCGTGCTAAGGCATGGTACATAGGAAGCCTCCATGAGGTTCAATCCCACCACCTGTTGGTCATTCCGCCCCCCTTTTCATCGGTTCACCAACCCCTGGGCAGCCTAGAGTGTAAGCCCCACACCATTGGACCAAGGTCCATCCTTCACGTCGGTTCACCGACCCCATATCCTTGGGACTCCTTAGTGTGTAAGCCCCATTCCACATCGAACTAAGCAGACTTTGATTCCCTGCCATGGGGATACGTAGGAAGTCTCTTCGAGGCTCAGGCCCATCACCACCGTGACCTCAATGATAGCCCCATCTCATCCCCCTCCACTTCATGCCCTTCTCCATCATCCACCCTGATTCTTACCTGGGCCACCACATCCCGGTGACATCATTCCACCCCACTCCCCTCCACAGAATCTGGGAAGCCACCCACGGTATGGCCCCGATATCGGTGTTCCCTCAAGAAGGTTCATCAGTCTGATCCACTCTAGTTAGTGTTCTGATCAGCCTGATTCATCTTCGTCGGACATTAAACTTGCGGCATACCCCGTGTTAGACATGGGAAGCTGAGGAAAACCTCAGATACATGCCTATGGCATATGATTCCCCGTGTTCAATGTGGGATGCCTTGGGCTTCTTCACCCATGAGAAGCCCTATAATAAGGGACCAACAACAAACACGTCAATTCCCCAGCGTTCAAACACGTTAATGATGCCTCGACGTGACTACTCCCCCAACTAAAGGTTGCTTCCCTGACCAGACCCTTTGGAATGTTCGGACAGAAGTAGTGTAATTAACCGGTGTCCATGGGAATATGGAACTGGGAAGAGTTTTAGGAACAACGTATTAAATCTATGAGGGAGACCCGGACTAGGTGACGAGTTCCGAGGAGGAATCTGTGGAAGGAAGAACTGACATTCCATAATCCTAGTTTCGATCAAGGAGAAGACGTCCCTGAATAAGGGATGGATGCCACCCACCTTTGGAAAGCAGGAATGCGGGGTAACAAAAAAAGTTGCGCCTATCGCGCCCAAGCGGACGGATGCGCGTGCCCCGGCAAAAGCGTCGGAAACAGAAATGGTGAACCCGAAGTGAAGTTCTTCTCCTAAATGTGGAGATTAGTATCGCTCAAGACATCAGTAGATTGATGTGTCACCGGATACAAATATTCGGCACCGGGCCTCGCTAAGCAAACAGCGGGCCTGGCATGAAACTCACCAGAAGTTGGGGCAGTAGAACATGGGGCATTCCGTTCTTCAATGTTGTCAGCGTGGATCCCTCTTACCAGCCATAGAAGACTGAATGGAGCTAGGGCACTGGTTGTCGATTCCTTTCCTCGCAGTGTTGATGAGTTAATCTCCCTGCTTCCCAAGAACTAGATTGCTTCTATGGAGACACGATCACCACTCGCTCACCTACGCAGGGGCGGGGGAAATACCAGCATAGCCGCTCCGCGTGGCTCCATTGCCACCACAATGGCATCTACGTCCATGAATGTGGGATGCCCACATCCCCTCTCTCTGTCAGAGATTATCCAAAAAAGGGTGATCAACGACCTTGTATGTAGGTACGAGGAGGAAGGGGTCATCCCAACCCGGGATATGGCCCGCCTATACCTAGAGGCATCCAGGCCCCGCCGTCAATGCTTCCCTCGAGGTCCGCGCTGGGATCCCCTACTCCCCACCCCAATGTTCAATAGTTTCGGGAGCCTATCCACAGAATGCCTTGACGGCTCCCTGCCTTACGTTGATGAGGTGGGTGATGTCGGGTTCAGCCCTGCCAGGACCCCGGTCCAAGGACTCCAAGAAAGGGCCCCCACCAGGCCACGTCAGCGCCTCTGTCCAGCTTTTCCAGAGGAGCAGGGAGGCTACGCCCCTACACCACCTATATCGGCTCGTCTGACCCAACACCAGCATCAGGACCGAGCTGAGGATGCCCGTCAAGGGTCTTTAATGTCAACAACTACTGTGGCTCGATCCACCACTGACGTGCACTGTGAATCCCCTACACACACTGAGTAGGGGCACTCCTACGCCCGATCGGGATCGAGGCCCCAATCACCCCATGGGCAGACTGGGTTGACTCTTCGGGTCGTAGGCCTGAGTGGTGATCGTCGCGAACCAATTCGCGGTGATGTCACCCCATACGGAGTCCCTCCCCATACCACCACTCCCCAGATCATGGGCCTTCCCCGATCCGAAGCTCGTCATGGAGGTAGGCCTCATGCTACCCCCATCCCGAATGAAGACCTGCCCCGCGGTAGTGATACGTGGCGCGGAAGCCTCTCCCGTGCCCACCACAGCAGGTATGGATTTCCTCCTCCTGCCCTCGACCGTCGGTGTGAAGTTATTTCCCATCCGGTCACTCTCTAGCTTGGGGATCCTCCCTACGTTCTCTCCGCAGCTAGCGAAGGTCCTCTTTTCCCTGGAAACCAGAGGGGTGAAGTTCAACCTTGCTCCACCCGCATCAAGCATGGAGGTCCTCCTCGTGCTCCTGTCGGTTCCAATAGAGGTTCTTCCCATACGTGTGTTGTTCATGGAGGTACTCCCCATTTACCCTTCAACATCTTCCCTGGTTCCCCTCGCACCTCGGCTGTCTCAAGCGAAAGTCCTCTCTTCCTTGGCACCAGTGCGGCCCCGAGAATACATTTCGGGAATCATCCTTGTCCCAAAGAGCCATCTAGGGGTATGATATAGGTCCTCGCCACCACAAGAAGAATCCTGGGAAGGCCCGGGCGGAGATCAAACTGGTCCGCTTCTCAGATTCTGAAGCGGAATGCGACTCAGTGATGGAACCTTCTCTTCGGTCCTCCGTGTCAAGGACCGGGGCAGGAACAAGGCGTGTCAACCTCATTCTCCCAGAATGTGAAGTTCATCAGATTCTCGCCTCTCTTCGTAGGTACATTCAGGAGGAGAAAATCGTGGGAATTCTGCAGGGTCCGACCGTGTAGTCACCATCGTCGTCACCTGAAGTGTCATCTACCTCTACCGGAGATCACGGAGAGTTATTTTGGGGACTGAAGGTGGTTGAGAAACGGCGTGACCCATCGCTGGTGACCGCAATCCCTACACCAGAAGCTGTTATGGTCATCCCTTCGTATCGCGACATTGTGGTTAGGTCACCCCACTCTTCAGAGGATGGCCCGGAGTTCGGCGGCCAGTCAGCTCGTTCGTCGTATTCTCCGCCGCCGAGCTTACTGTCCCAGCAGTCCGCGTCAGTACCGCTACCGGTTCCTCAGCCACCCCCGGTTTATGAGTGTGGAAATATGGGGCCAGACCCTGAATCCGAGCCCAGGAGCTTCTGGAACATTCTCACGGCAGACCACTTCCAAGAGAAGTTCTGGCCGGTGGCACTCTCGAGCTTTTGTGTGCCAGAATCCCTCACCTCGAAGGAAATAGAGTGCTTCCGCCAAACCCTATGGGCTATGCACTTCCACCTTTGTTATGATCGGGTGGTGTACCCCATGAGTTGAGATCACTTTGAGGAAATCGGCAAGCAATGTCGCCTGGTCGATTTGGACACACTCCCCGTGGCCCAGCGCCCTGAGGCACCAGGTCGCAAGAGTGCCCTGAAACACAAATGCATTCAGAGTTTCAAAGTACTCCGCAAAATCATCAGGGAGGCTACCCCCCATGTGCAAGTCCATGGTTGGTGACAGGATGCCGCCCTTCTCTTCAGTCCTATCCGGCGGTGGCCTGATTCGTTATGCGACATTGAGGACATGCCTGCAAGAGGGGTCGCGGTCCCCATGACTGACATAGTGGACAAAGAGGACGAGCTGAATTTTCTCGATGGAGACTTACCCCCTGAGGGTGTACCACCACTACTGGACCCATCAGGGAGGATTACCCATCAGTAGAGGAACCTTCTAGGACTCCCTGTACCCACCGAGTCGCTAGTACTCAGTCGGATTTCCAGTAAGGGTAAGGAGCATGTCGGAACTGTCAAGCACTTATACCCGTACACCTCAGTGCAAAAGATGGACAAAGACCCCGAGAAGGCCGCGTTGTGCCAACAGATTGCTGAGAAGAAGAGGCTGGTCAACGAAATCTTGGCTGAGCACGCTATCGAGAGGTGACCCGACTATGGTGATCCCAAGCTGGGGCAGTAGGGGCATGAAAAATTTCCCCCGATGAGATGCCTCCAGGAAAGCCTGATCATGCTACTCCCACAGACAGGGAATAAGCTGGAACTCATGGAAAGATGGCACGATATGTTTGGCCAAACCCTCCTGAACAGCGAGGCAATCTGAGGAATCCAACTCGGGTTCCACCAGCCACCCCACAGGTCGTTCCACCCGTCGCTCCACGAGCCTCCGGAGCCATCTACTGTGTCAAAGAGCCCGAAAATGCACTCGTGATTAGGGATCCCCGTCAAGACAGGGACCCCCACCCGGATGATCTTATAGCAGTACTCATCGCCTATCTCGAGGCATTGGAAACATTGTTGGTGGCAGTCCCACCAGATGGCAAGCCATATCCCGCGTGGGTGGATGATATGCCTGCACCTCCGGGTTTTGGGAACCCCACTTTCTCACCCTTTAATGGGACAGAGGACCCTCCAAAACACTTGGCCGACTTTTCTTCCAGGTGTGGCCCCATGTTGGGGACCCCGAATCAGCAAGAATCTGCCAAACTCTAATGTTTTGTGTAGACATTGGAGGGCCCTGCGTTCGTCTGGTACAGCCAGCTCCCCATTGGATTGGTGACTGGCTGGGAGGATCTCCGCTGGCAGTTCCTATATCAGTTCCACTCCACTGCACAAAAGACCAGCATCGCAGACCTCTTCAAGTGCAAATAAAGGCCTGATGAGCGAGTCGCGGACTTCATCGCCCGGTGGAAGGGGCTTACATATTCCCTCGACATGCCGCTGAATCAAGAGAAATTACTAACGATGTGCGTAGGTAATGTTAAAATAGAACTGGTTCCTTACCTGATCACCCAGAACTACCTTGGAGGGTTCCGGGACTTCTCAGATAAGGCCCAGCACCTCGAGCAAGCACTGCAATAGGCTAGTCAGGCGCGTCTGTTGCCCCCTGTGATCCCATCCAGGAGGGCTGCCAGATCCGAGCCCGCCGCGGTGGCCCAGATAAGAGCCCCCAGGAAACTATAACTACCGGTGGAGCCAACTCCACAACCTCGCATAGGCCCTCCACCTCAGAAACAGGCTCCTGCCCAGTATCGACTGCCTCAGAACCAATAGGTTCCCCCAAGAAATGTGCTACCACCGCTTAGGCGGGACAATCAAGCTCTGCCTCCTTGAAAGGCCCCTCAGGCCCCTCGCTAGGGCTAGGCCCCCAGAGATCACTCTCTGGAAAGAAGACACTATACTTACTCGTTCAATGAGAATCAGGTCCCCGGTTACTTCTGAAGTGACCTAGAGAAGGGGATTGTGCACCTACCTGAGTGCAGAAGGCCGGCAGAGGCGAATCTTACTGATTGCCCCAACTACTGCCCCTATCATCGGATCCTAGAGAATAACCTCAAGCACTTCTTTTTGTTTAAAGACTGGATCCAATACCATGTCAACAACAACATAGTTAGGCTAGGCCCGGATCCGACACAAGTAGTGGTTGTTTTTGTCAGATTAGAAAGCGGTAGTGACGACGAAGGCGAGTGGCAGCAGGTTCCCAACCGCAGGTCCCAGAAGTACGGTGACAGGATGGCTCGTAAAACAGTCTCTCGTTCCCATGGTGTCATTAGGTCACCCCTGAATCATCTAGAACCTTCGGAAGAAGCAACCAATACCTCTGCGTCGTCATCTCAGTCGGCCTCTTCCCAAAAGGGCAAGCAGCGGCGACATAAGAAGAAGCATCGCGCTCCCCCAGTGTCATCGTCATCCCGCACTCTTGGAAACATTATGCCCCCTGATATGGGGATCCATCCCAAAATCCACCCAGTGGTGGATGATTCATTAAGTGACAGTCAGGGGTACACTTTTGTTAATACCATGGAGATGGTAAATCCGAACATGACTCCAGACGAGGGGGAACGCCAAGAGAGCCTCCCCAACATCCCCAGCCAATGTCAACGTCAATGAAACCGTGGCCACATGGGTCATCAAGGAACATTAGCAGGCACTCTCATCCAGGTCGTGCATGCCACTGAAACTAGACACTAGGCCCAGCGCAGAGCTCATCATGCACAACCTCATCTGGTGCCCTCAGATCTACCTCCACTGCCATTCATGCTACTAGATCAGGCAGAGCTGTCTTGTCCGTACAACAGCTAGCCTCACCCTACTACAGGCCAACCTCAGTTGTCAGGTCCTCATCCAATAACTGCCCTCCGGGCCTCAACTAGTAGGCATCGGGATATAACCAGTACCAGCCAGCCGCTGGTTCAACTAGCAGGTCCCTCCATGCCTCTAATTGTAGAATGACCTCCTGTAAGCAGAGGCTCGCATTTGGCACGGAAGTATGATGTTCTGAAGCACCTTGTCGGCATTCCAGTAAGGATATATATCCTTGAGGCTCTTCGCCTATCATTTGAAATGCGTGAAGTACTTGCCGAGGCCCTAAGGAGCCCCCTCCAGTTTGAGACGGTGGTAGCAGCTGCAAAATCCTTCCATGCTGAGGTAATTGAGAGTGCCGAATTCCAGGAAGTTATCTCATTCTCTGGTGAAGATGAAGACTCTCCCATACAGGGGAACATTCGCCCACTGTACATCACTAGTCGGTTCAAGGGTGTGGAAGTCCATTGCTGCCTCGTTGACATGGGTTATGGGATTAACCTAATCCCGACTCGGACACTGTGGAATCTGGGCTTGTCAAAGGGTGATCTAACTCCCTTCGACCTCAGAATCTAGGTATATGACCGGACCGAGTAGACTTCATTTGGCAAGCTCCGCATGAAGACCATGTTCGGTGGCCTAATTTCCAGCACTGAATTCATGGTTGTCTCCCAGGATACCGCATACAACGCATTGATGGGTAGGCCATGGCTCCATCTTCATGTAGTGGTCCCTTTATCGTATCACCAATGCCTCAAATACTCCCTCAACGGTTGAGTAGGCATTCTCCAAGGAGATACGTCTCCTTTTTCCTCTTGTGAAGCCCGCTATTTGGATGCTGACTATTATAAGAGCAAGGACAAGAAAATCCTAGAAAGCGAGGTTGAACCCACCCCGGCCACAAGTGATCCCTGGGCAGGTCTGGATGATGGCTACATCTTCCCAATCTATTGGTTGGAGGCCACGACTCCGGACATGGGGCAGTGTTTTGTTGTTTTGGGTGCAAGGGGAAGGTATATTCCCAGGTCCAAGTGACGTCGAGAAATCACCTTGTACTCCTATAATAACCAGGCTCTGGTGATCTCGGAACCTCCTACCCCTGTGTGGTACTGAAATGTCAGGCTCATGGAAATAGTAGTACGTCATACATGTCTCTTCCGCTGGTTTGGAATCAACCGTCTTAAGCCAATGCATCACCACTGCTTCGATGTCGTAAAGCGTGGACCCTTGGGCCGAAGGACGGACGAAATTGGATCAACCGCTTTCATCTCCATGGTCTCAGTAGAGACTACCGATGTGATGACCACCGCCGCTCAAGCTGGCACCACTCCCCCATCAGAGCCTGGTGGCTCGGAAGCAACTCCCTCCACAGAAGATCTCTCCACAAGTTGAGAAGAAGATCTAGAGGATTCTCCCCCTACCTTTGAAGAAGGCATTACTACCACGGTCGATGAACTAGTGCAGGTGAACCTTGGTAGGGAGGCGGATCTGAGACCCACCTTGATCAGTGCCACCATGTCCCTCAAGGAGCAGCAGCGGTATGTGGAATTTCTCAAGTAGCATCGTGTCGTGTTTTCCTGGAGTTACGGCCAGATTCCAGGACTAGATCCTCAAGTAGCCATCCATCGCCTTGGTCTCTTGAGAAACCATCGTGGATTCAATCAGCCTCCCATAAAAATGCACCCTTCTCACGGTGCCATGGTTGAGGCTGAGTTTGACAAGCTTATCAAAGCCAACTTCGTCAAGGATGTACAATACCACAAGTGGCTGGCCCACATCATGCTAGTCAGGAAGAAGAACGGACAGATTAGAGTCTGCATTGACTTCCGCGATCTCAACCACCACTGTCCGAAGGACGATTTTCCCCTCCTAGAGACAGAGTTTTTGATTGATGCCATGGCTAGGTTCCAAGACCTCTCCTTCATGGATAGGTATTCCGGGTACAACCAGATCTGGATGGCCCCTGAAGACAAGGAGTCCACTTCCTTCAAGGCACCCCAAGGTACTTTCTGTTACCAGGTCATGCTGTTCAGCCTGAAAAATGCAGGTACCACTTATCAGTGAGCCATGCACCGCATATTCAAGCCAATTCTCAAGATATTGGTGGAGTGCTATGTGGATAACCTGGTGGTTAAATCATGTCAGCTCTAGGATCATCTCAAGGACCTTGAAAAAGTGTTTGACTTCCTCCGTTCTCGCCACCTGAAGATGAACTCGCTGAAGTGTGCCTTCGGGGTCACCTTCGGGAAGTTTCTTGGCTTCGTTGTCAGGTACCAAGGCATCAAGATCGACCTAGGGAAAATCAAAGCCATCAGCCAGATGCCTCCCCTGAGAAATATTCGGGAGCTTCATGGTCTCCAAGGACACTTAGCCTACATACGCCGATTCATTGTGAATCTGGCTAGAAAGTGTAAGACCTTTTCCCGACTCATGAAGAAAGGCTCCACCTATGAGTGGGATGAAGAATGTGAGACCGCCTTCGAGGAAATCAAGAAGTATCTGATCCAACCTCCGATCTTGATGCCACCCATCTCTGGAAAGCCGCTAGTCCTTTACGTGACCACCTTGGAATGGTCCCTCAGCGCACTTCTAGCCCAGAAGAACAATGAGGGTACAGAGAACAGCCTCTACTACCTCAGCCGCATGCTCCTCGACACGGAGACCAGATACTCCCCCATCGAGAAGAGCTGCCTTGCGCTCGTATTTGCCTTCCAAAAATTGCAGCATTACCTGCAACACCATGAGGTACAGTTGGTCTCTTGGGTAGACCCACTGAAGTACATTCTGAACCACCCCATGTTGACTGGCCGACTAGCACGGTGGGCGGTGATCCTACAGCAGTTTGACATCAGGTTCGTGCCCCAGAAGGCTGTCAAGGGACAGGAATTGGCAGACTTCCTAGCTACCCATCCAACCTCCATGGATCAATCCCTGGACCTGAATTTTCCTGACGAGGCAATCCTCTCAGTCGATCATTCCCTCTCATTATGGAAAATGCACTTCGACAGTGCCTCCCGGAGCCCCACCAGTAGGACGCTCAATGATCCTAAGCTCAATAGAGTGGGTTTGGGTGTCATCTTCATCACCTCGGCGCAAGCCATTCTGCCATACTCATTCTTGTTGTCAGAAGGTTACACCAACAACGAGGCAGCGTATCAGGCTCTTATCACTGGCCTCGAGCAAGCCCTTGAGATCGATGTGCCCCATTTTCACATAAACGGGGATACTGAACTGGTTATTAAGCAGGTCAATGGCGATTATGTCGTGAAGAAGCCAGAGCTCATGATATTTTTGGAGTGCACCCTCTGGATAATGGCCCAATTTCATTCTCAACCAGAGTTTACCCATGTCCCTCGGTCACAGAATGATTGAGCAGATGCTTTGGCCAGCTTATCTGCATCACTTGCGGAACCCGAACAGGATGATTTGATCATACATGTGGCACACCGGAGGGTCATTTCCCCCATCACCCCGAAGGATGACGACGGCCTGTAGTTAATCCATCTTGCTGCCATATCTTCCATGCCAGGAGCCTCAGGTCCTTTAGATGCAGTGGTCAAGGCCACTCCCGACTGGAGGGCACCCTTTGTCGAGTATCTCCAAAATGGTTGCCTCCTGGATGATCAGGCTTAGCGTGAGTGAATCTGACGCAGCGCGTTGTAGTTTACCCTTCAGAGTGGTCCCAGTCTTGAGCAGATCCTCTATAAGCGGAGCTTCGATGGTGTTCTCCTCTTTTGCATTCAAGGAGTCGAGATTTCTCAGGTCATGCAAGAGGTTTACGCCGGTTCGTGCGGTGCCCACCAGGCTGGGCCAACAATGTCCCATCAGATCTGGAGATTGGGGTACTTCTAGCCCTTTATGATCCATGATTGTATTGAGTTTTCCAAGAGATTTCACGCGTTCCAAGTTCATGCTAACTTCATGCATCAGCCACCAGAGCCTCTCCACTCCACCAGGTGCACCTGGACATTTGCTGTGTGGGGACTCGATGTCATGGGGCCATACCCACCGGCGACAGGTCATCAGTGCAGGTTCATCCTGACTGCTACGGATTTCTTCTCCAAGTGGTTGGTGGCAGTTCCACTCAAAGAGGTTAAGGCACGTTCCATCATCGACTTTGTGAGATCCAATATCATCCACCGGTTTGGAGTCCCTCATGTTTTCCTCACTGATAATGCCACCAACTTCCGAGCAGTCGAGCTGAAGAAATTGTATGCCAAGTACAAAATCCGTTCAAACCATACCTCTCGCTATCATGCGCAGGAGAATGGAAAAATCGAGGCATTTAACAAAACCCTCTCTAATATTCTGCAGAAGATGGTTGGTCAGAATAAGAAAAGCTTTCTGGACAAGATCCCCAACGCCCTCTGGGCCTATCGGATGACGACTCGCAATTCCACCCAGGTGACCCCATATTCCCTGGTGTATAGGGTTATGGCCGTCCTGCCCATCGAGATCCAGCTACCTTCATTACGCACTGTGGTCTATGACCAGTAGGCACTAGATAAGGTGGTCGAAATCTGTCTGGATAAATTGGAAGCATTGGACAAGAACAGGCTTCGTGCCCTACACAATCTATAAAGGCATCAGAATAAGATAGCCAGAGCCTTTAACAAGAAGGTTTGCCTTCGCTCTTTTCTGCAAGGCGGCCTGGTGTTGGCCCTCCGAGCACCAATGATCCCCGACAGGAAACCATCCAAGCTAGAGCCCAAATGGGAAGGACCTTACATCGTTCATAATGTTTACCCCAATGGAGCATACTCCTTGGAGACCATGGATGGTGAGCGTATAACTCCTCCCACCAACGCCATGTTTCTCAAGAAATAATTTGACTAAGCCCCTTGGTCCTGCATGACCTTAAACTGTATGATCCCGCATGACCTTAAACTGCGCGCCTTGGTCCTGCATGACCTTAAACTATACGGTCCCGCATGACCATAAATTGCGCGTCTTGGTCTGGCATGACCTTAAACTGTACGGTCCCGCATGACCCTAAACTGCGTGTTACGGTCCCACATGACCCTAAAATACAGACTCATCCAGCACAACATTAAACTACAGGCCGGTCAGGCCTCCCTAACTGAGTCCTAGCCCCGGGCCTCTGGCCCAGGCTCCCTTTTTTGGGATTGTACGGTGTGGTGTGGGATTATGTCCTCATTCATTTCAGGTTACTCGCCGTGTCGTACACCACCCATGTCCAGGGAATCCCCTTTCCCCCCACGTCTCGTCCTCATTGCAAGACGTTAAACTGTAACCTAGTCAGGCCTTCCTGAACGAGGCCTAGCCTCAGGCCTCTCGGCCTTTCCGGCCCCACGACCCTCGTCCTAGCTGCAAGACGTTAAACTGCAAGTTGGTCAGGCCTTCCTGACCGAGGCCCCTTGGCCTTCCATGACTCAGGCTCTCTTGTGGGATTTTACAGTGTGGTGTGGGATTACGTCCTCATTCACGTCGGGTCGCCCACCGCACCGTTCATATCCCAAAAGGAGACGCATCTCGTCTCGCATGACGTTAAACTTCACTTCTAGAACTACGTGTGGCTTGATTCCCATTCTAATGGGATATATAGGAATGCTCAGACATCCCGTCTTGAGCCCAGCCTGAGCTTTTCCCTTTGACTATCCCCGCTGGGTATGGTTTCTTCAGAGGGTCCTTACATGGTGTGGAATAGGCTTCCTTAGCCCCACTCATATGAGGATTTCAATGGTCGCACCATGTGCCCACTCCCATTCTTCTATCCTTCCATGTCTGCACCGCATGACGTTAAACTGCATGGCCTTCAAGAATTACCTATGGCTTGATTCCCATCCACAGGGGATACGTAGGAACGCCCGGACATATCGTTCGTTGGCCCAGCCCAAATCCAAAATCTTCCCCTTAGGTTAATACATATAGCAGAGTGCACACTTTTTCCCCAATTTACGTCAAGTAAGCCTCAACCCGGCTGTATGTTCCCCTCCCCAGAGAAGTTTTCCACTTTTGTAGATGGGTACAAATATGCTTCACCAACTCCTTGACTGGTATTCCATCGCTTTCCTCACCCGGAGGGACCCCAAAGAACGGCATGGATACTACGCCCAAGGGCTCTCCTACCGATACGGGCCAACGCCCCCGAGGGTTTCTGACCAACAAGCTGATACAAATTCCTTGTTTTGAATTTGGTCAGCAGTTGATGCTCATTGGTTGCTCCCATATCAGGCCATCATAGGGAAAATGTGTTTCGAACATGGTCAACAGTGTCCTGGATCTTCGGGTCCACCCCAAGATGTCCCAAACATCAAGTGAAGTGATTCGTTCTGCCCCATCCCCAAGCGACAAACATCCCTCTGGGTGGTGCCAATGGTAGGGCCCACGGCCCCAATTCTCCTATAAGAGATGTACCGCACAGTGCGGGATTATGCCCTCATTCAAGTCGGGTTGCTTTCCATGTCGTACACAATCCCTGAAGGAGGCCCACCCGTAGGCCTCTCAGCCTTTTCAGGCCCCTGGACCCATCCCCTCTGCAAGACGTAAAACTACAAACCGGTCAGGCCCTCCTGACCCGAACAACTATCTGGCCCCTCGGCCTTTTGGGCCCCTAGCCCGGGTTCTCTATGAGGGGATTATACAGTGTGGTGTGGGACTATGTCCACATTCACGTCGGGCTACTCGCCGCGCCGTACACCTCCTCTATCTAGGGAGTCCTACTCCCCTCCTCATCCTTACTGCAAGATGTTAAACTGCAATCCAGTCAGGCCTTCCTCACCAAACCACTGACTATCAGGCCCCTTGGCCCTTTTCAGGCCCCCGGCCCAGGTCCTCTCTCATGGGATGTGCGGCGTGGTGTAATATTACATCCTCATTCATGTCGGGTTTCTTTCCATGATGTACACACCCCCTCACTGAGTCCCAGCCTCAGGCCTCTTGGACTTTCCGGGCCCATAGCCCTCATCCTTACTACAAGATTTTAAACTGTAAGTTGGTCAGGCCCCTTGGCCTTATTGGGCCCCTTATCCCAGTTTATACCCGGAGTATATGGTGTGGTGAGATATTATGCCCTCATTCACGATGGTTTGTTCGCCATACTATACATTTCCCTTGCTTGGGGGTATCTTACCCCCCTCCTCGTCCTACATGACGTTAAACTGCATCTTATTGTCTTTCATGACATTAAAAGGAACCCTCCATAACTATATGTGTCTTGATTCCCATAATCATGGGATACGTACGACCACTAGAATGTCTAGACTTCGGGTCTAGCCCCACCTCTTAGAGATCTCCCGATCTCCCGGTCACCTAGGCCCTTTGGCCTGCCCCTCTCCAGGAGGGGGATATATAGGTGAGATACATGGTTTTTGGCACCATTCCCCCCTTCTCTTGGGAATCTTCCATATCTTGGTTACCCTCAAGTTGAGTCTCTTGACCCCTTGCAGTGGTTCACCCGTGTGTTAAGAGTACTCTGGTCTAGGACCAAGAGTGTCAGATTCAACTTGGTCAAGTTCCTTCCACTTGTCATGCTTCATGTTCCCCTTCATTCGGGATTCCATTGCCTTTCACACCCGGAGGGACCCCCAGAGACGTCCTAGATACCATGCCTAAGGGCTCTCCTACCGATACGGGTTAACGCCCCCGAGGGTTTTAGACAAAAAATTGATAAAAATGCCGCGTTGCGAATATGGTCAGCAGTTGAAGCTCGTTTGTTGTCCCCATTTCAGGATAATGTGATATGGATGCTGCTTTTCCACCACGGTTAGTAGTAATCCCATTTCGTCACACCATCCCCTTCAGTCCTTGAATGCTGGTTGAATGATTCACTGTTTACTCCACCCCATCGTGTCTAGGTGGAATCTCGACACTTTTGGCACTATCCCTCAGTTCACCTTTGCATGTCAGGGGGATGAAGCTGCAATACGGAATCCTTCGGAGCTCCCACGGTCCGTGTTCTAAGACCATAAACTAAGACCCTTTCTAGAACAACGTAAAACATGATTCTCAGCCTAATGGGATACGTAGGACCACCCAGACCCCTCGTAGGGAACCGGAAAACCACAAAATCTCCCCTAAACTAGTTCAGAATTCCCCAAGATGATAGTGGGAAGCGACAAACTCCCTCGCTAGATAGGACCTGTCAGAAAGAGGGGATGATCCATGATCAAACCAATGCGCCCATCTAGCGTACTCCCACCACGGTGGTGTAATTTCATGATTGTTGGATTCTGTTTGAACAAACCATCACTCCACTTCCCACGCTTTGTGTTCCCCTTATTCAAATCCTCATCTTCTTTCATATCTAAAGGGACCCCCTAACAGCTTGGTCCCATGCCGCTTCGGCTCACCTACCATCCTGGGCCAACATTCCGAAAGACTGGTCATGTTTGGAAGGACCCCCTAACAGTATGGATGCTCAACCTAGGGTCCTCCTACTGTCTTGGGCCAATGTCCCAAAGGATTGATCGACAACATTTGTGACATGGTCCCGTGTTTTGAACATGGTCAACAGTCGACCCTCATTTGTTGTCCCCATTTCAGGCTAACGCAGTAAGGATACCGTTTCTCTGCCATGGTTAACGCTCGTCCTTTATTGTCACGCCACCCCCACAGTGTTCTGAATCTTGGGTATCGTGATTCACACTTCCCATTTCTATATGTTCGGAACGATTTCATCTCCCTTGGCGTTGCACCGTTCGTGCATAAGAGCACGCATAAAAAATGGTAATTTGGATGTTCTGAGAACTTCCTTCTCCGGTCAGGTCTCTCCAACTTCCCAGAAATTTGGACCGGTTATCCAAACCATGGATGCCTGAGGTCTGGTTTATGCTCCTATGTTGGGTGGGATGATGAGGAAACTATCTATTGTTTCTCACATAGGGCCCGACCCACGTGAGTTTAGGGAATTGTCGCTGGACGTTCCACAAACATTGTAAGGATGCAATGAACCAGTGAAAACATTGGAAATCGTGCATGCTATGGCATTCAAAGAAAGATGAAAATCGAAGCATGAGAGTACCATTAAAGGGTTTGTAATTGTTACAATACCCGGGAGTCGACTCCCCCCATGGAAGGATTGACCTCATCGAAAGAGTGTTGCAGCTCGGTCACCCTTCGACTGGTGGCATCCAAGAATTGATGCCGTCGACTTAGCTCCCACTCCTCCTCAGTAGTGATGGGGCGTGATCCAACAGCCTCAGTTCAGGCCCACTCTACACCATCCTGGATGATGGCCATCTCTTCGGAAGCCTATCTCATGCACTCTTCCGCCTCTGCCAGCTGGGCCTTCAATCTCAAGATCAACTCATATTGTGCATTGAGAGAGGCTAAATGATCGTCCGCCCGGATCTATAGCTGTTGGACCTTGCTTTCTGCCTCCTGGAGCTTCTTGACATTCGTCGCCTTCTTCTACTGCCAGCCCACGCTGAGCCCACGATCATACTCCCGGATCTTCTTTGCCATGAGATCGCAGATGACTGTATGAGGATGCTGGGAATCCACTCCCCCAGCGCACAGTTCGCGCAACCGCGAGCGAATTCTGTCCATCTCATCCAGCCATTGCTCTTGGGGTTGCCATTGATGAAGCGCGTGATTAAATTAAAAGATCGGCGGTGGACTATTTTGATGTCCTCCTCATCGGAGGTCGTTTCTTCCCAGTCCGCACGATTGGCAGGTTCGTATGCGGGGTATGCCCGCAGGAAATCGTCGGCAGGATCTGCGTCTGGCATTGAATTCAGTGCGACATCTGGTGTCGGGGCACGCGTGATGGGACTTGGGTCATCCAGTTAATCCTCATCATCATACTCCACCTCAATAACCTCGAGCACGACCCTAATGGTGGTCCTTCCAATGATAGTGTGTGCAATAGCTTGGGTAGGTGGGGGAACTATCTCTACAATCACCGGCATGTCCCCAGGGGGATGCCACCAGACATCCCGATTAGCCTTGCCGCAGCAGCCCAGGCCATTCATAGAACTTTACATGATAGAGAAGGTCATGAACGTCAGTTGGCACGATCTATATATGACAGCAATGAATCCAGTGGAGAAAGCTTACGGATATCGAACTACTAGTGCTACTCCCGAGTCGATGCTAATGAGACCTCGAGGCATGGCCCTCCGTATACTGTTGGAAGGTCTGGAGATTCTGGAGGAGCCACCTCGGGTTCTCTGGCCCTGGCAGACATAGAACTGGACACATCCGTAGGAGTAGGTTCTGAAGGTCCTGCATCATCACCCACCAAGGGGCGAGAGTGAGTTCTGCATACAAGTTCCTCCTGCACGGTTCAAATATTGGTAAGAAATACATGATGGCATGAGAGCGGACCATGAGGAAAGAAGCTCAGAATGCTACCTCGAGAGCCTCTGTGAAATCATCGAAATATGAGTCTTGATCTCCGAATTCACCCTCCTCCAACGAGATCCCTCTGCTAGCCTCATCCTCCCGAGAGGATTCCTCTGATTCTTCCAGCAGGGGGAAGCGCTCCCTCAGATCAGCGGCTGACAACTGTGGGGGAACCGTCTGATCCAGTAGTACCCTCACTTGGTCTGTCATTGGGTGTGGGACACCACTAGAGTGAACGTAGTCCTCCAGATCATCCAAGTATTGCTCCGCCTCTGCCAGAGACGCTGTGAAACTAGCCCAGACTGGGCATATGCTAGACAACTCCATCCCAAGACGATTAAAGTGTGCCCACTTCTCGGGTGGACTGAGGAATTGCCGGTTGACGTCCCAAATGTCCCAGGCCTCAGGAAAGACAACATCCTATGACATGTCAATGTGGCACAGTCTCTTCCCCGGATCCTGAGTGGGTATCCGGCAGAATCCCCTCGGTGGACACCCCTCCGGATGGCTCTGCTCTTCCGGGACCACCGGGTCCACTACCACTGCTGGATCCGCCGTTGCTTCCACACCCTCGACCGGTGCAGGTCTCGCCGCCATGGCAGCCCCGCCACCGTGATAGGCCCTTGTCGCTCTTCAACCCAGACCTCGGGATAGGGGAGGCCCGACTTCACCGGTTCGAATGGTTGGCTACCTCAGCATCTCCCCGGGATAAGCTTCCTCCCAGCTGAGGGCATACTCTTTCACCAGTCCAAAGGCGGTAGTCGGTGGAGGCAATTCCATTCTCATTTCCCCATCTTCCCATGTGAACATGAGCCACAACAGCCTCATTACACATGGGTGCTCCTCATGACGCACCTCCCAGTAGACTTGTGGGGTCATCCGCTGCAGGCACCGGAACATCCTCACGAACCGGTGTGGGGTGTACGGTTCGTCGAGCGGCTCAAGGTCCACCCGTTCCACCAAAACTATGCCTCAAAAGGCCTGGAGATAGCTCTGGTGCTCTTCTGTTCCCTGACCGTCATCGGTGATCACCCCCGTTGGCAATGGAAATGGGTGGAAGTTAAACTTGTTCACCTTCCATACCCATTTTAGCACCATCGGTACCGTTAGTTTGAATGGGAAGCTCTCGACCGCATTCCGGATAGAGGGGCGGATGTCTGACCCTGAAGACGAGATGGGGTTTGGATATTCATAGACCCCCCTGATGTGCGCTTCAATCCACCCATAGAAAAGGTGGAAAGGTCCGCATATCCTCGGTGGCTTCTTGCCCTCACTGACATGCCACAAAATCTTGTATAGCCTGGGAAGCATCGGGATCCCCATATTGACCCGCTGTCCTGTGGCCAGCATGGACGCCATGATGAACGAGCTGGGCTACACCCCCATGTTGGTATCCCTCACCGGAAGGATCCAACTGCAGATAAGGGCCACGATGAACACTGCCAGCCTGACGATCGGCTGTTGTTCAGTGCTGACACTGAAGCCCCAGGTCTTCCATTAGATGTCCTCCAAGAGCCGCCAATACAAGTTCTCCTTGCCCCATTGAGCCCCCTTCGGACAAGTTCGAGGCCTCGGAGGGAACTCTCGATCCTCCGGGATGTTTAGGAACCACTTGAACCACTTCTTAAAGTGGACACCTCTCACTACCTCCTTGTCCTCTCCAGGAACTAGTGCCATCAGTTCCAACTCCATCCACGGAATTTGCTCTAGATCCTCCCATGCACTCAGGATGAGGAGGAACTCATCATACATGGCCCCCAAGATCGGGACCCCCGAAATCTGATGTACATCCCACAGACTGATGCCCACCTCCCCATGGTGTAGGTGAAAAGTGTTGGTCCTAGATGACCATATTCTCAACATCTCCGGCATCAGCTGTTTCAGTTGATAAATTTGGAATTGGGAGGCCCATGCCGCCTTGTACAAGCCCACACTCCTCAGCTCGGCCCCAAACTCTTAGCATGATTCACCTACCCAGTAGGCCCATGCCAAGTCATTGGTGAAATTTCTGCCCTGGCACAGGTCCCACTCATCAGACCACCCCTTCTTCGGATCCCGCAAAGTCGCCTTCAGCATAGTGCGGTACAAAGGGGGCACATCTCAGGTTGCAAGGGATTCCCATCGATGTTGTTCACATGGTTGTACAGACAGTCGGCGATGACAGGCATGATGTCCTCATACGCATGACCACTAGCCACCCTGAAGCATTGGCGCTGACATGGCGTGCTCCTGAACCAGCAATCCGGTTCATCCCTGCTCGCCTCAGGGATGAAGACGTCATCCCTTAGCCCGAAGCCATACAAGGGTAGTTTCTTGCACAGCGGATAGTTCTTCTGGCTCTCTGATAGCAGGTCATTCAAATAAGTATAGTCCGACTGGCTTCGGACCAGCTCCCCAAGGCCCAGACAGTTGGCCATCTCATCCCTCCGGGCGGCATCTATAAGCACCCCCAACACAGCTTCTTGATGGTCTATTACAGTTTCAGAATTTGAAAAAAAATCAGGTCGGGTCGTGAAGGTTGATCGCGACGATTGCTCGCGAATCTCGTTCCTGAAGCCAAGATGCGAAGCCTGGCCTCGGCTTGCAAGAAGACGTTCGCTTGGAGCAGTCTCAGAGTCCGAGACTCGTGGTTCGCCACGAATCTTGATTCGCGATGAGCAGACGCGGAGTACGCGGAGCTTCGCGAAGTTGAGAGTGCCAAAGTAAAAAAGGAGCGGAGAAGAAAGAGGAAAAATGAGAGGTCATCCCCCTATTTAAAGGTGGTGACCCCGGAGCATCGCGGCGCTCCCAGACCGCACGGCCACCGGCCGCCTCGTGCACCCCCTTCGCGAGCTAGCACCACGAACGACCAATAATTTTGGTGATTTTCACTCAGAATTCGACCCTTGATCCCTCTGCAGCTCCATGTCTGAGGGAGGGAATTTGTTCGTGCCAAAATATTGGACGAAAAAGGAAGGAGAAAAAGAAGGCCGTGTGCTACCTCGCGAAGCTCGGACGCGGAGGGCCCCCGAGCAACGCGGCCACCGCGAAGCCCCAGAGGCGGTAACACTCTGCGAATTCCCTAACATTCGAGAGCCCGCCATGAAGAACCAAAGGCGTAAATGCTCTGCAACCGCCCCCGACATTCGTGATCCCACTGCAAAGCAAAGGAGGTGGTAACCCTCTGCGAACTGGTTGACGTTCGCGACCCGCCGCGAAGCAACCGAAGCCCACTTCGCGCTGCATGAGCCCTGATTCACAGCGCCCCTTGCCTATAAATACCGGGCTCCCCCTGATCTCAAAGGATGGAAAATCCAACCTTTCGGCTTCTCAGCTCCCGAATCGCAAAGCACCCTTCACCCCGGGAATCATGAGCTCCGTGAGGTATTTTTGCTTCACGAGATGCCTTCTCCTTGTCTCGTTTTGAGCCCCTATTCCGAGAGGTATTCCCTTCATGAATTAAGGGGATCCGGGAAGCCGCAGAGCATTCATGCTTCGTGAAACACCCATCCTATACATGTGATCCATATTCCAATGCAGGATCATTGTAGTTCGCGAAACACATTGTTGAGAAGCACCATGCTTCGCGAGGCACCTCCACTTCACGAGGCAATGCTCCGCGAATGCTATTCCACTTCGCGAAGCACCTCCCATTCGCACCCCTTCCCTAAGATAAGTCCAAGGCACTCCACTTCGTGAAGCACACCCCTTTGCAAGTGCTCCCCACTATGCAAAGCAGCCGAGCTCCGCAAGGTCCCTGCCTATGGACCCCTTTGCTTGGAAATTCCTTTTTCTATGTGGCCCTCCAGGCTTTCACGATGTGATTTCAAAGTCCCCTGGACGATACCACCTGTAGTGTTGCTTTGACTAATGCTTATTCGCATAGGCACGCTAATGGATATTGCTTCTTCGCATAGCCACGCTAATGTGGACCCCTCGATGGTTTGCTCTGCAACCCCTCCTCTTCATGGTCTTGTCGATGCCTTCCCTCCCACAAGGAGAAGAGGGTACTGGTTATGTATGTCCTAGGGGTGCGGAGTAAGCCCGCCTCGTCTGAGCTATATGAAATTAAACTACCAAGAGCCTTGTCCTTAACACATGATGTTAAACTGTGACCCGACCCCATGCCTCCACGCAGGGTCCCCCCGGCTCAGACATTCTTTACACCGTTCGTCTCCAAAGGAATGTAATCTTTCTCTAATGGAATGATATCCTCCATTTTGGAGTGTCGTTTGTCCATAGGGAAAGGGCAACCACCTTGGTATAAGCCCCCAGCTTCTCATTCAGGAGGAACTACCCCTGCCCCTCCACACTTCCTCGGTTCCAAGGCCAACGAGGGACGTGATAGGGAAGGGGGACTCCTCCTTTCATGGGTCTTGAATCCCTCTCCTGCTGCGCTCTGTCACACCCTGGGCCTCCATCCTGGAGTAAGTCCCAGCACCATGGGCTGCCTAACGCATAAGCCCCTCTTCGCTTCCCACGGACGCACCCTTCGCGACGTGATCGTCAGGTCTCTGATGCCTCTTGTTTCTCACACCGAGAGTGACTCATGTGGGCTTAGAGTAAGCATCGACCATGACAATGCCCCATCCCGCATAACGTTAAACTACATCACAGTCCAGCAGTAAGCCTTTGTGACCAAACCGAACTACGAGGACTTTGATCCATGTTAAGGCATGGTACATAGGAAGCCTCCACGAGGTTCAAGACAACTACTCGGTCATTTCTTCACATCAAGTTCCACCCCCATCCAGCACAACGTTAAACTTCACCCCCGAACTATGAGGACTTTGATCCGTGTCAAGGCATGGTAAGTAGGAAGCCTCCACGAGGTTCAATCCCACCACCAGTGGACCCCCTGGGTTCACCTTCACGTCGGTTCACCGACGAAGCTCCAACCTGAACTACGTGGTCATTGATCCATGCTAAGGCATGGTACGTAGGAATCCCCAATGAGGTTCAAGCTCACCACCCATTGGACCAAGGTCCTCCTCCATGTCGGCCTTCCGGAATCCAACCTGAACTACGTGGTCTTTGATCCGTGATAAGGCATGGTACATAGGAAGCCTCCATGAGGTTCAAGCCCACCACCCATTGGACTAATGTCCTCTTCCATGTCGGCCTTCCGACATCCAACCTGAACTACGTGGTCTTTGATCCATGCTAAGGCATGGTACATAGGAAGCCTCCATGAGGTTCAATCCCACCACTCATTGGACCAAGGTCCTCCTCCATGTCGGCCTTCCTGCATCCAACCTGAACTAAGTGGTCTTTGATCCGTGCTAAGGTATGGTACGTAGGAAGCCTCCATGAAGTTCAAGCCCACCACCCATTGGACCAAGGTCCTCCTCCATGTCGGCCTTTCTACATCCAACTTGAACTGCGTGGTCTATGATTTGTGCTAAGGTGTCGTACGTAGGAAGCCTCCACGAGGTTCAATCCCACCACCCATTGGTCATTCCGACCCCCTTTACATCAGTTCACCAACACCTGGGAAGCCTAGAGTGTAAGCCCCACACCATTGGACCAAGGTCCATCCTTCACGTCGGTTCACCGACCCCATATCCTTGGGTCGCCTCAGTGTGTAAGCCCCATTACACATCGAACTACGCGAACATTGATTCCCTGACACGGGGATACGTAGGAAGTCTCTTCGAGGCTTAGTCCCATCACCACTGTCACCTCAATGATGTCCCCATCTCATCCCCCTCCACTTCATGCCCTTCCCCATCATCCACCCTGATTCTTACCCGGGCCGCCACATCCCGGTGAGATCATGCCAGCCCACTCCCCTCCACAGCATCCGGGAAGCCACCCACGGGATGGCCCCGATATCGGTGTTCCCTCAAGAAGGGTCCTCAGTCTAATCCACTCCAGTTAGTGTTCTGATCAGCCCGATCGGTCTCCACCGGACGTTAAACTTGCGACATACCCCATGTTAAACATGGGAAGATGAGGAAAACCTCAGATACATGCATATGGCATATGATTCCCCGCGTTCGATGTGGGATGCCTCGGGCTTCCGCGCCCTCGAGAAGACCTATAGTAAGGGACCAACAACAGACACGCCAATTCCCAAGCGTTCAGACATGTTAATGATGCCTCGACGTGACTACTCCCCCAACTGAAGGTTGCTGCCCTGACTGAACCCTTTGGAATATCCTGATAGAAGCAGTATAATTAACCAGCGTCCATGGAAATATGGAACTGGGAAGAGTTTCACGAACAACGTATTAAATCTATGAGGGAGACCCGGACTAGGTGACGAGTTCTGAGGAGGAATCCGTGGAAGGAAGAACCAGCATCCCATTATCCCGGTTTCGATCAAGGAGCAGACGTCCCTGAATAAGGGACGGATGCCACCCGCCTTTGGAAAGCGGGAATGCGTGGTAACAAAAAAAGACGCGCCTGTCGCGCCCAAGTGGACGGACGCGCATGCCCCGGTGAAAGCGTTGGAAACACATACCTCGACTATGGAAGAGTTGATGCGTGAGTTCCCGCAATAGCATCCACCCATGTTTTTTTGGGATAGTGGACCACAGGCTACAGATTGACTTCTAGAGGACATTATGTTGATTTTAAAGAATCTTGATAAACCTCCTAATAGGAGAGTGAATCTCACTACATATATTCTTCTACATTCATCCAAGATATAGTGGGATGTTATTACTCATACAGATCAATATCAGGATATGGCTTGGAAGGGTTTCTAGATATCCTTTTATGCCCGAATGTCCCGGAGGCCTTCATTTTTATTTTATTATGGATAATACCCCTTTTTAATGGTTGAAGGGGAACCCGTACATGACCTATAAGCCCAAGGCACAAGGCCCAACTTGACTCTCAATACATTACCCGAAGGCCTATAGGCATACCATGCCCAATTCATGGCCCGAAGGCCTAGAGGCATACCATGCCCAATACATGACCCATAGGCCCAACCCCCTAGAACTGTCCCTCCCCAGCTTCTTGCATCATGGTCACCTAAGATCCCCACCTTGCATTGCTGATTGGCTAGCATTGCCTTGTATAAAGCTACACGGTGCCTAGTCTTGATGGCGATTTCCATACCCACTCATTCTTCAAATCTGGTTAGCTCTACATCTTGTTACTGCTACTCTTGTTGATCTAATCTTCTTCTGAGGCATGCTCTGTGTGGACTGGGCTACTCCTTGGTATTCTATGGACTAAATCCCATGTGGCCCGAAGGCCTTTGATGACCCGAAGGCCCTGAGACCCGTAGGCCCAAACTTGTGGCCCAAAGGCCCAAATAGGGTGAATAGTTCATGTTGCTACAGTACCAAACAGTGTCTGATACAATACTGCTATAGTACCCCTGAAATTCACATCCACCCAGTTTTGAACCTGGGTCTCTTGGATTCCAAGAAGAGGCTCTTACCACTCAGGTATGGTCTCTTTGGACTAGATATCCTTTTATGACTATTTTTTTCTTGATATGTTGAGGGACAATAGGGATAGAGATTTTATGAACCTAGAGTAGATGATTTTTAGCATTCATATACTATTCATCCCATTTTATAGAGACCCAGTGTTTCACAACTATTCTATTAGTTGAAGAGGTTTTTAAATCTTGGATATTTGAGGATGGTCTCGAGTATGGCATCCAATATTAGGTGAATTTTTTCTAGATTTCTAAAATTTAAAAAAATAGTAAATCA
Organism: Viscum album; assembly: GCA_963277665.1. Taxonomy (NCBI): domain Eukaryota; kingdom Viridiplantae; phylum Streptophyta; class Magnoliopsida; order Santalales; family Viscaceae; genus Viscum; species Viscum album. The sequence goes on from OY728123.1 coordinate 207,283,648, forward strand.
GACTTTGATTACTAAACATAACCTGAGGGAATATGGGGGAACATAGTAGGGTAGATTAGCCTCTCGGTCTACTGGTTATGTGTCAGTTAGTAGGAATATATGCTTTGAGGTATTTTGTGATGGGAATTACAACCAAATTTTGAGTGTTGGTAGTTCTATTCCTTATCATTATAGTGGGTGGCATGGACATATAAGAAGTGAGTGTGATAAATACCTAGTCGAGTGTTGAGAATGTGGCGTGATGGGACATCTACATTGGTTTTATAGGACTTTTCCTCCATTAACAAGTGAGAGAGATTTTTCACTGAATCCACATTCAAGAGTGGGGTCAGAATCGTCTCATCAAGAAGGGAGATGGAGTGTGATCGATCAGTTGGGATGAGGTGGTGGTCATGGTCAGGGTAGCCAGATACCAGACTCATAGTGATAGCAGATCAAACTTTCTTAGAGTAGTTAGGCTATATCTCAGGGTCATGGTTCTGGACATATGTATACAGTACATCTGATAACTAAAGATAACAGTGTCGTACCTTCTACCATGAGAGGTACTATTCTAGTTTCCTCTACATTAGTGTTTTCTATTTTTGATACATGTGCTTCTCATAGCTTTATATATATTCCTATTGTAGATATCCTTGGGCTCGATGATTAGTTTTCCATTGGTGTGATGACACTTTATACTCTGTTGGGGATACGATCGGAGAGTTTGCACTAGTTCAAGGAGTTCCCCCTTGAGGTAGGTGGGTGTCACTTCATGTGGAACCTCTTTTTACTCTAGATTAAAGGTTATTACATCATTCTCAGGATGGAATTGTTGGTTCCCTTTCATGAATTCATTGATTTCTATCACTAGAGTGTGACCTTCACATAACTTGATGGTGGATTTTTTATTCATGTAGATAAATAGGATTTCTAAGAGATTCAATTTGGACCCAAGCATCGTGGGATAGGTAATATGACTTCCCATATTTCTAGCTTATATATGGATGATTGGGGAATGCATCATGAATTTTTTCCTCTAGTGGTTAATTGTTTTGGGTATGTTTTACCAGATTAATTTTTAGGAATACTTCTAAATAGAGAAGGTTTTCCATTGATCTAGTTCTAGGAGTTTCACTGGTATCCATTCCTCCATATAGAATGAATACTACTAAGTTACAGGAGCTCAAGAGGTAGCTATAGGATTTGGAAAAAAAGTGGTTTATACAACCAAGTACAGCCCCGTGGGGTTTTCCAATCTTTTTCACCAAGAATTAAGATAGTACCCTCAAGATATGTGTGGATTACTAGATATTGAATCAGTTTATGGTTAAAACCCATTATCCATTTCTATGAATAGATGATCTCATAGAATGTATCTAAGGAGCTTGGGTGTTTTCAAAGATTTATCTAAGATCAGGTTATCATCAGGTGCATGTTCATCCTTCAAATATAACATATATATCATTTATTAGCTGGTATGGTCTATATGTTTATCTATTTATATTTTTTGGTCTCATGAATACACCAATAGTTTTCATGATACTAAGGAACCAGGTTTTCCATCCATATTTGGATTCGTTTGTGGTGGAATTCATGGATTGTATCTTGGGGTATTCTCACACACGACATGGCCATGCCAAACATATTGACATCATATTGGATACACTAAGATAAAACAAACTATATGACTAGCTCACAAAGATAAACTTCTGGATGGATGAAATTCACTTCCTGGCCATATCATCTTAGATACAGGAGTATCAGTTAACCCAGAGAGGGTGAGAGCAGTAGTTACCTGGGAGCATCCTAAGAACATCTTTGAGATACATAGTTTCTTGAGGATAGTTGGTTATTATAGGTTCTTCATATAGTGATTATAATACCTAAAATCACATCTTATGAGATTGACTAAGAATATTTTGAAGTTTATATGATCACACACCTACAATAAATCCTTTCAGGACCTTAAATGGATACTGAATTCAGTATCGTTCCTTATTCTACCAGATTCAGGCAGTAGCTATATAGTATATTGAGATGCATTGGGCATCAATCTTGGAAAAGTTCTAAAATATATTGATAAATTTATGTTGTAAAAGTATATTCAATTGAGGTCACATGATATAAACTACCTGACACATGATCTTGAGTTAGTTATTGGGGATCATGACTTGCACTGATGGAGGCATTACTAACATAGAGAGTGTTTTGTGGTGTAAACAGACCAAAAAAGACTCAAGTACATGTTTATATAGTATGAATTGAATTTGAGGCAAACAAGGTGGGTTGAATACCATTATTCCTTTAATTTAAATATTTTATATATTCCCAACAAGGGAAATGTAGTTTCTGATACACTAAGAAGGAGGACTCAGATATGTTCATTTTAAGAGGCCAGTAGAAAGTGAAAGCTTAGAGTTATATTTTCAAATATTCACTTTGAGGTTCAGGATACTCATGGTAATTCTTATCACTCCTATTTAGAAATAAATTACTCTCTTATGGATAGGGTGAGAATGATATAGCTATCATGTTTTGAAATCTTTTTCCTATGGTAAAACATTACAGTTGACGACTTGCCTTCTATTAGGTTTGTTGATGAGGATGAGGTATTGCACATCCAAACACATGTATGGGTTCCAAAATACAACTAAGAAGATTTTATGAGATATTCCTAGGCTCTATATGGGTTTTGAATCTCGGTCTTAACAAGATGTATTGAGATTTACACCATAAATACGGGTGGCTAGGGATGAAGTGAGAGATAGCTCGAATCGTTACTCAATGTGCCACCTGTCAGTAGGTGAATGAAGAGCACCAATAAATAGTATGGATTTTATATCCATTACCTATTTCTAAGTGGAAATGGGATGATGCAACCATGTATTATGTAATGATACTACCTAGAAGACATCAGGGCAGTGACATCACATGGGTGATCATAGATAGGTTGACAAAGGTCACTAATTTTCTTCATATTATGGAGACTCTTTTAGTGTATGGTCTCAGCAGGTTTCACATTAGTGATATCATACAACTCCATAGGTTTTCATGTTCTATTTTATTAGATAGATATTCTTGATTCATGTTTCATTTTTGGAAGGTTTAGTAGAGGGCACTGGGTTCACAGGTACTGTTGAGTACAGTATATCACCTAAAAACAATGGTTATTCCTAGTGTATGATACATGTTTTAAATGAAATGATTCTGGAATTTGTCCTTTACTTTGATTGTTCTTGGGAGAGCATTTACCCCTATTTGAGTTCTTTTATAATAACAGCTTCCAGACAAACATACAAATGAACCCTTATGATTCCCTATATGGTAGGTCATTTCCTTCACCCTCATGCTAGTTAGAGGAATGATGGTAAGTGATAATGGTTCCCTGTCTCATTCAGGAGACTTCAGATCAGCTTCATCTTATTAGAAATTTTATTTCTATAGCTCAATCTTAAAAGAAGTCATATATTTATTTTCATCATCGACCACTAGAGTTCATGGTGGGGAGTCATGTTTTCTTTCAAGTTTCACCTAGATTCGGGCATAGATGGATTCAAAAAAAAGGTAGTTATTTCCTTTCCATGTTGAGCCCTTTGATATACTAGAGAGAGTCATGTTGGTATCCTATCAGTTTCAATTACCTAATAGGTATCAATCCATGCATTAAGTCTTCCACATATCTCATTTTTATCGATATCATTCTAATCCATCGCATATTATTCATCCTGGTGAGGTTAATTTGAAGGTAGATGCATCCTTTGAGGATACAATTATCCATATTTTTTTATCAAGGCACAAAGGTTATCTAATTTTGGTTAGTTCCTATGGTACAAGTGTTATGGAATCATGTCCATTTATTGGATGATACATGGGAGTGTGAGGCCAATGTACATTCCTAGTGGACAAAGTTATTCTCAGATAAATTTTCACCACTATTGGAAGGAAAATTTGGGGATGAATTGCTTTAAGGGTGGAATATTGTAAGATCATTGTTTTTATATTAAGTAAGGAACCATTTTATTCATATTTTTTTCCCTATGTTTTTACCTAATGTGTATTCTTAGTGAGGATATGGAAGAAATGGGTGTGTTCAGGTCTTGTTTGGAGTTGGGAACCTAAGTTCTTGGAAGATGTAGTCGGGCCACATGGTTAGTAGAAATTGTGCCACCCAGGATATATAGTTTAAGTAAACCATGTGAGGTAGTACATCCCACTATCTAGTGTCACATGGTTTAAGGAAACTGTGTAACAAGGGGTGCATGTCCAAGCATGGATGTTGTAGTTTTTTTAGAGGATAAATACATGGTTAGCGCATAATTTTTCTAATTGTTCACCATGATTTTACGGCCAAACTATATGACCATTCAATATCCAATAACCCCCCTCACATGTTCATGGTGTGTGGTTAGACAACCCATGTGTCGATCGTGCATTTAGATACTACTAAAAAATTCATCATCCATACATGGGCATGCGCCACTAGTTATACAGTTTCCTTAAACTGTGCAGCTATTGATAGTGGGTTATACCACATTGAATGGTTTACTTAAACCATGTGGCCTGAGCTTCATAGTTTCTACTAACCATGCGGCCTAGATGCCTCTTCCAAAAGCTTGAGTTATGGGCTCCAAACTATCCCTGGACACCCCTATTTCCTTCATATCCTCACTACGAATCTACGTTAAGTCAAAACCCTATAATAAAAATATAAATAAAATGGTTTCATACCTCATAGAAGAAATCGGGATATTACATTAGAATTTCTTCCTTACCTTTATGCAAGGTTTGTCTTACCCTTATGTGGGTATTCAAAAACATCGTTTACCCTTATGTGATCAGGTAACTACCCTTACACAACCATAATAAACTTGGTTGTACCCTTACACAATTAACCTTATTCAAGTCGATACCCTTACATGAGTACCCTTACATGATCTAGTACCCTTATTCATGGTTGAATACTACATTTATACAGTTAGGGGTACCTTTGCAAAACTCATAAAATTAGCACCTTACCTTTACAAAATCCTTAGAAAATCATTGGTACTCTTACATTGGCATGTATACTCCATTTATAGTGTTCATGGGAGATAAAGTTTACCCTTATATAACCTATATAAAACATAATTTACCCTTATACACAAAAAGTAAAACACATGGTTTCCATTATGAAGCCTTTTAAAAACATGAATTACCCTTACACAAATCCATTTTCATGAGTAAAGGTAAATAATTATTTGAAAAATTATATTTTTAATTAAACTAAATAATAAATAATTAATACAGGGGTTTATTATCACTTCCAAAATCCCAAAAACACTTCTAAACTATTATATGTACATTCAAAACATCAAAATTAATTTCTAGATAAAATTTTAATACATTTAAACTACTTCTATAATTTTTAAAACTATTTTAAATCCATTTAATAATTTATAAATTAATTATAATACAACTTCTAAATTTTAAGAAATTTCTATTGAACCACCAAATACCCCGAAATTGAAAAGTAAGGATCAGAAATATTCTGAAACTTTACATCAAATAACTCTCAAATTATTCACTTATTAAATAACTAAAACAAAACAGAGAGTAATAAAAAGGTAAGGGTGGATAATTTAACCACCTTGTAAGATACCTCTCATGGATCTTAGAATATTTGGAATAAAGGAACAACTCTAAAGACGATATATAGGAGATAAACCTCTCAAAAAGAGAATGTCCATATTGATATCCATAACAAACCCAGTAAAAAATCATATCAATAAAATAATCATTTCATTAAAATATAACTACATATGAAACACCTCCATAATTAAACACTTCAATAATTGTTATTAGGAATTCCATTAAATTAAGATAAATACTCTCTTTATTATCATTTATCATTCTATCAAATTTAAATTCATAAAATTTAAAACTTAACATGCTTAACATGTCAGGAAAAATTATGTCAACATGTTTGTATAAAAGTTTATTAAAAAACATAGATATACTACTTAAAACATCTTATTAAGTAATTACCGAAATAGAAGTTCAAAACATTAACATGTTTTCCAAAAGATCCCATTATTTATAGAAATGTATTCAAACATATCACATTAAAACTAATTAAATTTTCAAAACATGCTGAAAGAAATATTCACCAAGCCACTTTCATTTTAAAATATAGTGGGTTTGAAAACCATTTAAAATATTTTCATCCTTCTTCATAACAAGTTACTTACCAAAAACGTGTTTTAAAAAACACTTTGAAAACATTTTTTAGACTAGTTTTAGAATAAATAAAATTTTCCTGGTAATCTATAATTATTTATTTAAAAAAACTTGTTGTCACAAAAATAAATTTTATTGAGAGAGTATCGCTTAATATTATAATTATGTATGAATAAAAATATAAAGAATGGAATGCTCAAAGAAAAGTTATAGTTTCAAAAAAATACATTTCATATTTAACATGATCACTATGATAAATCATGTATATAGAAAGGTTATATGATTTCATAAAATTATTTTTATTCAACTAACATTTATCTACCATACTCTTTATAAAATTATATTAAATGAACATAACTTCCAAAACATGGAGAATTCAATTTATCATATTGTGTATATTATAACCCATGGATGAGGTTTAAACAATCCACTTTATTCATCTTTAAAAATTTTCCCAATTATATTAAAAAAATTATTTACCAGGAGCACACTTATACAGAATCTAAAAAGGATATGATTTTCCAATTTTCATTTACCATTTACCGCATGTCAATGCCGTTACTTTCCTGAATAGCCCAAAGGTCTTCATTTTTTATTTATTTTTGATAATAAACCTTTTAAGGGGTGAGGTGGAACCCTTACAATACCCAAATTCATAAGAGACAATTATATGACCCATAGGTTTTAGAGGATTCAACCATATAAGAAAACTTGGAACTGACCTCCCTAGAAAATGTTATGATATCAGCACTCCACCTTCACAAGGTTGGTTGGCTAGTTGCCCTGCGCATAGCTACATAGTCCTAGTCTCTATGGAAATGTCATAATGTCTCAATATTCCAATTCTGATTAGCTATTCTCTGGTTAATGTATCTATTATGAATCTTCATCTGGAGCCTTTTCCCTTGTAATCTGATTAGTTTTATCAGCAATTTCATGTGTCCCAAAGTCCTTGGGGTGGATTAAAGGCCTTGAGGTGGCCCAAATGCCTTGAGAGACAATTGGCCTGAAGGCCTTGGGTGGCCTGAAGGGCTTGCAGGACCAGAGGACCAAACTGGTGGCCCAAATGCCCAGATGGATGAATAGTTTCAGCTACTACATTACTAAACAATACCTGCTACAATAACTTCTACATTTCCTTCTATAGTAACTACTATAGTGTCTCCTATAGTTTTGTTACAGTACTACTACAGTAACTTGGAAATATGTCTCCACCCACATTTGATCTCGGGTCACTTGGATACACTTTCTAAGTCCTCCCCAATCATCACAAGCACCAAGATCAACATAAACAGAGCTGTCACAAGTATACAAATCAAAGGAACCTATCCCCTACACTATGATATCATCTATTTTGGGTGGCACTAACTCACCCACATGGTTTTAAAATGTTTCATAATATAAAATTTCATGAAGTAGGAATGTTTTCCCTCTCTTCATATGATTTAATCCATAACACATTCCATGAAAATAACACCAATAACAATAAACCCAACCAAAAAGACAATAGTAAAACACTTTTATTACTTATTTCATAATAATTTAAGTGTGGCTAGAAAAAATATTTTCATCAATTTCAAGATTTACAACCAACCATTTTATTTTTTTATAAATTTTAAGTGATTAAATATTTTATGGGAGGTGGGTTATTTCATCTATATAACCATAACCCAACACAAAACAACCCATCCTTATCATTCCAACAAGCCCCACATTACCACTATTTTGAATCAAAACTACATCTCATCAAAATAAACACATAACAACCACACCTTATCACAACTAAAACCTCATAACCACACCTCATCACAACCTCCACATTACAAACACACCTCATCATAACTGCCACATTACAACCACACCTCATAATAACTGCCACATCAGAACCACACCTCATAAGAACCACCACATCGCAACCACAGCTCATCACAACTTCCACATCACAACCACACCTCACCACAATAACCACATCACAAACACAAAACATAACCACTTTTCATATAGTTCAATTCAATTTTAAAAAATTAATTGTAACACATTTACACCTTTACTTTTCAAGAGAATTCTCACAAAAATTGAGATTTCATGGGATTATAGGTTATTATCTAGATATATGTTCTTAAACAATTTCATTAAAGATGATATCAAACACTCACACAACAAGTTTTTTATAATTATATTAACAAAAACACAGTTAAGTCTCCCAATAGTTTTGATTTTCCGCAATGGAATTGAGCATGTATATTAAAAATAATAACAAAATTGGTAAAAGAAAATCTACTTTATTTCCCATTATCTTTTTAACCAGACTTTAGAACATCATTTTATAATTTGGAATCATGTTTTCAGCAAGGAATATCAACACTCCAATGCAAAAATAAACAATTAAACCACATAAAATGCTCATTGTTTCCATGTAATTTATAGGAAAACATCATCTATTTAATTTAAATCTCTTAAAATGAATTCTAGTTAAATAAAAAAATGTGCATGAATTATATCATGAATCATTCTCAGCATGATTAAACAAAACATTCTAGGACCACGTCATTACTGAGGATACACACTTCTAACTTTATATAAAAATTTTACATGTTGGGGTCTCATAATCAATTCAAAAACCCCATTAAATATACAACATGAATTTGTAATTCTTAAAATAAAACATGATTTCATATCAAAAGATATAAAATTGTACATGTTGTATTACTATGTTTCATTCCTTCCATGCTCAAACTAAACATTATACAAAAATTTCATTTCTCTGGAAAACGTGTTTATATACTAAAATTAGGGTAATGTGATTTTACATCCATATTTAGATACAACTTGATAAGTAAATAACTTTATTTTACATTCTAAATTCAAAATAATGAACATGTTACAAGCTTAAGATTCACATACTAGAAATTTCATAGTTACTATACAAATGTTTTCGACATTATACATGCTTCTCATAATAAACTGTAAATGTATTAACATGAGAGTTAGGCATATTTCTATAATAAAAATGTTTCATCGTCCTCGAAAAGAAAAATTTCAATCATTTAAATACTTTTGTGTCCCAATGGGTTTCCACAAAACATGATTATCATTTTCCTTGAATTTTTTTAAAACCACAATCAAAATATATACTTATAATAAATACCCAATACATGGTCTTGATAAATTAAAAATGGAAAGAAAATCATGGATTATTCACTCACATGGAAATAAGAATACACCTAATCACAATTTAAAAAAAATCATGGATTTTTGAAATCTACTCAAGGTAACATGATTCATAAGTGTTTTCAAAATTCCATATCTATTTACAAAAAAATATAATAATCATGCTTCAATAAAAATTTCAAATACTAGGAAAAAAATATTTCATGTTATACATTTTTAGAAAAGAATCGTGAATATTAATGTTATAATAGGAAAGGGAATGGCCTATTCAAGACTCAATAAGGTTTTAAACAAAATTCTAAGGTTAGTTAATAAATATTTTTCTATTTTTATTCAGGTTAAAAGGTTAATTTATAAAACAACAATAGTTCATTAAAATCATAGAATTGAATCAATTAGATAAAACCACATAAAAATCCATGATTTATATAATTAAATTCCTTAAATTCCCAGAACCACCTCATTAAATCACAATAATAGTAAAATATGATGCATGTAACACTCCTAGGTCTCTACCCTACAAGTGGTGTCACCTCACTTGATCTTTTGGTAGGATCATATTCCTTACATAGGATCATGGGGATCCCTGAAATATCATTTCCTTGCTATTACTCCCTAGACAATTTCATACACCAAGATAAACTGATAATGTTTCCCTACTAACCCATGAAATCCTCACTATACCTAAATTCAAACTTCATCCTATCTCTAAAAAAAAGTTTTGGTACCGCTATATCATGACCCCATCACTCTAATGGTACCCCTCCTCAGTTGGTAATGTAGAAAGAGATAAAATAACATGAGATTCCCACCTTTAGTAGGCCTTGGGTTGGTGACTAGCACTGAGGGTATAAATAGGTCACATATATGGGAGGTATTTCCCTTAACATAAAGAAAGGTGGTATTGGGAGATATGGCACCAACCACCAAACAACTCCACAACATAATAAAATGGTAAAATACATAATATACCATAATTAATGTAATTTCATATGAATACAATGGAAGTCTTCATGTAAATATTCAAAGGTGATCCTATGAAAGAAACTCAACAATAGCACCAATACCAAAGTTAGTAATTTTCAACTCATCACCCAAAGTCCTCCTGGGAACCTGAAACATAGTTTATATATACATAGGGTGAGAATATATGTTTAATTAATAGGATAATTCCCAGGTAATAACATGAAAATGTGAGAAAATAATATTAATTCCCCATGTAACAAATAGCAGAATCAACCATCACCTATCAGGTCAAATAGTTTCCAGCCTCACCAAGGTTTACTTACCAAATAAAACATCCAATTATAGTAACATAATATGAAGAATATAGATAAAATGGTACCCCACACCACTTTTCCAATGATTTTATTCTCTCACACTTCTTACTTGTTAGGTCCTAGTGATCCAATATATTTTATATAATCATGATCAAAGACACGTGACCCATCAAAACACATCTATCCTAAAAAAACATGGTCCATAATATCACATTTAAACCATTTTCATAATATAAATAGTAGGGTATCATGAAAATGAAGTAAATTAACCTCATTCCCTAATCTTACCATGCACAACCCTCACTATAAGACACCTTTTCAAACTCATCAGTCATCATATTTGGTTCATTATATCATCAAAAGATCACATTATGTGTGTAATAAAAATCATTGAACTATATCCACAAGCCATCATAGAATGTGTGTAAGAACCTATCTTGTAATAGAGAGTGGGGAAGAGTGGATAGTCAATAATCTGTCCTCTCCATCTAGATATTTGAAAAAGGGCCTCCAAAACATTTGGTTGTCATCACATGGTGCTCTATATGTGTGTGGTGTGTATAGAAATCACAATTAAAATATTATATATATATATATAATATTCATATGAATAATCCCAACCTATAGTTTTCCAACAAAAATAGAATCCCACTAAAAAAACCACCACAAAGGCCTCATAGCCTCCACCACTTTTTCTATAACTTATAAATACACAACACCACATAAAAACTCCACAACCATAATCCACACTTGGAATTTCTTTTCAGGTTAATCCAAATTCCATATTTTTCATTACCAACTAATTTCATTAATTTATCCCATTCATTTCACACTAAAACAATTATGTAACTATACTTCCCATTTTAATTAAAGATTCCACCATTTCTAGAATTATTGAGTTTTTGGTAACTCTCATTTACCAAGACATTACATTTTATAAAAATCATTCATTTATCTTTCAATTCATTTAACCCAACAATTACATATAATTTATATAGTTCTAAATTATCTATATCAAATACCAATCATTTTCACATTCATTAATCATATTTACATACTCTAATTAAATATCATAAAACTATTTACATTTCATTTATTTTAATCCTTGATCATTTTCCTAGAAGAAGGATTCCTATTTCAGGCATTTCATTGATATTGGGAATCTACCAATCCAATTCACTACACCACCAACCATTCCCGTACCAATTCCATGTTATTATATCATATTTCTCTAACACTTTCCAACAAGTCAAACTCAATAAACAACCATTTCCATAATTACAAAAATTACACATAGCATAACATCAATCAACTTCACAAGAAAATGGGAAACATGAAAATACCTCATTTACACATATTATGTTCAATTTTTATCTTTATGGGATAAACTATTTTCATGTGAGGTGATTCTAAAATAATATTACAAAAAACTACATATTCACAAATGAAAACATGTTTCATGGTTATTAATATATGATACATAATATGGGGGAATCGATATCATAAAATAATTAAAGCATATGTGAGAACTCCCTTTTTGGAAAAAACAAAATTAATTATCTTCATATGATAATCACTTTCTCTTTTTAGGATAATATTTTTATTATCTAAATTGTCACAACATGTAATAATAATAATATTGATTTTGTATTCACGAAATAACACTTTTCAAAATAAAATATCAACAAAATTAAGTAATCATATAAGATATAGGTAAAACCCATAATTCCCATCAATTTCATGATGCCTGGTTATTTATATTCATTAGGCTCACACTTACCATCCATCCAAAGAGAAAAAAAACATATTAATATCATAATTTCATAGGAAAATAGAGAGATACCTTGGATCCCCTACCTAATAATTTATTTCTAGTGTAATTTACTACACCAAAAAAGGATAGAGAAGAGATAAATATTCCCTTAACCTTGAAAACATAGGTTTGGAAGCATAATAAGAATTAGATGATTCATATAAGTCTTAAAAAAACTCAAACTTTAGGGATCTGGGGTCACCAAAACTCAATATAAGCAAGGATAAACTCAATGAGTGGAGAAACTTTATTCATATATACCACTCATTGAATACTCCATCTATTTCTATGAATTCGACATAAAACAAAAATCCGATCCAATTTAACTTTTTGAATACATTAGAAATAATTTAAATGAGATAGAAATAATCAATACCATGATTATAGGCTGTTAAATAATTGAAAACGTGTTACAGGTGGTTCTAGGGAATAAAAATGGGTTTTTAAGAGAAATTATACTACCCTTACACAACTCATATATTTTGTGTAAGGCTAATAGGGTTTTACCCTTATGCATCTTTCAACCCTTACCCAACATGGGAAAACACAGTATGACCTTTATGCGAGTCTTAGAGTCTACATCTTACCTTTATGAACATTTTTCCTTACCCTTATGTGGGTATTAGAAAACTCAGTTGACCCATACATGAGTAGAGGACTACCCTTACACAACCTTAAGAAACTCAATTGTGCCATTATGAAAGTACCCATACATGATCTAGTTCCCTTATGTGAGTTCCATTAAGAGAGTCAGTTCCCTTAATAAAGGTTTAATACTACATTTACATAGCTATGGGTACCTTTATCAAACTCATAGAATTAGTGGATTACCTATACACAAGCCTTATATATTCATTGTTACCCTTACATAGGTAAGGTTTCAACCTTTACACAGTGCATGGGAGATCAAGGTTACCCTTATATAACCAATATAAAGCACAACTTAACCTTATGCACCAAATGAAAACTCATGGTCACCTTTATATATTCTTTTAAAAACATGAATTACCGTTACTAAAATCCATTTTCATGCATAGTTAAATAATTCTTTAAAACAAATTCATTTTTAATTAAAAAACTAATAAATAATTAAGAAATGGGTTTATTATCGCATTAAAAATACCACAAACTCTTCAAAAATATTAGAATCACATTAAAAGATTTTAATTTAATTACCAAATAAGCTTTTAATACATTTTAATTTCTTCTATAAATTCTAAAACCTTTTTAAAACCACTTAATATTTTATAAAGGAATTTTAAAACAACTTATAAAATTTATAAAATTGATCTTGAACCAGAAAACACCCCAGAATGGAAAATAAAGGCTTATGGATATTACATACCATTACAAAAGGTCTTATAAATAACTCATCTTTAAAGAATTATAACATGAGAGTCTTACACCTAGGTTATACGGAACAAATTCTTACATGTAGTGATGTATTTTGTGGATCATATGACTTCATGAACTTGCAAAATTTATTCTCTTCTCTCTTATGAAACTAACATATAAATATATTGAACTTACACATGTATGAATATCCTTAATAGTCATTCATAGATCATAAATTTAGCTTCAAATAATATTCCTCCAATTTTCTTTATCTTCTCATATGTATGCATGGACTTCTAATAACCTTTTTGTGCCCTTGAATGCATCATGGCAGTCCAACTTGAAATCTATCCAAGTTTTAATACTATAATATACCTTTCATTATACTATCATGTAATGTATTTAATCATGCGAGGAGGAAGATATATTACATGATGTAATTTCTATTATAAGTGGTGCCCACCTATTTTTTTAATGAATGAACAATACCTTCTATTAGTTATCTCACGTAGAAATAGATTTTGGGAGAGAATGTATTAATAACTCAAGTAATGGCTGAGGTGGGATGTAAAATTCATTAGGTTTCCTACATCGGTTGGTCACCTGTGTCACCCCACACATGTGCGTCCTCCTTGCCTTTACACATTCCGGTTTTTACCCACACTGGCACTCACCTTCACACTATCACCTATGGTTTTCTGATTACCTTAGAGCTTGGAAAATGTCCCATTGATGCTAAACAGGTCGAGTGGGGTGTTTTCCTTGATCTAGAAAATTTTTCCTTGCTTTATATAATTTACCTTTTCCAAATATTATTGTACAAATCCAAATATCATATACATCAATCAGGAAATCCAATCCGGCATCATTAATAGAAGGAAATTAGAATTATTTCCTCAAACATTACCCATGTAGATTTCTAAAATATATTGCATTTTTTAAGCATTATTACTAAAAGTATGGAATCCATAATAAACACCTCAACATATTCAAAAATATTTTTTTCCATTATTAATTTCTATGTCTTATGCATTTATAAGACTCAAATGGTTGAAACTCCAAATTATTCTCAACATGTTTGGGGACCTCCAAAAAAATTCCAAGAAACACTTTAATAACATATAGACATCATTTTATCACTTAATTTATATTGACAATAAATATAACATAAACCAAAAATGGGATCAATATAACCAATTAATGGTCTCAAATCATGAGTATCACTAAAATATAAGAAACACGGTCAAGAAAAACACATCCCCATATCCATAGATGTAAGATCAAGTTATTCAATAACCAATAAACTTCCCCATGAAAATAAATAGAAGTTCCATGGAAGAGGCTTTGTGACAGAAGATGGAAGGTCTAACAAATATATAGACCTAAGTCTAAAAATAGAGGCCAAAATAAGTAGACCCAAGTGGAAAAATATCCACCATGATACAATGATTTTTTATAATAAAAAAATTACAATAATATCACATATAAATTAAAAACAAGCAATGTGAATAAAATACATGGAATAAAAAAATAAAATTTTATTTTATAACATAATGTATTAAAATTTCTAAATATCTACCATAAAAATAAAATTTTAAAATAAAAAAGAGTGATGTTCTTGAAAAATACTCTAACTTATCAACTAGTTTGAATATTTTTCAACTTATAGAAGAAAAAAAACATAAGCAAAACCATAATAATTCCAGTATAATTATCTCCTTTGAATGAACCAAAATGGAACAAGTCTACTCATAATAGACCATTTAATTATATCTACTACTAAGACACATGATTAGAAAATATCGTAATATAATAAACAGTGTATAGAAATATTACCAAACTATATTCAAGAGTCTCCACCAAAAGTGATGCTGCTTAAATTACAAAGGAAATCACAAACAAATATAATCAATATAAATAGAGAGAAGAACCTTCCCCGGTAGTTAAAAAATTATTATATTGATATTCATATATGAAAATATGAAAAATAAAGTAGTAAATAAATAGAAACATGTTGTAATCAATCACAGAATGCTGGAGGGAGATAAAAAAACTCTCCACTTGAACCTAAACAGCTTCATACAACCCAGCCCAACACACCCTTCCTCCAAACTAGTGGATCCTATGAATAACATGTAGATACAGCCCTAGTGACATAATATAAATAGAATATATAATTATAAATAACTCTACATTAATTATTTCTACAAACTCAAAGAACATCAGGATTATCGTTATCTGGATATACCATAATGGTATGGTCCATATTATCCCTACTATTATCTAGGTTCATATTTTAATATGGATAGTTTTACCACACTAATAGTACCTACAATTTTTAAATTGACCTTAATTTTTCTTTTCCATGTTATTATATTTAGATTGTCTTCTAACATTCAAAAACTCAGGATTGACCTTCACATCGGTTCCATCCACCTTCAAAACATGATTCTATATATCCCTAGATAATATGTATTCCTTAACTTCCTATAGATTTATTTACTCTCTACAGTATATCATAGAGTCTTTTAAAGAGTTATATGAATAATTTAGGGAGATAAAAAAATACTAATTCCTCTAACCTATTTTAAAAACTTTATTAGCTATATTGAACTCAAAAAGAAGTACCGGTAATCATTTTAAGATTATCAATCCTTATATTCTTATAAAATCTACCAAATGGAATTATTTTGGGTTTGTTTAATTTCTTAAGATTCACCAAACAGGGTATTTTTGACTAATTCCATCGGAAAGTGATGATCATAATGAGATCATTGGACATACCAGATTGATGGTTTATAGTTGATCAGTTAGTCAGGAATTCCATCAAATAGAATTACATCAAATAGAGTCATCGTGTATATATGAATAGGTAGAGGTTCATGGAGTGAGGCTTTAGTGTCATTGGAAAGTGATGATTAGTCATATATCATCCAACAGATCTCTCATAGATGGTGTTTATCAAGAGTTAAAACTATATACATTGATTGTTTTCATAGTGACCAATTGTTGGTAGTTCTAATGGATTGTTCAATAGTGTATCAACTATTTCATGGGCCTATAGGATGTTTACCATGAATATATAATGTCAGTGTAACTGGATGACGAGATATATACCTCTATAAAGAGGTGTGGTGACCTATCTCAGAATGTATTTGTTTTGACTATACTAAGTGTATGAATAGTGGTAGTATTGGACATAATTTTTTGAGACCCTAAAGTGGAAATAAAGTGAGTGAGTGTTTTTTATTCATTTTTATATCCTAAAATGAAAGATGTTTTTAGTGTTCTCTTATAGATGTAGGATTTTTTTTGATCCACATAAAACATGTTTATCTATTTGGGTATATATTTTTATATGAATTTTTATCATTGAATTTTGTATAGTGATTATGTGGGATCTCATATATTGGAGGATGTGGTTAATATACAAAAAATATATTTGGTAACATTATGAAGCTTCATTTTTGTGAAGGATGGAGCGATTAGATGAACATCCATTCGGTGAACATTTTTTTCAGATCTATTCATTGGATTGAATGGATGAAGTGTTTCTTCTAAATTTCTTTCCTCCCTACAAGCGGTATCAAATATATAATTTGGTTCTACTTCACTCACAACATTCAAGTTACTTCTCCCTTGTAATGTAAGTTATTTTATTTTAGTTGTTTCTAATACTATTCGAATAATGACTCCAGAGGAAGGAAAAGTTCATATTGATAATTTCAATGAAATAGAATTTTTCTTTTGAAGAGTTAAACTGGAGGATATATTGATACAAAAAGATATTGATGATCCTCTTCCCCATGTACATTAGGGAAAAAGGAAAAAATCATAATGGGGGTAGTTATATGGGAAATATTTGGACTTGATTGGGATATATCTAGCTCAGAATATTAATTTCATCTTTATAGGGAATAAAACTTATAAATATGTTATGAAATTGTTGGATTAAATGTATAAAAAGATATATTCTATTAAAAATATATTTATGATGTGAATATTCTTCATCATGAAATTATCAAATGAGAGGCTATCATTTAATCACGTGTATGACTTCAATATGATCCAATGGTATCATGAGTTTGTGAAGGTAATTTTTATATATTATTTTTGGTATTTTCTTCTTCTTTCCTCACTTCTAAAGAGATTGGAATCCATGGTGATAGTGGTGAGAAACTTTAGTGAAAATTAATATCTAGTGTTTCAATAGATTTGAAACATGATTTTAAATGATGAGTTGAGGTGGAAGGAAGTACATAATCCAACTAGAGGTACTCTCAATGCTACTATATAGGGATGGTCACCTAAATAGACATACCATTAGAAGAAAAAATCTCTAGAATATAATCCCCAGAGAATAATATGAGGGAACTAAATTGGTCTATTTCCTTCATGTTGGGTCTATGTGAAGAAGGGACATATCAATAAATATTGTATGAAACATACTGAGGGTTCCAATTCTAGATAGAGAAAATCATTCAATACAACAGAAAGTAGATCCAAACTAATTCTAAGAATAATCATTTTTAGGGAGTCATGGGTAATTAACTTAGGTAATCATTTCATTCAACTAGTGAGTGTGGTTTCATGGTTGATTTTGTACTAGGAAGCTTGAGTAGAGTACATCTAACATATGATGAATATATAGATATAGTAGGGAAAGGTTATTTGAATATTAAAATGAATAATGGAAGTTTATTGGGACTAAATAATGTTAGACACATTAGAATTACCCAGAAGAACATCTTAATAGTAAGACAGCTTGACGATGCAAGTTTCAGAACAAATTTTTTAAATTGAGTTCGGAAGATCACTAGAGGTTCCATTGGGATTTCTCATAGATTTATGAATGGTACCTAATATCTTACTAGATGATGTGATTATGTTTTAGCTATTATAAAAACTTTATCTAACATTCTGAAAAAGATTCTCTATAGGTTTGGTCACCTCGGTCAGAAAAATATAAAATTTATAGTGATAAAAGTCATACTTAAACTCAATCACATGGACCTTGAAATATGTGAGAGTTTTATATTAGAAAACTAGAAGATATCTTCATTCAACTTGAATGGTAGGAAACTAAGGAATTTAAAGTTTTAAATTTTTCATTCTGATGATTGGGTCCAGAACCTATTCACACATATGGAGGATCATTGTACTTTTTGTCCATCATTGATGGTTCTACTCATAAGGTATGAGTTTACCTCCTAAATAATAAATATGATGTGTTTCTGGATTTTATTCAATGGAAATTTTTGGCTGACAAATAGTTTAAAAGAAAGTTGAAATGTATCTAGAAAGAAAACAATGGGGAATACACCAGACATAACTTTGGTAAGATCTGTAAAAAGAAGAAAATCAGGCATGAGAAGATGGTTCTAGGAACTCTATAATAAAATAGTGTAGTTAAAAGGATGAATCAGAAATTAATAGATAAATCTCATAGTATGAGGATTCACCTCAGAATTCCAAAGGAAATTTGGGTGGAGGCTTTAAATACAGAAACTTTCTTGGTGAAGAAAAGTTCAGCATCAATTGTCGGATAGGAACTTCCTGAGAAACTTTGGTCTCGTAATAGGCTAGTGGTAAACCATCTCAAAATATTTGGGAGCATTTAATATGTTCATATTGATTCTAAAGATACATATAAGTTAGATGTTAATCCAAAGTCTATTTTCTTATTGGTTATGGAGATGATAACTTTAGTTATCACTAGTGGGATGATGAAATGAAACAAATCATCAGGAGTCAAGATATTCTTTTCAATGGATAAATTTTATAGAAATATTCAAACATTGTTGAGAATTATTTTGAGGAATGTTCAACTATTGAAGTTCAGGTAAATATGATAGATATTACCAAACAGACTTTCAGTTTAGAAGAATAAAATTTTGATGCTCTAATAGTCAGACTACTAGATAGAGAATGATGAGAAAAAACAGTGTTGGATAGAGGACTATCAAATAGTTTTTCATTATAAAAATTACTACTGAGTAGTGAAATTCTAGACATGCATGTACCATCTAGAGAAAACTATAAGAATGACTGTTGTAAATATAGGTCTTAATAAATGATCCTAAGGATGTAATGAGGATATCCAATCATATCAGAAAACTAGTCCATAGGTTTTTCTGTGATATAAATTTCTTACTTCTAATGGTAATAATGTAACCATTTAGTTAGTATGAGATAGTTACTCTTAGAGACTCTAAATATTGAGAGTCATATGTGAAATAGGAAATGAGTTCCTTAAATATCAATGATACTTGAGAGTTAGATGAGTTATCAGGGGGAAAGAGATCTTTAGAAAAAAAATGGGTTTTTTCATTTGAAATAGGAAGCTTATATAATTAAGAGATAAAAATCAAGGTTGCTGGTTGTAGGGTCCTGAAAAATCCACAAAGGATATTCTACCCAAATTCCCCAAAAGAATTGGGGAAAATAATGGGGAAAATTCAAAGAAGGGAGACATGAAGGACCGGTCCGTGGACCGGTCCCATGAAAACACGACGTGGCCAGGCCCCGCAAAGCACCCCCTCTGCGGACCACTGTTGTTCGTAGAATGGAGGCGGAGGTCCTCGGCGGTCGCGAGGCCGGATGGGCGCCAATCCGGTTCACCGTCATAAACATCCCCAACTGCGGACCGCGTCGACCGGTTCAAGCCGCATCCGCTGTTGTTCGCGAAATGGAGGCAGAACCATTCGCGGTAGCGAAGAATTTCCTGAGATCATTCGGTTCGTGGGGGGAGATTGGCTCAGTGCCCACCGCGAGTCATGGATTGACCAAGTCATCTATAAACCGGGTTTTTGGTCATGGGCCTCTACAAAAGGTGCCACGTGACTGCAGATACATCTCTTTCCCAACTCTATAAAAGTAGACCAAGGGGGAAAGTAAAAGGGATTCAGATTCCGAAATTTCGAAGGCAGATGAATATAATTCAGAGAAGAGAGATCATATTTGGGGGAAGGATTTTGAAGGAAGGCTTAGGATTTCACAAATAGTGAAGTTCCAGTTCGCGAACTAGAGGAGGTATAAACCTGGGAATGAACTAATAAGGAACCGAAAATGCATAATAATTTGGTGAACCGCAAACTTAAAATAACATAAAAAGAGAAGACCACGAACCAAATCCCCTCCGCGGATGCCCTCCCCGTGAACCAGGGTTTTTATGCCTCTTTTTTGATCCACTGCACCACGTAGCACCCTCCAACACGGGCGAAGCCTCGACCAACGAACCTCTGATCGGCGCCGCCCTTGGCCGCCGCTGCTCACATGGACCCCTCCGCATACCCCCTGGTACACGGGCCGAACCCAAAGCCGTGAACCACCCTGGTTTGCGGGATGCTCGCTAGACCGTGAACCACCCTGGTTCGCGGGATGCTCGCTAGACCGCAAACCACCCTAGTTCGCGGGATGCTCGCCAGACTGCGAACCACCCTGGTTCGCGGGATTCCCCTCAGTCTGCGGACCATCCCGGTTCGCAGATGGCTGCTCTAGCCGCATAGCACTTTCCTACGCGAAGGGCTCCACCACTCCTTCATACGTGTGGCCCATCAGAGCCTTTGGAGTTCCCATTCCCCAAGCCACATAAAATCCTTCCAATCCGGCCTGATCCTCCGCGATTCCCTCATTGGCCTATTCATCGGCCCCGAGCCGAGGCCTCCACCAAAGACACCAGATCCGCGAGGTGTAACCCTCTGGCGCATCAGCGCACTATTTTGAGTTCACATACCCATGGTAAGTAGAGGCGAAAGGGTTTCCCCGACCCTTGAGC
Source organism: Viscum album (assembly GCA_963277665.1). Taxonomy (NCBI): domain Eukaryota; kingdom Viridiplantae; phylum Streptophyta; class Magnoliopsida; order Santalales; family Viscaceae; genus Viscum; species Viscum album. Next base: position 207,305,222 of record OY728123.1, read on the forward strand.
AGGTTCCCAAAGCATTACTGGGTTCACATTCCAACGGTAATGTGGATTCTGAGCTCGGGAATCCCCTTTCTACCCCTCCACTTGTTAAGGGCTCCTCGGGGGTAGTAAAATACCCATCAGAAGGAAGCCCTCGTGCACTGAAAGAGATGATATGGGCACAAGAGTACCCCCTTTCCCTCTCTTGCTGCGCTTTTTCGCTTGGTCCTCCTCAGAGTGTAAGCCCCAATCTATCATTATGGGCCACTCCATGCATAAGCCCCAATCTACTTCTCACGGACGCACCTTTCACGACATGATCGCCTGGTCCTTGCTGCATCTTGTTTCTCACACCGATCATGACTCATGTGGGCTTAGAGTAGGCATCGACCATGACATCCTCCTATGGGCCTCCTCAGAGTGTAAGCCTCAATCCATTACTCTGGGCCTCCTCAGAGTGAATGCCACAATCTATCATTATGGCCCACTCCATGCGTAAGCCCCACTCCACTTCTCACGGACGCACCTTTCACGACGTGATTGTCTGGTCCTTGCTGCCTCTTGTTTCTCACACCGAGCATGACTCACGTGGGCTTAGAGTAGGCATCGACCATGACATCCTCCTCTGGGCCTCCTCAGAGTGTAATCCCCAATCCATTACTCTGGGCCTCCTCAGATTGTAAGCCCCAATCCATTACTCTGGGTTGCCTCAGAGCGTAAGTCCCAAGCACATGCGAACTACGTGGACTTTGATCCCTGCCTCCTAAGTATGGTACGTAGGAAGCCTCCAAGTGGTTCAAGCCTGATCACCATCAGACCCTCGGGTCCACATTCACGTCGGTTATCCGATGCTCCTATGCGAACTACGAGGACTTTGATCCCTGCCTCCTAGGCAGGGTACGTAGGAATCCTCCAAGAGGTTCAAGCCCACCACCCGGTTGTTCTTACAACCTTCACGTCGGTTTTCCTTCATCCCTCATGAAGATAGAATGTACATGAAAACTATGTGGACTTTGATCCCTGCCTTCAAGGCAGGGTATGTAGGAATCCTCCAAGAGGTTCAAGCCCGATCACCATCGGACCCCCGGGTCCACATTCACGTCGGTTCTCCGACGCTCCTACGCGAACTACGAGGACTTTGATCCCTACCTCCTAGACAGGGTATGTAGGAAGCCTCCAAGAGGTTCAAACCCACCACCCAGTTTTTCCGACAACCTACACGTCGGTTCTCCTTCGTCCCGCATGATGATAAACTATACATGCGAACTACGTGGACTTTGATCCCTACCTCCTAAGTATGGTACATAGGAAGCCTCTAAGAGGTTCAATCTTGATCACCATCGGACCCCCGGGTCCATATTCACGTCGGTTCTCTGACTCTCCTATGTAAATTATGAGGACTTTGATCCCTGCCTCCTAGGCAGGGTATGTAGGAAGCCTCCAAGAGGTTCAAGCCCACCACCCGGTTGTTCTGAAAACCTTCACGTCGGTTCTCCTTTGTCCCACATGACGATAAACTGTACATTCGAACTACGTGGACTTTGATCCATGCCTCCTAAGAAGGGTACATAGGAAGCCTCCATGAGATTCAAGCCCAACAACCGATCAATCCGACTATCCTCACGTCGGCTCACTGCACCGCTCCTTGTGCTGCCTCAATGAGTCCAGACTCCTTGGGGTCATTAACCCAATGAGGGATGGTAAACCTCAGGCATATATGATTCTGAATCCCTGTGTTCAGCTGACCATTTTGAACTACGAAAAATCCGTGGATACTATGTTTGGGTATAAACCAAAGATTCGCGAACATATGAATACGTCTTAAATCTATAAGAGAGTCCCAGAACAGGAAATAATTTCCCCCCAAAAGGGTGTGATGAGCCCGACTTCCTATCCTCTCGACCAATGTGCGTTCCTAATCATCACTGGCCAAACCACCCAGAAGACGCCTACCTTTGTAAAGTAGGTCCACGTATCATTGGATATGGAACCGTTTGGTGTTTCGAAACGAAGACCGGTGTACCCGACTTTAGAAATCGAGCGGGGCCCTACCATCCGTAAGATTGAAATTTGGGTGCGTTGGTCCTCTATCTCCCCAGAGGGAAAGGGATTGAAATAAAAAATGGTGAACCCGACATGAATCTTTAACCAAACATGACGGATTTAACCTAATCTCAGCATGTTCCCCCTTATACTCTCAAGGAGGGCCATGCAAGGTCATTAATTCGGCATGGGATCATGAGATGATGCTTTGACGGGTTTTCTATTTGTATCTGTTAAAATGTTTTACAGGTACCTTCAGAACTCCCATCGATCCAATGGAATCGCAAAGGAACTCACACGTTCGCACTTCAAACAATGCAAGGACCAGACATCCTCACCTATGGAGGACCCCATCACCCACCCAGCGTCTTCAGCACTGGGTCTCGGACGCGCTGATCCAAGAGTACCACGTGAATGGTACTCTCCCAACGGTGGAGGTGGCCATGCACACCCTCCAGTCTTCCAGAACGTGCCTGTCGCCTACCCAGCAGTGGCCGCAAAGGCAGATCCAGATGGCCCTTGTTGCTGTCTCGAACCGTTTTGGGAGTGTGTCCCTGTAATGGGGCAATGAGTACCTCCCTTACCTTAGAGAGGTGGATGAGGTTGACGCTGAGGATTTCATCCCTGCCAAACGGGGGTTCAGCTCCAAGGCCCCCGCCAGAAGGCATCATCACGGTCACGTCGTGATTCAACATCCTAGCGCTGAGGAGGATGTCTCCCCGAGGATTCAGGCCCACGCTCCCTGAGCTTCGGCCCCTCAGACCGCCCAACGAGGGCGGTAGACGTACAATCAGGGACTGGTCATCACCCTGGTCCCTGAGGAGGAGCTCCTCTGCCCAGCCACGGAGACGTACCACGAACAGGAACCTACACCTGTTCGTTCCTCCCGAGCCCGCCATCCAGACATGGCGGCGTCATACGAGCCGGCGCGCATCCCCGCTGAGCCCCATCAAGCCTGTCGCTCACGTGGGATGGCACTAACCTGGCACGCACCTCTCCCTACCTAGGGTCGTGAAGCCCACTATCTTGACGTGGTGGCGACCCAGTGCCTACAGGACCAGCTCCTAGAAGATGCTTTTGATGCCCGCCATCCTGAAATGGTGGCGATCAGCAAAGCCCGCCACCCAGATGTGGCGAAAACTCATAGGCGGGCATGTCTCCCCACCAAAAAATTCAACCGAATCGATACGGTGGTAAAACAATATATGCAGGGCCAGCTCCCTACGGATGCAAGTAAAGTCCGCCACCCCAATGTGGCGGCAAACAGAGAGATAAACTGGCGTATCCCGGTATAGGGGCAGATTCGTTCACCTGCCCCGACACAGGAGAATTGTCAGTACCCATTGACCACTGGAGGACCGGAGCAGGATATTCCTACTCCGATACCAGAATGGGCCTTCATACCCATTCCAGCCAAAGATTTCTCTCTATATATCCTGGAAATGATGGAGGAGCAGGTATCGATCCCAGATCATATCTTGCAGACTTTCCAGAATGTAATTACATCAATGGAAACAGCAAGGACTCGGGCCCGTGAGCCTATCTCCCTAATTGAGGTGACTCATCTAAGAGATGAGATAGCCGCATCGGAGCAGATCTGCATCCCTTCTTCTTCCCAGGAGGGACTCCGGCCATATTCCACGATGCAAGGGCAACCGGATCAAGCAAGTTCACTCATTCCAACTGGGGGACACCCTTCCATCATGGTGGATGCTTCAGAGCAGGCATATATCCCTACTAAAAGTCAAGATGTTCGTCGGCAAATCCCGGTGGCATCACGGGATCCAATTAGATAAGGACCCAAAGGTGAAGGTCATTGTCAACAGCAGACGGTCCCCACTTCTTGCAGGAGATCACCCCGAACGTGCCGAAGGTAGCAGGAAAATAAAGAGTCGTTTCATGACTCCGCTCTACTGGAAGCTGGGGTTCACAATGCTGATAAGCACACATCGTAGGCTCAGAACCCTACCCACCCATTTCTATATTAGGGGAGTGGCAGTAGCAGTTGCGAAGGTCCTCCCCGCAATGTTGTTACCAGCAGCTCTGAAGGTCCTCCCCAGAGCACCCATGGGGACCTCCCCTGTGGGCATATAATGATCGATCATGAGATCTCATCTTTAGATTCGAGTCACGGAAACCCTCCACATGGCTAGAAGATTGAGCAGCAAGAAGGTCCTCCACTTGATGCGGTCCGCCTTGAAGATCCTCCTTGGGGTATACGCTACAAACACTCTCCATGCAGTGGGACCACAGATTGTGATAGTAGTCCTCGCTATCATAGTCTCAACTACGGAGGCCCTCCCCATAGCGATGTCTCATCATGACAAGAAGGCCCTCCCCTTTTCGTGGCCTTCCCTGAAGGTCCTCTCCAGGGGTTACGTTGCGACGAAACTCTGCGAATCCAGGCATCAGATCACGGTGGTAGTCCTCTCCACCCTAATAATGGAGGTCCTCCCCGTAGAGACATCAAGCAACGAGAAGGACCTTCCCTCATTATGGTACATTCTAGAGGCCCTCCCCAGGGTGTATCCTGCAAATATTCTCCCTGCGGCAGCTGTAATGGTAGTCCTCACCATTGCCGCAGCTGTGATGGTAGTCCTCGCCACCACACCTTCCATTGCAAAGGTCCTCCCCGCATTGGCCCCAAGCAACAAGAAGGCCATCCCCTTGTCGCAGTGTGTCCTGAAGGTCCTCCCTAGGATACACAATGAACGTCATGCCATGATGGTCATCCTCACCATGATTTCAGTTATTGTAGAGGCCCTCCCCGTAACAACGCTACGCAGCCAGAAGGTCCTCCCCTTGCTACAACACGCCTTGGAGGTCCTCCCCAGGGTGTGCACAGCAAAATTCCTCTATGAAGTGATGCATCAAGAAGTAATGGTATTCCTCGCTATCACGGTCGCCATTATGGAGGTCCTCCATGCGATGGAATATCATATCGATAGGAAGGTCCTACTCCTACCAAATCAAGCACAGAAAATCCCTCATATGCTGAGGAACTTAGAAGAACAGGATCGAGCGTGTCAGATTCCCAGCTAGTTGCTGACGACATCCTTCTACAATCAGTATATGTTCCATGGCCTCATTCATCCTCTGAACCACCTCGTAATTTCCCACATAATGATTCAGCACCTACCGGTCCCACTGCCTCTGACCACATTGATAGTGACCGTCTCATTTGGGCTGACCAGGTAGAGGAATCACTAGCGGAGGAGTATGCCAACATGTTGCACATGAGGAAACGACTGGCCAGAAATGATATACCAGTTATGTTTTGGCCCACGGCCACCTCTCAGTTCGACATTCCCAGAGAGTTTTCGGAAGAGTGCGTGCACAGAATCCACCATAATACATGGACAACCCTCCTCCGACTGAAATCAAGCTTCCTACCCTATGAAGGGTATGTATACCATGTCAAGATGATAGGAGACCTCCTGTGTCACATCGACCTGGAGGCCCTTCCTACGGCATGGCGACAACGCCCCAAGAGATGTAAAGGAAACATGGAGATAGCCTACCTCAGTGCACTGCACCGACTACGCCTCCTCATCTGTGACGCTCCAATGGGAGTCCGTATCAGTGTATGGGGGGAACACGGAGCTCTGCATTTCACTCCGCTCCCCACCCAGAAGAACTCATTTGGCATGGTGTCTTGCAACGTCATCACGTCAAGACGGCAATCGAGTGATCCCCTTATTCCGGAAAGGCAATACACCCAACAGAGTCAGGCCTTGAGTAAGTCCGAGAAGCGTCAGGCCCAGCGGGATCAAGCCATTCAAGATCTCATGAATCAGGCCACCGAGAGCATACAACAGGCCTCTCACCTAAGAGAGTCCAATCAGCGATCTTTTCCTACCTCCCCAAAAGGGATAGATCCACAAGTGAATTCGGCACCAAATCTGGTTCACCCCCGAATGGGGGCACGCGAGATCAGGTAGGTCGCGATAGAAGCATCCACTGCCGTAATCTAGGTTAAACCCCAGCCTGCAGGGTTGGGGGCATTTTTAACAAAAACTTCCACCGTAAGACCAATAAAAACGGGACGAGACTCAATGTCCAGGGAATGGAGCCAACCCCAGCCCTCAGGGCTGGGGGCATTATTACCCCCTCAACAACAACCTCCCCCACAAGAGTCAGTATTCTCTCGTCTAGGGAGGATAGTCAGAATATGAGGTTCTCGTCCTATCCCATCATTCAAATCATCATCCCCTATAAGTGAAAGGTGCACCATAAGGTCGCATCAAAGAACTCTCCGTGGTACCCTTCATCAAGAAGTCTGAAGGCAATCCCAGGTCATGAAAGGGAAGGCCAGCAGAAGTTGTGGGAGATCCTCTTCCCATTTGGAAGATGACTTCCCCTCCACCCCGTGATATGCATTCATCAATGCCATAGAGGCTAACCCCATGGATGAAACCGGGGAAAATGAAAATCTGGATGGATCGGGAGACGACGGTTCCGGTCAGGTTGTGACTCACAACGAACCCCTAGGTGTGCACACCCAGAATTAGAGGGACACCCTAAATATGGTCATCCTTCTAGCCAACCCTCCTCTGCCTACCGATTGAGCTTCTAATAAGTATAAGAATAAGGGACTAGTTACCCTTAACCCGCCTCCTTCTCTCGACTAAAATGAGCCACTCACACTCAAAGAGAGATTCGCTCGACAGGAAGAGAAGATGAAATAATTAAGGCAGCTTAACGCCGAGCTACTCCAGAGGAACCACCTTATTGAATGTGCATCCCAGGAGGATCCACATCATGCACTCCCAGTAAGTGCACCTCAAGGGCTAAGGCTTGCCCAGGAAAATGAAGCACGGTCAGGGATCCTGCCCAATGAGGCGCCTAGTCCATCCAACTACCTAAATGTGGATGATGAAAACCAAGATTTCTCTCCACTTAGGAGGCAACCAGAGAAAGTATGCCCGAACCCTCCGAGGGTGACCCGAAAGGATTATACACCCTTGGTTCCAGCCAATCCGGATCCTCGGGCAATACCTCAGGCTACACCTGCCCAGGACCGAGCCCAACAGGATGTAAACCAGGGTCTCACCAACACCATCGAGGCACTAACAGCTCGATTTGAAGCGATGGAAGGTAGACGCGCTCCAATACGGCCAGAGCAGAAACCCTACCCAGATTGGGTGACCAACACACCACATCCACCCAATTTTGGGAGCCCTGTATTCCCTATCTTCAACGGGTCAGGTGATCCGAAACAACATTTGATGCACTACGCATCCTATTGTGACCCTATGATGGGAACTCCAGAACAACAAGAAGCAATAAAACTTAGATTCTTTGTATGGACCTTAAAAGGATCTGCCTTCGTCTAGTACATGAGTCTGCCGGCCCAGTCAATAAAGAGCTGGGAGGACCTTCGGCAGCAGTTCATGTTCCACTTCAGCTCAACATTGACTAAAACAATAGTTAGTGACCTCATGAACTGCAAGCAGAGGGAGAACGAGAGGGTCTCAGATTTCATTGCCAGATGGAAAGGTCTGACCTATTCTCTGAATAGGCCAATGCCTCAAGATGAGATTCTATCCATATGCATCGATAATCTTAGAGATGAGCTGTGAACACCGCTCATACCAGTGGAGTGCACCACTGGCTTCTGCCATCTCTCAGTCATTTCCCAGAGAATTGAGGACTCCCTGCAGCGGACTAATTCAAAGTCCTGAATAGCCCCATAGGATCCTCTGAAAAGATCCCCTAGAGCTGAAGCGTCTGCTATTACACTCAAGCCGGCCCTTGTGCCCACTCCACTGCTCAGACCTCCACCAAATTGTCAAGGGCCCCCTGCATATCAGTGGCTGCCTCCACCTAAACAAGACGATCATAGAGGACCGAAGTGGAACCAGTTTGAGGAATGAAGAAAAAATGTATACTCTTTCTGAGATGATCAAGTTCACGGCTACTTCATTGCAGCCATGAATTGCAACCTGCTCCGCCTCCCGGAGCCGAGGAAACTCGAAGAAGTTGGCTGCGAGGATAGTCCAGATTACTGCCCCTGCCATAGAATGTTGGGGCACAATATCGGAGAATGATTCGTCTTCAAAGACCTCCATCAGAGGATGTTAGACTCCTGATAGGTCGATATGGGACCACCCCTAGCACATGTGGAATGTATCTCTACCACCGACTCTAACAAAGAGGAGGGGTGGAAGAAAGTCACCAGCAAGCAGGGGCAGAAATTCGATGACTCGATGACTCAGAAGACTATCAACCGAGCCCAGGGCATACTCCGAGCTCAGCTACGATAGCCAGTGTTGCCGCTGACAGCCCCTGACGTCATACAGTAGACAGCATCGGCCTCACAGTCCTCTACGATCCGGTCATCTGGGCGGAATAGAAAGAAGAAATGATCACAAGAGGAGCAGTCCGCAACGGGGCCAAAGTTAGTCTTGACCCTAGAAGATTATATTCCCTCGAATTTGGCGTCACGGGCACCGACCCACCAAACAGCACCATCAGGGATGACCGACCAGGTTGACCTGTCAGAGGATGAAGAACCGATCTTTGGTTCCATTAACGTCATCCATCTTATGGAATCATTCCCTGACGAAGGGTATGGTTAAAAACCTGAGTTCTTTGCACGAGGAACTAGGAGGAGGAACCGCAGAGGTAGGGGATACCAGGGGAGGTGCATCCGCAGCCGAAACCAACCCTATGGTTGGACCCCGGCCCAAACCGTTAATATTACGGAAACCCGTGGGAGAGCCCTTCAACAGACTCATCAGGAGAAGGAATGCCCCTCCAACTCCACAAGCAGCCACTCTGGCCCTGTTGTTCTGTGATACCCATTAGAGGAGAAGAAAGTGTCTTGCTACCTAGTGCGTAAAAACAGACCGGCCAGGCCAAGTCCCCAGAACGCAGGAACACCATCGACATCTGACCCCGCGGCCGGTCCCTCCACATCAAATGCTCCAGCCCCCAAATCACCCACTAAAACTCTCCTGCCAGCGGAGAAGCATCAGACGTTGGAGTAGAAATACTATATCATTAAGCAGCTAGCATCGGTACCAGCCAAGCTATCGATCCTGGATGCCCTGAGTTTGTCATCAGACCTCAGGGAGGCGCTTATAGAAGCTTTGATAATCCCCAAGGAGTTTCAAGCCAAGGTAGCTGCCGCCATGATTTGCCGGATGGAGACTAGCCTGGCTGAATGCAATGCGGTGATTTCCTTCACCTATCAGGATGAAGATTCCATCATGCAAGGACACATCAAACTACTATATGTATCTGTCACGCTAAATGGTATTGAGATCCGGAAAGTCTTTATAGACAATGGCTCTAGAGTTAACCTCCTTCCCCTATGAACAATCTGCAAGTTGGGGTACAGTGAGGATGATCTAATTCTCTCCGCCACAACTCTGTTTTGTTACGATAGGAATGAACAGAATACAATGGGACAAATTAAGCTAAGGACCCATTTTGGTGACCTGGTAGCCTACACGGAATTCCTGGTGGTCCGGCAGAGCATAGCATTCAATGCCCTGCTGGGAAGGTCGTGGATCCATAAGCACATGGTCATTCCTTCATCCAACCACCAGTGTATCAATTACTGCGTGAATGGACAAAGTGGAACATTTCACACCGAAAAGGCCCCTTTTGATCTCTCCTAGTCACATTACATTGACATCGGGTTCTATGAGCAAAAGAAAAAGAAGCCTTTAGTCGATGGTGTCGACTGGATCCCCACTCCAAATGGCCTGGAAATGGTTCCTGATGACCCCCTCAGGTAGCTTGGTGGGGATTATGTCCTGCCCATCAACCACGTTGAGAGTAGGAGTCCAGGTCCGGACACGCACTCGGATGTCCTCATGACTTCATCCATAAAGATCGAGGGTGAAAATGTGGGAACGTCCACCGACCCCCAACCTGGGGATGAAAACTCAAGTAAGGATGCCCACGACAGCTCGCCTCCGGACTCCCAAGAGCTCGCATCAGGAGCTCTTTACTCGTCGGACCAAGAAGATGAGGATTTGGGAGAAGAAGAGGGGGAAGATCTCAGGGATTCACCTCCTACATTTGAGGAAGGTATCTCCACCACTGTGGACGAGCTCAGGGAAATAAACCTAGGTACCGAGGAAGACCCGAGGCCCACTCTCATTAGTGCAGCCATGTCTACCGAGGAACATGAGGTATATACCTCTTTTCTAAGGAAACACCAGGATGTCTTTTCCTAGAATTACACAGAGATTCCAGGACTCGATCCCGAAGTAGCAACACATCACCTCGGTCTTCCAGAATACCAGCGAGGCTACAAACAGGCCGCCAGAAGGACGCACCCCTCACATACTGACAAAATAGAGGCTGAAGTCGATAAGCTCATTAAAGTAGGCTTCATAATGGAGGTCCAATACCCTATCTAGTTGGCCAATATAGTCCCCATCAAGAAAAATAATGGGAAAATCCGCATCTGCATCGATTTCAGAGATCTCAATCAGCATTTCCCGAAAGATGACTTCCTGGTCCCAATCACCGAGTTGTTAATCGATGAAACGGCCGGGTATGAGGCTCTGTCCTTCATGGATGACTATTATGGCTATAACCAAATCAGGATGGCCTGAGAAGACAAGGAAGCCACTGCCTTCAGGGCCCCTCAAGGGGTATTTTGTTATAGGGTCATTCCCTTTGGTCTCAAGAACGTTGGCGCCACATATCAGCGTGCCATGCATTGGATCTTTAATCCGTTCTTGGGGAAATTCATTGAATGATACGTGGATGACCTAGTGGTTAAATCCAGATAGTGCTTGGATCACCTTTCGGACCTTGATACCATCTTCAACAAACTTCGATAGCATAGCTTGAAGATGAACCCCTTAAAATGTGCCTTCGGGGTTACCTCAGGGAAATTTCTTGGCTTCGTTGTACGCCATCATGGCATCGAAGTCGACCCTGAGAAGACGAAGGATATCCTTGGATTACCACCTCCCCAAAATCTCACCGAGTTGAGGGGATTCCAAGGACACCTAGTCTATATTAGGCGGTTCATAGCGAACATAGGAGGCAAATGTTTTCCCTTCACTAGGTTAATGAAAAAGGGGGTCACGTACCAATGGATGGATGACTTCCAAGAGGCGTTCTAAAACTTGAAGAAGTATCTCTTAAGACCACCAGTGCTCATGCCCTCGGTTGAAGGAAGACCTCTCATCCTATACATGACAGCCCTAGAATGGTCACTGGGGGCCTTCCTCGCACAAAAGAACTACGTCGGCAGCAAAAACAGTCTCTATAACCTCAGTCGAACCATGATTGATGCTAAGACTCGATACTCAGATATCGAGAAGAGTTGTTTGGCCTTGGTCTTCGCAGTTCAAAAGCTGCGACATTATCTGTAGCATCATGAAGTCCATTTGATCTTGCGGAGTAACCTGCTCAAGTACATCCTCAGTCGCCCGATGTTAACCGGACGTCTATCCCGATGGGCAGTCATCCTGCAATAGTTCGACATCCGGTTCATGCCTCAGAAAGACATCAAGGACCATGCATTAGTAGAATTTCTGGCAGAGCACCCTTCAACAGGGACCACTACACCAAATTCTGAACTACCTAATGAAGACATCTTCTCAGTTCAAGAGGTGCTCCCAGCATGGGAAATGTACTTCGACGGCGTGTCCCGAAGCCCAACCGGGAAGAGTATAGAGGATCCCAGATTCAACAAAGTGGGTTTGGGGACAATACTCGTGTCCCCAGAAAAGGAATTCTTTCCATATTCCTTCCTCCTATGAGAGGGATGTACAAACAATGAAGCAGAATATCAATCCCACATTGCAGGCCTGGAGCTCGCACTCCAGGCACAAGTACATCACCTTAAGGTAAAAGGTGACTCGGAGATGGTCATAAAAAAAGTCAATGGTGACTATGCTATTAAAAAGGAGGAGATGATCCCCCTGTTTGACCATGTCCAAGGGTTAATGGTTGGGTTCTCCATAGAAACAACATTGACCTATATTCCCCAGTCTCTGAATGCTCAGGTTGATGCATTAGCCAATGTGGCCACAGCCCTAGATAACCCAGATCGGGATGAAATGATTATCAGAATTGCTCATCGTTGAATTGTATTTCCATTTGTTCAGACCAAGACGGAAGAAATCCACGAAGTCAGACCGTCCATGAGCCATATGCTCCTACCACCGGCTGGATGAACCCCATTGAAAACTACCTTCAACGGGGAGAACTTCCATCAGACAGGGATGAACGAGAGAAAATATGGAGAAGGCCAATCAACTTTGTCCTATATGGTGGCGCGGGTCAGCAAGAGGTCCTCTAAAAACGAGGACCCGATGGAGTGCTCCTCAGATGCATTGATGAAGAAGAAACCGATGTCATAATGAATGAAGTACATACCGGAGCGTGTGGATCACATCAACCGGGGACCAAGCTTTCCCATCAGGTTTGAAGGCTTGGGTACTACTGGCCTACAGTGGCACGAGACTGCGAGCGTTTTACCACAAAATTCCAATCATTACAGATTCATTCCAACTTCATAAACCAACACCCGGAGTTACATCATCAAGACAAGTACTCCTGGTCGTTTTCCATCTGGGGGATGGACGTTGTGGGACCATATCCTCCCACCACGGCCAAACAGTTGAATTATATCCTCACAGAAACCGACTTCTTTTCCAAATGGGCAGAAGCCATACCACTCAAGGAAGTCAGGGAAAGAAATATTGTCAGATTTGTGAAGACCAACATCATCTCCAGATTTGGTGTCCCTCATACCATATTGACAGACAACGGTACCAACTTTTGCTCTGCCGAAGTGGAGAAACTATACCTCGAATATGGTATCAAGGCTAACCACTCATCCCATTACCATGCAGCGGCCAATAGACAGATAGAAGATTTCAACAAGACCCTATCCGATATTCTCCAGAAAATGGTGTACAAAGACAAGAAGTCATGGCCGGATAAACTCCTCCATGCATTGTGGGATTATCGAACCACAATCTGCACCGCTACTTAGGATACCCAGTACTCATTGGTGTACGGCATAGAGGTGGTCCTTCCCATTGAACTCCAACTTCCCTCACTCCGTGTTACCCATTGTGATCAATTATCCGATGATGAGCATTCAGAAAAGTGGCTAGGTGAATTGGAACAGCTAGACGAGAAGTGGTTTCACACCTTGCACCATCTGGAAGTATAACAGAACCGGATCGCAAGAGCCTTCAACAAAAAGGTTTGTATTCAGTCTTTCTTGGAAGGAGAATTAGTGTTGGTCCTCCGGACCCCAATGATACCCGGCAAGAAACATCCAAATCTGGAGCCCAAATGGGAGGGACTGTACGGTGTACACAAAGTCTACTCCAATGGAGCATATACCCTGATCTCTATGGACGGGAAATTCCCCACGGCTCCTACAAATTAGATATTTCTGAAGAAGTATTTCGCATGATAACTAAAGGTGTATGCCTCGTCCGAGCTGCATGACATTAAACTTCCAAGCACCCAATGGTCCAAAATCCATGACCTTAAACTAAGAGTATTACGTCTTCACTGAATGACGTTAAACTGCATGGAGTCTAATAATACCCCTCATCTTAACCACATGATATTAAACTGTATGGCTTTCATCCTTACCGCACGATGTTAAACTGCACAGATACTAAAAGTTAAAAATGGCTTATGCCCCTGTTTACGGACCAGACCTGCACGGGGCGTATTCCCTGTCCTATTCACACGACGTTAAACTACACGGATAATAAAAGTTAAAAACTGTCTTCTGCCCCCGTTTACAGACCAGACCTGCATGGGGCGTATTCCCTGTCTTCACCACACGACGTTAAACAGCACGGATTTTAGAGAACTACGTACGGCTTGATTTCTGCCCTCGCAGGATATGTAGTGACACTGGGATCCCCTATCCTGGCCCAGCCACTCCCAATTAAAAGTTAAAAATGCCTTCTTCCCCCCATGTATGAACCAGACCTGCACGGGGTGTATCCCTCGTCCTCACCACACGATGTTAAACTGCATGGATAAGAAGTTTTAACAATGCCCCTCTCCCCCCGTGTATGGACCAGCCCTGCACGGGGTGTACTTCTTTCAGAGAACTATGTGCAGCTTGATTTCTTCCCTCGCAAGATACATAGTGACACCAGGGTTCCCCGTCCTGGCCCAGCCCCCTGAATAATAGATAAAAATGCCCTCCCCCCCCCCCCCCGTGTATGGACCAGACTGGCATGGGGTGTACTCCTCGTCCTTACCGAATGACGTAAAACTGCCCGGATAGCAAGATTTAAAAAAATGCTCCCTCTTCCCCGTGTACAGACCAGACCTACATGGGGTGTATACTTTGTCCTCACCGCATGACGTTAAACTGTACGGACTTCATCCTCAACGAATGACGTTAAACTGCATGGACTTCGTCGCGACCCACCCAAGATGCATGGCGAAACAAGATGGAGATACTCCTTGCAAATTTGGATGCATCCTCTCCATACATCAGACTCCAGGACCCAGATAATTGCGGATCTTCATAACCATTCATGGCCATCAGAAGCGGAAATTCATCGACCCGGAGACAACTTTTCATGACTATTCATACCATGCCCTCAGTGGCTCTGCATATTGATAGCCCCTGGCCCGTCTACAAAAGGAAATATTTCCTCGGGCGACACTCTTCCTAGCTGCATACGCCTACTGGCCTCAGATCCCCCGTATCACATCTCCCGATCCGAAAATTTATGGAGCAGTGGTTTACAAGTTCATTCCCCTTTTCACATCAAAATGTTGCCCGGGTACCCTTATCTGGATAGCCTATGTGTCTTCTGGTGGTTCACATAGCAACCCGCATCAGTGAATATCAAGCCAGGACTAGGATACTTTGACTCAACAGACAATTGCAGTGAAGATGTTTCTTTTATAATCGGACACCATTATACCCACGTGCCTAACTCTGTACAGTGAGAAATATCAGATTTTCATAATCATTCATGGCCATCGGAAGTGGAAAGTTATCGACCTGGGGACACCTTTGTATGATTATGCATACCATGCCCTCAGCGGCTCTGCATAATGATAGCCCTTGGCTCGTCTATCAAAGGAAATATTTCCTTGGGTGGTACACTTCCTAGCTCCGTATGCTTACCAGCCTCAGAGCCCCCATGCCACACCTCCTGATCCAGGAAAACTCAAAGTTGCAGTTTACAACCTTCATCCCCCACCTTGTTCCAAGTAAATCATAACATATTGACCCAGTTATCCTTCGAGTGACTGCAGTAATAGTCAACGAATGGTCCGATCTCTATGGCCGCTAAACTAGGATTACCTCATCCTTACCACACGATGTTAAACTGCACAGAGTAAAGGAACACCCCCGCGTGCAAAATAAATCAGCGCAGGGAGCTCTCAAAGCTTTAACAGCAACCAGGGACGAATATCCCTGACATGCCTAGATATTTCCTTGACAGATGACAGAATTCGTGGCCCGGACAATCGCGGATCCTCATAACCACTCACGACCATCGGAATTGGAAAGTTATCGACCCATGGACACCTTTGCATGACAATGCATACCATTCCCTCAGCGGCTCTGTATATTGATAGCCCCTGGCCCGTATATCAAAGGTAAGATTTCCTCGGGCGACACTCTTCCAAGCTCCATACGCTTACCAGACTCAGAGACCCCATATCATTTCTCCTGATCCAAGAAGCCCTGGAACCATGATTTACACCATAAACCTCCCCTCCACGTCTTGGACATGCCGAGATGTTCAAGCCTAGTTGCATTCTGATCAAGAGCGTTCTTCGCAGCTACGTCCTTGCTGCATGACGTCAAATGGCACATAGCACATCTTTGCCGCTTGGCGTAAGGCTGCAAAGACCAAGCATTATACATCCAGGGGAATTCCTCCAACAACAAACATTTTCACTGGTTTAATAATGCTCTTTTTCCTTACAGCACGACGTTAAAATGCATGGTCAATCTTCCTTGCTGCACGACATTAAACTGCACTGCATGGGAAAAGGAAAGAAAAACGCCCCCCGTCCTTGATGCACGACGTTAAACTGCACAACATGGGAAAAGGAAAGAAAAATTCCCCCCTCCTTGCTGCACGATGTTAAACTCCACAACATCAGTTAATAATGCTCTTCGTCTTTACCGCATGATGCTAAACTACACGATCGAACCCATCACGGGTTCAGTAAGAAACATAGGCTTTTCTCTGTCCTTCAGTGCATGGGTCAGACCTGCACATGCCACTGTCTCACACTCGCATGAGAAAGGATTACTTCAGCCATTATCAAGAATTTTATTCTAGATGTTTCCCCTGTATCTAGGCACCCTCTCATCATAAACCATACTCTGCACTCAAAAAAAGCCGAACTCTCATAAGCCACCCCTGGGGGTCCCAAATCTCAACTTCCCTGAAGTTGCTTGGCTATCGGGGGAATACAATAATTGACCTAAGGACAACTTTTTGTGACTATGAATACCATTCCCTCAGTGGCTCTGCATATTGATCGCCCCTGGCTCGTCTACCAAAGGCAAGATTTCCTTAGGCAATGCTTCTCTCCGTACGCCTCTCGGCCTCTGAGACCCCATGTCTATCCCGGGATTCGGAAACCCTCTGAGCTACAGTTTACCAACCTCTTTCACAACCATACCTGAATATGGTGGAACGTCTCTCACAAGATTACTGAGGACCAGGAGAAGCCGTTCCATTCCAGATGATGTCCCAACTACATGACTTTAAACTGCACCAATCCCCAACTGTCCTTTATGCTAGATAAATGCGTAGGACATGAACCTTGCTTCCACACTCTTGGTTGATACAGATGTTCTCAAAACCTTTCAGATGCCACAAACCCTTTCCAAGCAACCCATGGTGGTTTCCATAAGCCATAATTTCATGAAGTCCTATGGCCATCAGAAATGGAGAGTCATTGAATTAAGGACACCTTTACACGACTATGCATACCATGCCCTTAGCGGCTCTGTATATTGATCACCCTTGGCCCGTCTACCAAAGGAAAGATTTCCTTAGGCAATGATCCTCCCACCTCTGCAGACCGATGCAACTCCCATGCCTTGAGACATGCCCTACATGTCATTCAAATTTCAACGCACTCCCTCCAAATGCGTCTGAAGGACACCAAGACATCTTCTAATCAACCAAACACCATTGGGGCCCTTTCCCCACCATATTTGGTCAAAGCTGTTCGACCTAAAACATCAGTAATTATAGTCTTGATGGCGGGACTTTAAATCTCCCATGAAAAGAGGCACAAATCCTGTTAGGCCGAAAACCCGAAAAGGGGGACCTAAGAAAAAGTCGGGCCATACCCGCTAGGTCCACACCAAATGGGCCCAGGAAAAATTAGGGCATTAACAAGAAAAGACAAAAATTTTGTGGGAATTTTCAACAAAACCCTAGAAATAGTCAAACTATGCTCGCTGGATCTCATGGTCCAGGAGAAAGTTAGAGTTTGTTTCTATTTTCCTAAGCTGTGATTAATTCTGATTCAGTGAGTTGTTATTCATGCGAAAATTGTTCTAGTAACAATCAGATTTTTACAACAGCAAATGACTAACATAGATTGTAATCCCTTAAGAAAAAAAGAGGAGGACATCCACAGGCTGGGGCCTCTCCCTCATAGAGTAAGGGGGGTCATCAAAACAGAGTATATAAGAAGGGCTCTGATCGTCACAAAGGAGTCTGGCTTGCTCTCTCCACCAGATCAGCGACCGTGCGGCGGAGGTCATTGCAAGACTGTTCCAACACGGCCTTCTCCCTGGATTCAACCTCAGCCACCAGACGAGTATGCTCCAGTGTTGTTTGGATAACGTTGATCCCTTTTTTGGTGGCTTCAAGACGACCAGTCACAGATGACAACTGATTCCTCAACATCACTGCATGTTCTTCACATTCATGCAACTCAGAGGATAGGGCAGCTGCTTGATCTCGAGAGATCTCCTCTTGTGTTATCAACTGATGGAGCTGTATCATGGCTTCCTCCAGGGCTCAGGTCCCGCAATGAGCAGCAACAAAGTGAGCGAGTTTTAGTTCACTAGTGGCAGCTTCCTCACGGGCCATGGAAACTTGGCAAGCAAGAGAATGGAACTTTTGATAGTCAAAGCCACCCAACCCCAAACCCAGGAAGAGCTGTCGAAGAGCTTCGGTCTTAGTTGTCATCTCTACTAGAAGAGTTTCAACAACGATCTCACAAATCCGAGGCCAGGCCCATCAGTGCACCACCCGGTGGTCTGCCATGACACGAGGATCTTTGGTATCCTCGCCGGATAGCATGGGAATGAAATCTAGCATTGCAACCAACGCAGGCATGTGCTTGCTAGAAGTTGGTTCCAAAACTAGAAAGTATGGAGCCTCTAACCCCGGTTCAGGCTTGGGGATCAAGTTCCTAAGCCCGATATCAACTGGAAAAACTTCCGGGATTGTCTCGCTGAGACCCGGAACCACAGGGTCATCCTCATCCACGTCCAAGAAGGATGAACCTGTCTAAACATTGTACACCGCAGGACTGGGGGAGGAAAATCCCCTGAGTCGATCCTCCCTTAGAGCTGATGAAGAAGGTGCGGTGGGCGCAACAGCCGCAGTACTTCCTGATTTGGGAACCTTCCGGATGTCTTTCCCTAGGATCCCATTGGGTTAGTGTTTTTCCCACCCTTTTTCATACTCCTTGGAAAGGCTGGTGGCCGCCCCCATGACAGGTAGGGGAATGTTCGTGTCAGATCCCTCCCGCGTCATCATCAGCCACCATTGACGAAGTATGGCCAGGTGCAGTCTGTGAGCCTAAGGAGGGGGAAGGGAAACTTGGACTTGCATGCACCCAAAATGGCGATAAAAATGATACAGGACATACAGCTCGCATAGAGAAACCTCGTCGATTCGCGCAGACAGAAATCCATCCCATATAGAGATCATGTAAGAATGCTCCTCCAGGATCCCCTGGTGGATGTCAACTAAGACACCCGAAAGGGTGGGGAGGGAGTGAATGAAAACTGGTATAAGTCACTCAGAAGCTCGAGGACTTCACCAGAGCTGAGGGATTTCAAGCGAACTCCAGCTATATCAAGCAGGGCAGGCCGAAAAGTAGGAAGTGGGATGACCGTGTTGTGACGATACTCATAGCAGTGACAATGATCCACTACCCACCCATACAAAAATTAAAATGGCCTGCTCAAACAGAAGGGTGGCCCGCCCTTCTGCATATGACCCAGCAGTTCATAAATACGAGCCAATGTGGGCACGACCAAATTCACCAGGCGCCCTCTGCCAGCTCAGCTGCCATCATCAGGGTGCAAGCCCTGACACCAGGTTTAATATCCTGAGAAGGGAATAGCTACTCGCTCAGGAACATAGAAAACAAACCCGCCATCCAGAGCATAGGTGGCACACCGGGGCGCACCTCATAACCCCATGAAAGGTAGTCTACCGCCTCCAGAACTGCCTAGTAGGAACCTGGGGAGGTTCGTGATTGTTGAGAAGGATGAGTCCTGGGGTGCTTGATCTTAGGCATGGAACCAGTGGTGTTCAGAAATAACCCTATCCAGGTAATATAGGGAATAAGAGAGCAGGCACACAAGGCTTGACCCAGTGATTTCTCCACCATAACCAGCAGATCCCTCGCCAATAAAGGCACTTGTTTGACGTCGTCCCATGCATCGGGGATTGGCAAAAATTTGTCATACATCTCACCAATAACAGGGAGCCCTCCCAATTGATAGATATCCCACAGACTAATTCCAACTTCACCATGGGCAAGGTGGAAAGTATTAGTGTTTGAACACCAGTGAATGAGTAGGTCCGGTGGGACCAAGGATGATGGGTAAATAGCAAATTGGGAAGCCCACACTGCGGAGTATAAATTGACTGATTCCAGTGATTTGGAAGACTCTTGGCAGTGATGATGGACACAGAAATCCCAGGCCCAGTCATTTGAGAAGATCCCTCTAGACCGAAGATCCCACCTAGGAATCCACCACGCATCGGGATCTACTCGAGAAAGGTTGATAATATAAGGGTAATTCTTGGAGACAGCTTCTTGAGAAAGGTCTTGAGTGCACTGATCACTTTGGGTCCAAACAGAGCCTCTCAAAATGAAAGCATCTTTCGGATCAAAATCCGAGGTTATCTCCCCCAATGGGGTCAGGTTTGCCTGAATGCACCTTGGTAACACCTCCAAGAAAGGAGACGGGCGACCTGAGAAGGTAGGGGGAATAGGGATGTAGTCTTGAAGACTGAGTCCATAAAGCGGAAGGAGATTTGATAACGGATAATCCAGGAGCTCAGGAGGGAGCAAGTCTTTCAGAACACCATCATCAGGAGTAATGGATCGACTGGGGTCCTCCTTGATGCTCTCCGCTCTACGAACCATAGCTGGACGTCTCCCTGAACCAATTGAGAGGGGCTCGACAGTAGGCCTAGGTGCAGGGTGAGTGGAAAACATATTTTCTCCCTGAATTATGAAGACCAGGAAAATGGTTAGTCTGGAATAATAAAATCTGGACAAAAATACCAGTTGTATGAAAAAGGCGTCGAGAATCCTTCAGGAAGGCCACGAAGGATGGTTCGCATTGACTGCATCACGCGGGGCAGCCCTTCGTGAAAGTAGATTGCGACACTATGGCCCACGGAGCATTGGCTAGAAAATCATGAACCAAGTTGCTCCGCGGAATTTCAATCCCGAATTTAAGTGATTCAATTCGGAAGACTTAGAAATTTTTAAGTAGTTCAGTTCGCGGACCATCAACATTGTAGAGAGAGTTCCTCTACAGCCCATCATGACTTACTTTTTAATTAATTAAGAGTAATGGTTTGCGGTTGGGAAATTGGCTCGTGGGTGAAGGTGACCGCGAAGGTGGAATGGTTTGCGGAAGTCGTAGCTGGTTCTTAAACGAAGCACTTCACAAAGGAATGAGCACGCGGAGGTGAGGGAGCTCTTGTTTCTCGAAGAATCTAGTAAAGGAAAAATGAAGGGTCCCCCATATTTATAGGTGTGGTCCCCTACCGGGTCCACCTCTCTACCACAAACCATCTTAGTTTCAGGACCTCTCTTCATCGAAATGGCCTCCTCTTCATTCCGATCGGACCCCATTCTGATGGGGGCATTTGTAGGGTCCTGAAAAATCCGCAAAGGAGATTTTACCCAAATCCCCCAAAAGAATTGGGGAAAAGAATGGGGAAAATTCAAAGAAGAGACACAAGAAGGACTGGTCTGTGGACCGGTCCCATGAAAATGTGACGTGGCCAGGCACCGCGAAGAACCCCCTCCACGAACCATTGTTGTTCTTGGAATGGAGGCGGAGGTCCTCCGCGGTCGTGAGGCAGGATGGGCGCCAATCCGGTTCACCGTCATAAACCACCCCAACCGCGGACCGCATCAACCGGTTCAAGCCACATCTGCTATCGTTCGCGAAATGGAGGTGGAACCCTCCATAGCCACGAAGCATTTCCCGAGATCATTCAGTTCATGGGGGGGAGATGAGCTCAGTGCCCACCGCAAGTCGCGGATTTACCAAGTCAGCCATAAACCGGGTTTTCGGTCATGGGCCTCTGCAAAAGGTGTCGCGTGACCGTAGATACATATCTTTCCCCACTCTATAAAAGGAGACTGAGTGGGAAAGGAAAAGGGATTGGGATTTGGACAATTCGAAGGTGGAGTAAGAGAATTTAGAGAAGAGCGATCAGATTCGGGGGAAGGATTTCGAAAGAAGGCTTTGGATTTCGCAAACAGCGAAGTTCCCATTCGCGAACCAGAGCAGGTATAAACTTGGGAACGAACAAATAAGGAACCAAAAAAGCATAATAATTTGATGAACATCGATCTTAAAATAACATAAAAAAGAGAAGACCGCAAACCATAGCCCCTCCACAGATGCACTCCACGTGGACCAGGGTGTTTATGACTCTTTTCTGATCCGCTGCACCGCATAGCACCCTCCTACGCAGGTGAAGCCTTGACCGACGAACCCCTCATCAACGCCTCCCTTGGACATTGCTGCTCGCATAGACCCCTCCGCGTACCCCCTGGTACGCGGGCCGAACCTGAAGCTGCGAACCACCCTGATTCATGGGATTCTCGCCAGACCGCGAACCACCCTAGTTCACAGGATGCCCCTCAGTCTGCAGACCACCCTAGTTCGTGGACGGCTTCTCCAGCCGTGTTGCACCTTCCTACGTGATGGGCGTTACCACTCCTTCATACGTGTGGTACATCAGAGCCTTCGGAGTTCCCATTCCCCGAGCCACAAAATATCCTTCCAATCCGGCCCGATACTCCGTGACTCCCTCATTGGCCTATTCATCGGCCCCAAGCCGAGGCCTCCACCAGAGCCACCGGATCCGCATGGTGTAACCCTCAGGCGCATCAGCGTGCCATTTTGAGTTCACATACCCACTATAAGTAGAGACGAAGTGGTTTCCCCGACCCTTGAGCAGGTTCCTGAAGCATTCCTGGGTTCACATTCCCACGGTAATGTGGAGTCTGAGCTCGGGAATCCTCTTTCTACCCCTCCACTTGTTAAGGGCTCCTTGGGGGTAGTAAAATACCCATCAGAAGGAAGCCCTCATGCACTGCAAGAGAGGATATGGGCACAGGAGCACCCCCTTTCCCTCTCCCACTGTGCTTTGTTTCCTGGGCCTCCTCAGACTGTAAGCCCCAATCTATTATTATGGGTCGCTCCATGTGTAAGCCCCACTCCATTCCTCATGGGTGCACCTTTCGCGACATGATCGTCTGGTCCTTGCTGCCTCTTGTTTCTCACACCGAGCATGACTCATGTGGGATTAGAGTAGGCATCGACCATGACATCCTCCTATGGGCCTCCTCAAAGTGTAAGCCCCAATCCATTACTCTAGGCTACCTCAAAGCGTAATCCCTAAGCTTATGAAAACTACGTGGACTTTGATCCCTGCCTCCTAAGTAGGGTACGTAGGAAGCCTCCAAGAGGTTCAAGCCCAATCACCATCGGACCCCCGGGTCCACATTCACGTCGGTTCTCCAATTGTCCTATGTGAACTACGAGGACTTTGATCCATTCCTCCTAGGAAGGGTACGTAGGAAGCCTCTAAGAGGTTCATTCCCACCACCCGGTTGTTCCGACAACCTTCACGCCGGTTCGCCTTCATCCAGAATGATGATAAACTGTACATTCGAACTACGTGGACTTTGATCCCTGCCTCCTAAACAGGGTATGTAAGAAGCCTCCATGAGGTTCAATCCCACCAACCGGTCGATCCGACTATCCTCACATCGGCTCACTGCACCACTCCTTGTGCCGCCTCAGTGAGTCCAGACTCCTCGGGGTCATTAACCCAATGAGGGATGGTAAACCTCAGGCGTAAATGATTCTGAATCCCTACGTTCAGTTGACCATTTCCAAACAGGAAAAATCTATGGATACTATGTTTGGGTATAAACCAAAGATTCATGAACATATTAATACATCTTAAATCTATAAGGGAGTCTCGGAAGAGGCAATAATTTCCCCAAAAAAGGGTGTGATGAGCCCGACTTCCCATCCTCTCAACCAATGTGAGTTCCCAAGCATTGCAGGCCAAACCACCTAGCGAATTCCTGCCTTTGGAAATCAGGTCCATGTACTGTTGGATATGGAACCGTTGGGCGTTTCGAAACGAAGACCGGTGTACCCGACATTAGAAATCGAGAGGGGGTATGCCATCCGTAAGATCGGCAGTTGGGCGTGTTATCCCTCCATCTCCCCAGAGGGAAACGGATCGAAACAGTGGTGAAAGGTTTTCAATAAATGGAAGGTATTTTATTTTCTAAAAAAATAACCAGTAGTGAAGCACAAAACCATCTAGAAAGTTTTTAGAATTATTCCATATGATGATCTACACTTGGAGATGATGGATGTAAAGACAACTTTTCTTTATAGGGATTTAGAAGAATAAATTTACATGGTTCATCCCAAGATTTATGAAGTTAATCATAATAAGTATTTGAACTATAAGTTGAAACAAAATTTTTATGGATTGAAGTAAGATCCAAGATAGTGGAATAGGAATTTTGACACTTTAATGAATAAATAAAGTTTTAGTTGATGTGATTCAAGACAATGTTTCTACATAAAGCAATGGTTCAATGGAAAATTTCTCTTAATTTTTTTTATATTTGGAAGATATATTGATTTCTATTATGAAGTTCAATCAGATTGAGGAACTAAAGATGATGTTGTCATGAAGGTTTGAGAGAAATAATCTAGGGAAAGCTAATAAGATCATGTGGATGAGAATTGAGAGGGATAGAAAAGTAGGATATTTAGTATTATCCTAGAAGGAATACATTATGAAGTCCTTTGAAATATTTTGAATGATCAATTGTAAACCTGTCTCAACCCCCCCCCCCCCTGCTAGATGCCTTAAACATAATAAATCTCAGACACCATGTAATGACTCTGAATTCTATCAATGGAAATTCCCTTCTTATGTCATATAGTATAAATCACATAAAATAACATAGAGAACACAATACAAACTTTATAAATGAATAATGAATGTAATAAGAGGTATTTCTAGAAGTTAAGGAACCAATACCAATGGAATAGTAACTTAACATTTCGAATAGTAATATTTCCCTTACGAATAGTAAACATACCAAGAGAATACTAACTTAACCCATGAAATTATAAATAAAATTAGGTATCTTATAAATGGTAACAAGATATAATTATATCATAGTATAAGTAAATAGATGTATTTTGAAATTATTAATTAAGTGTTGATATTTTTATAAAACATAAATGTTTATTTTAAATTATATAAATAATATAAAGATTTAAAATAAAATTTGTATTCATAAAATGTATTCATAAATTAATATTTTTTATTATTATAATATAATTTTATGATACCTTATTTAATTTTTTAAAGTGTTATAGAATCAGTTATAATTTTTAAATCACTGTTTTCCAAGTAAATGTTGATTTTAATTAAAAATTAAATTTCCATATTTTGAAATTATTTTCATAAAATAGAGTTAAGTTTTTAATTATAAACATAAAAAGTGGTTATGGAGAATTTTTGGGGATTTTTTAAACATACTTCAATTTTTTGTGAATGGTAAAATACAATAATTTACAACAAAATCTAAATACATGAAGTATTTAGTCATATATGATGCATGGATGATGTATGCCCATAATAACAAACTCTCATTAATTATTTTAACATATTTAGTGATAATTATAAAAAAATCATAGTCTTGAGGAAAAATAATAAACTAATGAATAAAATAATGAGAAAACACCCCTCTCCCTGACTATAAATATCACCTCTCACCACCTATTATCCTCACACCTATTGAGCCTTGAAGTTGGTCAAATTTCTACCCAATAATCTTTCTATGTATCTCCCCCACATACAGGAGCCTTTGGTATAAAAAAAAAACAAAACTCAAGTTTCTCAAGGTGGTTCTCAAGGAGGATAATCTGAGAGGTAAAAACCTTTTTCCTTCTCTTTTAATTTATTTTCAAGTTCTTTTATTTTATTATTATCTCCTACCCTCCCATAATCCAAGTGGAGTGATAAATCCAATACCTTATATAGAATTTAATTTTATTATTATAATGGAATAATCCATCATCAAACCTCCTCTCTTATCCCTTTATTCTAAAAATGAAAAATGTCCTCCGTGAGATGATGATTTATTGCCTTTGAGGATGAAATGTTTTCATTTTACATCACCACCTTCAATGATGGTCACAAAACTATTATAATGGTTTAAATAGATTTTAAAATTTTTTATAACCTTTTTTATATTCTGGAACAAACATATATACATAATACTAAATGATAAAACAAAACGAGTTCGTTGTGAGGATCAAAAACCACCAAAATAATCAAAACGATTAACACTAACGTCTTATCTAATGGTTCATCCTCACACCAAATAATAAAATGAATTATAAAACCATTTAATATTATATAATTTCATTAATAACACATAATTTCAATTCTATACAACCATTATCATTTTATATTATTTCCCATACATGTATACAAGGTGGACAATCATGAAAACCAAGGAAATGAATGCTCCAAAACGATAAAATTATATCTTATAACTCATAAAAAAGGAAATAATGAACATAATAAAATTATAATAAATAAAATAAATATATTAATGTTATGAATTAATTAATTAATGTATTTAATTTGATTATACAGGACATTAAGATCAAGTTTGGAACACATTCAGACATAAGGTAAGGGATTCTACTCGAACCTTCATATTTCCTTCGGGTTACTCTTTCTCTCTCTTTACCCCAATTTAATTAGTATTTATTTTTAAATAATTCTTCTAAATTATATTTATATGTTCCAAAATCAGGTATCTAGATCATTTCATCCTTATTTTATGGGGAAATACATGTTTTAAAAAGGTTCCCTTCTCAATTCTTCTAGATAAGAAAGACAAATTAAAGTAAACTTCTCAATTTCTTGACCATTTTCAAGTGCAGTCTATAATATGTTTTAAGCCACCATTATTTTTATAAAATATCTCATTTTATCATGAAAAAATATCTTGGTCAATTTCTGGTTTTATGAATATAAATATGTCTTTTCCGCTTTAAATGCTCTTTAATATTTTCCTTAAACCGCACTAAATTATTTTATATCTAAAAGTTTCCAAAACACTATTTTTACATGTTTTCACTTAAATTTCACATCAATTATTATTAACTATGCCTATTTTCCCTTATTAATTTCCATGTATTATTTAAATCCATTTTTTAATGTAAACCATTATGATATTCCCTTATATTATTCCTTTTGACATGAATACGATACCCAATTCATTCCATGGGTAACCCTTATGTTTATGTTTGATTCCTTATGTATGATTCTTCATGTGGCACACATATTCATGATGGGTGAACCTAGATAGTTCTCCAATGCATTGGATAAATTTTTTTCATGAGAAGTCATGTGAAATGGTCTTAGTGGTTATCCTTGATTCGTGCTCCATGTGCAACAGTATTGGTGGTTAGCCTTGACTCATGCTCCATGTGCAACGGTCATGGTGGTTAGCCTTGAATCATGACCCTACAAGTGAAATGATCCTTTAATAATGATTATGTCATGTTTTATATTGTTTCCACGTCACCTATGATACCATGATTAATTGTTTTATGCTTTCTTATGTACATTCATGCCTTTTTATTCAATCATGTGATGCCTTCTAACCCATGTTCTATGCGTTATTAATTTGATTATTCCCTTACTAGGATTTTTAGATCATCCCTTTTGTTCATGTTTTCCCTAGGTTAACCTATGTATATATAATATCTTAATGGAATTTAGTATCTTATTATGGAGATTAAATAAAATAGGTTTTTAGTTTTGTTTCATATTTTCAAATTATATACCTAATCTTCCAATGACACTAGACTTTGTGATCCTTGGTCATATTTGATGGTTAATTATTCTTAAAATTGTGTAATGATATGTTTAAAAGGATAGGGATTCCAAAGAACCCTAGGAATAATTCTATGATTATGGATATCCTTGATTGAAACATAGGGAATTGAAAGTTAGGATATACCTTTCATTTATAATTTTATCATTCTATGTTAAACATATAATTTTTTTATTCTTATTAGATATGTATTAAATCCCCCTAATTTTTTTATTTTGTATTTAATGTAAGGAAATATGATAAGTATCCTCACCTTTTTTCCCCATATTTGGTAAAACAAAATTTCAAGGGTGAAATTTAAAAGGGGGGAAGAATGTAACAACGACGAATTATATCAATGGAAATTCCCTTCTTATTTCATATAGTATAAATCACATAAAATAAAATATAAAACACAACATAAACTTTATAAATGAATAATTAAGGGAATAAGAGGTATTTCTATAAGTTAATGAACTTATACCAATGGCATAGTAACTTGACCTTTAGAATAGTAATATAACCCTTATGAAAAGTAAATTGACCAATAGAATAGTAACTTCACCCATGAAAATATAAATAAAATTTAGGCATATTATAATTGTTAATAAGATATAATTATATCATATTATAAGTATATAATTTTTTTTGAAATTATTAATCAAGTGTTGATGTTTTTATAAAACATAAATGTTTATTTTCAATTTCATAATTAATATAATGATTTAAACGAATTTTTTTTTTCATAAAATGTATTAATAAATTAATATTTTTTTGTTTTATGATTATAATATAATTTTATAAGAAATTAATTAATTTTTCAAAGTTTTATAAAATTATTTAGAATTTTAAAATTAGTATTTTCCAAGTAAATGATGATTTTAATTAAAAATTAAATTTCTAATATTTAGAAAATTATTTTCATAAGATTGAGTAAATTTTTTAATTCTACATGTAGAAAAAATGCTTAGGGTTAATTTTTGGGATTTTTCTAAAATATTTTAATTTTTAGTGAATAGTAAAATATGATAATTTACGATACAAGATAAATACATGAATTATTGAGTAATAGATGATGTATTCCTAATGTAATCTCATAATATCAAACTATCCTTAATTATTTTATTATTTTTAGTGATAGTTCTCAATCTATTCAAAGTATTGGGGGAAAATAATAAACTAATGAATAAAATAATGAGAAAACACTCCTCTCCTCCACTATAAATACCACCCCTTATCACCCCTTCTCATCACACCTATTAAGCCTTTAAAATTATCCAATTTCTTCCTAATACTCTTCCCAAGTATCTCCCTAACTTCCAAGATCCTTTGGTATCAATAAAATACCAAACTCAAGTGCATCAAGGAGGTTCTCAAGGAGGATAATTCAAGAGGTAAAAACATCTTTCCTTTTCTTTTAATTTCTTTTCAAGTTATTTTATTTTCTTATTATATCATCACATACCTTCATCAAATTGGTATGATAAATCCAATACCTTATATATATATTCAAATTTTTTTATTATAATTAAATAATCCATCATCAAACCTGCTCTCCTTTCTCATTATTCTAAAAATGAAAAACTTCATCCATGAGGTGTTAATTTATTGCCTTTGAGGATGAAAAGTTTTCATTTTCCTTAACCACCTTCAATTATGGTCATAAAAAAATTATAATTATATAGAAATATTTTAAAATTTATTTTATAACCTTTTTTATGTTATATAACTAACATATATACATAATATTAAATTATTAAACAAAACGGGTTCATTGTGATGATCAAAACCCATCCAAATAATCCAAACAATTATCACTAACATCTTATATAATGATTCATACTCACCCAAAAAAAACTAAATTAATTATAAAAAAATTAATATTATGGAAGTTCATTAATAACATATAATTTCAATTCTGGGAAACCATTATCATTTTACATGATTTTCCATACATGTATACAAGTAAACTGATCGTGAAAACCAAGGAAACGAATGCTCCCAAATGATAAAATTATATATTATAACTCATAAAAAAGCCATAAATGAACATAATAAAATTATGATAAATAAAATTCATGTATAAAAGTTTATTAACTAATTAATTAATGGATTTAATTTTATTATATAGGACATTAAGATCAAGTGTGTAACACTTTCATACATAAGGTAAGGGATTCTACCCGAACCTCCATTTTTTCCTTTAGGTTACTCTTTCTCTCTCTTTACCCCAATTTAATTATTCTTTATTTTTGTATAATTCTTCTAAATTCTATTTATATGTTCCAAGATCATGTATTTGTATTATTTCATCCTTCCTAGATGGGAGAATGCATTTTTTTCAAAGGTTCCCTTCTCAATTATTCCTGATAAGCAAGCCTAATTAAAGGTAACTTCCCGATTTCTTAAAAATATTCAAGTGCACTATATAATTTGTTTTAATCCACCATTATTTTTCTTAAATAACTCATTTTATCATAAAAATATATCATGGTTAAAAAAAATTTATAATTAAAATAAATATTCATTTTCTGCTTTAAATTCTCTTTAATAATTTCCTTAAACCGCACTAAATTGTTTTATTTCTAAAAGTTTCTTAAAAACTATTTTTACATTTTTTCAGTTAAGTTTTAAATAACATATCGTGATCTATTCCTATTTTCCATTATAAATGTCCATGTGTTATTTAAATCCATTCCTTCATGTACACCATTATGATCTTCCTTTTTTTCCTTTTGATATGATTATGATACCTGGTACCTCCATGGGTAATATTTATGTTTATGTTTGATTCCTTAAGTATGATTCTTCATGTGGCACACATATTCATGAACATGTGATGATGGGTTTGCCTAGATAGTGCTATAATGAAATGGTTAATTTTTAGTCCCATGAAACATCATGTACAATGGTCGTGGTGGTTATCCTTGACTCATGCTCAATATGCAACAGTCTTGGTGGTTAGCCTTGAATCATGCTCCATGTGAAATGGTTTTGGTCGTTAGCCCTAACTTATGATCCTCCATGTGAAATGAGCCTTGAATCATTCTTATTTCATGTTGAATTTTGTTTTCACATCACCTATAATACCATTATTACAAATTCTATTCTTTCTTATGTACATTCATTCATTTTTATGCCATCATGTTACGCCTTCTAACCCATGTGATATGCTTTATTCATGTGCTTATTCCCTTATTAGGATTTTTATCTCATCCCTTTTGTTCATTTATTAACCAGGCTATCCTATGAATATGTAATATATCAATGTAAGTTAGGATCTCATTATGGAGATTAAATAAAATAATTTTTTATTTTGGTTTCATGTTTTTAAATTATTCACCTAATATTCTAAAGACACTATAATTTATGATACTTGGTTGTATTTGATGGTTAATTATTATTAAAATCATGTAATGATATGTATAAAATGTTAGGGATTATATACACCATCTATTTATGCATAAGTTCATGACATAAGGAACGTTACATGTGATTAATCTATAGTATGTTTCATGTATAAAATGGTTTATAATCCACCATATATTTATTTTTAAGTGGGTGTTTCTAGAAATTTTATGTCAAACCCTAATAGGAAACATTGTGAAGCTATAAAATGGATCTTAAAATACTTGAAAGGTTCAGAGGATGTATCTTTATGTTTCAATGATGATGATCATTTAAAATGATTTATATATGTATATTTTACTAGATACATGGACTCGTGGAAAAATAATACATATTTTTTACTTAGTTTTGGTGGAACATTTGTCGGTTGAATGTTTTGTTGTAGAAAGTGGTTACTTTATCTATAAAGGAATCAGGTTATGTTGTTACTAGTAAAGAGGATAAAGAGTTGATATGGTTGATGTGATTTCTGAAGAAACTTATAGAAGGGTCAAACAAAGTAATATTATTATGTGATATTTAGAGTTCCATTCACCTTTCTCATAATATAGTGTTTCATGTGAGAAACAAATTCATTGACCTGAAGTATCACTTCATTAAAATTCTTCTAGAGGATAAGGTGTTGGAGATATAAAAGGTTTCTAGGAATAAAAATCATATGGATATGTTTAAAAAATTTATAGTCCAATAAATTATAATTCAATTTTGTGCCTTGGTTATACATGAGTAATCAGAAGAATCGAAGGACACTGCATGCATCGAATAAAGGATGATCTTGGGTAGATAGATGAAGAAGGATAGAATCTTGAATCAATTTACAAGTGGGAGATTATTGGATTTCTGTAAGTTCTTTAGATTTAATAGATTAAGCATTATATATGGATTCTATTAGATGGTGATGATTATATTTATATCATTAGAAAGATTATATGGATTCTTTTCAATTGATATGTTTCAAAACAGTTAGGCAAGAAGGTCACCAAATATAGACGAACAAACAGAGGTTCTTGTGGTAAACCTTTAGTGTCGTTAGATAGTGATGGTTAGTCAAAGATCATCATAGGGATAACTCGTGGATGGTGTTCATTTAAAGTGAAAAAACTATTCATTGGTTGTTTTGTAGTAACCAGTTTTTGCGGTTCCAATAGATGGTTCAATAATGTATCAATGGTTTCGTGGGTCAATGGAAGGTAGACCATGAATCTCAAAGTTTAGTGCAACTGGTTGACACATAGACCTCTATAAATGGGTGTGGTGGCCCAAATCTGAATATTTCGTAATTTTAATATACTAAGTGGATGAATAGTTGAGTTTCAGACATAATTTTCTAAAACCTGAAAATAGAGAGAAAGTGGGTGAAAGTGTTGTACTCATTTATATCTCCTAAAATGAATGGTGTTTGTAGTATTCCCCCTTGGATTTAGGACTTTCTCCTAACAACCTAAATATATTTTTTTCATTTCATTTATTATTTTTATATGAAGTGTGATCATAGAGTTATGTGTAGTGATTAGATGGGATCTCATCATAGTTCTAGTGAACAAGCTTGGAGGAGGTGGTTAATAGAAAAACATATATATGGTAACATTGTGAATCTTCATTGTTTTGTGGGATGGAGCGATTGAACGAACATTCATTTGGTGCACATTATTTTCACAAGTTTTTTCATTAGATCAAACAAATGGATTGTTAATTACACAATGCCTTCCTCCCTACAACTTAGTCATATATAAATGTTCTAGTTTTGACCATATGGATTTAGTAGTGATCTCATGGGATACTTCACATAAGACCTTATCTCATAGGATCAATAAAAATATAGTGGGGACCTTTTCAAAAACATCATGCTCAAAATTATCATATGTGGTGGCAATCTATCCTTTAGGGGATGTTATGTTAATATGATTATTGAAACCATAAATTTCATTTATAATTCTATTTTGGATAATAATATGACACATATTAACTTTATAAAAATTACAATTATTTTCTTCATCAAATTTCTCAACTTCAAACTTAATAGAAGACATTATTAAACTCAAAATCAATCTTTAATACCAATTTTTTTGGGGGAGTCCATGGAATGTGGTTCACTAATCAAAAGAGGTGTTGTGATATTTGAGTTCATTACTATTATTCATTAATAAACAAAATCTTGAGGATATAAATAGAATAACAAATATAGAAGTATAAATATGTGTTTAATTAGTAAAGAAAGTGTGATAAAGTAAAGAACACAAGTATTTAACATGTTTTACACCACATTGGTCCTATTTTCAATGAAAGAATATCACCCCAAAATCTCTTTATTATGAAAAAAAAATTATAAATATTACAACATAGAAATAAAGAAATGAAAAACTAGAAAAACTATATGAAGATAGAGTTCCTGTAGCTCTATAACTCGTGATGAAGTCGAGTTGAGTATATAAAACCTACTCTCATCTTGGATGGACTCACTCATGCACCCATGAATACAATCCATATGATGGTTTAAAATATTGAATTTAAATAATAATAAATATCATTCCTCTAGGCCTACACTAAGAACCTATAAGTGAAAATTCATAAGGATGAAGGGAAATTTCAGTATTGCAAGATCCACTAAATATTTTTAATGTTTCCCTCTGAGATAATATGGAAAAAAACTCTTAACCGGAATAAAACACCCATAAAATCAAGCATGAGTCCCACTATCTGGTAGAGCCCCAGATAAACTCATCTCTCAATATATCTCAATATAGTCTTTTATTATTTCAAACATTACCAATACCTATTGTATATGTAGACTAATTTCGAGATTGCTTCCTTCATAATTTCACTAGTAGGTTCTTTTCAATGATCATTATTCTGGAAATGTTTTTATTATCCTATTTATTCTATCCACCACTCCATTTATTTTTAATTTCCACAACTTAAACTTGGTGTTTTATCTCATGTTTCTTGAGATAATCCTCCACTTGGTTGTTTTTTATTTTTTTACCATTATCGATTCAGAATATCATAATCTTCTATCCAAGAATACTTTCATATTCCATATGATATTGTGCCATGAAAATAAATACCTAAAACTTGTGGTCAGTGAAAAATATCCTTTTCATTATAGAAAAATCATCGATAAAAAGAAAATAGTACCTATTCTAATCAATGCCGCTTGATGAGATAGGTATACACACATTAGCACGCGTCAATTCAAGAACTCTTATTGGCTTCTATTATTTTTCCTTATATGTCTCTCATGTGATCTTATCATTTTGAAAATAATCTCATATCTGAGTATGGTAATGTTTTATCCAAGGGATATCTCTATCTTAATTTCATTTTACTATATCTTCTAAGTATGGTTAGCATATATGGCCAAGTCATTTATGCCACAACCTATTTTCTTACTCCTTGGATAGAAAGCACATATCTTTTTCTCAACTTATTTAAACATGCTCATTATAAAATATCCATTAAACTTGGAATTATTAATTGGAATAACCAAATTATAAAAATTAATTATAAAAGTTTTATATAAATAAATTATATTGATAAAAAGGTAAATAATTTTTAGTAAAGTCTTTATATACTTCAAAAATGTTATTTTCTCAAAAAAAATATTTATTTTTGTAAACAAATAATAAAAGTAATTTTTACAATTTTAGAAAATTTATTTGAAAAAATAAAATTACTTTTAGAAATAAACAATTTAAAATTATCTTATAGTGAATTTTTTATAATTTTTTGAAAAGGTTGATTTTTTTATGAATAGTGAATAATACTAATTTTTATTAAAAATTCTATTTTCATTAAATCATTTACAAATTTTCATTTTGTTTTAAAAAAATTAAAGTAAAATTAGTTTAATTATATTATTATTTATCCAATTTAGGTCATTGTTTTCAATTTTATGTACAATTTTAATATAAAAACTTCTTATAATTATGAGAAGAATTCTTTGGATAATTTCTTTTTCATAGTTCCTACAGGTTTAATTTTAAACTAAATTATACAAATACTATGAATTTTACTTTTGAAAATGGATTCAATATTTTTAATCAACATAATTAATATTATATAATAATTTAAACATAATTATTGTTTAAGATGGTTTAGATTTTGCAATCGGTATCGGATGTTTGAGAGGGTATGTATTTTTTCATCTGTATGAGGCACATTATCTTTGGCATGGGATAGCTTTTCATGTTGTGATGAGAAAATTGAATTTGTACTTAATGTTTTTTGGTGCTAGGAGGAGCTTCTCTCTTATAGTGAGGGTTGTTTTTTATCTTGAGTTTTGGTCCGTTGAGGTCTATTTTTTTGTGTAAGTATTTATGTCATGATGGGTTCCCCTCATCCCTTAAAAGGGGTTTTATTTAAATAAAAAATAATAATTTTCAATCATTTTATATGAAGAATAAAAATAGTGAAAATTAATTACTGCATCTAAGGTTAAAATGGGTTTACCTGGGGATAAATCAAAAAGATAATGGTTAAAAAGGCCTAAATTTTTTTAAAAAACTATTTTATTTATATATTTATACCTCATAACATATAAGGTTCAATAATAATACATTTATGAGCCTTTTTTAAAGTGAAAAATGTGGGTATGATTTTTTCTTTTTAAAAATTTCAGGTGTGTCATCTCCCTAACTTATAAAAGGGAACCCCCTCTCCTCTCCTCTTTGCAGTTATAAATCCATTTGTTTCATCCAATACCTACCCAAATATATTAATTAATTCCATAAAAACATCCTAGAGATATTATTTTTATTATTAAACCCTCCTAAGAAGTATTTTTGTGCAAAGCTAAGGATATTGTCCAAAGAAGAGGTATCGTTCTTAACCGTGCATTTTTTGTTTTATTTATTCTTCCAACTCCTCCAAATATTATTCAAATATTATGATATAATCACATAATTATCTTAAATATATTTATATTTTAGTATTTTAATGTAATAAGCTATATTTATCTCATCCTCTATCAAATGGGAGGTGAAACTGTGAATCGTGTGTACGATGAACTATCACCTCGCGAATCGATGTAATTCGTTTTCCATCACCACCTATCACGAATAGAGATACTGATGGATTTCGATTTAATATATTATATTTATAGTATATTTATACTCTTTTAATTATAATATCACATCTACCTTATTAACTTCAAATCCTTTAGAAAATGATAATGCCACTCGTGAGTACGTGTGGACTACCGCCTCTACGAAGTGATGTGATTTTTTTCATTTTATTTTGAAATGGATGTTAATAATGATATATTTAATGAATATATAAGATATATATTAAATAAAAAATATTTTTAAAATTTTATATACTATTTACCTTTCATTACCTTCATCCGTCGAGCAAATGGAAATAACATTCATTTGTGCCTACAGCATACCGTCTCTATGAATGGTGAAATTCATATTCTATTTATAAATTTAATAGATTACCTTAAATACATATACAATGAATATATAATATATTTATATCCGGATTAAAATAATTTATATTATGTAACAATGATCAAATTACAGGGAC
Source organism: Viscum album (assembly GCA_963277665.1). Lineage (NCBI taxonomy): Eukaryota > Viridiplantae > Streptophyta > Magnoliopsida > Santalales > Viscaceae > Viscum > Viscum album. The sequence goes on from OY728123.1 coordinate 207,341,576, forward strand.
CAAAACTACTAAACCAAAACATACATGAAAAACAAAGCAATTATTACCCAAAACGTGATTTTAACAATGAATTGTTAATAAATGGGTAATAAAAGGTTATAAATAAATCATATATGGTATAATTTATATTATCATAGTTCTGTAATATATTTATGATATATATAAATATATATATTATACATGTGGTTCAAATATGTTCAAATAAATTTGAGACTTTAGATAATAGATTTTTGTTTCACTTTTATTTATGTAGGAAACATTCTTTATACAGCACTTTTTTATTTTGTGCGGTGTATATATTACCGTTAATGTATTTTATGATTATTATTATTAAAAAATATGAGATATAAATATCCATATAATGTTATTTCTCTTATGGGTGTTATGATTCAAAAGTTACCAAAGTGGTAAGGTTTTTATGTTACAATCTCATTACTATTGGGATTGTTTAGGATTATGAATATAATGATGAAGTCTTGTGAGGTAACTCTAAATAAAATAATTAATTTTATTCTCTTATGGTTATTTATGGTGAATTCATTTTTCCCTTCAATTTTCATCTTTTTATGTACTCAATATACCAAAATAATTTTTTTATGGAAAAACCAACTTTATTTCTCTTTTTGGTGGAAAACCCTTTCTCTTACATGTCTATGTTTTATATAAATGTTTTCAATATTGTTATTACTATTATAAAGATATTGTTTAAATTCACTTTTAACCATGTTTAACTTTTTAAAAAAATGGTTTAAAAGGTATATTCTTTTCATTTTTTGAATGAGGTACTTTTGAATTTTTTTTAAAAATGTGAAAGGAATATGTGTTTTAATGTACAAGGCATAAACGAAATTTCCAACTGTCATGACCACGCAATTGATTGAAGATTACTTTAAAAATTTTCGAGGTTATTTTTAAATAAAATTTTTTATTTAATATTTGTGAAATATTTATATTTTAAATAATTGATTTCAAAGGGAAAAGTATATTTTCCTCAAGGAATGTTCCACGTGATATTTTAAAATAATTTTTCATATAAAATGAAATCCTTTGATTTTACATAAAATTTACTAAATATTTTATCCAAAAATACCAAAATTATCATTTTTCTAAATGGTTTATGATTATGATGATAGGATTTTTATGAAACCCTTTTATTTTACATGGGTTATTCCATATTGAAATGACTATGAAACTCATACCTTTTCCATGGGTTATGATATGATGAAGTGATGAAATGTTTATGAAACTCATTTATTTTCAACAGGTAATTATATGATTAAATTATTGTGAAAATAATTCATTTTCATGGGTTATGATATAATGAATGTTTTATGACATTGTGTAACACATCTTTATTATTTCCATTATGTGTATTGTGGGTTTGGAATTATATATCCCTATGATACATTGGGTAAAGATTGATATATCATGAGATAAAAGGGAATTTAATGGGGATTGAACCCAATTATTAAGGGAATCTTTCCAATATGATAGTATTTATATTGAACCTTGGCTTCTATGATGGTTTAGGGAGTGAACCCATTCCACTATGATAGTCTTGGAAATTATCCTCCACTACTAAGGAAATGACTTTCTATGCTTATATGTATGCTAAAAATCTATGTATTATTAAATTTTTATGTTCTCGTGTCTCATGTTCTTTTATTACATTATGATTCATGTCTTATGAACTGAAAATATTTATCCCATGACTTAATTTTTTGATCTATGATATTTAGGGTATGGTTTTCAAATGTTATTATAATGTTTTCATACCCTTATGCTTATGTTATGTTTGATATATCCATTATTTACCCTCAATGATAATCTGAGCTCACCCTTTCTTATGTTTTCTTTCCCTAGGTTATGAATAAAGGTATTAGATATGATATCTCTAAGAATTATGATAGTTTTTAAGAACTTACTGGGAGATTATTTAGTTCACATATGAACTAGTTATTTATATATTCAAGTTTCCAAACAAATTATACCCATACAATTATAGCATGTATTTTTATGTTATGTAATGAATATTAATCTATTAAGATGTGATATATATCTATGAAAGGTGTGGGTTACTATATGGTCCTAATAATCTTTCCCTTTATATTTTATTTTTAACCAAGTAATATAAATCATTTAACTTTATAACTCAAGTAATGTATTACTTATCCATCAATTCTATGACCATGTGAGAGAAATTGATGTATGAAATAGGAATTATTGATATAAAATACCAAGTTGTCTTTAATTAGTGACATAAGAACCATTTTCATACACCCCATAAGAAACATTTGTTCTTATTCTTCCACTATGAACTTTCATCGTAGAAATAGCTTCAACCTGTAAGAACAATTTTTTCCTATATCCACATCAAAAAAAATTTAAAATAGTTCCCACATAATTAATTAAAACTTTACCCTTTTAATAACTACCCTTAAATACATGATTTTATTAAAAGGTAAAACACATACCAATGGAAACCTCATAAGAAACCTTTCTTCTAATTCCACTTATAACTTTCATCATAAAAAAGAACTTCAATTGTTAAGAACAATTTTTCCTACATCCACTTCAAAAATCTTTAAAAACATTTCACACATTCTAAATTCAAAACATTCCCATTTTATGATTACCCCTAAATACATGGTTTCCCTCAAAAGTTAAAACACATACCAATTGGTATATTTATGCAATAAAATTTTTCTCTCCCTTAAAAACACTATCTAAAGACAAGATAAGATATGGGATGGAATCACATACCTTATACTTGGAGAGAGGGAGGTTGAGAACCCATTTTCAACCTAATATTATGAAATGTTTCCTTATTCAATGGTTTTGTGAAGATATCAAAAACTTTATCTATTGTCGGAAAAATACATATTTATTTCACTCTTCTCCACACACTCCTTGATAAAGTGATATTTTATATTAATATGATTGTAATGGGAATATTTCATTGGATTTTTAGTGATAATTATCACACTTTTATTATCACAGCCTAATATAAGGTGAAACTTCACATAAAAAAACATTCCAATTGTGACTTTATCTATGTAAGTTGTGGTTTATCTTGACTAGAAGAAACATACTCAGATTATATTTTACTGAGAGTCACTAAACATTGTTTATTTGTAATCCATCTTAGATATATTTAACCTAAGAAAAATACTCCATCAGATGTGGATTTTATATCATCTACACTTCCTAAAAAATCTACATTTTTATAACCAAATAGATCAATCTTTCATGCATTTTCATATTTCAAACATTAATCATTTATGCGTTTAATATATCTGATAATTCACATTCGAACCCTGATATTATAATCCTTTGGTGTACTTTGATACCTAACACAAAGTGTAATATCATATGCTACATATGTACTTGAATCCATTAGATATAACAAAATTTCAAACAACTTTCTAAAATATTTAGGATTTACCCCTTTCCTTCCCCATATTTTGAAAACTTTGTTCCCATTGAAATTAGTGTGAAAACTAACTTTGAATATTTAATTACAAACTTCCTTATAAGTCCCTTGGAATACTTATCTTGATATGGGAAAAACATTTCTTAATTTGTCATATTTTTAAGATAATAAAGTATTTCATTTCTCCCAGCATGGAAATTTAAAAAATCATCTCCATATCCTTCGCATAATTTTTACAATTTTTTTATCATTCCCTGTGAATATGATTTCATTAACATAAACAATCACAATTAGGGAAAAGTCTTGATTTTATTTTATATATAGGTTGCTATAAACTCTTCCATTATTAAAGTCCAAATTCCTTAATAAATTATACAATTTTAAATACCAAGATCATAGATATTTCTTTATCCCATACAAAGCCATTTTAATTTTCACACATAACTGTATTTTTTCCCAAGCACAAATCCACAAAGTTGTTTAATATAATATTTTTCATAGAGATCCCCATTAATAAAACTGATTTCAAATATATCAAAAAAAATATTATATTCATTGTATGGTGATAAAAAGAAATATCTGATAGTTTCTAATATTTCCATTGGATAAAAATTATCATCAAATTCAATCCCTTAAATTTGTGAGTAACCTTTACAAACAATTCATGTCATGTTTCTTATAACTTCACCTTTTTCATTTAACTTTTTTTGTAATACCCACTTTGTACCAATCACATTCTTGATGTTTTTTTGGGTATAAGTTCCCATGTATCATTCATCATAATGTGATAAATCTCTACATTCATGGAATTAATCAACTCTTGATGTTCTAAATTATCATCAACATATTTTAGTTCAAATTTTGAGTATAAGAAAGTATATGAAATTAACATTGATATTCTTCTTGTTTGAATCTTTTTTCATTTATCTCTAATGATGCTATGAATATCCAAGTGCTTCCTCAGCCTAGGATTATATGTAAGTAATTATTGATCATCACTTGAGATAGATGAGTCCCAATATTAAACTCAAGTTTCTTAAAAATTATTACTATCATCAATATCATTTTCAAATTATTCAACTGTAACAACCTCATATTGTATTTCTTCCATATTTAAAATTATCTATGAAACTTTGTTATTATCCAATTCAAGAACTTTTACATCTATTAAATCAATAATATTTCCACTATGTTTATTATAACACTTGTATCCTCTACCATTAAAAGGGTATTCAGGAAATATTCCATCAAAACCTATCTTATCAAACTTACCAATATTTTCACCATTGAATATTATAATGAAAGTACTTTATAACACCTTAGGTGTTTAAAACATGAGGTTTATTTGTAATACATCTTGTAAGGAGTCATATAAAAGTTTATCCTATGGAAATAATGATTCTGAACATAAATTGTTTCTCTAATGGTTTTCCTCTAAAAATATTGAGAAGTATCATGTTTGATCAAAATTATTCATTCCATATTTTCCTAAGTTTTATTTATTCTTTCAATAGAAAAATTTTTATATGGTGTGTATGGTGCACTAGACACATAAAAATCTCCATGGATTTAAAAATAATCTATAAAATTTACACTCATATATTATCCTCCATTGTTATTTGAATATTTTTCACAGAGTATCCCCATTATTTTTCTACACTTATACAAAAACTTTTAAACATTTTTCGATCCTCTAATTTATATTTCAAAAACATAATACATGTGATGTGATCAAATTCATTAATAAAAGGGAAAAATAATTATCTCTATTATTTGACTAGTTACTCATGGTGTCACAGATATAATAATATGTCTTCTCTAAGGGATAAGTTGAATGTATCTCAACTTTCTTATATAAATATTTTATAATATTATTTTTATGTAAAATATAATAACAACAATATATTCTTCTTATCGTGTTAATAATAACACAAATAATCTATCTCTTGGTTAGTTTTCTCATATTCCTTTGACACAAATTCACTAGACATTTATTCTATAGTTGATTTTCTTCCATAATGATCAGATAGCATGAACATTGTTAATCAAAAACATGGTACAAGTTTCCCTTCATTTGTTAGACTCTCGTTACAACTTTTCCAAATTCTATCCTCTTAAAAATGGAACCATATTTTTTAAAAACATCTATGTTACCTTCATCGCAACGTTATGAAACACTTAACGAATTGTGTCTCAAATCATCAAAAAACAAGGATTGTTTAGATTTTATCTTTTCTTCCATAATGATATCAGATATAAAACCTTTAATTTTGAGAGAATCTTCATTTCTAAAAGTCATTATACCTTTATTATAATCTTTCAATTTATTAAACAACTTCAAATATACTATCATGTGTTAAGAACATATACTATCTAAAATTCAAGTTCATTATCCTTTTATAGCTTTGTGAGAAGTTTCAACATCTAAGTATTTTTATTTAACCTTTTTTTCTTCTCATTGATCTTTTGATATTTGTTGTATAAAACTTTTTGTGTAGGAATCATGATAATAAATCCTTTTATAATATTTATAGGTTGATTACATATTTTAAAAATAGTTCCCAATGGTTGGAATCTATTTTCAACCATAAAATTGGATTTATCAGTTTTTATTATTTGAGTGGCATGACTCCCCCTCAAACATTGCCTCCAATTTCTCCTAGATTCACTATAACATTGGTGATTAAACCAACATATATTTTTTTCATACCCAAACCCTCTACAATACTAACAGTTACCATAGAAATCATACTTCATTTTGTAACTAACATACTACTCGTAGTTGCATTTTTATTTTCATCAACATTCTTACCTTCCACTTTGTTTATTTATTACACACCAATGTTTTGGTAACCACGTAAAATTTTATTATTAACCTCAATAAAATCTCCATTTACAAAAAAAAAATTGTTCAGACTTTGAAACCTTATAAACTTTATTTTTTTAGATCTTTTTATTTTGGCTGTGAACATGGTCTTCTTAGATTGATTTTTCCCAGACACATTTTCATCCTTCTTATAATTATTTTATAAAAAATTTTATTGATCCTACTTAGGTTTATATTTCTTATAACTTTCACCAACATTTGTAACTAAGTTGTGGAAATTTTTAATTCTTTTCTAAACTTTAACAAGTTTTTATTAAACATGTTCTTACTCTTCTTTCTTCACTTTCAACATTTTATAAAGTTTGATGTTGAGTTTTTTCTTCTCATTATGAAACTCAATCATATCATCAATTTCATTTAGAAACTAATATTTATATTCAAGAAAAGATTCTTGATTATTTTTTGAAATATTTTCTCTCTTGAACTTCTTGTTCTCCCTCTCAAGTTCTACAATATTTTCAAGATACTTTTTTAATTCAAATTTGAGTATAAAATTAATCTAGGCCTCTTATTATTTTTAGATTATACCTTCTTCACTCATGAATTTTTCATCATTCAATTTTGAAATAAAATGTTTTTCATTAGCATCATCACTAAAGTTATCAACTTATTCCTCACTATCTTTGTCTTTATCATACTTAGATAAATACTTTATCCTTTTTTATTTTTATAACTTCTTATCTTTTCCCATAGAATAAGATTTGTATTTTTTGCCTTCTTATTGAGGTAACTACCTGAATTTATATCTTGTTTATCGCTTTCTCCAACTTCTTTTGATCACAAAAAAATTAGTAACAACATGTCCAAATGCTCTATAGACAAAGAATTTTAGTGATAACTTTCATTTTCATTTTCATGTGCCTCTTTTAAAAATTTTAGAGAAAATAAATAAATTAATAAAAAAATTACTAACCTTTTCTTCGATGTCAAAGTCACTAGTATATTATTTTATTAAATTCTTAGACTTTCCTTACTTGGTGAATCTGGAATAAATTTTACAATCATCTTTTTATTTTTTTTTCTTGATAACCTTTTCTCTACTAATTTTATAAGTGATTAGAGTGATATATAGATCATACATAGATATATTTTTAGGATATCTATCTTCTAATGATGAAACTTTTTCATCATAATTATTGGGATGAATTTATAATATCTTTTTAATAATAGTTTAATTTTACGACTTCTCACCAAGAAATCTTATGGTGCTAAAAATATCATTCACCCTTATAAAGAAGTCACCAGCATATTAAAAATCACCCATATTAATATCTTTTTTACTTTAACCTACGTATTTTTAGCTTTACTTTATTCACTTTCAGGTTTTCTTCATAAATATTCTTTAAATTTTCCTAGATTCCATTATCCATTCCAAAACCTATAACTCTAATAAAATCAATTTCATAGAGTGAGTAAAGTATAGTATTTATAGATCACACACAATTCTTCAAATTATTATTATTAGTATATACTAGGGTAACACCCTCAGTGCATGGTAAGAAACCATCTATAGTAGCTTTGAGAACTTCATAACCAAGGTGCATAAGATAAAGAAGAATTCTATATTTACAAATAAATAGTTATTTCCATTGAAAATAGTAATCCAATAATTATTCACATAATTCCGAAAATATATGGAAACTTAAATTTTATTTAAACCTCAATAAATATCAAATGAAGGGACCTTCCCTTTGATACCACATAAAATAACCAATCGGGATCTATTTGATCATTGAGAGAGAGGGGGGTGAATCAATGATATTTTATTTTTATATTTTCTTACTTATGAAATATCCTTCACATACTATTAAAGAGTTATTAATTTAATAAAAACAAGAAAATAATCATAATCCAAAAGAATATAAGAATTTACAAGGTTCACTACTCAATAAGAGTAGTTAGTCCTTGGCATAGTTTGGAAATAATCCAATTACACACAATCCACTAGAAAAAAATCCTCTTTGAGTAGTTATAACATATAGGTAATATCCATACACTTTCATTTAAACATGATCAAATAATAGTTCATGTTCATTCCGCATAGATATAAGATGTAATAATTTTTTCATTACAACTATTTTAAACCTTCACTAACAAGAATCATTATATTATCATTTTTTTTCTTGTACTTATTCACACTTTATCTTCTTGAAAGTGATTCTTATTTAATTTATTTCCCAATAGTAGTAAAGGACTTAATCCTTGTAATTATGTGTAAAAATTCCATTTGTTCACTTGTTTGTTTGGTTTCTCTTTTTTTTCGTATATTTGGTAAACTCTGTCTAGTGACTTATGAAAACCAATACCACTTTCTTATGATATTTACATATGTTAACTTCTATATAAAGTCTGTCTGATCCACCTGATATGAAACTATATTAGGTTTATGACTGATGCCTCTTATAACTATCCATCTTCTAACTTTCTAACAAGTTGATTTTATTTTTTTCACACCATTTATCTGATCCAACTGATGGAGATCACTTTATATAAACAAATTGTTTGATGTTTCTTCAAAATGAATGTCTGGTTGATTTTAATCTTCTATAGTGTTTCTCCTCACTTATTTACACATGAACAGTGTTATTTTGTCATGTAGAAATGTCCCCTTTATATAGTAGTTCTTGAATTAGAATATTAGGGAACTCTAATTTATTCTCCCACTCAATGAAAATCTCAAACTTTGAACATTAAACTCAAAACAATTTAACTAGATTATTCTCAAGACTTCTAGAGTATTCTAAAATATTCTTATAAACTTGAGAATATGATAACTTCAAAAAAATTCCTTCTAACTCAGAAATAATCACAAATACTTCTTCCATGATATTTGGAACATTAAATAATTAAATTATCATAATCACATTTGGTTATCTTTTTGAATTCTTGATAAAGAACTTCCAACCAGTAAAACATTATAAATCACATTTTTTAGTGAAATTTTGTAGTAGAACTTCCATTTTAAGAGACTCTATTTGATGTTCCGGAAAACACTTCATAGAAATATTTTAGAAGTCTTCCACCATACCTTTCCATTATCTGATGACTTACATCATAACACATTCTATATTTCCTTTTCATGTCAACCACTTTTCCAATAAATATTTTATAGAAATATCCTATTAATGTTTTCAATGATAAACTTCTGTCTAAAAACTCATAGAATTTCACTTGATCTTCACCTTATTTGATGGATTCTATTTTATTGGAATTTGTCCAATGAAATTAAATGAGTTTATTTGATGGTATTCTCTATATTGGACATTGTTTTTTTGGAATTTGTTTGATGAAATTCCATACCATATTCCCTTTGAATTTTCCCAATAACCAAAACTTCATAAACTACAAATTAAAACTCTTCTCAGCCAATCCACTATCCTAACATCTTAGTATGAACTTTTTACAAAAAAAAATAATTTCTCCCCCTTTCTAATTATACTTAGATCATGATATCTTTCATGTTGGAAACATTGAGAACAAAAAAGAATCATTAGATTTGTTTCTTCATCAAAAAATATATCTTATAATTCCTGTAAGAATGGAAATATAAGCATTCATCACAAAACTCTATCCAAACATCTCAATCCAGAATCATCCATCTGATGGGAATGGTATGAAAACCCAAACATTTCTTCTCTATCCCTTCAACATTTTTTAGAAGTCTTAAAATAGTTAGGTGTTTTATGTTAATACAACAAAATTCAAAAACATGGAGTATACCTTCTTAAGACAAACTAATTTTTAATTCATATCTTTTGAAAACACCTCTAATATTTATAGCCCTAACAATAGTATGTGTATTAAAAGGAGAAGGATGAGGAGGAGTGGTTGTGGTGGTATTAGGAGGAGGAGAATCAATTGTAGTTTTTGGCATGGTAGTGGTGGTGGTAATGGTGGAAGCAGTAGTAGCAGCAGTAGTAGGTGTAGTTGTAGAAATAATAATAGAGGTAATAATAAAACTAGTGGTTGTGGGGTTCATAATAGGTGTAGTAGCACTAGTACCAGTGGTAGTGGTGTTAGTTATATTAGTGTTCATGGTGGTGTTAGTGGTAGGAGGATGATGAGTAGGAGTAGGAGTAGGAGTTGCATTAATGGTAGGATCACGGCGAGGAGTAAGAGGAGTAGAATTATAAGGAGTAGGAGGATGAGGAGTAGTGGTGGTCATGGTCGTGGTCATGGTAGTAGTAGTATTAGTCGTAGTGGTGGTGGTGGTGGTGGTGGTATCATTGGGAGTAGTAGTATGAGTAGGAGTAATAAGAGTAGTGGGAGGAGTGTGATTATGAGTATGAGCATGAGTAATCATTGGATTTGGGGAAGGAGTAGGAGTAGGAGAAGGAGAAGTGGGAAGATAAATAAGAGTAGGAGTGGTCAGGGGAGTAGGATTAGCAGTAGTGGGAGTCGGATAAATAATAGTATGAGGAGAAGTGGGAGTAGGAGTAGGAGTAGTTATGGCAGTATGAGTAAGATTAGTAGCCATGGTAGTGGTCGTCTTCATCATGCCCATGGTTATAGTCATGGTCATAATTATTTTTATTATCATCATTTTTTTTGTATGAGTTTTTGAGTTGAGAGGATTTGGATTTTAATTTTGAAATCTCATCCTTGTATAAGTTTTTTCTATTTATATAGGCTAAAAATCAAGAAATATACATACCTTACAAAATATATAAATTTTTATATATGGGCAGTTTGGAGCTATAAAATTTGAAAAGTAATTCTTATTAATATAATATATAGGTTTTATTTTCAAAATAGGTGAAAATTTGACAAAGGAAAAAATCTTACATTGACATGTATTATTTTTATTTGTGGAAAGAAAATTGGAAAATTCCTCACTGAAAGGTTAATTTGTAAGACATTTGTTTCATGTGTGAGATTTTTTCTAAGGGAAAATATCATAAAATTGGAAAAGTAGTTAAACACATGATTGATATGTATGATTTTATAGATTCATAAGATTTAAAATTGGATACATAATAAATTTCTAAGTTATGTAAGATATTTAACATATCCAAAATGTGATATTTTTTGAAGTTAAAATGAAGTTAATAAGGATATACTGAAATTTAAAAGTGATTTACATAAGTATGGTTTCTATAAGTTAAGAATAAATTAGAAAATAAATATGATGATGATAAATCTATTATTTTATAAAATAAATATCATGAATGAAAATAAAGATACAAGTAGGTGAAGAACCATTTTCACACCATGAATATTTTTGACACTTCATGATGAAATTAATGAGTTTTTTATTTAAAAAACATTTTGGGATGTTAATCCATGATAAATATTATCTCGTTATTTTTTTGTGGTCATGTATGTTGTTCCGTATTGCATGGTGTCATATCGTGTTCATGAAAACTTGGAAAAGAATAGAAGTAGAGAGCGTGTTATTGAGTGAATATCCCACTATATGTGTAAGTTATATTTTTGTCATTGTTTCTCAATTGTCTTCAATAATATAATAATATTTCATTGATGTCAATATGTTTAAGAAGTTATAAAGAGGCAGCTACTGTAAATTTTGGTTGAAACATCTAAGCTTGGTAACAAAGTTGATGTTGTTTAGATGAATAATTGAAGAAGGAAGTGCTCAAGTATTATTATCTCATGAAAGGAAAGTTCTTTTTAATAATTTTATTATACATATTAATATTTAGGTGTTATTCTTAGTGTATCAAACATGTACTTGATTTTTAGGGAAACATGTTTATTATCAACATTATTTAAGTTTACTTAAGGAGTTTCCTTAAGAAGTCTGTGAAGCTTAATAAATGGAGTTGGTGAAGATAATTGGACAAGGACCAACATAATTTAGTGATTGGATAGATTTGATCAAAATAAGGTGATCATAGGAATTTGATCTAACCTAGGTCATCATAAGAAATTTTCCAAGTAACACTAGTAGATGGAGGATTCAAAACTATTATATCTGATAGATTATCCAATAGATGTAATTTTATAAATTCCTCACTTCTAAGTCCATCAAATAAAACTTTCTAAAGTTATATAATATTTTCCATTATACATATAAAGAAAAAACGTCCAATCAGGTAGAATAAATTTTGGATGACCACTAAAGGAATGTTCAAAATTATTGATGGATAATGTGAATGGACTAATCTGATCTGACTATATGTGGAAATAAATTTTTGACTAATTACATTCATTGTTATATTAGATATATAATTATCATACAAACAATATCATTTTTTCTTCATTGATCAAACATCACAAAGCCATGTAATGTGATTAAATATAAAGTTAAAAAGAAGAGAAAAGTCACTAAAAGAGAGTTAAATCATCTTATATCCAAAGGAAAATGAGGAATGGTTGTGAATTATTCAAGTCATGAAGATATTAATGTTTTAGTATAAATTAGTGAAAATATATTTCATGAACATTGAGAAGTTTTGATTTAAACTAAATAAAAATCTATATAAAGTCTATTTGATGGACTTGTATAAAGATAAAGATGCAAATTGAAAAATTTCTAGAATAATTGAGCATAAGTTTAATTTTTAATTCAATAGAAAAATTAACTGTATAATGATCATTGAATGAATATATTTTAAAAGGAACGTAGAATAGTTTCCAAATCATCAGATAGAAAAGAATTTTTTGAAGCAGGTCATCAGATAGAAGAATAGTTGTGAAATTTTAAGATAAAGATTCTTGAATTATCAAAAAAATGTTTCCTAATAAAGTTAGATGAAACATATAAAGATCATCATACTCAGGTTCCTAAAGTTTTCTGATCAATTGGATCAAACAAAAGTTTTTGTATGAATTCATCAGATATGGGTTTTTAATTGATGTTAATCAAAATAAATATTCCATCCAAGATGACCAGTTTTAGGGTTTTAAGGTTTCTAAACATATTGTATCATAAATAAGTATTAGAATTATTTCATTAGAAAAATTGTTATAAATACATCTAGATAAGTATTAAAAACTCATATGATGAAGTTTTATCTGATGGATTTATATGGAGTCATCAAATATAATGAGTGGAGATGACCTTTGAGGAATCATAAGATTGATAAAAACTAAAAATTATATGAGATCCCATTGAATGGAGGAAGAGCCTAGTGAAAACATACTGAAATACTATCCAAGGAAACATCAATAAATCATTAAAAAATGAAGATACTAGATTCATTTTTTTTGAATCATTTCATAAGTTAAAGGAAAAGTCTTGAGATAGACTTCTGATATGTTCCTAAAAAGTTTAAGAAACACAAGATATATCTTCCCAAGAAGAACATTTGTTATAAAAAAATAGAGAACTTTTTTTATGCCTTTATGAAGATTTCATAAAGATATGAATTGTGGTAAGGTTAATTTGGAAAATCAATGTTTTAAAAAGTCACAAAGTAATATTTTAATTCTAATCAATATTTCATGAACTTTGAATAAAAAAATGATGATGAGATCTAAATAAGTTTAATATGAAGATTAGTTGTCTCCAATCTTTAAGTAAGGTTTAATGTGGTCAATCATTGAATAATTTTTGAGTGGTATTATAAAATATTTAGTGGTAATTTTGAATTCAAAGCATGTGACTTACCCTAAAATTATGGAGAACCAATACTTATATAAAATGGATATGATGCATTGAGGATAGTGTGATGTGAAGGGATTTTTACAACTAGGTGTAATGATGAAAAATTTAAGAGATGTAAGAAATTTTCAACCATGAAGTGTGATAGAAATTATCATTTGGAAAGAACCTTCAAGAGAAGAAGTACTAGATGGATCAAGGGGTATCAGAAGGATCAATATCACTAGATTTTGTAATAGTGCACTGACTAAAGGGAAGAATAATAAAGGATTAGAAATACATGTAGAGACACGGTTTTCACCTTGTAATACTTTGGAATATTTACACATATAATTCCAGAGCTAGGCAGTGAGACGACTTGTAATTCTGAATCCCGGCATTCCTGAAATAAATTATAAAAAAATATTAAGTGTTTTTGTACTATGCATGTGTCAAAAATTGGATATCTTTTAAAACGTAGCTCGGATCTGAAATGTGAGTCCACAGTTGAGTCTGGAACATGTCGTTTACCCTAGTTGGGGTATAACTTCTGTTGGTGTGGTGATTCTGTGAAAAAAACCACCCAAGGGGAAAATGGTAATTAAAATAATTAAACTTATTTATTTTATCTCAAAAACCAAACCCAATAACTTTTTAATGGGGACTTGGATTGGAAATTTGATACTACCGTTGAGTTCGGAATGGGGTGTTTTTTCTAGGCGCGGTATAAAAAGGGGGGGTGTGGAAATTTTGGATTTTGCACCGAGCAGGGCCTCTATAAATAGAATATTAGGGAAATATAATTAGGTTCAGCCCTAATTCTCTCTCTCTCTCTCTCTCTCTCTCTATAAAGCCTCTATCCCACTCCCTCTATACTGTTCTTCATCGTTCTTCTTTGGATTGAGGAGCCATCTCTACTGAAACATTGATGGATCGAAGAAGGATCGCAGCAGACGCATCGTCAACGACGAACGGATCCAATGAGGTAGGATTTATTATAGTTTTTGAGTTCTAATTCAAGTTTTAAATTGAAAATACATTCTTTGTTAATTGTTTCATAGTTTTAATTACCATCGTTGACAACCAACCTAACACGACCATTGATTGGCTTCTTCAAAACCAAAACCTTATGTATTCTCTGCATGTTATTCATAATTTAATTTTGGACCTGTTAATTATTTGAAGGTGTAACACCCCAAGCTTCCACGATATGTTTCTCTTTGAATAATTCAATAGCTTGTGTTGTAAGGAACTTAGAGTTTTAACACACCGTGACCAATCAAACTAGTCCTTATGAATATTAATACCCACTTTTTGAAATTCTATAAATTTTATTTTTCAAAATGGACTTCATTTTTGGATTTGGAATATAAAAATTAGCTTATGGTGGATTTTTGGTATTTTTTTGAATACATTCAATTTTTGATGAATAGGGAAAAACATTGTGTTATTGTTTAAAAGAGACTTTTTATTTAAATAATTAGTTATTTTATTTAAATTTATATTAGGTAATAATAGATACATAATACCTATATAAGGTCAATTTAATTCATTGTATTCATTTTATAATAAGTTTAGATATATAAAATTTTATTGATCTTTTTACCCTCTTTTACCCACCTACTAGGCACATTTTCAAATTTGCATAAAACGTAATTTTACTGCTTCTGTAAATTTAATTTCAAAAATTCGAGAGACATGGTTGATATCAATGAGAAAAATTTGATTCAATAAGATGAAAATATTTTTTGGTGAATAGTAACTTTTGACTTTTATTTACCACGGTTAAGAGTAAATATAGTAATTAAAGGTAAAAATGATATTATACTTACCCTAACACATGTCCTAATTCTATTGGGTAAGTTTATGTCGAAAAATCAACATTAGGAATAAAATATGATCATTTTTATTCACTTGGATTATATTAGGACACTTATTATTATTTTATTTAATGAAGAGTTAAAAGTGTTAAATTCAAAGTTTAAAAACTAAGCCATTTTTAATATAGGGTTATACATAAGATAAATTCTACTATAAATATTCATTAGAAATATAAAAAAATTTCCTACATAATGGTGTTTTATTTATAATTTTTATACCTTAAATAATTAAATTTTTATGATACAATGATGATGTAGTAATTACCTTATTAATGAAAAATTAAAATAATTGATATTATAAATATCTAAATAAATGTAAATTGAGACTTCTGTTGAATTCCAATAATTTTATAGGTTAATATTAAATTTTAGGGTTGATTAAATAATTTTTTTAAGTGATAAAGTTGTTATGACTTTCACAAATACAAAATACCAAACAGTGTCAAAATTGACATAAATGAGTTTTTAAAACAAATAATATAATATTAATTGATATAATATTCCTAAAAATATAGGGTTCTCCCAAAGGAATTAGATAAGGTTATATATATTAATAATTAACCACTTGGGTTTCTCTTTCCCTTTTAACTGTATTAACCATTTATTATAACAATATAAGAATACATGGTAAAAGTTAAACTATTTAACTAAGAGTTAAATATAAAAGATAAGGTTAATATGGTGACCTAAATCTGTCTAAAACCTATTTTTTGAGAGGTTTTAGACCCATAACCACTTTATCCTCAAAATAATTCATTTTATAGCCATTATAAACAGAATATTATTGTATAATAAAATAATATTTCATGATTTTCCTAAAGTGACCCTCACCTCTCTTATAAAAGGGTGCTTCCCCTTCTCTCAAAATCAAACCTTCAAATCCATTTGTCTCGGCCAAAACCTGCTCAAATATCCTCCTAAATACCCTCAATTAGACCTAGAAGCCTTAATTTGATCATAAATCCAACTTAAGGAGCCCTTTTTATAAACTCAAAAGGAAACACCCCAAGAAGAGGTAATAATTTCACCACCTCTTTCAAAGTTCTTTTCTTCTTCCAATTCCTATTTCTTTTTTATTTTCATACCAAAATAATAAATCCAGTACCTTATACATATTATGATGTTATTATAAATATGGTACAACCATATTCATCATTCTATCCATCCTATGAATGACAAGTCACCATATGTGCGTACGTACGTCTTACCGTCTCCATGGCGTGGTGTAGTTTGTTATTCAAACACTTCATTATTTATATGGGTATAATAATGAGTATAAATTTTGTAAATAATAATTATAACATGTTAATTATTATTTATATATGATATACCATCCAATTACATATTATTTCACCATCAATAGAATGATATTGTCGCTCATGCGTACGTACGGATTACCGTCTCCACGAACGTGATGAGATTCATTCCCCATCGTAACCATTCAAGAATAATTTTAATTTTATGATTAAAAAATAATTTTTAAGAAATTAATATCATTCTGGATATGAATAAAATACATCCTACCCATATCAGACTTGGCTTACATAACCAAGCATATAAAGGAAAACGAATCAGTTAACACCTGAAACGATGATACTACTGAAATATTATTAACAAAGAAATATTAGAAGATCATATATGATATCATATTTATGTATATGTTTATTGTATAATTTAATAACAATTATTTAACTATTATACATGTGTTTAACGTACCCTCGACCAAATAAAAGTACAAGGTAAGGGTTAATTCTACAATCTCTTTATTATTCGAGGTTGTTTATAAATGAGTATCTACTGGGACCTCTTTATCATCCACATTCGTGATTCTTAAAAATTTATTTCAAAATATTTTTATTATTTCCTAAAATATGGGTTAAAGTCATTTATACTCTTTTTTTACTTTTTATTAAAAAAATTAAAGGAATCTTTCTGTCTTTTTCCAAACAAGGTACTTTATTAACTTTTCGATGAATTAAGGTAAGAATGTTTTTTTAACTTATATGGTGGGTGTGGATATTTTCTGCCATTATAACACCATAGAATATTCCCTTACAAGCTTATAATAATTTTTTCAAAATAATTTTTTTTCTTTTTATTTTAATTTTAAATTATTTCAAAATAAAAATAGATATTTCTCTCAAATAGTTTTAATTTCATCTATGAAAACATCCTTTGATGGATTTTACACTTGTTTGAATTTGATTTATAATGATAAAAATATTCCATGTTTTATTGAAGGTTTTGTGATATGGTTGAATGTGGATGTGTTATTTGTATACCATTCATGGTTTATACTTAAATTACTAACATTTCTTATGCTAGTTTTAATATGAATGTTTATGTTATGTTTCAACCTTTTCATATGAAGAATGCATTGGACTTATTAAGTAACGAGTGGAGCCCTTTATAGCTCCCCAATGCATCAGTGTGTCTCATGAGACAAACTACTATCTTGGAACAAGGCCTTGATAAAATCTTATTTGTAGTCTTGGTATGAGGCCTTGACTACGTGGTTATGATGCCCAGAATTATGAATTCCATCATTATAAAATTGTCTATTAATATTGAATGTGATTATTCGACTAGTATAATATCTATGTGAATAAGTAAATGGAATTATTTGATTTATATTTTCCATATTATGCTGAATTTTAAGTTTAAAAGGATTATGTTTTAGTCTTATACATTTCTCTAAATTTTTATGTTTATTTATGAAAGTTTTTGCTATATTGTTATCCTTACTGAGCATATGAGATCACCCCTTTATTATGTTTTATTTTTCCCAGGATGCGAAGAGTATTTTACGATTAACCTGCATGAATAGGCTAAGGGATAAGATTGTGTTTAAAGGGGACACAATGATGTTGTTTTTCTTTATTTTATTATGTAATGTAAAATTTATATAGGTATCTAGTACTTCAAAGGATACTAAACTAATCGGTATTTTGAGACTTGATATCTTGTGACCATGAAAATGTTATGTAATAATGCACTGAATCTGGTTAACTAGGGTCGGGGTGTTACAGACGGTTTTTGGAACAAAGGCCATGGATCTGAAGAACTCGACCTGAGCTTTCTAGAACTGGGTCCAAAATAATTTTTAGACGTCTGGTGAGGTCGTAGTGGCCCTCAGATGGGGCCACCGGAGTATAACTGTCGGCGGCGGCCAACGGTGGACGAAGTCATTAGTTGGCCTATGGAGAATCAAGGTGGTGAAAATGGGATAGAGAGAAGTGAGGCAGCGGGGTCGGAAGGCCGGGAGTGGCTGGAGGCAGTAGACTTGTGAAGTGAGGAGGCGAGGAGGCCAGAAAGCTGGGGTGCGGTGATCTGGAGACGACAAGTGCATGGGATGAGGTGACCAGTGAGGAGGACCTAAGGTCTGGCATGGCTATCACAGTTAGGCGGGGGACACGGTGGGGTAAAGGACCCGCATGGTGCGCATCTCCCATGCTAATGTGAGGGAAGTAGAAGGACCCACCGCATGGTCGGTCGGTGTCGGCAAGCGGGTCACGCTGGCCAGGATCAGGCCAGGGGATCGGGTAGTGGATCTTGGGTTGTGCCATGCAACCGGGTTGTGGACTGAGAAGTGCAGGGCAGACCAGCCGGAATGGGCCGGTCGTGCATATTTTGGGCTAGGGCTCTTTAAATTCCCATATATTTTCATACGAGCCTCTGATTTACATGTCATCCGTGGAAACACGATCCTTGTGTCGAGCCAGGCTATTTGAGGAGATTTTAGAAATTTTTAAATTTAAAACCCAAAGGCGGGTGGTGTGAAATGCTCACTTCATTAATAATAATTTTAATTATTATTATTCATGGCTCCTTTCGGACGTTGCGCCTAAATCTGAACTCTGATTAACATGTCGTCTATAGCTATGGGTTCCTCACATCGAGAAAAATATTTTTAGACTGGTTTGGGGCTTTGAGGTCCTAGTCACGGGGTTTGTTGCCTGAAATTCCTTTGTTTAATAATAATAATTTAACTATTATTATTCATAAAAATTATTTCGAACCTGCCTTCTAAATGGGAGGTTTGTTTTATGCACTGTTAGTGGTGTCATGAACCTGGTCTTCATGCAGAGTTTTCAAGATGACTTTTGGGTGCTTAAGTTAAAGTTGAGGTGTGGGACCCATGTGGGGGGTTTTTTCACACGTGTTATGGTGAAATGAAACCTTTTCACCGGTTATCCATTTTGGACAATGATTAGTCCAACCCATGTGTTTTTCTGAGAGGATCTCAAAGGTATGATCCATATAACTTGTTTGGGGACTGATACATGGTCCCCATGGGATGTCTTTCAAGTGAAATGTGGTGACTTACAACTTTTCCACCGGTAGACCATTTGGGGTGAATAAATAGTCAATCTCGTATATTTTTTCACAAGGATCACAATGGTGTGATCCATTAAAACTTAAGGAACCTTGTTCATGATCTCATTAAATGTGGTAAAATGAAAGGAATATTGGTGGAACATCCTTTTGATGTGTTTGAAGAGAACCCATGGCTTGGGTCAACCTCAACTCTTGTGAGAGTGGAGAATATGTATAAAGAGATGTGTTTAAATGTTCTTGATCTATTTGAGGAGGTGGTCTAGTGTAATTACGCATTTTTTCCTCTGGATCAATGACGATCGTCATGTGCTCGTCGGCCTTTTGAATAGGTGTGTTAAGTACTCTGGGAGTAAGTTGTAATTCCTAGGGGTACTTGTTCACATTTTAGTACCTGAGAATGGTTAGGTACATGATCAGGCAATGAGGTGGGTGCACATAATGTGTGGGCCCCACATGTTTCATGTACCACTTTACGATTTCTCCTATCTCTCATATATATTTCTTTTAGACTCATATTCTAGCATTCAAGTAGTTTATCCTTAGTATTTTTCTATGTGTGACATAATGGTTCCCTCCATAGTTCCTTATGAGTTGTGATGTGAGATGTTCTAGGAATGATACATAGCTGGGGTGACACTCGGTGGATGTAGTAGTGTTTTCCTACGAGATACCATCCAGTAGGGATAGGCAGTTCTCCTCGATGCTTTTTTAAGAGGTAACATCTAGTAGTGATGGCCAGTGTAGTTTTGGGATTACCTCCAGCTGGGCAGGGTAGTGGTCCTCGAAGGAAGTTCAGAGTAGAACCTTCTAGCTAAGTTGTGGATGGGTCCTCGAAAACACTAGAGAGGAATCCTCCAACCATGATGGGCATGGTTCCTCTATATTTTCTGAGTATAACCTTCCAGCGAGGCAGGGCATGGGTCATTGATCTTTTCTGATTCAAACCCACCAGGTGGGCTGTGGATGGGTCCTCAACAACACTAGAGTGGAACCCTTTAGTTGGGTTGGCCATGGGTCCTCGATCTTTTCTGAGTGGAACCCTCCAGCCAGGCTAGGCATCGGTCCTTGACTTTAAGATGACCTCTCAACTATGCAACAATGACGTGCCATGCTTTTATGTGAATTTTGACTCTCAAGAAATAGTGATGCTTTTCCCACCAAGATGTGTCCTTGTGATGCGAACAAAAAATGTGAGGGTGAGACAGTACCACCAAAAGCAGATAGTATCAAGGTACAGTTATTGAGTCCCTTTGACTTAATGTTCAGAGCAAAAATGTGGGATGATAGGAATCGATGGTTATTTATAGTATTATTGGATACTCTTTTCTTGGACTGAGCTAATGATATGGAGATCCCCTTTCTCTCTCATTTGGGAATCTTTTACTAAGCATATTTATGTATCCTGTTTTTTTACCAACTCCTTGTGTTTTGGATGATCTCCTTCAAGGAGAGGCGAAGACACATGGTGTATGCCATGTACTTTTTGTGTCTATATTCTCATGGTTGGTTGATTCTACTCTCCTTCTATAGGTAGTGAATACTCAATGAAAATTCCATCTTTTCAATGTTTCTAGCCCCTTTTGTTTGGACAAGATTACTTCTCTATCATGTTGGGTTGAGATTAACTCATTTATTATACTCCCTTTTACTATACCTTGTTATATCTACTGCTCCCCCCGGGAGTAATTCTATTTCTAATCCCTTGAGCCTTTGGGAAATCCTATTGAGTAATTTTATACTCACCCCTGCTTGGACTTTGCCTGAACTTGTTGTGCCCTTGCAGATGACAGATAGTTTTATCGTGATATTAGAGAAGCTTAGTGATACAGGGTGTTTGGACCACATGTGGTGTACATGGCATGGGATTTAGGAGCGGGACTCTCCCAACTATTTTACTTTTTCACCTTTTACCGGGTTATGGCACTTTTCTAGTTCGGTGTGTATTTTTTCCCTATCCCTTTTAACATTAATTTTCTGTACTTGTACTATTTACAGGTTGATGCATGTTTTTGGTTTATATATATAATTGTTGTATCTTGATTTCTTTTCCATATGTACTTTTTCATTGGGTCGGTTGTGTGTGTTTGTACAAGTTGTTAGGAAAATGCCTCCCCTAGTTTTTTGTGCCTTCAGCACTAGTTTCCAGACCCTGGCCTATGGAGGCGGGCTTGGGGAAGTTGTGGCTTGAGGCTTGGCATGGTTTAGGTTGTGAAAAACTGGTATCAAAGGTGGTTCAAATATTGGGACATTGTTTGGGCATTTCGCTAAAAATTTCTTTGTTCGTTTTAGGGAAACGTTTTCAAATTGTCTTGAGAGCATCTCTTAGTCTACGGAGTCTAGTGATGGTTTGGGCAGACGATATGTCCATTCACCAGGACCTTGATTACCCGTTTGTTGACTCAGCACCCTGAGACACTCATTGCAGGGAACAATGATATATGCATCATATAGGATCAAGTATTTGACTGTCTTTCTTGAGTCACTGTTGGCACCAAAATATTGGACGAAAAAAACGAAGAAAAAAGAGGCCATGCACTCTTCCTCGTGAAGCCCCGAGGCGAATCCCCCTAGATCCGTGGCCGCTGAGAATCACCAGAGGTGGTAAACCTCCATGAACGTTCACGATCCCTCCGCGAAGCACCAGAGGCGGTAACGCTCTGAGAATTCCCTGACATTCGCGAGCCCGCCGCGAATCAGAGGAGGCAGTAACCCTCCGTTAATCTGGTTGACGTTCGTGACCCGCCACGAAGCAACTGAATCCCCCCTTCGCTCCGCGTGAGCTCTGCTTCACGGCGGCCCTTGTCTATAAATACTGAGCTCCCCCTGAGCTCTCCAGACAAACAATTTGACCTTTCTACTTCTCAAATCCCAAATCACGAAGCACTCTTCACTCTGGGAATCATGAGCTCCGCGAGGTATTTTTGCTTTGCTAGAGGCCTTCGCCTTGTCTCGTTTTGAGCCCCTCTTCCGAGAGGGATGCCCTTCGCGAAGCCTAAGGAAATTCGCAAAGGAAGGGGATCCCCAAGGGGACCTGGGCAGTAATGGAGCATTTATGCTTTGCAAAACACCCATCCTGTACATGTGATCCACATGCCAAGGCAGGGTCACTATACTTCGTGAAGCACACTGCTTCACAGCACCTTGCTTCGCGAGGAACCTCTCCTTCACGAGGCAGTGCTCCACGAACACCCTTCCACTTTGTGAAGCATCTCCCACTCGCATCGCTTCCCTATAATAAGGCCAAGGCACTCCACTTCATGAAGCACACCCCTTCTCAAGTGCTCTCCACCATGCAAAGCAACCAAGCTCCACAAGGTCCCTGCCTGTGGACCCCTTTGCTTGGAAATTCCTCTTCCCGTGCGACCCTCCAGGTTTATACGATGTGATTTCAAAGTCCCCTGGACGACACCACCCATAGAGTTGCTTTGCCTCATGCTTCTCCACATAGGCATGCTAACGGATATTGCTTCTTCACATAGCCATGCTAACGTGGACCCCTCGATGGTTCGCTCTGCGACCCCCTTTTTCCACAACCTTGTCGATGCCTTCCCTCCCACAAGGAGAATAGGGTACCGGTCATGTAATCCCTAGGGGTGCGGAAAAAACCCACCTCGTATGAGCTGCAGGCCATTAAACTGCCAAGCACCTTGTCCTCAACACATGACGTTAAACTGTGACCCGACCTCGTGCCTCGCATGCAGGGTCCCCCCAGCTCGGACATTCTTTACACGGCTCGTCTCCATGGGAATGGAATCACCCTCACATGGGATGATATCCTCCCTCTCGGAGTGGAGTTTTTCCACAGGGGAAAGGCTACCTCAGAGTGTAATCCCCAAGCCTCTCTTGCAGAAGGTAGCACCCATGCACCTCCGTACTTCCCCACCGCCATGGCTAGGGGAGGGCGTGATATGGAACGAGACACCTCCTTTATTCGGTCCTAAATCCCTCTCCCTCTACGTTCCATCTTATTTCGGGCCTCAATCCTAGGGTAAGTCCCGGCTCCATGGTTCCCTCAACACGTAATCCCCTCTCCGCTTCTCACGGACGCACCCTTCGCGACGTGATCGTCAGGTCTCTACTACCTCTTGTTTCTAACACCGAGAATGACTCATGTGGGCTTAGAGTAAGCATCGACCATGGAAATGCCCCCGTCCATCATGACGTTAAATGGCATGCCCTCGTCCAGCATGACGTTAAACTGCATGCCCTCATCCAACATGACGTTAAACTGCATGCCCTTGTCCAGCATGACGAGAAACTGCATGCCCCCATCCAGCATGGCGTTAAACTGTATCCTGAACTATGAGGACTTTGATCCATGTCAAGGCATGGTACGTAGGAAGCCTCAAAAGGTTCAATCCCACCACCAGTGGACCCACTGGTTCACCTTCACATTGGTTCACCTCCAGAAAACAACCACCTGAACTACATGGTCTTTGACCCATGTCAAGGCATGGTACGTAGGAAGACTCCTTGAGGTTCAAGCCCCATCACCCATCGGACCAAGGTCCTTCTTCATGTCGGTTCGCCGACACCCACATTCATATCCGAACTACGTGGACTTTGATCCATGTCAAGGCATGGTATGTATGAGGCCTCCCCGAGGTTCAATCCCAACAATCATTGGCCCCGACCGTCTCTGTGTAGGTGTGCCAAGCCCCCATTTTCACCTGAACTACGTGGTCTTTACTCCATATCAAGGCATGGTATGTAGGAGGCCTTCCTAAGGTTCAAGCCCACCATTCACCTAGGCCAAGGTCCTTCTTCATGTCATTTCTCCGACACACCCCCATCTTGCATGACGTTAAACTACATCCCAATCCAGCAGTAAGCCATTGTGACCCTGCCATCTAGTTGTTCTGACACCCTTTCGTGTCAGTATAACAGCCCCTCAACCTAAACTATGTGGACTTTGATCCATGCTAAGGCATGGTACATAGGAAGCCTCAAAATGTTCAAGCCCACCACCTGGTCGTCCCGACCTCATTCACACCAGTTCTCCCATCACCTTGGGCGGCCTAGAGTGAAATCCCCACACATTCATCCTGAACTATGTGAAATTTGATTCCCTGCCATGGGGATACGTAGGAAGTCTCTTCGAGACTCAATCCCATCACCACCGTCATCTCTATGACAAGCCCATTTCATTCCCCCTCCACTCCATGCAATTCTCCATCATCCATCCTGATTCTTACCCGGGCCGCCACATCCTGGTGAGATCATTCCACCCCATCCCACTCCACAGCATTCGGGAAGCCGCCCATGGGCTGGCTTCGATATTGGCGTTCCCTCATGGGGGATTCCTCAATCTGATCCACTCCAGATAGTGTTCTGATCAGGCTGATCCATCTCCACTAGACGTTAAACTTGCGGCATACCCTGTGCTTAACATAGGAAGCTGAGGAAAACCACAGATACATGCCTATGGAATAGGATTCCCCGCGCTCTATGTGGGATGCATTGGGCTTCCGCACCCTCGAGATGCCCTATAATAAGGGACAAAACACAGACACGCCAATTACCCAGCATTCAGACATGTTAATGATGCCTCAATGTGTCTACTCCCCCAATTGAAGGTTACTACCCTGACCGGACCCTTTGGAATGTCATGACAGAAGTAGCGTAATTAACCAGAGTTAATGGAAACATGGCACTGGGAAGAGCTTCATGAACAATGTATTAAATCTATGAGGGAGAACCGGACTAGGTGACGAGTTTTGAGGAGGAATCCACGGAAGGAGGAACCAACATCCCATCATCCTGTTTCGATCAAGGAGTAGACATCCTTGAATAAGGAATGGATGTCGCCCGCCTTTGGAAAGTTGGAATGCGAGGCAACACAAAAGTCGCGCCCGTCGCGCCCTAGTGGACGGACGCACGCGCCCCGGCGAAAGAATCAGAAACATAAATGGTGAACCCAATGTGAAATTATTCTCCTCAATGTGGAGATTAGTAGTGCTAGAGACATCAATTGATTGACGTGTCACCGGATCCAGATATCTGGAACCGGGTCCCACCAAGAAAATAGCGGGCCTGACGTGAAACTCACCAAAAGTTGGGGTAATAGAATGTGGGGCATTCCGTTCTGCAATGTTGTTGGCATGGATCCCTCTTACCGGCCATGGAAGACGGAATGACGCTAGAGCACTGGTTGTCGATATCTTTTCCTCACAGGGATGATGAGTTAATCTCCCTGCTTCTCAGGAATCAGGTTGCTGCTATAGGAACACAATCGCCGCCCACCTGCCTACGCAGGGGCAGGGGCAATACCAGCATAGCCACTCTGTGTAGCTCCACTACTGCCATAGCATCATTGAAATAGCGCTGTCGTGGGCGCCCTCAAATGATTAGTATGATTTTGGGGTACTTAGGTGCAGCAGAGTGGCTGACCAAGGTCGTCTCTCAAAGGAGGAAGTGAATTAAAACAATTTTTAGAGGTATTCTAGAAGTAAAATAAAAGAGAATAAAAACACTACTTGAAAGGATGGGGGTGTTTGTTTATAGTTTATGAATCTAGAAGAAGTTTTCTGGAAGAAGATTGTATTTTTTTTTTTAGTTTTGAAATGAAGTTTGATTAAAATGACACAACAAAAAGATGTTTGTTTAGACAATATTTAAAAGACGAAATCGATCTAACTCTACCTCTTCAATCATTTATTAATCATTATCATTTAAATTAATATTCACTTAATTATGATCCCTTAATTTGTTAAATCCCGAACCCTACGAGAATTAACTTTACCACGAAGATTGAAGTGAATTTTAACCTTAGGCTAACTTCGGAACATGCAATCGCAACACCGTGCTTTGATTGATGTTCTAAAATTAGCTTATGGTCAGTGGTAAATTAAGGCACATAACCACTCTGGAAATGAGGATTAATTGAGTTTAGGGATTATATTTGAACTCTACAAATTGATCCCATGTGGTTTTGAATTACCGGTTAAGGTTGCGCTCTCACAGTTCACACAATTCCCGACCACGCGTGTTTTGTGTTAACTATTCAATTGCTTGCTTAGTTTCATTTAAATTTAAAACTCAATTAATAGATCATAATATTTGAATTACAGTATCTCATTGATTCAAAATAAATGAATGAAGAAGGATAGAGGTGGATCGATTACTAAAAAGAACTACTCTTCCATGGGTGGTGTAGTCATCGTGGAGACGTTTTGCATAAGCAACGGATTGAAAGGGTAGAACCCAATCTTGTCTCCACTCTTGATTCCAACCCAATTAATAAGATTAATATAAGAATAAGAGGGATGAACACAGAATATTATTTGAAGAAAAATTCAAGAAACTAACATGAATGAAAAGAAATACAAAAAAGAGGTGAGAGAGGAGAGCCTTTTTGGAAGAGAGGTTTGCACAAAGGCTTACTTCCTCCAAGAGTTGTGAGGGGCTCCCAAGAGACACCCTTTCGGCCACACCTTCCCAAATCCTCGACCAGCCGTCTCAAAGAGTTAAAACCCTCTTTGAATAGAGTTTGTGAGAGCTAGGGATACATAACTTTTTAAGTGTGAAATGAAAATCTCGGCCAAATATTTTATTCCAAATTTCACCGCCAATTTGACCTCCAAAACGCGTGAAGTGACCGGGATTCCAGAAGGATGATTTGTGCCACATCATGTCCCCGAGATTTCCTCAAAATTTGGGCTCCATCCAAGCCTGTATGTAGAAGATATGTCCCAAATACAGAACCCATATCCATTCTGCCGAGTCCAGCCCACCATTGGATTAATGGCTCATTTACTCCATCCAAATGCACTCTTTAGCTCTAGTGTCCTGAATGAAAGTTGTATAAAATGAAGTTAGGAACACTGTTACAAAATTTAAAATTCAAATAATAAATATAAAAATATTTATCTTTGAAATACTACAGTGAACTATTAAGGGTAAAACTAGAATTTTCACCAAATTTTCAAATGAATGATCAAATCCCAAATATTTTATAAATAAACATATTTAACACAATGTGAGGAAATTATTTCATTTATTATCAATAAAATATTCAATAAAATAGTGTTTTATCAACTCCCCCACACTTACCCTTTTGCACACCTGGGCAAAACCTCATATCAAGTAAACATCAATATCAAATCAAAACCAATTTTAAAACACATATCCTTAAGATCAATCAATTTCACACCAAGAATCAAAAGATATCATGCCTCATAAAAAATATTATTTCAAGTTCTCCATTTATATCATTCAATATATTTCCACTTCATTTATCCGCCCATGCACAAAACACTTACCTCGCTTGAATTTTCTCTCATCACTCAAATATCAATTTTTTTTTGCAATGTCTTTCTCATCCAAACTCATACAAGGTTCACCATAGGTTTGATAGATTCCTACATCTCTGCCCGATGTGAGTCAAGGACATATGTTTATCATGAGGACTTTTCAGGGTTGTTCTATGGCTTTCGGTTGGTAGGATTAAGATGTGAAAAACTCTGAGGCTGAATGAGGAGGGCTTGACTCTTTTGAAGCAAAATTGCATTAATCTAATTTTCACTTAAATATGTTCTTCTATTCAATCCCCATAGTATCAATTAAGCTCAATCATTATGAAAAGTCATGAAAGGTTTACACCATTCATCGTTTCAGCATAAAAAATGTCAATATTCTCAAACATGATTTTCTTGAAAGCTCCAGATGGGCACAGCTTTCCACCTCAATTAGAAGCTCCAGAAAAAATGCACAGCTTCACTTGTCATGAAAGCTCCAGAAAAGGCACATCTTTCAATATAATGACTTTCTTTAGAAGCAAACACATCTCTTCAGAATTTAATTTTCCACCCAAAGTATCACAGAATGTGGTGGCAAAACCCAGGACAACTTCCCCCACACTTAAGCTCAACTAGATTATGCAATTTCACTTCAAGAGTTGGTTGGATAGGGAAAATTGGATTGTAATGTGGCTTAACCTAACAGGCTGTGCATGGCTTCTAAGGGCTAAAAGGATTAAATATTCAAGGTAGGCCATTATAAAAAAGGATTCTTTGAAATAGGGGCTTAAATACCAAACAAATGCCTCAATCATTTAAACATAAGTACCTCAAACCCTCAAGTTTTGATAGGAATAGATCAAATTCTGGTTAAATCAAGTATGGTTTGGTTCTCTAAAGAAGTGAGGTGAATGTAAAGAATATGAAAATAATGGTTTAGAAGCCTCACAGGAAAGTGATTTCAAATATAAAGACAGTGAGATTGGCATGGGATTCAAAATTCAGCGTACTTTTCATGAAATTACTAAATATTTGAACTTGAAACAAAGTCATTTCAGCATTCATTTAAGCTTAGTTTCAAGGGGTAAATTGTTTCACTTATTGATATGGATTTAAAAATGGTGATGAGAATCATTTTAGCTCAAAATGTTTCAAAAAACACACAAAATTTGAAAAACACACAAATTTTTTTGGTTTTTTTTAAACAGGAAAAAAATTGAAATTACTAAACTAAAAGGTTCCCTCCCCCACACTTAAAATATTGCATTGTCCTCAATGTGAACCTATGAGATGATACATGCACATGAAATGCATAATTTTTAAATATGACAAATAATATAAAAGTGAAAGGGTTAGGAACAGCCTGATGTGATCAAGTGATGATGGGGTCATGTAGTGTGATAAAATCCACTGCATCAGTAGGAAGTCCCTCAATGTATCTCTTCAAACGTTGCCCATTGACTGTAAAGCTCCTTCCAGTGTCCTCTTGTGTGATCTCCACTGCACCATAAGGAAAAACATTAGTCACAACATAAGGACCTAACCATCTGGAACGCAACTTACCAGGCATCAACTTCAGTCGTGAACTATAGAGAAGGACTTTCTCTCCAACATGAAACTCCCTTTGTTGGATCATTTTGTCATGAGCTGCTTTTGATATTTCCTTGTAGAGCCTTGAGTTCTCATATGATGATAGTAAAATCTCCTCAAGCTCTTGAATTTTCAACTTCCTTTGAATTCCAGCTTGGGCCAAATCCATGTTACATTTCTTTATAGCCCAATATGCCCGATGCTCGACTTCCACGGGGAGATGACACGCTTTCCCAAAAACAATCCGAAATGGGGACATACCAATGGGGGTCTTGTATGCTGTCCTATAAGCCCATAATGCATCATCCAAGCGCTTGCTCCAATCCTTCCTATTTGACTGCACGGTTTTCTCCAAGATTTGTTTCAACTCACGATTTGAAACCTCAGCCTGGCCATTTGTTTTGGGGTGGTATGGTGTTGATGTTTTGTGTGTCACCCCATACTTTCGAAGGAGGGAAGCAAAATTCCTATTGCAAAAGTGTGTCCCTTGGTCACTGATGATGGCCTTTGGTACTCCAAACCTGCAAAAAATCTGTGCTTTGACAAAGTCCACAACAACATGAGAATCGTCAATCCTGGTGTCCTTGGCCTCCACCCATTTACTCACATAATCAACAGCAACCAAAATATACAAAAATCCAAATGAACTAGGAAAAGGACCCATAAAGTCGATGCCCCATACATCAAAAATCTCACAGAATAGTATGGGTTGTTGGGTCATCTCATGTCTCTTAGAAATATTCCCAGTGTGTTGGCAACGAGTGCATGACTTACAAAACATATGGGCATCATGGAATAAACTAGGCCAATATAATCCAGAGTCCAAAACTTTCCTAGCTGTCCATTGGGGTCCAAAGTGTCCACCACATGCAAGTGTATGACAGAAATGAAAAACAGACTCAAACTCATGATCGGGAACACACCTCCTAATGACTTGGTCACTACACATGCGCCAGAGGTAAGGATCATCCCACACATAAAACCTAGACTCACTTTTTAATTTTTGGACTTGATGTTTCTTTAAATTTGCAGGGATTTCAGAAGCAACAAGGTAGTTAACTAAATTAGCATACCAAGGATGCGTACCTGAGATGGTATAGAGATGCTCATCAGGGAAAGTGTCCCTAAGTGGTACCTGATCCAAGGTGTCATCCACTAGTGTGTGAGTAAGCCTACTCATGTGGTCTGCCACCAAATTCTCTTACCCCTTCTTGTCCTTTATCTCAAGGTCAAACTCTTGAAGAAGGAGCATCCAACGGATAAGTCGTGGCTTTGCATCTGGCTTCTTTAGGAGGTACCTCAAAGCTGCATGGTCAGAAAAAACAACTACTTTAGAGCCCAATAAATATGAACATAATTTATCTAAAGAAAATATGACAGCAATAAACTCCTTTTCTGTGGTTTTGTAGTTTGATTGGGCTGAATCCAGTGTCCTCGATGCATAAGCGATCACATGTGAACGTCCCTCCACCCTCTGAGATAAGACAGCTCCAACCGCGAAGTTGGAGGCGTCACACATAAGCTCAAATGGAAGGTCCCACCATGGGGGCTGTATGATTGGTGGAGTGGTCAGACACTTCTTCAGATCATCAAATGATACCCTGCATGAATCATCAAAATTGAAGTCAATATCTTTTTGAAGAAATCGAGATAAGGGTAGAGCGATCTTACTAAAATCTCTGATGAAGCGTCGATAAAATCCAGCATGCCCAAGGAATGATCGAACATCACGCACACATGTAGGATATGGGAGGGATGAAATAATGTCTACCTTAGATTTATCAACTTCAATTCCATGTTGTGAGACTATATGACCTAAGACAATTCCCTTTTCGACCATGAAATGACATTTTTCAAAATTTAAGACCAGATTCTTCTCAATACAACGATGAAACACATCACCCAAACTAGAGAGACATTCATCAAATGAGGACCCATAAACTGTAAAATCATCCATAAATACCTCCATGCAGGTCTCAATGAAATCTGAGAAAATACTCACCATGCATCTCTGGAAGGTACCTGGGGCATTGCAAAGTCCAAATGGCATCCTTCGGTAAGCAAAGGTACCGAATTGGAAGGTGAATGTTGTCTTCTCCTGGTCCTCTTCTGCAATGGGAACCTGAAAATAGCCAGAATATCCATCCAAGAAACAATAGTGTGTCTTCCCAGCTAATCTCTCAAGCATCTGATCAATAAATGGGAGGGGGAAATGGTCCTTGCGAGTGGACTGATTTAGTTTCCTATAATCAATACACACACGCCAACTATTTTTCACCCTCATTGGAACTAACTCATCTTTCTCATTTTTAACAACAGTAACACCACTTTTCTTAGGCAAAACCTGAATAGGACTTACCCACTGAGAATCTGAAATGGGAAATATTATACCTTCCTCGAGCAATTTCTCAACTTCCTTTTTAACAACTTCCAGGAGGGTGGGATTGAGTCTCCTTTGTGGTTGTCTCACCGGTTTAGCCCCATCCTCCAAGAGAATCCCATGCATGCAAATGGAGGGGCTAATACCTGATATGTCAGCCAAGGTCCACCCAATCGCCTTGATGTTCTCCCTCAAAATATTCAAAATCTTTTCTTCATGTTCAAAAGGGAGATTGTTAGCAATGATAACAGGTAATCTCTTACCACTCAACAAGTATGAGTATTTCAGATTTGGTGGTAATGGCTTGAGTTCTAATGAAGGAGGGTGTAGTATGGATGGAGACATTGAAGGAACTGAAATATGTGCACAAAGAGCATCAGTATCAGAATAGACATCATCAAAATCATAGAATAAAGCATCAAATCCATCAGCATACTCAACAGCCATTTCATAATCAGAGTGAACATGATCAAAATCAGAATATGAATCCACATCAAAATCAAATCCAAGATAGGATTGTGTATCAGAAACATGTGCGGAAGTTCTCTTAGACATCAAACTCAAACCAATACTCATAATCTCCCTAAGAATAGGACAATCAAATTCTATGGAGTTTTTATTTGGTGGTTCAAAATGGGAGATAACAAAAGCAGAATGGTCCTCAGAGGGGTACTTCATGGAATCCATGACATTAAATATCACAACTTCATCCCCAAATTCCATGGAAAGTGTACCCTCATTGACATTTATGATAGTTTTTCAGTTTTGAGGAAGGGCCTACCTAAGATAATGGGGGCATGAGAACTTACCTGATCATCCTCCATGTTAAGAACATAGAAATCCGCTGGAAAGATCATGTCTCTTACCCAGACAAGTACATCCTCAAGGACTCCTGCTGGATATGCCATAGCTCTATTATCCAATTGCACCACTACTCTTGTTGGCTTCAACTCACCAACCTTCAAGGAAGAGAATACAGAGTGAGGCATCACATTTATGGAAGCTCCCAAATCACAAAGAGCATCAGAGAAGTGCAACTCCCCTATGGTGCATGGTATGGTGAATGTCCCGGGATCCTTGCACTTTGTTGGCATTGCTAGAGTTGGTGTAATGAGTGCCGAGACATTCCTTCCAAGGTTTATCCTCTCATTTCCCTTGAGCCCTCTTCGATTGGTACAAAGTTCTTTTAAGAATTTCGCATACCTTGGAATTTGCTTAATGGCGTCAAGTAGAGGAATGTTGATCTCCACACGCTTGAATGTGTCCAAAACCTCCTTTTGCATTGCTTCTTCAGCCATCTTCTTGGTTTGAACAACCCTGTTTGTAAAAGGAAGGGGTTTAGGAGGAACATCATCAATCTTTTTCTTACCTTTATCTTTATCCTTGGATTGCTCATCAGTTGGTATGGAATGCGGCTTCTCTGAAGTTGAGGTGAATCCCGGTGGAATGGTAGGTGCAGATGTATCGTTCATTTGCTTCCCATTTCTCAATGTGATGGCACTAACATTCCCCTTTGGATTTGGAGTGGGTTGGGAAGGTAGATTTCCAGAATTCTTACTCGCAAGTTCATGGAGGGCGGTGGCAATCTGACTCATTTGAGTCTTCAACTCTCTCAGCTCCGAACCTTGACTCTTCAGCTCATTCTGTTGATTAAGAACAATTTGTTTCAAAATATCATCAGTGTTAGAGTCTACCTTGTGTTGGATATTCCCTTGTTGCTGACTCGTTGATGTTTGAGCTTCGAATCTCCTTTGGGGTTGTTGTAAACCCTATTGATAAGGTGGAGGCTGCTGGAAGTTTGGTTGAAAAGGGGGCCTTTGTTGTTGTCCAGAGCCATACCTCATGTCCTCTAGATCTTTCCACCCTTGGTTGTATTTCGGATCAAACTTCTTTTGGGGATATGGTTGTTGTTGTTGCTGCTGAAATGGTCTCCCAGGGAACACTTATGCACAATCTTCTGTTTCTTGGAGTTGTGGGCAACAGTCAGTTGGGTGGCTTGTCTTAGTGCAAATACCACAAGGCCTTGAAGGAGGGGGTTGGGATGTCTTTTGAGCCAATGAAATCTACCTCACCATAGTTGTCAATTCTTCTAACTTAGTATCAATCAAATGACTTTCAAGAGAAGAAGGACTTACTTGATGTACTCCTCGAACATGTGGTGTACCTCTATCACCGAATTGTTGAGAGTTTTGGGCCATTTTGTCGATCAATGCTTGTGCAGCTACTGGTGTCTTGTCCACCAATTCTCCTATAGCTGCAGCATCCACCATGCTCTTCTCCATGGGTGTGAGTCCTTCGTAGAAGTATTGGATGAGGAGTTGCTCACTGATTTGGTGATGTCGGCAGCTTGCACACAACTTCTTGAATCGCTCCCAGTACTCATACATTGACTCCCATTGTGCTTGCTTGATCCCTGATATCTCCTTTCGAATGGATGTGGTCCTTGATGCTGGAAAAAATCTCTGCAAGAAAAGACGTTTCAAATCGTTCCAACAAGTTACATCTTCGGGTTGTAAATAATACATCCAATCTTTCGCAGCTCCATCAAGTGAGAATGGGAATGCTCTAAGTTTGATTTGATCTTCAGAGACATTTCTAGGTTTTAGGGTTGAGAAAACCACATGAAATTCTTTCAAATGTTTATTGGTATCCTCACCAGAGAGGCCATGAAACTTTGGAAGTAAGTGAATTAACCCAGATTTCAGTTCGAAGTCCGATTCGAGATTTGGGTATGCAATACAATTTGGTTGATAGTTAATATCAGGTGCATCCAATTCTCGAATGGTTCTATTAAGTTCATTTCCATTGTTTCCAGCCATTGGTTCTTGTTTTATGGTTGAATTTGAATTTCTTCCAATTTCAATGTTCTGATATTGGAGTAATTCTCCAACTGGTTGAATGTTGAAACTTCTCGTAGACTGAGAATGTCTGATTCGTGCCCTAAGGCTACGTTCAATCTCAGGGTCAAGATCTAAGAGATCATCGGGATTAGTTCGTGTCATCAATCAATGAAAGATGAAAAGAAGGAATGTGGACCATAGTAAAATAAAAATTAGAAGTTTGAGTTGATGGTCCAGAAAGAAGTAGAAAGAGATAAAAGAAGAAGAAGAAAAAAAATCAGATTGGGTAAAGACGGAAGAAAGAAGAGAGGAAGAGAATTAAAATGTAAAATAAAATAAATACCTCTAATTGGTTAAAATAATTACTTGCCTCCCCGGCAACTGCACCAATTTGAAAGAGCGCTGTCGTGGGCGCCCTCAAATGATTAGTATGATTTTGGGGTACTTAGGTGCAGCAGAGTGGCTGACCAAGGTCGTCTCTCAAAGGAGGAAGTGAATTAAAACAATTTTTAGAGGTATTCTAGAAGTAAAATAAAAGAGAATAAAAACACTACTTGAAAGGATGGGGGTGTTTGTTTATAGTTTATGAATCTAGAAGAAGTTTGCTGGAAGAAGATTGTATTTTTTTTTTTTTAATTTTGAAATGATGTTTGATTAAAATGACACAACAAAAAGATGTTTGTTTAGACAATATTTAAAAGACGTAATCAATCTAACTCTACCTCTTCAATCATTTATTAATCATTATCATTTAAATTAATATTCACTTAATTATGATCCCTTAATTTGTTAAATCCCGAACCCTACGAGAATTAACTTTACCACGAAGATTGAAGTGAATTTTAACCTTAGGTTAACTTCGGAACATGCAATCGCAACACCCTGCTTTGATTGATGTTCTAAAATTAGCTTATGGTCAGTGGTAAATTAAGGCACATAACCACTTTGGAAATGAGGATTAATTGAGTTTAGGGATTATATTTGAACTCTACAAATTGATCCCATGGGGTTTTGAATTACTGGTTAAGGTTGCGCTCTCACAGTTCACACAATTCCCGACCTCGCGTGTTTTGTGTTAACTATTCAATTTCTTGCTTAGTTTCATTTAAATTTAAAACTCAATTAATAGATCATAATATTTTAATTACAGTATCTCATTGATTCAAAATAAATTAATGAAGAAGGATAGAGGTCGATCGATTACTAAAAATAACTACTCTTCCATGGGTGGTGTAGTCATCGTGGAGACGTTTTGCATAAGCAACGGATTGAAAGGGTAGAACCCAATCTTGTCTCCACTCTTGATTCCAACCCAATTAATAAGATTAATATAAGAAGAAGAGGTATGAACACAGAATATTATTTGAAGAAAAATTCAAGAAACTAACATGAAAGAAAAGAAATACAAAGAAGAGGTGAGAGAGGAGAGCCTTTTTGGAAGAGAGGTTTTCACAAAGGCTTACTTCCTCCAAGAGTTGTGAGGGGCCCCCAAGATACACCCTTTCTTCCACACCTTCCCAAAGCCTCTACCAGCCCTCTCAAAGAGTTAAAACCCTCTTTAAATAGAGTTTGTGAGGGCTAGGGATACATAACTTTTTAAGTGTGAAATGAAAATCTCGGCCAAATATTTAATTCCAACTTGCACCGCCACTTTGACCTCCAAAACGCGTGAATTGACCGGATTTCCAGAAGGATGATTTGTGCCGGATCATGTCCCCGAGATTTCCTCAAAATTTGGGCTCCATCCAATCCCGTATGTAGAAGATATGGCCCAAATACAGAACCCATATCCATTCTGCCGAGTCCAGCCCACCATTGGATTAATGTCTCATTTACTCCATCCAAATTCACTCTTTAGCTCTAGTGTCCTGAATGAAAGTTGTATAAAATGCAGTTAGGAACACTGTTACAAAATTTCAAATTCAAATAATAAATATAAAAATATTTATCTTCGAAATACTACAGTGCACTATTAAGGGTAAAACTGGAATTTTCACCAAATTTTCAAATGAATGATCAAATCCCAAATATTTTATAAATAAACATATTTAACACAATGTGAGGAAATTATTTCATTTATTATCAATAAAATATTCAATAAAATAGTGTTTTATCAAGCATCTGCATCCATGAGTGTGGGGCGCCCACGCCCCCTCTTCCCATCGAAAGTCATCCAGCAAAGGGTGATTAACGACCTCGTACGTTGTTACGAGGAGGGAATAATCCCAACTCGGGATATGGATCACCTGGACCTGGAGTTGTCCAGGACCTACCGTCAACGCCGCCCTCGAGGGCCGCGCAGGGAGCCCCTGCTCCCCACCCCAATGTTCAATCATTTCGGGAGCATGTCCCCAAAACGCATTGACGACTCCCTGCCTTACACGGATGAGGTGGGTGACATCCGGCTCAGCACAGTCAGAGTCCCGATCCAAGGACTCCAAGAAAGGGCCCCCACCCGGCCACGTCAGCGCCGCCGTCTGACCTTGCTAGAGGAGCAGGTAGGCTATGCCCCTACACCACCTGCACTGGCTTGCCTGACCCTATGCCAGCGTTGGGCCCGAGCTGAGGGCACCCACCAAAGGGCATCAACGTCGATAGCTACTGTGGCACGAGCCACCACCGACGTATATCATGAAGTCCCTGCACACACTGATTAGGGGAACTTCTATGTCCAACAGGGATTGAGGCCCCAACCACCCCACGGGTAGGCTGGGTTGACTCTCCGGGTCGCAGGGCTGAGTGGTGATCACCGCGAACCAATCTGCAGTGATGTCACCCCGTACGGAGGCCCTCCACGTACCGCCACTCCACAGAGCATGGTCCTTCCCCGCTCTAAAGTTCTTCATGGAGGTATGCCCTGTGCTACCCCCAACCCAAATGAAGACTTGCCCCGTGGCAACGACACTCGGCGTGGAATCCTTTCCCGTGACCACCACATTGGGTATAGAATTCCTCCTCCTACCCCCAACCGTCGATGTGAAGGCATTGCCCATCCAGTCCCTCTCCAACATGGGGATCCTCCCTACTTCCTCTCCGCAACTGGAGAAGGTCCTCCTTGCCCTAGAAACTAGAGGGGTTAAGGTCAGCCTCGCTCCACCCGTACCAAGCATGAAGGTCCTCCCCATGCTCCCGTCGGTTCCGACGGAGGTTTCACCTGCTCAGGTGTTGTTTATGGAGGTCCTCCCCATGTTCCCTTCGACATTTTCCCCACTGCCCCTCACACCCTAGCTGTCTCAAGCGGGAGTCCTCTCTGCCATGGCGCCATCACGGCCCTGAGACTACATGTCGATAATCAACCTTGTCCCAAAGAACCATCTAGGGGCAGGAGGTCGGGTTGTCACCGCCACAAGAAGAATCCTAGGAAGGCCCGGACGGAGATCAAACTAGCACACTTCTCGGATTCTGAAGCAGAATGCGACTCAGCATTGGAACCCTCCTCTCATTCCTTCGCATCATGGATCGGGGCAGGAACAAGGCGTGTCAGCCTCATCCTTTTGGAATGCGAAGTCCATCGGATTCCCGCCTCTCTTCGCAGGTACATCCAGGAGGAGGAAATTGTGGGAATCCCACAGGTTCCAACCATGCAGTCACCACCGTCGTCACCAGAAGAACCCTTTACCTCAACTAGAGATCACAGAGAGCTACTATGGGGACCGATAACAGTTGACCAACAGCGTGGTCCATCACCGGTAACCACAATCCCTACACCAAAGGCTGTGGATATGAGCCCATCGTATCATGACATTGTTTTCAGGTCACTGCACTCTTCGGAGGATGGCCCAGAATTCGGCAGTCAGTCGGCTCGTTCACCTTATTCTCCGCCACCCAGTTTAATGTCCCAGCAGTCCGCTTCAGTACCGCTACTAGTTCCTCAACAACCCCCGGTTGACGAGTGGGGAAATATGGGGCCAGACTCTGAATCCAAGCCCAGGAGCTTCTGTAACATTCTCGCAGCAGACCACTTCCCGGAGATGTTCTGGTTGGTGGCAGCGTCGAACTTTTATGCACCGGAATCCCTCACCTCGGAGGAAGTCGAGTGCTTCCATCAAACCCTATGGGTGATGCACTTTCGTCTTCACTATCAATCGATGTTGTACTCTAGGATCCATGTGCACTTCGAGTAAATCGGCGATCAATGTCATCTGGTCAATTTGGCTGCACTCCCCGTGGCCCAGTACCCTGAGTCACCAGGTAGCCAGAGCGCCCTCCAACAAAAATGCGTTCAGAGTTTCAAGGTACTTCGCAAAATCATCCGGGAAGCTACCCCCCCCCCCCCCATGTGCAAGTCCATGGCTGGGGACAGTATGCCTCCATCCTCTTCAGTCCTATCCGGTAGCATCATGATTCATTATGCGACATTGAAAACATGCCCCCAAGAAGGGTTGCGGTCCACATGGATGACATAGTGGACAAGGAAGATGAGCTGGAGTTTATCGATGGAGACTTACCCCCTGAGGGTGTACCACCACTGTTGGACCCATCAGGGGGGATTACTCGCTAGCAGAGGAACCTTCTAGGCCTCCCTACGCCCACCGAGTCACTAGTACACATCCGAAATGCCGGTAAGGGTAATGAACATATCGGAACTATCAAGCACTCTGACCCGTCCACCTCAGTGTAGAAGATGGATGAAGACCCCAAGAAGGCCGTGTTGTGCCAACAGCTTGCTAAGCAGAAGAGTTTGGTCGACGAACTCTTAGTCGAGCACACTATCGAGAGGCGACCCAACTATGGTGATCCTAAGTCGGGGCAGCAGGGGCAGGAACAACTCCCCTCGGTGAGATGCCTCCGGGAAACCCAAATCATGCTACTCCTGCAGACAGGACAGAAGCCAGGACTCACGGCAATAGGGCATGATATGTCTCGCCAAACCCTCCTGAACGGCGAGGCAATCCAAGGAATCCATCTCGGGTTCCCCCAGCTGCCCCACAAGCCACTCCGCCAGTCGCTCTACGAGCCGTTGAATCCATCTACCGTGTAGAAGATCCCAACAATGCACTCGTAGTTAGGTATCCCTGTCAATACAGGGACCCCCACTCGGATGATCCTATAGAGGCACTCATCGCCCGCATCGAGGCATTGGAACCGTGGCAGGTGGTAGTCCCACCAGATGGAAAGCCATATCCCGTGTGGGTGGATGATATGCATGCACCTCCGGGTTTTGGGAATCCCACTTTCTCTCCGTTTAACGGGACTGGGGACCTGCCGCAGCACTTTGCTCATTTTTCCTCCAGGTGTGGCCCCATGTTGGGGACCCTGGCACAGCAGGAAGCCGCCATACTCCGATGTTTTGTGTAGAC
This sequence comes from Viscum album, assembly GCA_963277665.1. Classification (NCBI taxonomy): domain Eukaryota; kingdom Viridiplantae; phylum Streptophyta; class Magnoliopsida; order Santalales; family Viscaceae; genus Viscum; species Viscum album. The sequence continues at coordinate 207,382,007 of OY728123.1, forward strand.
ATTGGAGGGACCTGCATTTTTCTGGTACAGCCAGCTCCCTGTTGAATCGGTGACTGGCTGGGAGGATCTCCGCTGGTAGTTCTTATACCAGTTTAGCTCTACCACGTGAAATACCAGCATCGCAAACCTCTTCAAGTTAAAAGAAAGGCCTGATGAGCAAGTCGTGGACTTCATCGCATGGTGGAATGGGCTTACATACTCCCTCGACATGCCACTGACTTAGGAGAAATTACTGAGGATGTGCGTAGGGAATGTTAAAACAGAACGGTTTCCTTCCCTGATCGCCCAGAACTACCCCGAAGGGTTCTATGACTTCTCAGATAAGGCTCAGCGCCTCAAGGAAGCTCTGCAACAGGCTAGTCAGGCGCGTCTGCTGCCCCCTGTGATCCCATCAAGGAGGACTACCAAAGCTAAGCCCGCCGCGGTGGCCCCAATATAAGCCCCCAAGAAGCTAGAATTGCTGCCAGTGGCACTAGCTCTGCAACCCCTCAGAGGCCCTCCACCTCAGGCACAAGCTCCTGCCCAGCAGCGACCGCCTTAGAACCGACAGGTTCCCCAGTGCAAAGTGCCACCATCGCCTAGGCGGGACAATCAGGCTCCACCTCCTCGGCAGGCCCCTCCGACCCCTCGTCAGGGCCAGGCTCCCAGAGCCCCCTACCCAGAAAGAAGGCACCAGACTTACTCATTCAACGAGAATCAGGTCCCCGATTACTTACGAAGTTCCCTAAAGCAGGGGATTGTGTGCTTACCCGAGTGCAGAAGGCCGGAAGAGGCGAATCTCACCGATCACCCCAACTACTGCCCCTATCCTCGGATTCTGGGGCACACCCTCAAGCAGTGCTATGTGTTTAAAGACTGGCTCCAAAACCAGGTCGACAACAACATAGTCAGGTTAGGCCCGTCCCCGACACAAGTGGCGGGTGTCTTTGTAAGGTCATAAAGTAGTAGCGATGAAGAAGGTGAGTGGCATCAGGTTCCCAGTCGTGGGTCCAAAAAGTATGATGACTGGATGGCCCATAAAACCATCACTCGCGCCCATGGTATCATTCGGGCATGTTTGAATCAGCCAAATCCCTCAAAAAATGCGACCAATACCTCTGCGTCATCATCTCAGTCGACCTCTTCCCAAAAGGGCAAGCAGCGACAGTGCAAGAAGAAGCAACGCGCTCCACCACTGCCGTCATAATCCCACACTCTCGGTGATTTCATGCCCCCTGAGATGGGGATTCCTCCCAGAATCTTCCCAGTGATGGATGACTCTTCGATCGACAGTCAGGGGAAAGCTTCAGTTAATACCATGGAGCTGGTAAATCCCTATATAACTCCCGATGAGGGGGAACACTAGGTGAGCCTCCCCAACATCCCCAAATGACGTCAACATCAGTGGAACCGCAACCAAATGGGTCATCAAGGCATGTCATTGGGCACTTTCAGTCAGGCCGTGCACGCTACTGAAACTAGGCAGCATGCCCAGCGTAGAGCTCAGCACGCGCAACCTCATCTGGTGCCCTCATATCTAACTCCACCGCCGTTTGTGCTACTAGTTTAGGCAGAGATATCTCATTCGTACTGCGGCCAGTCTTGACCTGCTACAGGACAATCTCATTTTTCCAGTCCTCATCCGGCATCTACTCTTCAGGCGTCAACTAGCAGGCAGTGGGATGTACCCAGTACCAGTCAGTTGTCGGTCCATCTAGCAGGGCCCGCCGTGCCTCCAATTACAGAGCGACCTCTTGTAAGCATAGGTTATCGTTTGGCATGAAAGTATGATGTTCTGAAGCACCTTTTCGTCATTCCATCAAGGCTTTCTATCCTTGAGGCTCTTCGCTTGTCGTTTGAAATGTGTGAGGCACTTGCTGAGGCCCTAAGGAGCCCCCTCCATTTTGAGATGGAGGTAGCAGCTGCAGAAGCCTTCCACGCTGAGGAAATTGAGAATGTTGAATGCCAGACAGTTATCTCATTCTCTGGTGAAGATGAAGACCCTCCCATACATGTGAATATTCACCCACTGTGCGTCATTGGCCAGTTCAATGGTGTGGAATTCCACCGATGTCTTGTTGACACGGGTTCTGGGATTAACCTAATCCTGACTCGGACACTGCGAAAGCTGGGTTTGTCTGGGGATGATTTAACTCCCTATGACCTTAGAATCCAGGGATAAGACAGGACCGATCAGTCATCGGTCGGCAAGATTTGATTGAAGACCCATTTCGGTGGCCTAATTTCTAGCACCAAGTTCATGGTCGTCTCCCAGGACACCACATACAATGCATTAATGGGCAGTACATGGCTCCATCTACATGCAGCGGTCCCTTCGTCATATCACCAATGCCTCAAATAATCCCTCAATGGTCGAGTATGTGTGCTTCAAGGAGATGCGTCTCCTTTCGCCTCTTGTGAAGCCCGCTACCTGGACGCCGACTACTACAAGAGAAAGGATAAGCAAATCCTGGCTAGTGAGGATGAACCCGCGCCTGTCACGAGTGATCCCTGGGCAGGTTTGGACGATGCCTACATATTCTCGATCCATTGGTTGGAGGCCACGACCCCCAACATGGGGCAGTGTTTTGTTGTTTCAGGTATAAGCGGAAGGCATGTTCCCATGTCCAAGCGATGACAGAAAATCACCTCGTACTCCTACACCAACCTGGCTCAGGTGATCCCAGAACCTCCTAACCCTATGCAGTATCAGGATTTCAGGCTCATGGAAACGGTGGTACGTCATACGTGTCTCTTCCGCCAGGCTGGAATCAACCGGCTCAGGCCGACGCGTCACTACTGCTTTGATGTCATCAAGTGTGGCCCCTTGGGCCGAAGACCAGATGAGATTGGATCGACTGCCTTCATCGCTATGGTCTCAGTGGCGCATGAGTCTCCTGATATGATAACCACTGCTGCCCAAGCCGGCACCAGCCTCCCATCAGGGTTTGATAACTCAGAAGCATCTCCCCCCATGGAAGATCCCTCCACAGGTGGAGAAGTGGATCTGGAGGATGCTCCCCCTGCCTTTGAAGATGGCGTCTCTGCCATGGTCGATGAACTGGTATAGGTGAACCTTGGTAGCGAGGCCGATCCGAGACCCACATTGATCAGTGCCGCCATGCCCCTCGAGGAGCAGCAACAATACGTCGACTTTCTTAAACAGCATCGTGACGTGTTTTCCTGGAGTTACGACGAGATGCCAGGACTAGATCCCAAGGTATCCGTCCACCACCTTGGTCTCCCGACAAACCATCGCAGGTTCAAACAGCCTCCTAGAAAGACGCACCCTTCTCATGGTGCCATGGTTGAGGCCGAAGTTGATAAGATCATCAAGAACAACTTCGTCAAGGAGGTATAGTACCCCCGATGGCTAGCCAACATTGTGCTGGTAAAAAAGAAGAAAAGGAAGATTATAGTCTACATCGACTTTCGCGATCTCAACCGCCACTGCCCGCAAGATGATTTTCCCCTCCTAGTGATAGAGTTGTTGATTGATTCCACGGCCGGGTTCCAAGCCCTCTCCTTCATGGATGGGTATTCCGGGTACAACCTGATCCGGATGGCCCCTGAGGATGAGGAGTCCACTACCTTTAGGGCTCACTAAGGTACTTTTTGTTACCAGGTCATGCATTTCAGCCCGAAGAATGTAGATGCCACCAATTAGTGGGCCATGCATCACATATTTAAGCCGATTCTCAGGACACTGGTGGAATGATACATGGATGATCTGGTGGTCAAATATCGCCAGTACCAGGACCATCTCAAGGACCTTGAGAAAGTTTTTGGCTTCCTCTGTTCCCACCACCTGAAGATGAGCCCGTTGAAGTGTTCTTTCAGGGTCACCTCTGGAAGTTTCCTGGCTTTGTTGTCAGATACCGAGGCATCGAGATCGACCCGGTGAAGATCAAGGCCATCAGCCAAATGCCTCCCCTGAGAAATATTCGGGACCTTCGAGGTCTCCAAGGCCACTTAGCCTACATATGTCGATTCATTTCGAATCTATCCGGAAAGTGTAAGCCCCTTTCCCAGATTATGAAGAAAGGATCTGCCTATGAATGGGATGAAGAGTATCAGCCCGCCTTCGAGGAAATCAAGCAGTATCTGCTCCAACCTCCGGTCTTGATTACACCCATCTCCATAAAGCCGTTGGTACTTTACGTGACCGTCCTGGAACGGTCCCTCAGTGCACTTCTTGCCCAGAAGAACAATGAGGGAACAGAGAACAACCTCTACTATCTCAGCCGCATGCTCCTCGATACGGAGACCAGATACTCCCCTATCGAAAAGAGTTGCCTTGCGCTCATTTTCTCCGTACAGAAATTGCGGCATTACCTACAGCACCATTAGGTACAGTTGATCTCTCAGGTAGACCCACTGAAGTACATTCTGAACTACCCCATGTTGACTGGCTGACTAGCGCGGTGGGCGGTGATCCTCCAGCAGTTCAACATCAGGTTCGTGCTTCAGAAGGCCATCAAGGGACATGCATTGGTAGAATTCCTAGCTGCCCATCCAACCTTCGCAGATCAATCCTTGGACCTAGATTTTCCTGATGAGGAAATCCTCTCAGTCGATCATGTCATCTCATGCTGGAAAATGCACTTCGATGGTGCCTCCCATAGCCCCACCGGTAGGAGGCTCAATGATCCTATGCTCAACAGAGTTGGTTTGGGTATCGTCTTCATCACCCCGGTGCAAGTCATTCTGCCATACTCATTCCTGTTATCAGAAGGTTGCACCAACAACGAGGCAGAGTATCAGGCTCTCATCACCGGCCTCGAGCTAGCCCTTGAGATTGATGTGCCCCATCTGCATGTGAAAGGGGATTCTGAACGAGTCGTTAAGAAGGTCAATGGTGACTATGTTCTCAGGAAGCTGGAGCTTTTTACATTGCTGGAGTGCACCCTCCATCTACTGGCCCAGTTCACTTCTCAACCAGAGGTTACCCATGTCCCTCAGTCACAGAACGGTCAAGAAGATGCTTTGGTAGGCTTAGCTGCATCCCTCGCAGAACCCGAGCATGATGATTTGATCATACATGTGGAACACTGTAGAGTCATCGCCCCCGTCACCCCAGAGGATGACGACGGCCTGCGGGTAATCCACCTTACTGCCAGACCCTCTGTGCCAGGGATCCCAGGTTCGTTAGATGCAGTGTTTGAGACCACTCCTGACTGGAGGGCACCTTTTGTCGAGTATCACCAAAATGGTTTCCTCCCTGGTGATCGGGCCAAGTGTGAGCGAATCTGACACCATGCACTGCAATTTACCCTCCAGAGTGGTCCCAGCCTTGAGTAGATCCTCTATAAGTGGGGCTTATATGGTGTTCTCCTCCGTTGCATTCAAGGAGTCGAGATTTCTCAGGTCATGCAAGAGGTTCATGTCGGTTCCTGCGGTTCCCACCAAGCTTGGCCCAAGTTGTCCCATCAGATTCGGAGACTGGGGTACTTCTGGCCCTCTATGATCCATGATTATATTGAGTTTTCCAAGAGATTCCATGCGTGCCAAGTTTATGATAACTTCTTGCATTGGTATCCAGAGCCTCTCCACTCCACCAAGTATTCTTGGCTATTTTCGGTGTGGGGACTCGAGGTCATGGGACCATATCCACTAGTGATAGCTCATCAATGTAGGTTCATCCTGACTGCTACAAACTTCTTCTCCAATTGGGCAGAGGCTATTCCACTCAAAGTGGTCAAGGCCTGTTCCATCGTTGACTTTGTGATCTCTAATATCATCCACCGGTTTGGATTGCCTCATGATGTCCTCACTGATAACGACACCAACTTCCGAGCAGCCGAGCTGAAGAATTTGTACGCCAAGTACAATATCCGTTCAAACCATACCTCTAACTATCATGCGCAGGAAAATGTGTAGATCGAGGCATTCCACAAAACCCTATCTAAAATTATACAGAAAATGGTTTGTCAGAACAAGAAAAGTTGGCCGGACAAGCTCCCCAATGCCCTCTGGGCTTATCGGATGATGACTCGCAATTCCACCCAGGTGACCCTGTATTCCTTGGTGTATGGGGATAAGGCTGTCCTGCCCATCAAGATCCATCTTCCTTAGTTGCGCACTGCAATCTATGACCAGAAGGTTCCAGATAAGGTTGCCAAAATCCGTCTAGATGAATTGGAAGCACTGGATGAGAACATGCTTCGTGCCCTGCACAATCTGGAAAGGCATCAGAATAAGATAGCTAGAACCTTCAACAAGAAGGTTCACCTTCTCTCTTTTCTTCAAGGCAACCTGGTGTTGGCCCTCCGAGCACCAATGATCCCTGGTAGGAAACCACCCAAGATGGAGCCCAAATGGGAAGGACCTTACGTCATTCATAAGGTTTACCCCAATGGAGCATACTCTTTGGTGACCATTGATGGTGAGCGCATAACTCCTCCCACCAACGCCAAGTTCCTCAAGCAATACTTTGCATGATCCCCTTGGTATCGCATGACGCTAAACTGAACCTGGGTCCCGCATGACCTTAAACTGCACCTTGGTCCCACATGACCTTAAAATGCACCCAGTATTGCATTACCTTAAACTGAAACATCATCCTGCACGACGTGAAACTACATCATCGTCCGTCATGATGTTAAATTGCTCAGTATTGTCCTGCATGACAATAAAATACAAAATGGTCCGAGCTCTATGACCTTAAACTAAGATCTCCTTCGTCCTCACTGCAATATGTTAAACTTCAAGCTGGTCAGGCCTTCCTAACTGGGGCCTAGCCTCAAGCCCCTTGGCCTCCCTTAACTTAGGCTCTCTTATGGGATTGTACGGTGTGGTGTGGGATTACGTCCTCATTCACATCGGGTTACCCGTCATACCGTACATATCCCCAGATGATACATATCTCATCCCGCATGATGTTAAACTACACTTCTAGAACTATGTGTGGCTTGATTCTCGTCCTAATGGGATACGTAGAAACGCTCAGACGTCTTGTCTTGAGCCTAGCCCCAAGCTCTTCTCTTTAACTGTCCCCCTGGGTATAGTTTTCTCAGAGGGTCCTTGAATGATGAGGAGTAGGCTTCCTTAGCCCCACTCATACAAGGATTATAAGGGTCTCACCATGTGCCCACTCCCGTTCATCTATCCTCCCATGTCCTCACTACACAACGTTAAACTGCATGGCCTGAAGGAACTACATATGGCTTGATTCCCATCCTTATGTGATACGTAGGAACGCCTGGACACTTTTTCTGTTGGCCCAGCCCAAAATCCAAAATCTTCCCCTCAGGTCAAGATATATGGCAGGGTGCACACTTTTGCCCAAACTTACATCGATCAAGCCTCGACCCGGCTGTACGTCCCCTTCCCTGGAGATGTTCGACTCTTTCGTAGATGGGTACAACTATGGTTCACCCACTCCTTGACTGGGATTCCATCACTTTCCTCATCTGAAAGGTCCCTTGAATGGTATGGATGCTCGGCCTAAGGGCCCTCTACCACTTCGGGCCAATGCCCTCGAGGATGTCAAGCAACAAGTCTATATAATTCTCGTGTTTCGAACGTGGTCAGTGGTCGACGCTCATTTGTTGCTCCCATATCAGGTCACCATAGGGACACTGTGTTTCAAAAATGGTCAACAGTGTCTCGAATATTCGGGTACACCCAAAGATGTCCCAAAAATCGAGTGCAGTGATTCATTATGCCCCATCCTGAAGCAACAAACTTCCCTCTGGGTGGTTCCAATGGTCAGGCGCATGTCCCCAATTATTTTATAGGGAGTGTATAGCGTGGTGCGGGATTATGTCCTCGTTCACGTCAGGTTACTTTCCATGTCGTACGCATTCCCTTACCGAGGCCTAGCCTCAGGCCTCTTGGCATTTTCGGGCCCTATCCCAAGTTCTTACCTAGAGTGTATGGTGTGGTGAGGAATTATGTCCACACTCACATTAGTTTTTTCACCATCCCATACACCTCCTCTATCCAGGGAGCCTTATTCCCTAACCCTCGTCCTCACTACAAGATGTTAAACTGTGAGTAGGTCAGGCCTTCCTGACAAAAACCCAACTATCAGGTCCCTTGGCCTTTTAGGGGCCCCTGGCCCAGGTTCTTTCCTACAGGACTGTGCGGTGTGGTGCCGGATTACGTCCCCATTCACGTCGGGTTACTCGTTGCACCGTACACATCCTCGTTAGGGTATCCTTCCCCCTGGGTATCTTCTAGAACTACGTGTAGCTTGATTCCCATCCTTATGGGATACGTAGGACCACCCGAATGTCTATGCTTCGTTTCTAGCCCCATCTTCTGAAAATCTCTATCCCACATTGGCCCCTTGGCCTACCCTTCCCCAGAGAGAGGAGTATATAGCATGTTGCGGGAATATGTTCTCATTCACGTTAGGCTTGTAAGGACTAGGCTATGTACCTCTCCCTCTTGAGCCACTTCATTAACCCCTTTTCAGCGGTTCACCAATGTGCCTAAGGGTACTCTGGTTTAGTTACCTAGAATGTTGGACTCTACTCAGACACTTCCACACCCACTTTTCAGTCTTCGTGTTTCCCTTCATCAGGGCTTTCTTCATCTTTCATACCCAAAGGGACTCCCAAGAATGTCCTGGATAAAACGCCCAAGGGCTCTCCTACCGTTACGGGCCAATGCCCCTGAGGGTTTCAGACAATAAATCAATAAAAATCCCTCGTTGTGAATATGGTTAGTGGTTGATGCTCATTTTTTGTTCCCATTTCAGGCTAATTCAATGTAGATACTTCTTTTCTTCCATGGTCATCATTAATCCTCCATCGCCACGCCAACCCCGTTAGGCCCAAAATGTCGGTTACACGATTCACATCCTTCTCCATTCTCATCATGTCCAAGTAGAGTTTCGAAACTCTTCATAGTATTCCTCAGTGTGCATCTGCGCATTAGGGGAACAAATTCGCGTTAAAGGTGTCCTTCGGGGCTCTTCACTGACTTCCCCTCAATGGACGTTCCAGGTATTGCGATAAGGATCTTCCTCCCTTATTTCCCACACCGAGTTTAACTCACATGGGATTAGGGATCGGGTCAATGTCTGTGCTTACTTGGAAAGTTTCCATCCATACATGGTCTGACCTCTAAGACCATAAACTAAGATCTCCTAAGAACTACGTCTGGCTTGATTCCCATCCTCATGGGATATGAAGGAATTCCCAGACCTCCTGTCTTTGGGTCTAGCTTGAGTTCAGCTAATTTGTCTCTTCTATACTGCCTTTGGGACCCTGACTATGGGACTGTGTGGTGTTTTGTGGGATCATGTCCTCATTCACATCGGGTTTTCAATAGCCACACCACGCGCACCCAGTTCTAAGAATTAGACCTCCTATTTCCAGTCCCGTATGACATTAAAAGGCACCCTTAAGAACTACGTGTGGCTTGATTCCCATCTTTATGGGATATGTAGGACCACCTGAATATCTAGAATTTGGGTCCAGCCCCATTTATTAGAGATCTCCCGATCACCCAGTCACCTAGGCCCCTTGGCCTGTCCCTATCTAAGAGGGGGATACATAGGTTTGGTACAGGGTTTTTGGTACTATGCCCTCCTTGTCCCGGGAACCCTCCATTTCTTGGCCACCCTCAAGTTGAGTCCCTCGACCCCTTGCAGTGGTTCTCCCATGTGTTAAGAGTACTCTGGTCTAGGACCAAGAGTGTCAGATTCAAATTGGTCAAGTTCCCTCCACTTGTCAAGCTTTGTGTTTCCCTTCATTCGGGCTTTCATCATCTTTCTTACCCAAAGGGACCCCCAAGAAAAGCATGGATACAACGCCCAAGGGATCTCCTATCGTTACAGGTCAACGGCCCTGAGGGTTTTGGACAACAAATGGATACAAATCCCGTGTTGCAAACATGGTCAGTGGTCGATGCTCATTTATTTGTCCCCATTTCAGGCTAACACGACAGGATGTTATGTTGCGAACATGGTCAGTAGTAATCCTCCATCGTCACGCCAACCCCTCCAGGCCTTGAATGTTGGTTTCATAATTCACATTATGTCCCACCCCATCGTATCCAGGTGGAATCTCTACACTCTTAGCGTCGTCCCTCAGTGCACATTTGCATGTCAGGGGGATAAAACTGCAATACGGTGTCCTCTAGGGCTCCCACGGTCCGAGCTCTAAGACCATAAACTAATATCTTCATTAAGGGCTATGTGTGGCTTGATCCTCATCCCTATGGGATATGTAGGGTCACCCCAACGTCTCATTTTCGGGTCCAGCTCAGTTGGGAGCTAGTTTATCATGCCCCTTTCCTTCTTACCCCTATTCGGGCCCCTTGGACCAAGGTTCCTATCTCAGATCTGCATACGGTGTGATGTGGGATCATTTCCCCATCCACGTTGGTTATTTCGCACGACACCATACACATTCCCCGCTTAGCATCGTCTCTGCTACGTCTGCACTGCATGATGTTAAAATGCATGCTTGGTCCTATCACATGACCCTAAACTGTGACATTATTGTGCTGGACGCATGACAAAAAACGGCACTGCATTGTGGTGACCCCATCATAGGGGACATCACGTTGGGTATTGGTCATGTTCCATGCCATTTTTCAATGCCTATCACGGATTGATTCTTGTGGAGACACCCGGGCGTGCTACCCTAGGCTTGTCACTTCACAAAAAAAACCACTCACCTTAAAGGACAAACAAGATTTATCAAATTCCGCTTCTTTTGGTGCAAGGGCCATGCCCGCACTCCCCTTTTCCCCTGTCATTGGTACCTTAACATGTCACCCTTTAGAACTATGTATGTCTTGATTCTCATCCTTATAAGATACGTAGGAGCGCCCGGGCACCTCCCCGCTGGCACAGCCTAACTTCCGTGTTCGGACCCTCGACTCGAGCACTTCCCCAGAGAACACATGGTAAGTAGGGATTATGGCCTCATCGTCGAGTTTTGTAACCACCTTACCATGTTTCCCCTACTCTCCTTACCCATACATGGTTAGAGTTCTAAGACCTTAAACTAAGACCCTTTCAAGAACTACGTACAGCTTGATCCCCATCCCCATGGGGTACGTAGGAACGCCTTTTCACTTTTCTCAGGCCCATCTCAACTCTCGTTTTCGGTCCCTTGACCTAAAAACTCTCTCAAGGGGGTTGTGCGGTGTGGTATGGGATTATGTCCTTATTCACATCGGGCTGTTCACCGCACCGTACACACCCCCGGTTCCCATCCACGTCAGGTTTTTCGTAATTACCCGCTACATGCCTCATGTGTTTCCTCCCATATATGGTATTAATTCTATGACCCTAAACTAAGATCTCCCTATGGTAAGGGACTCAAATACCTCTATATAATATGCCTCTTTTTCGTATTTAGATGCGTTTTGAAAAGGATCCCAGAGTGTGATATTTTCATGGGGACATTCCCCTTATCCCATGACCAAGCTTCTTGAGCTTTCTATTTGGATCCTCATCCTTTTCCACATCCAAAAGGACCCTCAGATGACATGGATTCTAGGATTAAGGGCTCTACATGGATGTTGGGCCTAAGGTATCTCCAATCGTTTCGGGCCAACGTCCCTACGGATCTCTGACAGCATTTGCGACATGGTCTCGTGTTTCGAACATGGTCAACGGTCAACCCTCATTTGCCTGTCCTCATTCCAGGATAATGCGATATGGATGTTGCATTTTCTACCACGATTAATATTTATCCTCCATCATCAAGCTTCCATCATTGTGATCCAAATCTCGAGAATTATGATTCACACATTTCCACTTCCTCATGTTCAAGTGGAATTCCGATATATTTGGCTTTATCTCTTCACGCATCTAGGTGTGCTACATGGATGGTTTAGCATCATTGGGCCGGTATTTACCGAGAGTCCCTTCTCCCTAAAATGCCCCTTCCTGTGCCAGGAAAGTCCCCCATTACTTCTTGTTTCCCACATCGAGCACGACTCACGTGGGCTTAGTAGTTTTGGGTAGGATGTGTACCGACACAACCAGGCTTCTTCTCGTCCTAAATGACGTTAAACTGTGCCTCTAGAACTACATGTGGCTTGATTTTCATCCTTATGGGATACGTAGGGACACCCTAGTATTTTGCCTAGGGTCCAGCCCATAGGAATCATAAATCCTATTCTTCCCCTTTTCGGCCCCCTGGTCGGACCCCTCGTAGGGGACTGTGTAACTATAACTCTGCCCTAAACAAGTTCAGGATTCCCCAATATGACATTGGGAAGCGACAGACCACCTAACCAGAGAGGCTTTTTCTAAAAAAATAATGATCCATGATCAAACTGATGTGCCCATCTGGCGTACTCCCACCACGGTGATGTAATTGCATGAGTGTTGGATTCTGTTCGGACAAACCATCACTCCACATTCCACGCTTCGCGTGCCCCTTATTCGAACCCTCATCCCCTTTCATGTCTGGAGGAACCCCCTAACAGTATGGATACTCGACCTATGGTCCACCTGCTGTCCTGGGCCAACATTCCAGAAGATTGGTCATGTTTCGAGGGACCCCCTAATAGTATGGATGCTCGACCTATGGTCCGCCTGCTGTCCTGGGCTAACTTCCCGGAAGACTGATCGACGATATTTGAGTTAGGCCCCATGTTGCGAACATGGTCAATGGTCGGCCCTCATTTGTTGTCCCCATTTCAGGCTAACGTAGTAAGGATACCATTTTTCCACCATGGTTAATGGTTTTCCTTTATTTTCACGCCACCCTCACAATGTTCCGAATCTTGGGTATCATGATTCACACTTCCCATGCCCACCTGTTCGAACTTATTTCAGCACCCCTAGCATTGCACCATTCGTGCATAAGAGCACGCTGGAAAAACGGTAATTCGGTTGTTCTAAGAACTTCCTTCTCTGGCCAGGTCTCTCCTATTTCCCAGAAATCTGGACCGGTTATCCAAACCCCAGGTGCCTGAAGCTTGGTTTACCCTCGTATGTTTGGATAGGACGATGAGGCAACTATCTCTTGTTTCTTACATCGGGCCCGACCCACGTGAGCTTAGGGAATTGTTGTTGGAAATCCTACAAACATTGTAAGGATAAAAAATGAACCAGTGCAAACAACGAAACTCGTGCATGCTACGACATTCAAAAAAATTAAAGCACGAAACTATTTTTAAGGGTTTGTAATCATTACAGTGCCCGGGGGTAAACTCCCCCCATGGATAGATTGACCCCATCAAAAGAGTGTTGCAGCTCCACCACCCTTTGACTTGTGGCATCGAGGAATAGCTGCCACCGACTCAGCTCTCGCTCCTCCTCAGCAGCGATGGGGCGCAGTTCATCAGCCTCAACTCGGGCCCTCTCTATGTCAGCCTGAATGGCAGCTATCTCTCCGGAATCTCACCTCATACACTCTTCTGCCTCTACCAACTGGGCCTTCAATCGCAAGATCAGATCAAATTGTGCATTGAGAGAGGCATAGTGTTCATCTGCCTGGGCCTGCAGGTGTTGGACTTCGTTTTCAGCCTCCTGGAGCTTCTTGATGTTCGTCGCCTTCCTCTGCTGCCATCCCACGCTGAGCCCGCGATCATACTCCCAGATCTTCTCTTCCATGAGATCTCGGATGATTGTATGAGGATGTTGGGCATCGACTCCCCCAACACATAGTTCGCACAACCGCGAGGGAAGTCTGTCCATTTCATTCATCCATTGCACTTGGGGGTGTCATTGATGAAGCGCGTGATTAGCTTCCATGATCAACGATGGACTATTTTGTTGTCTTCTTCATCAGAGGTCATTTCATCCCAGTCCTCATGATTGGCTGGCTCATATGTGGGATACACCTGCAAGAAATCTTAAGCAGGATCTGTGTCTAGAGTCGACTCCGGCGTGATATATGGAACCGGCGTAGGTGCGGCAGGGCTTGGGTCATTCGTTCAATCCTCATCGTCAGACTCCACCTCAATAACCTCAGGCATGACTCTTCTGGTGGTCCCTCTAATGACATGGAGTGTTGCAGCTCGGGTAGGTGGGGTGACTATCTCCACGATCACCGGCATGCCCCTAGGAGGGATGTCGCCAGACATCCCGACCAGCCTTGCCGCAGCATCCCATGCCAGTCATAGAACTGTACGCGATAGGGAAGGGAATGAACATTAGTTGGCATGATCTACGAATGACAACAATGAATTCAGTGGATAAGACTTACAGAGATCGAACTCCTGGTGCTGCTCCTGAGTCGATGCTGACGGGGCCCCGAGGCGTCATCCTCCGTATATTGTCGGAAGGTTTAGAGATTCTGGAAGAGCCACCTCGGGTGCCCCACCAGACACCGAACTGGATGCAGCCGCAGGCGCGGGTTATGACAGTCCTGCATCTTCACCCACCAAGGGGTGAGAGCGAGGTCTACGTACAGGATCCTCCTGCACGGTTCAGACGTTGGTAAGAAATCCATGATGACCCAAGAGTGGACCCCGAGGGAAATAACTTGGGATGTTACCTCGAGACTCTCCACGAAATCATCGAGATCCGAGTCTTGATCATCGAATTCACCTTCCTCCAACGGGCTCCCTCTGTCGGCCTCGTTTTCCTCAAAGGATTCATCTGATTCTTCCAGCAGAGGGAAGCACTCTCTCAATTTGGCGGCCGACAGCTGCGGGGGAACCGTCCGATCCAGCAGTACCCTTACCCGGTCTGTCATTGGACGCGAGTCACCACTAGAATTGACAAATTCCTCCAGCTCATCCAGATATTTCTCTGACTCCGCCGAAGACACCGTGAAACCAGCCCGAACAGGGCCTATACCTACTAGAACCATCCCGAGATAGTTCAGGTGTCCCCACATATCGGGCGAGCTGAGGAATTGGCGGTTGACGTCCCAAATGTCCTAGGACTCCGGGAAAACAGCATCCTCTGGAATGTTGACATGGTGAAGATGCTTCCCCGGAGCCTGAGTGGATATACTGCGAAATCCTCTCGGCGTTCGCCCCTCCGTATGGCTCTGCTCTTCCGGAATCACCGGGTCCACTACTACTGTCAGATTCGCCACTGCTGTCGCGTCCTCATCTGGTGCAGGTCTCGCCGCCACGGCAGCCCTGCCGCCGTGAGAGGCCCTTGTTTCCCTCCGACCCTGACCTCGGGATAGGGGAGGCCCACCATCACTGGCTCGAACGGTTGGCTGCTTCAGAATTTCCCCTGGATAAGCTACCTCCCAGTTGATGGCATACTCCTTCACCAGTCCAAAGGTGGTAGTGGACGGAGGCAATGCAATTTGAATTTTCCCGTATTCCCGGGTGAACATGAGCCACAACTACCTCATTACACACTGGTTCTCCTCATGACGCACCTCCTAGTAGACCTGCGGGGTCAGCCGCTGTAGGCACCAAAATTTCCTCGCGAACCGGTGCGGGGTGTACGGCTCGCAGAGCGGCTCACGGTCCACCCGATCCACCAAAACTCCACCTCGAAAGGCCAGGAGGTAATCTCGATGTTCTTCCGTTACCTGACCTTTGTCGGTGAGTACTTAAGTTGGCAATGGAAATGGGTGGAAGTTAAACTCATCCGCCTTCCACACCCGGTTCAGCACCATTGGTATGGTTAGTTTGAATGGGAAGCTCCCGACAATATTCAGAATGGAGGGGCGAAAGTTCGACCCCGGGGTAAATATGGGATTTGGATATTTGTAAACCCCTTGATGTGCACCGTGATCCACCATACAGAAGGTGGAAGGGCCCGCATATCCTCGGCATATTCTTGCCCTCGCTAACATGCCGCAGCATCCTGTACAATCTGGAGAGCATTGGAATTCCCAGATTGACCCGCCATCCCACGGCTAGCATGGATGGCAAGATGAATGAGCTAGGCCACACCCCCATGTTGGTATCCCTCACTGGTAGGATCCAACCGTAGACAAGGGCCGTAATAAATGCCTCCAGCTTGACTATCGGATTTTGTTCAGTGTTGACACTGAAACCCCAGGTCTTCCATTGGCTATCCTACAAGAGCCACCAATACGAGTGCTCCTTGCCCCGTTGAGCCACCTTCGGACAAGTTTGAGGCCTCGGAGGGAACTCTTGATCGTTCGGGAAGTTCAGGAACCTCTTGAACCACTTCTTAAAGTGTACATCTCTCACCGCCTCCTTATCCTCTCCAGGGACCAGTGCCATCAGTGCTAGCGCCAGCCGCGGCATCTGCTCTGGATCCTCCCACACACTCATGACAGGGAGGAACTCATCATACATTGACCCCAATATTGGGACCCCCAAAATCTGATGGACATCCCATAGACTGATGCCAACCTCCCGATGGTGTAGGTGAAAAGTGTTGGTCCTAGATGACCATCTGCTCAACAACTCTAGCATCAGCTACTTTGGTTGATAAATTTGGAATTGGGAGGCCCATTCCGCCTCATACAATCCCACTATCCTCATCTCGGCACCAAACTCCTCACATGAGGCACCTACAGAGTAGGCTCAAGCCTAGTCGTTGGTGAAGTTGCCGCCCTGACGCAGATCCCACTCATCGGACCACCCCTTCTTTGAATCCCGCAATGCAGCCTTCACTATGGTGTGGTATATGGGAGGGGACGTCTCCGGTTTTAGTGGCTTCCAATCAATGTTGTTCACATGGTAATACAGAAATTTGGCGGTAACAGGTGTGAATTCATCCAGCGCGTGACCTTCGGCCGCCCTGAACCATTGACGATGGCATGGGGTGCTCCTGAACGAGCAAGCTGATTCATCCCTGCTCGCCTCAGGAATGAAGACGTCATCCCTTAGCCCGAAGCCATACAAGGGCTGTTTCTTGAACAGAGGATAGTTATTTTGGCCCTCTGATAGAAGGTCTGTCAAATAATTATGGTCCGAGTGGCTCTGGACCAGCTCCCCTAGGCCCAGACAGTTGGCCATCTCATCCCTCCGGGAGGCGTCTGCGGGCACCCCCAGCACAGCTTCTTGATGGGCCATTATGGTTTCAGAACTCGGAAAAATTTCGGGTCGGGTCATGAAGATTGTTTGCGGAGATCGCTCTCGAAGCTTTTTCGTAAAGACAAGACGTGGGGCCTGACCTCGGCTTGCAAGCAGACGTTCTCTTAGTGCAGTTGCGGATTCGGAGACTTGCGGTTCGCCGCGAATCTCGATTCGCGGTGAGCAGACGTGGAGGACGGGAAGCTTCGCGAATTGAGAGCGCAAAAGGACAAAGTCGAAAATAAGAAAAAAGACAAGAGAGGTCAGCCCCATATTTATAAGCAGAGACCCCAGAGCTTTGCAGTGCATCCAGCCCGCACGGAGCTTCACAGCGCCTCCAGATCACGTGGCCCATGCCTGCCTCACGCGCCTTCTTCGTGAGTCCGCACTGCGAACTGCCGAGAATTTTGGCGATTTCCCTCAAACTTCGACCCTTGTTCCCTCTGTGGCTCCAAATTTGAGGGGGGGGGGATTTGTTGGCACCAAAATATTGGACGAAAAGAATGAATAAAAAAGAGGCCCTCCGCTCTTCCTCGCGAAGCCCCGAGGTGAATCCCCCAAGCTCTACTGCCTCCACAAAGCACCAGAGGCGGTAAACCTCCGTGAAAGGCCAGACATTCGCGAGCCCTCCGCGAAGCACCAGAGGCGGCAACACTCTGCGAATGGCCTGACATTCGTGAACCCACCGCGAAGCAGAGGAGGCAGTAACCCTCCATGAATCCGGTTGACATTCATGACCCGCGTCAAAGCAACTGAAGCCCCCCCCCCTTCGTGCCACGTGAGCTCTGCTTCGCGACGCCCCTTGCCTATAAATATCAAGCTCCCCCTGAGCTCTCCGGATGGACAATCCGACCTTTCAGCTTCTCAACTCCCAAATCGCGAAGCACTATTCTCTCTGGGATTCATGAGCTCCGTGAGGTATTTTTGCTTCGCGAGAGGCATTCTCCTTGTCTCATTTTGAGCCCCTCTTCTGAGAGGGATGCCCTTCACGAAGCCTAAGGGAATTCGTGAAGGAAGGGGATCCCCAAGGTGACCCAGGCAGTCACGGAGCGTTTATGATTCGTGAAATACCCATCATGTACATGTGATCCACATGCCAGGGCAGGGTCACTGTACTTCGCGAAGCACACTGCTTCACAGAACCTTTCTTCGTGAGGCACCTCTACTTCGCGATTCAGTGCTCTGTGAACACCCTTACACTTTTCGAAGCATCTCCCACTCGCATCGTTTCCCCATGCTAAGTCCAAGGCACTCCACTTCGCGAAGCACACCCTTTCGCAAGTGCTCTCCACCATGAAAAGAAACCAATCTCCTCAATGTCCCTGCCTGGGGACCCCTTTGCTTGCCAATTCCTCTTCCTATGTGACCCTCTAGGTTTGCACGATGTGATTTCAAAGTCCCCTAGACGACACCACCCGTAACTTTGCTTCGCATAATGCTTCTCCGCATAGGCACGCTAATCGATATTTCTTCTTCTCATAGCCACGCTAACGTGGACCCCTCGATGGTTTGCTCTGCAACCCCCCCCCCTTCCACGGCCTTGCCAATTCCTTCCCTCCCACAAGGAGCATAGGGTACTGGTCATGTAAGCCCTAGGGGTGCGGAGTAAACACACCTCATCTGAGCTGCCACATGTTAAACTTCCAATAACCTCTTCCTCAACACATGACGTTAAACTACGACTCGACCATGTGCCTCGCATGAAGGGTCCCCCCGGCTCAGACATTCTTTACACCACTCGTCCCCATGGGAATGGAATCACCCTCACATGGGATGATATCCTCCCTCTCTTAGTGGCGTTTGTCCACGGGGGAAGGGCTGCCTCAGAGCGTAAGCCCCAAGCCTCTCTGGCGGAAGGTAGCACCCACGCACCTCCATACTTCCCCACTGCCAAGGCCAGGGGAGGGCGTGATAGGGAACGAGGAACCTCCTTTCTTTGGTCCCAAATCCCTCTCCCTCTGCACTCTGTCATATTTCGGGCCTCCATCCTAGATTAAGTCCTAGAACCATGGGCCGCTCAATGCATAAGCCCCTCTCTGCTTCTCATGGACAAACCCTTCACGACGTGATCGTCAGGTCTCTGCTGCCTCTTGTTTCTCACACCGAGCATGACTCACGTGGTCTTAGAGTAAACATCGACCATGGAAATGCCCCCATCCAGCATGACGTTAAACTGCATTCCCCCGTCCAACATGACATTAAACTGCATGCCCCCATCCATCATGATGTTAAACTGCATGCCCTCGTCCAGCATGATGTTAAACTGCATGCCCCCGTCCAGCATGACATTAAACTGTATCCCGAACTACAAGGACTTTGATCCATGTCAAGGCATGGTACGTAGGAATCCTCACAAGGTTCAAGACCACCACCAGTGGACCCACGGGTTCACCTTCACATTGGTTTGTCGGCAGGAAACAACCACCTGAATTACGTGGTCTTTGATCCATGTCAAGGAATGGTACGTAGGAAGCCTCCCTGAGGTTCAAGCCCCGTCACCCATCAGACCAAGGTCCTTCTTCATGTCGGTTCTCCAACACCCACATTCATATCCGAACTACGTGGAATTTGATCCATGTCAAGGCATGGTACATAGGAGGCCTCCCCGAGGTTCAATCCCAACAATCATTGGCCCCTACCATCTCCATGTTGGTGTTCCAAGCCCCAATTTTCACCTGAACTACGTGGTCTTTGATCCATGTCAAGGCATGGTATGTAGGAAGCCTTCCTGAGGTTCAATCCCACCATTCACCTGGGCCAAGGTCCTTCTTCATGTCGGTTCTTCGACGCGCCCCCGTCCTGCATGACGTTAAACTGCATCCCAATCCAGCGGTAAGCCATTGTGACCTTGCCATCCAGTTGTTCCGACACCCTTTCATGTCAGTATAATAGCCCCTCAACCTGAACTACATGGACTTTGATCCATGCTAAGGCATGTAACGTAGGAAGCCTCACGAGGTTCAAGCCCACCACCTGGTCATCCTGACCTAATTCACGCCAGTTCTCCCATCAACTTGGGCGGCCTAGAGCATAATCCCCACACATTCATCCTGAACTATGTGGACTTTGATTCCCTGCCATGGGGATACGTAGGAAGTCTCTTCGAGACTCAAGCCCATCACCACCGTCATCTCCATGATGGCCCCATTTCATTCCCCCTCCACTCCATGAAATTCTCCATCATCCATCCTGATTCTTACCCACGCCACCACATCCCAGTTAGATCATTCCACCCCATCTCAATCCACAGCATTCGTGAAGCCTCCCACGGTCTGGCTCCGATATCAGTGTTCCCTCAAGGGGGATTCCTCAATCTGATCCACTCCAGCTAGTGTTCTGATTAGGCCGATCCGTCTCTGCTGGAAATTAAACTTGCGGCATACCCTGTGCTAAACATGGGAAGTTGAGGAAAACCTCAGATACATGCCTATGGAATATGATTCCTCGCGCTCGATGTGGGATTCCTCGAGCTTCCGCACCCTCTAGAATCCCTATAATAAGGGAAAAAAGACAGACACGCGAATTCCCCAGTGTTCAGACACATTAATGATGCCTCGACATGACTACTCCCCCAAATGAAGGTTGTTGCCCTAACAAGACCCTTTGGAATTTCCTGACAGAAGCAGCGTAATTAACCAACGTCCATGGAAACATGGCACTGGGAAGAGTTTCACGAACAACGTATTAAATCTATGAGGGAGACCCAGACTAGGTGAAGAGTTCTGAGGAGGAATCCACGGAAGGAGGAACCGACATCCCATCATCCCGTTTTGACCAAGGAGCAGATGTCCCTGAATATGGAATGGATGTCACATGCCTTTGGAAAGCAGGAATATGGGGCAACACAAAATCTGCGCTTGTCGCGCCCTAGAAGACGGACGCGCGCGCCCCAGTGAAAGCGTCAGAAACAGTCACCTTCCGATTTTTATTGATATATATATATATATATATATATATATATACTCATCTGATCATGGTATTCTCCGCAATGACAGCAATCCAGGATACTATCCCAAGTTCGTAATGACAACCCTGTGAGTAATGAGGTCTCAGTTCAGGACCCATCATGCGGGCCCTTTTCATTAGGAGGGATGGTAGCAGCACCCCCACCTATTGAGAAGAAGATAGCCCCAACAGAGTGGGCTAAGGATGTGGACAATTTGATCGTACTTCATGAGTTCCATCAATAGAGACCGTTGATGTTCCTCAGTGAGGTAGACCCTCAGGAAGTAGAGGTTTTGTTAGAGTCGGTGGTCTACCTCTTTAGGATTTCATGGACTCCGACAGATCAAATGGTGGCTTTGGTAGCCATTCTTTTCCATGAAGTAGCTGGGTGTTGGTGGATCTTGGTTACTCAGATACATGATGAGCTGGCACTATTGTGGGATGACTTCTAGAATCTGTTTCATGAGGAGTTATAACCCTCATTATTGTTCTTTATTAGACTCCAGGAGATTCTTCAGTTACAGTAGGGAGGGATGATAGTGACTGAGTATGCAACTAGGTTTACAAACCTTATGCCCTAATCTTTGGACGTGATCTATAATCGTTACTTTCAAGCATGGAAGTTTGGTCAGGGACTCCGCAGAGATATTTGAGCTATCGTAGTACCCCTGTGGCTTCCCACCTTTTCAGAGGTGTTGGAGAGAGAAATAGTGATAGAGATATTTTTTTCGAAGGGGAACCATATAGTTAGTTATGGTAGTGAGAACAATAGAGCTGAGACATCTACCGTAGGAAGCAACCATCCGTCAAAAAGATCACGATGTAGAAGGCCTCTGCATAATCGGTCTCAGTCAGGTAGTCATATGGGGTCGAGGTAGCACAGAGTGTGGGGGAAACCTGGGGAGGTCAGGTGTTATGCTTTTGACGGCAAGGTTACATGGAACAAGACTACCTGACCAGATATGATGAGCTTTCGGGGAAGTTGGTAGATAAACCGCCATGGAAGAGGCAGTGTCGTGATTAGAGATCTCGCAATAAAGGACAGGGTGGTCCCCAGGGAGTTAGTATTGGAATAGGAGTAGAAATAATTGTAGTTGGTGGAAGATGTTACAAGGTCCTTCCATCACCACCTAGCTACCCACGTTAGACTTGAGGAGATGGAAACTGGGGTCGCGCTCAACTTCATGTTTTGTCACTCTATGATCCTACAACACACAAGATGATAAGAGGTACGATATATGTCTTTTCTACCTTTTTGTAGTATAACTTGTTAAAAACTGTGTGAGGTTCCCTTTTCTCCCTTCTCCTTGCTTGAAGATTTACTAGGGTGAAGTGGGGCGTAGGTATAACCTTGTGTCAGTGTTGTTCAACGTAGATTCGAATGCATGAGGAATAGGGGTAATTCCCCCATTAATATGAATTTATGTGATGTGAGAAAAATCATGAGGACGATTCAGTTCCACCTAAAGAAAATAATATTGAGGTGTGGTGGAATATTCCCTCTAACTCATGTGTTCAGGTCGAGGTCGTGTGATGGAGTGTCAGAGTAGGTCATGGCATTACTGGTGGAGTTTTTAATACTAGAACTCCTTTTACTTGAGAATCCATTAGTGGGATTGGTATAGTGCTTGTTTTTAGGTATTAACCTCGTTCCAGGAGGGGAAAATATACACGGGGTATGTTGTGTACTTTCTATGTCTAGTCTCTTACAGTTGGATGATTTTACTCACCTACCCTATTCATTGGTACCTTGTGTGATCAGTGTCAAGTCTTGATACTATAGTTATCAATTATAGGTTGAGGTGATGAAGATCCCATGAGAAGAAATACATGAATCACTATGTGGTTCTGGAAGTGGTAGTCTTCTCCCTAAAAATGTGGAGGTGATATCTTTCTGGGAGAGAATTTTTTGGTTTGCGTAGACCACCAAATTCTCGAGTACGTCTCCACCCAGAGAGACATGAACCTGAGGTAGTGATGTTATTTGAACTTCCTATAGGACTATGACTTTGATATATTTTATACTCATGGAACAGGAAACGTTGTAGTGGATTCTCTTAGAATGAAGTCTCAGGCTCACCCTGTGCGGGATGTTTCAGTGCAGTTAACTTTCTTACAGCTGAACCTGGTGGATCATGAAGGGTACAAATTTCCTTCAATCGATGGTGTTGACTCCTTTACTTCTCAAGCATGTAAGAGAGTCTCAGTTGTGATGTAACTATTAGGAAATATTGAGTGACCAGATATCCTTGGGTATTTCATTATAAGGATATTCTGAAGGAGGGAATCATGAGACTCTGATCTAGGGACAAATAGTGATTCCAGTCATGACGTGGGATGTAGAGGTTTTTCCAGAGAAGTAAACTTTTTCCCAAGTTTCTTTGGGCTGTTCAGGACCGCTCAGATAGATGGTGAGGCTGCCTACCACCATTAGCTACCCCCAATAGATGGAGTGAGCACACGATGTGTCCCAAATGTAATAGATGCGGAGATACGTGCATATTCCTATGCACACCATTGACAGGATAAGATCTTATGAGGAAGGACCATGCCTTTGGTTCACATGTTATACTAGCATGGAAATGTGATGTTTTTTCTGGAAGCGGGGGATCCATGTGTGAGCTCTATACCCCAAGTTGTTTTCCCTAGTTTTTCTTTTCGGGGGAAAAATCTTGAAGGAGGGAATGTTGTAGAGACTCGGGTTTCTCCTTGTAATACATTGGAATATTTCTAAATATTATTCCAGATCTAGGCGCTGAGACCCTGTGTAATTCTGAGGCACAATGTTCCTGGAAAACTTTTACCAAAATATTAAGTGTTTTTTTACTATGAACATGTTGCAAATATGATATCTCTTAAATGGTAGCTCAGATCAGAAATCGGATGCCACTGTTGAGTCTGGAACATTCCGTTTACCCTAGGCAGGATATAACTTTTGTCGGCACGGGACTTTTGTGAAAAAAACCACCCCGGGGGAAAATGGTATTTAATATAATTAAACTTAATCATTTTATCTCAAACTCCAAACCCAATAACTTTCAAAATGGGACTCATATTGGAAATCCAATACCACCGTTGAGTTCGGAATAGGGTGTTTTTCCTAGGCTTAACATAAAAAGAGGGAGCGTGGGAATTTCGGACTCTCTGCCAAGTGGGGCCTCTATAAATAGAAGTTTAAGGAAATAGAATTAGGGTTATCCCTAATTATCTCTCTCTCTCTCTATCACTCTCTCCCCCTATCTCTCTCTCTCTATAAAGCCTCTTTCTGTCTCTCTCTCTCTCTCAATTGTTCTTCATCATTCTTCACCAGATCGATGAGCGATCTCCACCAGAACTTAAAC
This sequence comes from Viscum album, assembly GCA_963277665.1. NCBI lineage: Eukaryota > Viridiplantae > Streptophyta > Magnoliopsida > Santalales > Viscaceae > Viscum > Viscum album. Next base: position 207,406,156 of record OY728123.1, read on the forward strand.
AAATTGAAGCAGGATCACAGCAGATGCATCGTTAATGATGAACAGATCCAACGACGTAGTATTTATTTTACTTTTTGAGTTCTCATTCCATTTTTTAATTGAAAATTTATTCATTGTTAATTGTTTTGTCGCTTTAATGACCATCGTCGATGGCCAACATAACACATTCATTGATCCACAGCTTCAACATCAAAACCGTATTCGTTCTCCATGTCTTATTTGTGTGTTCTTCATAATTTAATTTTGGACCCATCAATTCTTCAATTTTTTTTGAAACTAAGGTCATGGTGATAAAGAACTCAACTTTTTATTCTCGGAACTAGGTCCGATATAATTTTCGGACGTCCGATGTGGTCGTAGTGACCCTCAGAAGGGGCCACCGAAGTAGAACCATCAGTGGTGGCCCAAGGGGTCGGTAGGCCGGTGGAGTGTTGAGGTGGCGTGTACAGGATGGAGAGAAGCTAAGGGGAGGGGTCGGTAGGCTCGGAGCAGTTGGAGGGGGTAGACCGGCACAGTGAGGAGGCGAGGAGGCCAGAGCACTGGGGCACGGTGAGCTGGAGCTAGCAAGCTAGAGTCGACGAGTGGCAGGGCTGAGGTGACCGGAGAGGAGGACCTAAGGTCTGGCACGGATATCGTGATTAGGAAGGGTACATGTAAGGGGTCAAAGAGCCACACGTTTCAGGTCTCCCATGCTGATGTGAGGGCAAGAGGGGGTCGTCCACTTAGCCGGTCAGTGTCGGCAGGCAGGTCATGCTAGCCGGGAGTGGGCCAGCGAACTAGAAAGCATATCACATGCTAGGTCGCATGATCGGTTAGTAGTCCAGCGGGATGATCCAACCAATACGGTCCGACCCAAGTGGGGTGGACTAGCCGAACCAGGCCGGTCCTGCCTGTTTTGGGCCTGGGCTCTTTAAATGCCCGGATCTTTTGACACGGACCTCCGATTCACATGTCGTCTGTGACAACGGGATCCTTGAGTCGAGTCAGGCTATTCAAGGTGTTTTTGAAAATTTTTAAATTTCAAACCCGAATATGGGTGGTACAAAACGCTCATTTCATTAAAAATAATTTTATTTATTATTATCAGTGGCTCCTTCTTTCAGACGTAGTGTCTGAATCTGAAGTCTGATTGACGTGTCGTCTATAGACATGAGTCCCTATCATATAGATGAACTTTTCTAGATTAGTTAGGAACTCTAAAGTCATATTCCCAAGGTTTTGGTGCATGAAATTCCTAAGTTTAATAATAATAATTTAATTAATATTATTCAAAAGAATTGTTTCGGCCCTACCTTCTAAACGGGAGGTCTATTTGACATGATGTCAGTGATGGTGAAACCCTGGTCTTCATACGGAGTTTTCAAGATTAATTTTGGGTGTTTAAGTTAAATTTGAGGTGCAAGCCCCATGGGGGGTCGGTTTGCACGTTTTACGGTGAAATGTACCCTTTTAACCAGTTATCCGTTTTGGATAATGATTAGTCCAACTCATGTTTTTTCTGAGAGGATTGCAATGGAATGACCCATATAACTTATTTAGATACTGGGACATGGTCCCCATGGTATGTATTTTGGAAAAAATGTGGTGACTTATGACTTTTCCACCGGATTTCCGATTGGGACGAATGAATAGTTTAACTTGCATGTTTTTTCACAAGGATCGCAACAGTGTGATCTATTAAAAATTAAGGAGCCTTATTTGTGATCTTATTAAATGTGGAAACATGAAAGGAATATCATGGGAAGATCCTTTTGACGTGTTTGAAGAGAACCCATGACTTGGGTCAACCTCGACTCTTATGAGAGTAGAGAAGATGTATGAATAATGTGATCAAATTTTCTTGATTTGTTAGAGTAGTTGTGACAGCCTAATTATGCTTTTGGACCTTCGGATCAACGACGAGTGTTGTGAACTCGTCAGCCTTTTGAATAACTATGTCAAGTACTATGGGAGTAAGTCGGAATTCCTAGGGGTACTTGTTCATAGTTTAGTACCTGAGAATGGTTAGGTACATGACTAGGTGATGAGGTGGTGCCACATGGTGTTTGGTCCCCACACATGTCATGTACCACTTTACGATTTATCCTATCTCTCGTATCTCTTTATTTTGGATTTGGATTATGGCATGAAAGTAGCCTATCCGGAGTGTTTTCTATATGAGATGTGATGCTTCCATCCATAGGGGATTACGAGTTGTGATGCGAGATGTTCCAGGAATGACACCATTATGGGGTGATGCTCAATGGATGAAATAGTGTTTCCCACAAGATACCATCCAGCAAGGATGAACAGTGCTCTGCGATTCTTTTTCAAGAGGTACCATCTATTAGGGATGGCCATTGTAGTTTCAGGCTTACCTTCAGCTAGGCTTGGTAGTGCTCCCCAATGGAAGTTCAGAGTAGAACTCTCCAGCTGGGTGGGGTATGATTCCTCGATGATACTAGAGTGAAACCCTCTAACCGGGCTAGGCATGGTTCCTCGTTCTTTTTTTAGTGGAACCCTTTTTCCATGATAGGTATGGGTCCTCGATATTTTTTGAGTATAACCATTCAGCTGGGTTGGGGATGGGTCCTCGACGACACTAGAGTGGAAGCCTTCAGTTGGGTTGGGCATGGGTCCCCGGTCTTTTATGAGAGGAACCCTCCTGCTAGGCTGGGCATGGGTCCTCGACTTTGAGACGACCTCTCAACTGTGAAACAGTGACGAGGCATGCTTTGAAGTGACTTTGGACTCTCAATAAATAGGGATTATTTTCCCACCAAGATGAGTCCTTATGACGCGACCTAAAACCGTGAGGGAAAGACAGTACCACTCAAAGAGGATAGTATCAAGGTGTGGTGATTGAGTCTCTTTGACTTGTAGTTCAGAGCAGATGTTTGGGATCCTTGGCATCGATGGTTACTTCTGCAACTGTTGGATACTCTTTTCCTAGGATGATATAGTGATATGGAGATCCCCTTTATCTCTTTTTTGGGATTCTTTGACTAAGAATATATATATATATATATATATCCTGTTTTGGTACCCACTCCTTGGGTTTTTTCTACTCTCCTTCTTGAAGAGGTGAAGATGTGTGGGGTATGCCATGTTCTTTTCGTGTCTAGATTCTTGTGGTTGAAAGAGTCTACTCTCTTACTATAGGTAGTGAAGACTTGACGAGAAGTTCATCTTATCACTATTTCTAGATCATTTTTTTTTGGAAAATCTTACTTCTCTATCTTGTTGGGTTAAGATGAACTCATTTACTATACTCACTTTTTTTGTATCTTGTTCTATCTACTTATCCTCTCTTCGTTAATTCTATTTTTTCTCCCTTGAGCCTTTGGGGCATCCTACTGAGTATTTTTATACTCACCCCTTCTTGGTCATTTCCAAAACTGGGTGAGCCCTTGAAAACAACATACAGGTTGATCGTGATATCAGAGGGTCTTAGGATACAGGGTTCATGGACCATGTGTGGTGGTCATATCTTGGGATTTAGGATCAGGACTCTCCCAATTGTTTTAATTTTTCACCTATTGTAGGGTTGTTCTACTTTTATTGTTGGTTGTGTATTTTTCCCATTTCCCTTTTAGATTTAATTTTCTATAATTGTATTGTTTAGAGGTAAATGCATGGTTGTGTTCTATATATAGCAGTTTTTTATCTTGATTTCTTTTCCCTCTGCACTTTTTCATTGAGTTGGCTGCATGTTTTTGTGTAGGTTCTTAGGAAAAGTCCTCCCCTAGTTTGTTGTGCCTTCTGCGCTAGTCACCATCCCCTGGCCTATGGAGGTGGGCTTGGGGTAGTTTTGGATCAAGCCCTGTGATGGTTTGGGTCATGAAAACGTGGTATCAAAGGTGGTTCAACCCTCGGGATGTTTTTCAATAGTTTCCCTAAACGGGACTTGGTTGGGTTTAGGTAAATAGTGTTGAAGTGTCTCTAGAAAGTCTCTAAGGATAGGGAATCCTGTGATGGTATGGCAAGTCAGTGTATCCATTCACTAGGACCTTGATTACTTGCTCGTCGACTCGGCTCCCTAACACACTCATTGTAGGGATCAATGTTATATGCAAAAAATGGGATTGAGTCTTTGACTGTCCTTCTTGATTCAGCTTCCCATTGTTGTTGATATATATATATATATATGATCATCTGACTGCGGTAGTCTCTGCAATGACAGCCATCCATGATACTAGCCCAGGTTCGTAATGAATACCCTTTTAGTGATGAGGACTCAGTTCAGGGCCCATCATTTGAGGCCCTTTCTTTAGGTGGGATGGTAGCAGCACTCCCACTTGTTGAGTAGTAGATAGCCCCAACATGGTGGGATGAGTATGTGCACAGTCTTAGCATAATTCGCGAGTTCCAGCAATAGAGACCACTGACCTTCCTCGGTGAGCTAGACCCTCAGGTTGTATAGGTTTGGTTAGATTCGGTGGTCAGCCTCTTCAGGCTTGCATGGACATCGACAGATCAGATTGTGGATTTGGAATCCAGCATTTTCCACAGAGCAACTGGGCTTTGGTGGAGCTTGGTTACTCAGATACATGATTACTTGGCACTATCATGGTATGACTTCCAGCAGCTGTTTCATGAGGAGTTCTACCCCTCATTCTTGTGTTTTTTTACTCAAGGAGCATCTTTAGTTACAGTAGGGAGGGATAATGGTGATTGGGTATGCGACTAGGTTCACAAACCTTACGAAATACTCTTTGTACATGATATATAATGGTTACTTTCAAGCATATAAGTTTGATAAGGGACTCTGTAGAGAGATCTGTGATATCGTAGTACCCTTTTCCTTCCCACCTTTACTGAGGTTTTGGAGTGAGCACTAGTGATAGAGAGATTTCTATCAGAGGGGAGCCATACATATAGTTTTGGAAGTGATCACAAAAGAGCTGAGATGTCTACTGGATCAATTGGGTGTCATTTGAAAATATCTTGACATAGAAGGCCTCCCCATAATCGATCCCAGACATGTAGTCGTATGGGGATGAGGTAGCACAAAGCGTGGGGACAGCCTGGGGAGGTCTAGTGTTATGCTTGTGATAGGCGAGGTTAAAAGTCACGAGACTACCCGACCAGATGTGCTGAGCATTCCAGGAAGCTGGTAGATGCACCTCCATGGAAGATATGGTTTCATGATCATAGATCTCCCAAGAGAGGAAAAGGTGGTCCCCAAGGAGGTACTCTTGGTATAGGAGAAAAAATAATTGTGGTTGGTGGATGATGTTATGAGTTCCTTCCACCACCATTGAGCAGCCCATGTCAGGATTGAGGAGCTGGTGATCGGGGCCACACTTAGCTGCATGTTTTAGGTTTCTATTATCCTACAGTGTGAGATATGATAAGTGGTATTCTCTATATATTTTCTACCTTTTCGAACTAGAACTTGTTAGATGTTGTGTGAGGTACTCTTTTCTCCCGGCTCCTTGCTTGATGTTTTAACTAGGTGACATAGGGCGTTGGTCTAACCCTGTGTCAATGTTGTTTGACGTAGCTTAAAATGCATGATTAAGAGGGGTACTTCCCCCATGAGATGCATTTTTGTGATGTGGGAAAAACCATGAGGGAGAGTCAGTGCCACTTAAAGAGGATAATATCTAGGTGTGGAGGAAGAGTCCCTATAACTCATGTGTTTAGGGTGAGGTTTTCTAATGGAGTGTCAGAGAAGGTCTTGGAATTACTAGTGGAGTTTTTACTTCTTGAATTCCTTTTTATTTATATTCCATTATCTGGATCGGTAGAGTGCCTATTTTGGGTATTACTATCTTTCTAAGAGGGGAAAAGACGTACAGGGTATACCATGTGTTTTCCATGTCTAGCCTCTTGCGGTTGGATGAGTTTACTCAGCTACCCTGCTCATTGGTACCTTGTGTGGTCAATGTCAAGTCTTGATACTAAAGTTATCAAGTACAGGTTGAGGTGATGGAGACCCCAAGAGCATAAATACATGACTCTCTATGTAGTGCTAGTCGTGGTATTCTTTTCCCAGAAAATGTGGAGACACTATCTTTCTAGGAGAGCACTTTGTGTTTTTCTTAGACCACTAAAGTCTCGGGTATTTATTGACCTAGAGAGACCTAAACCTAAGGTAGAAATTATTTTTTAACTTCCTACCAAAATACGACTTTAAGATAGTCTATACCCCTAGAACTTGAAACTTTGTAGTGGATCCCTTAGTAGGAAGTCCCAAGCTCGCCTGGTGCGGGAAGTTTCATAGCAGTTAACTTTCCCACAGCTGACCCTGGTAGAGAAGGAAGGGTATAACTTTCCTTCAGTTGATGGTGTTGAATCCTTCGCTTCTCAAGCGTGTAAGAGAGTCTTGGTTGTGATGAACCGACTGGGAAATCTTGTGTGACCATATATCTTTGGGCGTTTCATCATATGGATATTCTGAAAGAGGGAATCATTATCCTTGCTTAAGGGAAAAACAGATATTCTAGTCGAGATGTGGGATGTAGAGGTTTGTCCAGAGAAGTAAAATTTTTCCAAAGTTTCCTTAGCTTGTTCGGGACTGTGAAGAGAGATGACGAGGCTTCCTACCACCTTTCCCTACACCCCAATAGCTAGAGTGAGTGAATGATGTCTCCCACATGTCATAGCTGAGGAGATACATGTATGTTCCTACACACATCCTCGGTACGAGAAGACCTTACGAGGAAATACCATCCCTTTGGTTTGTGTGTTGTGCTAACATTGAAACGTGTATGTTTTTCTGGAAGAGGGAGATCTAGGTGTGAGCTCTGTACCCGAAGTTTTTTTCCCTAGTTTTTCTTTTCGGGGACATAAATATTGAAGGAGGTAATGATGTGGAGACCCATTTTTCTCCTTGTAAAACTTTGGAATATTTCTACATATAATTCCAGAGCTAGGAGCTAAGACGGCGTGTAATTATGAGTCCTAGTGTGCCCGAAATAAATTATACAAGAATATTTTGTTTTTTTATACTATTCATGTGTTGGAAATGGGATATCTCTTAAACGGTAGCTTCAGTCAGAAATTTGATGCCATGTTTGAGTCTAGAATGTGTTGTTTACCCTAGGTGTGGTATATATTTTTTCAATGTGGGACTTCTGTGAAAAATTACACCCTAGGGGAAAATGGTAATTAAAATAATTAAACTTAATTATTTTATCTCAAACTCCAAAACTAATAAAATTCAAATCGGGACTTGGATTGGAAATACGATACCTCAATTGAGTTTGCAATGGGGGGATTTTCCTAAGTGTGACCTAAAAATAGGGGGCGCAGGAATTTTTGATTCTGCACTGAGCGGGGCCTCTATAAATAGAATTTTAGGGAAATAGAATTAGGGTTGGCCCTAATTATCTCTCTCTATCTCTCTCTCTATCTCTCTCTCTATACAAATTCTAACACCCTCTCTATATCAACTATTATTCATCGTTTTTCAACAGATCGAGGAGAAATCTCTGCTAGAACTTCGACAGATCGAAGCTGGATCGTAGTGGACGCGTCAACAATGACAAACTGATCCAACGAGGTAGGATTTCTTCTAAATTTTGAGTTCTAATTCATTTTTTTAATTGAAAATTTGTTTATTGTTAATTTTTTTGTTCTTTTAATTACCATTGTCGATGGACAACCTAACATGACCCTCGATCCACTACTTCAAATTCAAAACCTTATCCATTATCCACGTGTTCTTCATGCATTCATCATAATTTAATTTTAGACCAGTAAATTCTTTGACAGTTTGTGGAATGAAGGACATGGTGTGGAAGAACACAACCCAGGCTTTTCATAACTGGGTTCAAAATAATTTTACAATGTCCGGTGTGGTCGTAGTGGCCCTTAAAAGGGGCCACCAGAGTATAATCGTCGACGGTGGCCCAAGGCATTGGCAGGCTGGCAAAGCATCGAGGTGGCATGACTGGGATAGAGAGAAGTCGAGTGGCAGGGTTGGTAGGCTAGGAGAGGTAGACCGGCACTGCAAGGAGGTGAGGAGTCCAGAGCATCGGGATGTGGTAAGCTGGAGACAGTGAGCGGTTGGGCTGAGGAGACCGATGAGGAGGACCCGAGGGCCAGCGCGGTTGTCATGGTCAGGTGGGGGACATGATGGGGGACAAAGACCCACATGGTGCGCATCTCCTGCAATGGCGTGGGGGCAGGAGGAGGACCGGCTTCATGGCCATTCGGTTTCGGTAGGTGGGTCACGCTGGCCAGGAGTAGTCCAGCAAACTAGGTGGCAGAGCATGGTCTAGTCCACGTGATCAATTCATTGGTTGGTGGGCTGGTCCAGCCTGTTTCGGGCCCGGGCTCTTCAAATGCTCATATCTTTTGACATGGGCCTCTGATTTTTCTATTGTTAGTGGAAATTTAATCCTTGAGTTGATCCAAACTGTTTGAGGTGGTTTGGGAATATTTTAACTTTAAAACCCGAAGGCGGGTGGCGTGAAACACTCGCTTCATTAATAATAATTTTAATTATTATTATTCGCGGTTCCATCTTTCAGATGTAGCACCTGCATCTGAAGTCTCATTGATGTGTCTTCTATGACCATGGGACCATTTCATCAAGATGAACCTTTTTAGGCTAGTTTGGTACTTTGAATTCCTGGTCCCGAGGTTTGGGTGCACAAAACACCTAAGTTTAATAGTAATAATTTAATTATTATTATTCAGAAAAAAAAAATTGGACCTACCTTCTAAACGGGAGGTCCATTTGACATGTCTTCAGTGACAGCGCAACCCTAGTATTTGTGCGGAGCTTTCAAGATTAATTTCGGGTGTGTAAGTTAAATTTATAGTGTGGTCTCTATGGGGGTCAGTAGGTATTTGTTACGGTGAAATGAAACTTTTTCATCAGTTATCTTTTTTTCATAATGATTTTCCCAAATTGTGTCTTTTTACGATATAATCGCAATGGTGTGACCCATATAACTTGTTTCGAGACCAATATGAGGGCCCCACTATTTTTATTTCAGAAAAAATGTGGCAACTTACAACTTTTCCACCGGATTTTCGTTTGGGGTGAATGAATAGTAAAATTTGCGTGTTTTTTTGCAAGGATCGCAACAGTGTGATCTGTTAAAACTTGAGGATCCTTTTTTGGGATCTCATTAAATGTGGAAGCATGAAAGGAATATTGGTGGAATATCCTTTTGATGTTTTTGAAGAGAACCCACAGATTGGGTCAACCTCGACTTGTGAGAGTGGAGAATATGTATGAAGAGATGCGGTCAAATGTTCTTGATCCATTTGAGGAGGTGTGCCAATGTAATTACACATTAGGTCCTTCGAATCAAGAATGAGAATCGTGCGATCATAGACCTTTTGACTATGTGTGTCAAGTACTCTAGGAGTAATTCGACATTCCTAGGGGTACTTGTTCATAGTTTAGTACCTAATAATGGTTAGGTACATGACCAGACGATGAGACGGGGTGACACGACATGTGGTCCCCACACACATCGTGTACCACATTACGATTTCTCCAATCTCTCATATCTCTTTCTTTTGGATTCATATTCTGGTATGTGAGTATCCTATCCTAAGTTTTTTTCTTCATGGGACATGATGGTGCCATCTATAGTGTCTTATGAGTTGCAATGCAAGATGTTCTGGGAATGATGCCTTTCCAGGGAAATACTCGATGGTTGTAGTAGTGTTTCCCCAAGAGATTCCATCCAGCAGGGATGGATAATTCTCCTCAATTCTTTTTCAAGAGGCACCATCCTTCAAGGATTGATAGAGTATTTTTAGGCCTACCTATATTTGGGCTAGGTTGTTCTCCCAGATGGCAGTTCATAGTAGAACCCTCCAGTCGGGCTGGGGATGGTTCCTTGACGAAACTAGAGTGAAACCCTCCATCCAGGCTAGGAATGCGTACTCAATATTTTCTGAGTGGAACCCTCCATCCGGGATTAACATGGGTCCTTGATCTTTTCTGAGTATAAACCTCCAGCCGAGATAGGGATGGGTCCTCGATAACACTAGAGTGGAACCCTCCAGCCGAGCTGGGCATGGGTCCTCGATATTTTCTGAGTGGAACCCTCCATCCAGGCTAGGAATGTGTCCTAGACTTTGAGAGAACCTATCAACTATGCGACAATGATGAGGAATTATTTTACATGAATTTTGACTCTCAAGAAATACGGACACTTTTCCCACCAACACAAGTCCTTGTGAAGTGACCTAAAACCTTGAGGGTGAGACAATGCCACCCAAAGAGGATAGTGTGAAGGTGCGGTGGTTAAGACCCTTTTATTTTCAATTCAGATCAAATATGTGGGATTCTATGTAACGACCCAAAGTTTCATTAATGGAAATCCCTCTTGATCTAATTAAATGTCTCTTTATGTTTATATAAAATGTCAACTTCTTTGGTTTTATGTTAAGAATTTAACCATTGCTAATATAGTCATTGAACAGTGATCGCATGATTAGAATAAATATAGGGCTTTAACACATCCAATTTTACCTAGACAAAGGAAGAGATGGCCTCATTCAGTAGAATTTCCCCATACAAAGCCCATTTATCAGAGCTCGGAAAAGAGGTGGCATCCTTGGGATTCGCTCTTGACCAACCCCAAGATGAGCTTCATCATGTCAAGCTCGAACGGGGCCATCTATGGGAGAAGTGGAAGTTGATAGAAATTACCACTCGAGCGATGTTATCCGAGCCACCCCAAGAGTCTGTCACCATCGCACACCTTAACCTTGGGTATTATGCAGCTGTTTTAAGGCGTTATGTAACAAATAAGTAGTACTATGTTCATGTACATTATTTTTGTATAAAATAATGAATATAATTTCTAGTCATTTTTGATACATTGTAAATAGTTTTTAAAGTACAAATAGTGTTTTTTGTTATTATTTAATTAAGAATTATATTTTATTAAATTAATGGATTTTTGAATTAAATAATATTTTAATAAAATATTATTATTATTATTAAATTAATTTTTATTAAATATAAATTATCTTCTAATTTTATGAATGCAATTAAAATTCTTATTAAGGTTTGAAAGCCATTTCTCTCAAAACCCATGAATTTTTTATAAATGTCGGGATTTATTTTAAAAGTGAAAATTAACATATTTAGAAAATTATTTAGATAAAATAAATGTTATTTCTGGAATCAGGATGTCGAAATTATCCAACAGTGAATTTTTCAAAATTGCTTGAGATAGTCAAATTTTTGGGTAAAAATTAAATACCGTTTAAATATATAATGTGTTTTATGACATCATAATGACCCAATAATGATGTAATAAAATATTATAATCTTTATGTTCGGCCAATATATGTTTTACCATTAAAATAATGTGATTTTGGGTTTGTTTGACTTACTTTTCAAAGCATTAATGGACCCCTCAAGACTTATTCAACACCTTGCCTTTTTAAATTAATTTCCATGGAAGTGTGACTCACCTCCACATAAGAAACCTTATTATTTTAAGAATTTCATACTTTGGCCTTATAAAATATTTTTTTCCTCTTCCTTTTTCCAAAACCCATGGGCAAAAACCTTGAGATGGTTTGTGGTTTGGATTAATTTAATGTAAGGGGACCCAAACCTAAATAATAAAGAATTCCCTCACCTTTCCTATATAAACCCACCCAAGCTCCCACTTCCTCCTCACTCAAAGCCTTTGGAGTTCATCCAACCTCTTCCCTACTCTCTCTATAATCCTCCCAATGTTCCCCAAGCTCCCAAGAAGCCTCTCAAAAGCCTCTCTCTAGCCTGTGGAAGCACACTTCCATGTAAGGGTTTTTTTCTTTCTTTCTCATTTTTGTCCAATTTTATTTATGTTGTTTTTCCCTTTTAATTTCAATTATGAATGTTGGGGTATGGTTTCACACCTCCCTCATACTACCTTATTTATGTTTTATTGATGGTATACCCCTTTCTCTCTCATTAAATGCCTCCCATGTACACCTGTTACTATGCCGAAATTCTGAAAGGAACTTCTCTCTCCTCTTTTACATTCAAGCAATACTTTTGTATTATGAATCTAAATTCCATTACAATTGTTGGGAAATGTATCTATATGACCTAATTACTTTCCATTACATGTAAATATGATGAGGAACCCCTTTCTCTCTCATCAACCATTTTTATGAATTCTTATGTCACGCTGTTACGCTGCCGAAATCGCACCGATTTTCTAAGCCAATGTCATTGTGTAGTAAATGCCATGCTCATTTCTCCATTAAGGATATTAAACTTTATGAACATTTACTTATTGTAAAGTTTCATGTATTAATTCCACATTCCTTTATCATGGAATAAATGATTATGTTTTATGAATCTATGTTTTATGATCCATGTGGCGCACTTATGCATGAAATGAAATGTTTAAGAAGGGTGTGCCCTTATAGCACTCCAATGCATTGGGTAAAGTATAGTATCACGATACGTCATGTGCAATGATTTTTTACTCATGATAATTCAAGTGCAATGAGGTTTTACTCGTGCTTCATGTGAAATGAGGATTTACTCATGCTCTATGTGTAATGAGCCTTGGCTCATGCTAATTCTATGTTAAGTGTTGTTGTCACATTTCCATGTTATGATTATCATGCTTTATCATGCCTTTATGTTCAGGTTTATTTTATGCTCTATTGATATTCCTATTGTCTAATATGTATTGTACTCCTCATTTTATTCCATGTGTACTCCCTTACTGGTCTTTATATCTCACCCTTTTCTTATGCATGTCCTCAGGTTATCCCATGCAATGCTAAGTACGAAGGAATATAGTGGTCATGTAAAGGAAGTTTTCAATAAAGATGTTGTATTTCATGTTTTATGTTTTTATGTAATGATCCTAAGACCCAAAGACACTAAACCTCTCGATCTTCATTGTTGTATAAAGTGAAGTTTTATGTAATAAATCATGTTTAAGTTTGTAATAAAAGCAGGGTTGTCATAGTTGGTATCAAAGGATAGGTTTAGTTATTTTTGGGATTAGGATTAGAAAACCCTAGTAAAGCCTTAGATACAAGACTAAGTACAATAAAAATGTCACTAAGTGTTGGTGAGTATTGAGTAAGTGGAATATCAAGAAAATACATCCCTCTCTGGATACGAGCAGGTAGAAGCGGCTCTGGCATAGATGTATCCTTGGGGTAAAACCCGAAAACACCACTTTGAGTTAGACTCGAACGGGAACTAGTGCACGACAATGGGCCTTGATGCACTCTTGGTTACGACACTCCTGGGGGATATGCTTTGGTAAATTCACAAGCTTAGTATGAACCCTTATTAAGGGAATTAAAAAAATTCCCCTAAGAATATATGTTCGAAAGTAGATCATGAAAATCCAAGATTGAAGCCTATAGACTGATGAGTTAAGGAAATGAAAGTTTATTTATAAGTCATCAACTTTTGTCTTTGGATTACCCTTTATGTGTTACCTGTAACTTTCCTTTTATTCCAGCCAATGGCCAGTAATAGGAGGACTCGGGCTAACAACCGTTGTGAAGATCAGTGTGATGACTGTACTAATGAGATGCCCAATCCAATAGGAGATGGAATCATGAACTTTGTCACGCTTCTCTCTCAGCTAACTCAAGTTTTGAATAGAAACACGGGTCAATAGGAATGTTCAACCCCCCCTAAGAAAGAACAAGTCGCTATCGAGTGCTTCATGAGACAAAGGCCTCCTACTTTTAGTGGATCATCCTATCCCACGATCGCTGAACAATAGATCAACTCCATTGAAAATATCTTCTCCATACTTCAATGTTCTGAACAAGAGAAGGTTCTCATGGAGGCTTATCGTATAGAGGGTGAAACTGATCAATGGTGGACGTTGATCAAAAATACAAAGCCTGAGGAGGAGATCGAGGCGTTGAAATGGAAGGATTTCCAGAAGATTTTTTTTGATAAATATTTTCCACGCACCCTCCAGCTTTGATGGAAAGGGACTTCCTTTCCCTCAAGCAAAAAAGATGAAGAATCTGTTGGAGCGTATGAGGAAAACTTTACAAGGCTTGTATGTTACGCTTCTGTATTTTTCGTTACCCCTGAATGAAAAGTTGACCGCTTCTTTGGTGGGCTGAAGCCTAGCTTGCGGAAAGCATTAGTGATCCGTGACTTCGATAGCTATGAGGAAATTGTCTGATGCGCCCTCAAGGTCGAAATGGAGATCAGGGAATCACAGGGGTATCATGGGGACAAGAAGCGTAAGGTGGAATTCAATGATGGAGGTCCGATGGATAAATCCAGCGGTGCTAAGAAGATCCAGCACCCTACTTGCCAAAGGTGTGGAAAGAAGCACCCTGGAAATTGCCTTAAGGGGACGAGAAAATGCTTCAGGTGTGGAAGAGAAGGGCACCTAGCTGTTAACTGCCGGCAAGAAAGACTCGTGACTATGAAATAGGAGAGGAACACTCCGTTCAAACCTCAACACATTTTTCAATGCTACAAATTCAAATAACCAGGTCATTTTCCAAATTAGTACCCTAATCCAAGGGTTTTCAGAGGCAACCAACAACCTCCAAGATATCAAGGAAGAGATTTTGCCATCACTTCTACCGAAGTGAACCCCGAAAATGAAGTGGTGACAGGTATGCTAGTTATTCATTCAAGAATAGATAACGTACTTTTTGATTCAGGTTCTACGCATTCTTTTATATCTCGAAAGTTTAGTAGAACAATCCCAGCACCACCACAAATCATGGAAGTGAAGATGTCGGTGAGTACGGAAAATGGGAAAATCATTTCATCCCATGAGTATAAGTCCTCCCCTATTATAATATGTGGATTTAATTTCCCGGTGAACCTCGTCATACTCCCTCTGGTGGAATTTGATGCAATTCTTGGCATGGATTGGCTTTCCTTATATAGAGCCAACATAAATTGTCGGGAGAGGGAAATCACACTCCATATGTAGAATCGACCCCTGATTCTTTACAAGTGTAAGGAGGAAGATGAATCTCCTTTAGCTCCATCATCTCAAGAATGGATATTACTACCATATGAGCACGCGTATCTGGATCAGATGATTGAGTCCAAGGAAGAAACCATCCTTGAAGAAATGCCTATTGTGAGGGAATTCGCTGAAGTGTTTCCTGAGGAACTGCCTGGTCTTCCTCCTAGAATAGATGTTGAGTTCTCAATTGAACTTATACCCGGGGCTTTACCAATATCCAAGACTCCATATAGAATGGTCGTTTTAGAGCTTGAAGAGCTGAAGAAACAACTACAAGGGAATCTGGATAAAGGGTTTATACGCCCAAGTGCTTCACCATGGGGTGCACCAGTCCTCTTCATCTAGAAGAAGGATGGGTCAATGCGTATTTCCATCGATTATCATGAACTTAACAAAATCACAATAAAGAAAAATTATCCACTCCCAAGAATCGATGACTTGTTTGATCAGCTGTGTGGAGCCCAATACTTCTCCAAAGTGGATTTGCGGTCAGGATATTATCAAGTAAGGGTGAAGAAGGAAGATATCCCCAAGACTGCTTTTCGCACAAGATACGGGCACTATGAATTCATAGTAATGCCTTTTGGACTCACCAATGCTCCAGCAATCTTCATGGACTTGATGAATAGAGTATTTAGAGATTACCTCAACAAATTTGTGGTAGTATTTATAGATGATATTCTAATATACTCCAAAACCAAGGAGGATCATGAGGAGCATTTAAAAACTGTACTAGAGACTTTGCGCAAGGAGAAGCTCTATGAAAAGTACAACAAGTGTGAGTTCTGGTTAAGGAGGTCTCATTCTTAGGCCATATCATCACAAGCAGTGGGATATCTGTGGATCCCTCCAAAAATAGATGCAATTGAGGGATGGTCGAGGCCAACATCGGTAATAGATATCCGTAGCTTCTTGGGGTTAGCTAGATATTATCGACGATTTGTGAGAAATTTCTCACAATTTTCCAACCCTCTTACCAAGCTAACTCGAAAGGGAGTAAAGTTTTCTTGGAGTTATGATTGCGAAGAAAGCTTCAAGGATTTGAAAAGGAGGCTTATCACTGCGCCCGTGCGTACTTTACCCACAAGTGGAGAACTTTTTGTGGTATTCAGTGATGCTTAAAAGAAGGGATTAGGATGTATGCTGATGAAGAATGATAAATTGATATCCTATGCCTCAAGGCAGATGAAAATCCATGAGCGAAACTATCCAACGCATGATCTAGAGTTGGCAGCAGTGACCTTTGCCTTGAAAATCTGGCGGCATTATCTCTATGGAGAGAAATGTGAGATACATACTGACCACAAGAGTCTTAAATATATATTCACACATAAAGAGATTAATATGCGCCAGAGAAGATGGATAGAGCTCATCAAGGATTATGATTGTTCAATACATTACCACCCTGGGAAAGTGAACAAGGTGGAAGATGCCCTAAGTAGAAAGGACCCAGCAATTCTATCAACGATGAGAATTGAGAAGGATCCAATCTTATTAGGCTTAATGAAGATGGACATGGGAATCATAGAGAAGGAAACATAATCAATCCTTTCACAAATGATTGCTCAACCATCTCTTTTGGAAAGGTTAAAGGATGCTCAAAAGGATGATGTGGGAATTCAAGAAAAAGTGGAATATATCAAAAAGGGGAAATCCTCAGAGTTTAATGTTAATGAAGAAGGAATTGTGCAGTTTGGGAAAAGACTATGTGTTCCATCAAGTCCAGAGCTAAAGAAGGAACTTTTGGATGATTCCCATAGTTCAAATTTATCTATTCACCTAGGGAGCACAAAGATGTATCGAGATCTCTGAGAAAACTTTTGGTGGGATAATATGATAAATGAGATCACTAAATATACATCAAAGTGCCTGGTGTGCCAGCAATTGAAGGCAGAAAGGCAGAAGTCTAAGGGGATTATGCAACCATTGCCCTTACCAGAATGGAAATGGGAGAACATCACCATGGACTTTGTCACCGGAATTATGAGGACATCCAAAGGCAACAATGCAATCTGGGTTGTTGTGGATCGTCTTACAAAGACTACACACTTAATTTCTATTTGTGAGGATTTCTATTTAGATCAACTGGCACAAATATATATCAGGGAAGTGTTAAGGTTGCATGGAGTACCACTATCTATTGTGTCTGACCGAGATCCAAGATTCACCTCTATGTTTTGGAAGAGTCTTCAATATGCTCCGAATACTAAACTAAACTTTAGTACGGCCTATCATCCTCAAACTGATGGCCAATCCGAGCAGACTGTCCAAACACTTGAGGATATGTTGAGAGCATGCTCAATGGACTTTAAAGGAGTATGGGATCAACATCTTCCTCTGGTTGAGTTCTCTTATAATAACATTTTCCACTCGAGCATCCAAATGTCACCATATGAAGCCCTGTATGGGAAAAGGTGCTGAACATCGGCATGTTGGGATGAGGTCAGTGAACGTAAGCTGCATGGACCAGAAATGGTCGAGGAAATAGTGGAGAAGGTGAAAACCATTCAGCAGCATATCAAGGCATCCCAGAGTCGACATAAGAGTTATGCAAATAATCGTCGATGAGACCTTGAGTTTAAAGTTGGAGACATGGTTTTTCTATGCATGTCTCCGTGGAAGAAGGTCATGAGGTTTGGAAAGAAAGGGAAGTTAAGTCCAAGGTACATCGGCCCCTTCGAGATTCTTGATCATGTCGGGGCTGTGGCCTATCGACTAGCACTTCTGCCTACTATGGCCAAAGTACATGATGTCTTTCATGTATCCCTTTTAAGGAAGTACATATCAGACCCTTCACATGTACTCTCTTCTGGGGTGGTACAATTAGAAGATGATCTTTCTTATGAGGAGAAACCAGTGAAGATCTTAGATCATAGAGAAAAAGTTCTACGAAATAAGACAATGCCCCGCATCAAGGTGTTGTGGAGAAACCAAAAGTTTGGAGAAGCAACATGGGAATTGGAGGAAGTGATGAAGCTGAGTTAGCCACATCTGTTTTAGTGTGGGAAAAGGAAAATTTCAAGGGCGAAATTTCTTAAGGGGGGAATATTGTAACGACCCAAAGTTTCATTAATGGAAATCCCTCTTGATCTAATTAAATGTCTCTTTATGTTTATATAAAATTTCAACTTCTTTGGTTTTATGTTAAGAATTTTGACCATTGCTAATATAGTCATTGAACAGTGATCACATGATTAGTATAAATATAGGGCTTTAACACATCCAATTTTACTTAGAAAAAGGAACTGATGGCCTCATCCAGTAGAATTGCCCCATACGAAGCCCATTTATCAGAGCTCGGAAAAGAGGTGGTGTCCTTGGGCTTCGCTCTTGACCAAGCCCAAGCTGAGCTTCATCTTGTCAAGCTCGAATGGGACCGTCTATGGGAGAAGTGGAAGTTGATAGAAATTACCACTCGAGTGATGTTATCTGAGCCACCCCAACAGTCTGTCACCATCACACACCTTACCCTTAGGTATTATGCGGCTATTTTAAGGGGTTATGTAGCAAATAAGTAGTACTATGTTCGTGTACATTATTTTTTTTATATAATAATGAATATAATTTTTAGTCATTTTTGATACATTGTAAATAGTTTTTAAAGTACAAATAGTGTTTTTAGTTATTATTTAATTAAGAATTCTATTTTATTAAATTAAAAGATTTTTGAATTAAATAATATTTTAATAAAATATTATTATTATTATTATTAAATTAATTTTTATTAAATATAAATTATCTTATAATTTTATGAATGCAATTAAAGTTTTTATTAAAGTTTGAAAGCCATTTCTGTCAAAACCCGTGAATTTTCGATAAATATCGGTTTTTATTTTAAAAGTGGAAATTAATATATTTATAAAATTATTTAGATAAAATAAATGTTATTTCTAGAATCAGGACGTCGAAATTATCCAATGGAGAATTTTTCATAATTTTCTGATACAGTCAAATTTTTGGGTAAAAATTAAATACCGTTTAAATATATAATGTGTTTTATGACATCATAATGACCCAATAGTGATGTAATAAAATACTATAATCTTTATTTTCAACCAATATATGTTTTAACATTAAAATAATGTGATTTTGGGTTTCTTGGACTTACTTTTCAAAGCATCAATGGGCCCCTCAAGACTTATTCAACACCTTGCCTTTTTAAATTAATTTCCATGGGAGTGTGACTCACCTCCACAAAAGCAACCTTATTATTTTAAGAAGTTCGGACTTTGGCCTTATAAAATATTGTTTTCCTCTTCCCTTTTCCAAAAACCATGGGCAAAAACCATGGGATGGTTTGTGGTTTGGATTAATTTAATGTAAGGGGACCCAAACCTAAATAATAAAGAATTCCCTCACCTTTCCTATATAAACCCACCCAAGATCCCACTTCCTCCTCACTCAAAGCCATTTTAGTTCATCCAACCTCTGCCCTACTCTCTCTAAAATCCTCCCAAGGTGCCCCAAGATCCCAATAATCCTATCACAATCCTCTATCCATCCTTTGGAAGCACACTTCCAAGTAAGGGTTTTTTCTTCCTTTCTCATTTTTGTCCAATTTTCTTTATGTTGTTTTGCCCTTTGAATTTCAATTATGCCTTCTTTATGTTTGATTGATGGGATACCCCTTTCTCTCTCATTAAATTCCTCCTATGTACACCCGTTACCATGCCAAAATTCCGAAAGGAACTTCTCTCTCCTCTTTTACATTCAAGCAATACTTTTGTATCATGAATCTAAATTCCATTACAATTGTTGGGACATGTATCTATATGACCTCCTTACTATCTATTACATGTAAATATGATGAGTAACCCCTTTATCTATCATCAACCATTTTTATGAATTCTTATGTCACGTCGTTACGCTGCCGAAATCGCACACCATGCCCATTTCTCCATCAAGGGTATTCACCTTTATGTATATTTACTTATTGTAAAGTTTCATGTATGAATTTCACATTCCTTTATTGTGGAATAAATGATTATGTTTTATGAATCCATGTTTTATGATCCATGTGGCACACTTATGCATGAAATGAAATGTTTAAGAAGGGTGCGCCCTTATAGCGCTCCAATGCATTGGGTAATGTATGGTATCATGATATGTCATGTGAAATGAGTGTTGACTCATGATAATTCAAGTGCAATGAGGGTTTACTCATGCTTCATGTGCAATGAGGATTTACTCATGCTCTATGTGCAATGAGCCTTGGCTCATGCTAATTCCATGTTAAGTGTTGTTGCCACATTTCCATGTTATGATTATCATGCTTTATCATGCCTTTATGTTCATGTTTCTTTTATTCTCTATTGATATGCCTATTGTATAACATTTATTGTACTCCTCATGTTATTCCTTGTGTACTCCCTTACTGGGATTTATATCTCACCCTTCTCTTATGCATGTCCTCAGGTTATCCCATGCAATGCTAAGTACGAAGGAATGTAGTGGTCATGTAAAGGAAGTTTTCAATAAAGATGTTGTATTTCATGTTTTATGTTTTTATGTAATGATCCTAAGCCCCAAAGACACTAAACCTCTTGATCTTCTTTGCTGTATCAAGTGAGGTTTTATGTAATAAATCATGTTTAAGTTTGTAATAAAATCAGGGTTGTCATATTCTAGGCATCTATGGTTACTACTAGAACCATTGGATACTCTTTTTTTTGGGATGAGCTAGTGAGATGGAGATCCCCTTTCTCTCTAGTTTGGGCTTCTTTGACTGATAATATATATATATATATTCTGTTTTGGTACCCACTCCCTGGGTTTTGGCGACTCTCCTTCCAGGAGAGGCGAAGATGCATGGGGTATTCCATGTTCTTTCTATGTCAAGATTCTCATGGTTGGATAAGTCTACTCTCCTGATATAGGTAGAGAACACTCGATGATAAGTTCATCTTCTCACCATTTCTATATCCTTGTGTTTGGATGATCTTACTTCTCTTTCTTGTTGGGTTGATATATACTCTTTTATTGTACTCTCTTTTAATGTACCTTGTTCTATATACTTCTTCCCTCTTTAGTACTTCTATTTCTACTCCCTTGAGCCTTCAGGGCATCCTACTGAGTATTTTTATACCCACCCATGCTTGGTCTTTTCCCACACTTTGTGTTCCCTTATATATGATAGACAGGTTGATCATGATATCATAGGAGCTTAGGGATATGGGGTTCTTAGACCATGCATGGTGGTCATTTCGTGGGATTTTGGAGCAGGAATCTCCCAACTATTTTACTTTTTCACCTATTGTTGGGTTGTGCCACTTTTCTAGTTGGGTGTTTATTTTCCCCCTTTACCTTTTAGCTTTAGTTTTCTATACTTGTAATGTTTAGAGGTAGATGCATGTTTTTGGTTTATATATTGCAGTGTTGTATATTGATTTCTTTTCCCTCTACACTTTTGAATTGATTTGGTTGTGTGTTTGTGTGTCAAGGTTATTAGGAAAAGGCCTCCCCTAGTTTTTTATACCTTTGGTGCTAGTCGCCAACCCCTGGCCTATGGAGGCAGGCTTGGGGTAGTTTTGGATCGATCCCCAACATGGGTTGAGTCCTGATAGTATAGGTATTGGACTGAATATAAATTATCATATAGAGAAGAAGAATTAGATGAATAGGTATCAAATGATCAAGAAGAAGAAGTGATCAGTCAAATATCAGATGGAGTTTCCTTATCAATCATAAATTAGATGAACATGAAGAGGAAGAATGGTCAGATGATCTATCACTAGATAATTATCATCAGATGGAAAGGATCTGATGAAGTTGTTGGACCAAAAATATTTGGATGAAGGAAGAATAATGAGATTTTTCGGCCTACTATTGTACAAGTAACATTAGAAGAACAATTAAGTGGAGACTAAATCAAGATTGTGAAATCCAAAAAAAAGTCTACATATTTGGAGGAATTACATATTATTTAAAATTATCTAACTAAAGAAGTTTGAGACTGTTTATATAGGTAGTATAAAGAACTAGGAAATAGATATAAGTTGGAATAGGATATCACCAATCCAGGGATTTAGGATTATTTACATCACCCATCCTAAATTGTAAGGACCCACACTCAGGCTAAGGATTATTTTCTATCCAACCCATTTCACTTGGTATCATATTATAGTGTCATATTTGTGTACCAGTAATCACCATATATGGAAAGGACTAACTACTCTTACTGAGTAGAAAACCTTGTAAAAATATCACGTTTCATCTTTTACGTGCTTTAATATACTTGAATATGATAAGGAAAATAGAACATTTGAATAAATATACTAATTGTTTTAAGAGGTAAAGGGATACAATGCTATAATTGGTTAAAATTTCCCAACATTGATTCACCCCCCTGATGTTGAGTATATCCCGAACAGGTCCTATCGTGAAGGAATATGTCATAATGTGAAAGGAAGAAGCAGTTACATGAACGGGTTATTCATTTTTTTTTGCATACATCCACACTATATTTCATTCAATCATATCATGATGACTTGGATACTTACAAAATTAATAAAAGTGGGATAAGATGAAAATGGAAGTTGAAAGTGGTTAAAGGATGTAAGATCCTAGATTTTACCTTGAGGTATGAACCATTTAAATTTTAGTTTTAATGTTTCTTTTTAACCTTATTATTGTGATTAAGGAGTTCAAGGAAGTTTTTGGAGCATATGGGGCTTTCTTAGAGGTTGGGGTGTGGATTTTTGGAAGAACAGGGTGAGACGCATGGTTAGTGCTAACTGGGAGCCTCAATGTGTGGGGCTTGAATGGTGCCCAAAGTTTGTAAAACCATACACCCTAGACTACGAATCCATGAGGCTTGTTAAAGACTTGTTTTATATGTTTTTTTCACGGGTTGTGCATAATTATTCTAACCGTGTAACTAACCATTAGATGGGGTTCCACTCTTGGATAGTGTTGGCACATGGTTTGGCCAATCGTGCATCCAAACGGTGTGCTCCTTTAAATAAGGATAAAATTAAATTTTTCCCATACAAACTTATAAATTGTCACCCATTTTTACTTCTGAATTCCATGAATATCACTATCCCTCCCATGAGAGCTCTTCCTCCACCTCAAGCTAGGCATTGATCCTTATCCCACATCTAGACTTTGATTGGACCATCATTTGTCATATTGGAAGTATATCGGTAAGATATTCAATCCTTTACTTTCCTTTCTCTGTTTATCTCTCCATATTCAGTGCTATTTCTACATGAGATAATTTATTCTATTTTCAAGGCTTTTATATATTACTTTTTTTTCTTTTGTTCTTTCCCAAATCAGAATCTGATACTAGATGAGGGTTCATCAACCGCCATAAGGTAGGTAGTATATAACTTTCCATCAAGTATTATCATTTATATTTGTCTCAATTGTTACACGCATCGATTTTACCCATGATTTTCCCTCAAATCAATTTTCCTTAAATTAGTTTCCAAATTTGACACTCGAACACCCTAATATGACATGTCATTGTCATTAGAGTACAATGATATCAATGTGATCCACCCATTTATGTGTTTCAGGTATTCACTTATATGAGAAATTGTATATTATTAACCAAAAAACCCTTCATTGTGTTTGGTTTGACTTTCATAATGGATTTGTTTAATTTAAATGGATAGATTGTTGATTTATAAATAGAAAACCATTTTTATCTTGGATATCATTAATTTGGAATGACATCATTAAAGGTATGACACCATATATAAACACTTTTAATTTATGAATGAAAAGGTAATGGATTGAATTAAATAATTTTAATGAACTAGAATGGTTATTACATAGAAAATGAGTATTTATTAAACGCAAGTTGAATATTATTACCATGGTCCTTTTTCATGTTAAATGAGTCTTCAAACTTGAGTTATCCTTGGATCCTTTATGGAATTCCTTGAGCACTTAGAGGACGCCACCTCGATTCATTGGTTCAATTTCCATAGGAGATACCCACCTTAGAATTTGGTCAATATCTTATTAGTACATGAATGCATTGTTGTAGTACCTATGATTCACTTGATTCATATCTCGATATTTAAAATTCCTTGGATAGACTCCTTGGATTTATCTATTGTCTTCAGAAAGAGGAACCTTGGATTCTTCCCTTGGACCCCAGTCCTACTTAGCCCAAGTTGTACTGTGGACATGCTCCATAAACTTGGGTAGGCACTTTTCTAGTGGAATGAATCGAGTGTACCCCTTGGATTACACTAAAAACTCTATATCTAGGATGCATGGTTGATTTTTGTGAGATAGCCAGATCTTCTAAGGTCATGGATTCCTTTGTTACACCTTGTGTCATATCATCCTATTACACTCCCCGGATTCCTTGGTTACACCTTTTGTCCCATGTCATTATTTTATCTACTTAGACAACCTAGTTATGCCTTGGGTCCCGCTATATATATATTACTTATATATAGACACTTTGTTCATATTAATTAGTCCATGACCATTTTCAAGTCACTTATTCAAATTAATCTAGCTTAGTCCAAAGAAGGTATTGTCATTTGGGCATCCCTTGAGGATCCAAGCCTGGCATGGTTTTTATTTCAGACATTTTATTCCACTAATTATTATTATACCTACACACTATTAAATTTTTATACATATACACTACTAGAAATCATGGTTATAGCCATGGACCTATAGCCACGGAAAATAAGGATCATGGCTATAGCTAATTTATTCCCATGATTATTTCACTATGTGTGGCAGTAACCCACCCCCACTCCCCAATTTATACCTCTACCCTCACACCCCTCCTCCTCCTTGCACACATCTTTCTTCTCACCACCCTCCTAACCTGATGTCTCTGTAATCCTCCTCCAAAGTGACCATCCAACATCCCCATGATCATCCTCCTCAAACGCAGCCACAAAACCTTCCCGTTGATGATGATCCAATGCGGACTCCCCACATCCTCCTCTGACATTCCTCTAATATTTCTCTAACACAGACTCCCTGCATCCTCCTCTGACGTGCCTCCAATTTGTTCATCTAACTTTACTGTGATCCCCCTTCTCTGACATTACCTCAAAATGGATTTGATGCGGCTTTGAAATAGCTCAGATGTGGTCACATGACCTCCTGGGATCCTCCTCCTTCAATGTGGTCACCCCCAATTCTTATCCTCTGACATGATAACACGAACTTCTTGATTTCTCACTCTAACCAAGACCTACCCTCTTGATAGTACTACTCCCATGATTTATTACTAACCCCATTCAGAGTACCCTATAAAAATCCACCCTTCCTCAATTTCTCATGTGAAAACTATTCCTCCTACACTTCTATTGAACTGCATCTTCATAATTGATTAGATTCCCCATAATTTCTTTGAGAAACTAACTTTTATTATTCTATAACATGTGTTTAGTTAGAAAGTGAACCATATTTTTTCCATGAACATACAATTTCATTCTTTTATCCCTACATTAATGACTTATTTGAATCACATTGTATTATTGTTTCATAATGTGATTTTTCCACTATTTACACATGATTAGACTCTATCAAATGTATGACTTGATCATATTTCATATTCTCCCATGTTTATATTTACTTAAGTTTATAGTGGTTACTATAAATCATGTTCTACATTCCCCTTTCCAATTTGATCATACCCAACTTACAATAGTATCGGTATTACATGAAGATTATAGGTATAATAAATTTTCCACGAACTATAGTATGATTTTTATCTAGTAATATTTTATTTGATATAACTTAGTGAAAATTGATTATAAAACTTATCACTTATTGTAATTATTTTTCTAGATGTGTTTTCCGCTAATTAAATCCTTTTATATAACTTATTTATGCATATTTTCAGAAATATAACAAACACTTCTTATTTTTTAAATTGATTGTCATATGTGATAAGTGTGTAAATTTTTTTCAATAAGTGTATTAAATAATACACTAAATATTTTTGTATTAAGTTATTTAAAAGTTTTAAATAATTATAATTAATTTTTTCATTTCATAAAATACTATAAATATGGTGCATGAATTGATTTGTTTTGTTATATTATGACATTTTTCATGCATTTTTGATAGTTTTCCATGTATTTTTAATAGTTATATTGTATAGTAATCCATATTATATTATTTATTTTCCATTATATGAAATTTTACTTTTCAAGATCTCATAATTTATTTATTTTTACGATGTTTTTTCATTTACTAAGATACATAATAGTGTGACATGTAATTTAAAATATGGTGAAGGATTTTGTAATTAAATGAGGTATCATTTTATTCATGAATAATTATCAGGGGTTAATTTTTTTAATGGATAAAAAATATTTTTTATTCCCATCCAAGAATTTTCATTTTGTTTATTATTTTTTCTAAATTTATAACTCTTTCAATATGTGTGATATAACCTGTTTTTAGAAACTATAATATGAATGTTATAAGTAGTTTTAAAATTATGTCGTCCTATAAACCAAACATAGGTGACTCAAATTTTTTCAGCATTGTTATTCACTGTTTGAAGTTATTATCATAGTGTACTAACTAATTTGAATTTTTTAAAATAGATGTCATTTTAACTTAACTACTTTTATTTTCCAAAAATATTTCAATCCATGTTATCTAATGTTTTTTGTGTACCTCATTTGATGAAACATTTATTATTATGAAAAAATAAAATTCAAAGTATTCTTTCTAGTTAGTTATCATATTTTTGGTTTCCACTAATATTATAATTTTGGTTCCCATTAGTGTGTTTATTTGAGGTATTTTTTTATTACAATGTTTTATTATTACATGATTCAATTTTTTTAGTTGAACCCATTTATTATTGTAATGATATTTTATTGTTTTTTCCTTTATTATTTAAATAGGGGGTTTATGTTTTAATATTTGATCATTTTATATTTATTTAAATGGTTTTCTAATGATTTAGTGTTAATTCATATAAAATAGTCCCAATATTTTATTTTATATTCATCATTTTCTTGATTTCTGTATATTATTGAGGATGAATTACTTTCATTCACAAGAATAAGAATGGAGATTTTATTATAAGAGTGGATATTAGTAACTAATTCCATCCATCTGTGTCCAAAATATGAGTAGTCATTCAATCTGACATTAATGTTTATTTTCTTATAGGGTGTTGCTTTTGATACATGATATTGAACAACTGAATCAAGTACTATATCAATGTCATCATTGTACCTAACAATATGTAATAATTTATTACATATATCATTTACCTCTATATTAAAAACTCATTCAAAGAGATACATTTCACTTTGTATTTTTGTTTATTTATTGATCTTTTAGTGATTATATTTTATATTTTTTCATGAAAATATGAATTTATATATTAATTTTATTTAATTGATTCAACTTATGTGGTAATATTTTAAAAAAATCAGACCATAAATTCCATATAGTTTATATGTTATTTTTATTAAAAAAATCAACATACAAATAAATACATTAACATTATTTAAATTTTTTTTATATTCACATAAACAGCTTATGATTTAGAAAGTAGTTTATATATGTATTTATATGTTAATATAGTTTATATAATTATAATCTTATATGTTAATAATATTTATATGTTCATAAAAATTATATATTAATACATTTTATAAGTTTATATATCAATACATCTTTAATTTTTCTGGACTTTGGGTATGATAAAACAAGACCTAGATGTATCATGATCAGATGTTGGTGTTATATGTAAAAATATATATATACCAAAATAATCCCCAAGGTAAAGGTGAGCTCATGGAGTTTAGGGATATTTCTCATAGTGATAAAATTTATGATTTAAACTCATATTATTCTTTGGTAGTTCATATTTACTAGAATTGTCACGACCTGTCCTCGGGGCCCATGCCGTGACTACCCCAAGCCCACCTTCCATAGGCCAGGGGCTGGCGACTAGCACCAAAGGTGTAAATCCTGATAAAAGGGAAGGCATTGCCTTTATATAAGAAAACAATCACAACAGAGTACAGAATATGAAGAAAACACTAGGTAAACTGAGTACAAAACTAAGTGCTGGAAAGTAAATGGGCCAGTATAAAAACCCAACTAAAAGTACAGTACAACTAAGAAAAGTGAAGTAAAATAGCTGAAAAGTAAAGCATCATCCACCGAGACATCCTCCAGAAACCCCACCTAAAGGGTGAGTACAGACGGTCTCCTCAGCTCCTCGAATCCGTCTGTCCGCTCCATGTAAGTTCCACCTGATAGTCCACCTCTGGACACCATCCCGCTCCACAAGCCTCAACCACGATCAGCACTTTCCGTCATCTGCATCCAACACAACGTAGTGCAGGCATATCCCGTGCAGGGGTGTGTATAAGATACTCAGTAGGGACCCCGAGACCCCCGAAGGTCTCCCAAAATCCACAAAGGATAAAACAAATTAAAGATACAAACACAAAGTAACAATCGTCTCTACATAGGTATATGCCCATACATATACCTAAGTCATCAATTCCAGTTCGGCTCCAACTCATGAGCCCAAGTACAACCCAGTCCAGGCAGGAAAGCACAACCCAGTCCACACAAGAAAGCAAGTCAATTATATCGATGATAATGTTTGAAAGTCAAGACTCAGCTCACATAGGTATACTACTCACAAAAAGGGGTGTAGATGATAGATGTAGCCTCTGAATCATCTCCCCTGCCGAACCCACGTAGTATCCAAGTACAGATGTCGTCGTTGCCAAACCCACATAGGATCCTAGTACAGTAACCATCACTTCCGAACCCATGTAGGATCCTAGTACAATCATCCTCCCTACTGAACCCACGTAGGATGCAAGTACAGTCGTCCTCGCTGCCGAACCCACGTAGGATCCAAGTACAGTCGTCATCGTCGTCACAGTCGCATCCAGCTCTAAGGTTCCCGCACACAACATGCTCGATTCCAGGAGGGTCCGCTCCATGAACCAAGTGGGTCGATACATTAACTGTCAAGAATTCCAGAGTTGATGTATCACAAAGTTCCTTCTCGTCAATAGGAACTCAACGCGACAGATGGCGCGTCAATCGGACGCCCAGTCTGAGAGATATTGGCTTTTTCGTCCCAGGGGCCCGGTTGGTTTTTAAGCTAAAACCAACCCGAACGTACTCCAGAATCATCCAAAACTCACTTAGAGTATTGAAAAAGGACCGTCTCATCGAAAGAGTCATAGTGCCGGAGACAGAACGTCGATCGGACGTGCGGTCTTTATGTTAACCTCGTTTAAGTGAAATACGGGCCCAGTCCATTATGCTCGACGGGCTGACAGATCGGGTCAATTTGATTTTGGTGGGTCCGACTCGACAAAGGGGTCAGACCGGCCCAGTGATTCACGCAGCCTGGACCGAAGGGCGTGGCCCGGCCCGAAGTGGCGTGGCCCGGCCCAAAGGGGATCGGCCCAGCCCGGTGAGGTGTGGCCCGACCTGGCTCGGCCCGCCTGGCGCGGCCCGACTGGGTGCGCGGCCCGGCTGGCTCAGCCGGCTGGCCGAGCGGCTCGGGCGAAGCCAAGAGGTTCCAAAGGGGGGGAGCATGGCCCCCCGGTCTTCCGCACCAGCAGCGCCAGGCGGCGCCGCCCTTCCCCGAACCGGCCAGCTAGACCGGCCGGTCTCCTGCGCACGTGGCCCACACGGGCGAGCCGCCATTCTTCCAGCGAGGTGCCCTCCTGGCGCTGTGGTCCAGCATCTCCCGACCGACCGACGGGCCGACCGGTCCACTAGCGCGGCGGCCTCCTGGCGCCGCGACTCCTCTTCGCCAGGCCGGCTGACGGGCGGGCCGGTTCTTCCACCGAAGCAGCCCGTGTAGTGGGCTGCGGTTCTTCTCGCACAACCGACATGACGTTGTTGGTTCCTTTCACCACATTCCCGACATGGCGTGACGGCATCGTGTTTCCTCCACCATCAATTGCCAATTCTAAAATAATAAACGAGAACGACTGAGGGTTTTCGGGCCGTGTTTGTTTGGCCAGCACCCTCCACGTAAAACGATAGCAGTTAGCAATATTTAACAATGATTTCCAACAAGAACGGGGTACGTAAACATCCAATTTCAAGATTAAACCCCAACCTCGAAAATAATTTCACGGTTGTCAGGCACCGTGGATGATGGCATTGTTTCCGTTGTCATCGGTGGGCACCCGAGGAAATGACGTCTCCTCTTTTATCACGGAGAGAAGAAGAAGATTGCGCGTTGTTGGAGAGCTTCTGCGTCGGTGTTCCCTCCCTTATCGCGGAGAAAGAAGTGGATGGAGAAACTAGGGATGCCGAGTCGTTCTTCGTTGAAGAGGTGACGTTTTTCACAGGAGGATGAAGTTCTTCAAAAAAGCTAAAGTTCTCCCCAAATCCTCCTCACACAATAATTCTAACCCCAAAATAAAATAATCTTCTCCTTATTTTATTTTACTTAGCCATGCATTCAAATTTAAAAAATTCGCACACTTAATTTAATTAATTGATGAGGTTCAATTAATTAATTGGTGTGTGTTGGCATGAATTAAAGTGGTAGAGTGGGGAGAGGAGGAGTTACCCAAATAAATTCAGGGGGGGTTCCAACATTAATCAAAGGAGATTAATTGGAGTTTTAAGGGGTTTTAGGGAATGTGAAGGGTTGGGGATTGTGTGGGCCCCACATCACATTTATCCTCACATGGGTAGTTAGGTTGTTATTGGGTCCCACCCTAACTCCCCCATGTAGAATAAAAACCACTTTAAATAAAAGAATAAAATTGTCCCACAATTTTATTCACTTCTTATTTAATCTACATTTTTTTAACACCTCCTCCCGAGAAAACGCATCTACGGTAAAGGTCCCCTTAAGCAATTATCGGAGTTGTGAGTTCATTGGTGCCCTCTAATTTCAATTCTGAGCACCAGTTCAAAATATAGAAAAACCCACTCGTTCGTTCACTGAACGTACCCGAGATAAACTTCGGAAAATTATTCTGGGCACACCGGGCCTCGAAATCAGGTACCGTCAGAAACTGCGTACTCGTAAAATCCCAAAGAATTTTAAAAAAAATCCATCAAATTTATGGGTCTTTACATTACTCCCACCTCAGGGATTTACGTCCCCATAAAGATACATCATATACTAGGGAAACAAATGAGGGTACTGTACACACATCTAAGCCTCCTGCTCCCATGTGCTCTCCTGGAGGTTCCCGTGCTGCCAACGAATGCGCACCAGAGGAATCGACCGTCCACGTAGGTCCTGCTCCATTCGATCCTCGATCTCCACCGGGACCTCCGCAAAAGTCATTCTGTCAGCGATGTCCAGCTCCACGTGGTCGATGATATGCATCGGTTCGTGCACGTTTCTCCTCAGCTGAGATACGTGGAAGATGTCGTGCACTCGGTGCAACTGAGGTGGAAGGGCCAGGTGGTAAGCCACCTCGCCTACCCTACGGATGACCCGGAATGGTTTGATAAAGCATGGAGATAACTTTCCGCCCCGACCAAATCTCCATAATCCATGTTGAGGTGAGACCCGTAAGAAAACGTGGTCACCATCCTCGAACTCCAGTGGTCTCCGCCTCCTATCAGTATAGGACTTTTGTCGGCTCTATGCAGTCCCCATCCGCTCCTGGATTATCTACACCTTCTCCGTCGTGGCCTGGACCGTCTTTGGTCCTATAAGTGCTGACTCCCCAGGGTCAGTCCAGTATAGAGGTGACTGCATGGTCGGTCGTACAATGCCTCATATGGTGCCATCTCAATGGTGGAGTGGTAGCTGTTGTTGTACGCAAACTCCACCAAAGGTTGGTGATCCTCCCAGCTGTGACCAAAGTCGAGGACACATGCACAGAGCATGTCCTCAAGAGTCTGAATGGTCCTCTCCATCTAGCCATCCGTATGAGGATGAAAGGCGGTGCTCAGGTGTAGCTACGTCCCAAAAGCCTCCTGCAACCCCTTCCAAAGCCGGGAAGTAAAGCGAGCGTCTCGATCGGAGACGATAGAAGATGACACACCATGAAGTCGTATGATCTCCTAAACGTAGAGGCGTCCCAAGCTCTCCACTGAGCCCTGCTCTCTGATATGTAGGAAGTGGGCCGACATGGTGATTCGGTCGACGATCACCTAGATGGAGTCATGTCCTCTAGATGTACATGGAAGCCCCGTCACGAAATCCATGGTATCCCGTCCCACTTCCACTCTGGGACCTCTAAGGGATGTACCAAGATTTCTGGTACCTGGTGCTCCACCTTCAAGTACTGGCAAGTGAGGCATTGTGAAACGAACTCTGTCACAACCTTCTTTATACCCGGCCACCAGTACTATCGTCTGAGATCCTGGTACATCTTCGCTACTTCTGGATGTACCACTAATGGGGAAGTGTGAAACTCTCTCAGCACCTCCTTCTATAATGAAACTGGTACCATGGTAAATCCTCTAAAAAGGATGACATGATCTCCTCCTACAGAAAATCCATCAGGTTATTATCATGTGGATATCTATGCACGTCACGTCTCACAATCAACGTCCCCATGTTCTGCCTCTCTGACCTGCTGAAGAAGTGGAGGAGTGATTTTGAGGGACTGTAGGAAGGTTTTCCCATCTCTATCCATGAAGGATATCTGCAAAGTGGATAACTGCTCTGTCGCCTCTCCAAGTAGGTGAATGCCCGACCTCCTACTAAGAGCATCAGCTACTACGTTCCCCTTCCCAGGAGTATAGACTATCTCAAAGTCATAGTCCTGGAGGAACTCGAGCCATTGCCATTGTCTCAGGTTCAGGTCCTTCTGTGAGAAGATGTACCTGAGACTCTAGTGGTCAGAGTAGACTGTAAAGTGCTCGCCCATCAGATAGTGCCACCACATCTTCAAGGCGAAGACCACTGCTGTTAACTCCAGGTCATGGGTAGCGTAGTTTTGTTCGTACTTCCTCAACTGTCACGAACCACAAATGATCATTGCCCTCTCTTGCATCAGGACGCACCCGATTCTGGTCCCTGATGCATCGCAGTAAACTACATACCCTACGCCCTCCTCCGGAAGCCTCAAGATGGGTGCACTGGTCAATCTCTGTCTCGGCTCCTGGAAGCTCTGCTGAAATCTATCTGACCACACGAAGGGTTTCCCCTTCTTCGTCAAAGATGAAATTGGTGCTGCAACTCTAGAGAGGTCTGGAACAAATCTTCGATATTACCCAGCTAGACCTAGGAAACTCCGCACCTCTGTCACGCTCCTGGGTGGCTCCCAAGATAGTACTGCCTCGATCTTCGTAGGATCCACCGAAACTCATGCCTCAGAGATGACGTGCCCTAAGAAGTGGACCCCTCGAATCCAGAACTAAAAATTCGAGAGCTTACCATAAATTTGGTTCTCTCAGAGTGTGTCCAGTACAACCTGCAAGTGGTAGTCATGCTCCTCCTCAATGGTCGAGTAAATCAGTATGTTGTTGATGAAGACTATGAAAAATTGATCGAGGTAAGGTCGAAAGATCATGTTCATGAGACTCATGAACACTGCTGGAGCATTGGTTACACCGAAATGCATAACCAAGAACTCATAGTGGCCATAACGACATCTGAGGGTCGTCTTCTGCACATCCTCGTCTCGAACTCTGAGCTGATGATAGCCTGACCTGAGGTCTATCTTTGAGAACCATCATGCTCCCTTGAGCTGATCAAAGAGGTCTTAAATCCTCAGAAGTGGATACTTGTTCTTCACAATCACCCAGTTTAGGTGACGGTAGTCGATACACAGTCGCAAGCTCCCTTCCGCCTTCTTGGCGAACAAAATCAGGGAAGCCCAGGGTGAAACACTGGGTCGAATGAATCCCTTGCCCTGTAAGTCCTCCAGCTGTACTCACAGCTCATGAAGCTCAGCGGAAGCCATCCGATATTCTGGAGTAGATATCGATGTTGTCCTAGGATACAGGTCAATATAGAAGTCTACCTCTCTATGAGGAGGTAGTCCTTGACTGTCTTCAGGGAAAACGTTCGCATACTGATCCACCACAACAGGAAAACTAGGACTCCACACATCAACTGCTCCTAGGATGATGCTTTCCAAATGATGGGTGATTGGCTGTCCTCTCCTCTGTGTGAGTCCATCCCACGCTACAAAGGCTCCCTTCTAGCTGGTGAAGGTGAACCTTCTCCCATCTATGCGGACACACCGCACCTTGCACCTAATACATTCGATATGAGCATGGACTGTAGATAACCAATCCATGCCCAAGATGACATCGTAAGGCCTCGACGCCGCTATAAGAAGATCCCAGTAGAAGCTCTCGCCTCCTAGAGTAATCTCACACTGCCGGTACCAGTGCGTAATCATTGAGTCTTCTCCCATATGAGTCTCTAGCCATAAGGATCGATCCAATGGTCTGTCAGAATCGTCGAGCTCCGAACAAGGGTAGCGGTAATGAAAGATTGACTCGCTCCTGTGTCTATAAGAACTGCAGCAAGGGTGGAGTAGACACAGATAGTACCTAGAATCATCTCAGGTGTGCCATGGTCGTAATCCTCCCCTGCCTGAAGTTGGGAGTGCCTCTATCTGCTAGCTCCCTGTGGTCGAGGTGGACCTCTTGTTGGTGGTGGTGGTGGTAGAGCCTCGAAGCGTCATCCACCACATGTTGTTCGGCCAGCTCCTCTACCTCGTCCGCCTACTCCCTGTGGACCACCATGGTCGAACCTTTGCCTCTACCTAGGTAGTCCCTCAACCATCTGGTTCTCCTCTACATGGTGGGTCAGGCAGTCACGAGCCATGTGGCCCTACCCGCCGCATGCATAGCACTGTCTGCCTCTCGTGTGACTGGCTCCGCTGCGTGTGCCCTGCACCTCCGAACCAATATCCTGAGGTCACCCACCTGATGGCCTGGTCTTCTTGGACCTCTGCGAAATTTTTCTACTACCAGCTGCAGAAGAATCCGCTACGAGTCGCCGTGTGGTAGGCCTTGCTGCTGGTGTAGGCTCGACAAGGAAACTCTCCACAAGAAGGGCTCGCTCCAGTACTCCTTCCTATGTCGGAATGTTGAGGGAGATCATCGAAGTCCTGATCTCATTCCTCAGTCCCTGCTTGAAGGTCTAGGATAGAAAGAATGGGTCATGTACCATGTCTGTGGAGTAGCGCGAGAGGTCAGTAAATCTCGCTGAGTACTGATCCACTGTCATAATGCCTTGCTGCAGCTGTAGTAACTCCTGGATGCGCACCGCACGGAGGGTGGCTGGAATGAACTCCGAGAGGAAGAGGCTCTCAAAGTCCATCCAAAGCAATGATGCCTCATCGTGCACCTGGAGAATCAAGCTCCACCATCTACCCGCTGCTTCGTGCAGGAGACTCACCGCAAGGATCACCATTAGGTCAGCTGGTGTCCCTAATAATATGAAGACTCAGATGATAGCCTCCAGCCAATCCTCGGCTGCCTGAGGGTCCATCTCTCCGCGGAACCTAGGCGGCCTCTGATGCTGAAACTCATACAGTGCACTCAGGTGACGTGTACTCTCAGCTGCTGGGGCTGGTGGCATCGGTGGCTCGGCGGGTAGAGGTACTGCCGGTGCCCCCACTGTAATGGGGCCCTACACCGAGGCCTCGTCGCTCGGTGGGCTTCCATCTCGCACAAAGCATGGAACCCTAGCTGGATGTCGTCGTGGGGCCATCCTGAAAAGAAACAGGTGTGCCACGGTTAATACAGTATACCTGGTGAGCTAACACAAAGTAATCACTAAGAAAACTTTTGAAACACACATGCAATCAATGTTTTCATGCACTGAGTCGGAAATCAGTAGTCAGGGTCCTGGTGTATGGATACGTCGGCCGTCGCACCAATACTGGACTCCCTGGACTGATAACCACTCTCATTACCCTTAACATTATTACTTCACAGAGGAAATTATCAGATTCCTGAGTTCTGTGGTAGAACTGACCCCTCTGATACCAATTTTTCACGACCCGTCCTCGGGGCCTGTGCCATGAATACCCCAAGCCCGCATTCCATAGGCCAGGGGCTGGCGACTGTACCAAAGGCATAAATCCAGATAAAAGTGAATTCATTGACTTTATATAAGAAAACAATAACAACAGAGTATTCAAGATGAATTAAACACTAAGTAAACTGAGTACAAAAGTAAGTGCTGGAAAGTAAATGGGCCAGTATACAAACCCAACTGAAAGTACAGTACAACTGAGAAAAGTGAAGTACAACAACTGAAAAGTAAATTAGAATCCACCGAGATGTCCACCAGAAACCCCACTTGAAGGGTGTGTACAGACGGTCTCCTTAGTTCCTCGAATCCGTTTGTCTGCTCTGTGAAAGTTCCACCTGATAGTCCACCTCTGGATACTGTCCCGCTCCACAGGTCTCAACCACGATCAACGATGTCCGTCTTCTGCATCCAACACAATGTAGTGCAGGCATAGCCCGTGCAAGGGTGAGTATACGATACTCAGTAGGGACCCCGAGACCCCTGAAGGTCTCCCAAAATTGACAAAGGGTAAACCAAAGGAAAGATACAAACACAAAGTAACAATCGTCTCTACTTAGGTATATTCTCATACATACACCTAAGCCATCAATTCCAGTTCGGCTCCAACTCATGAGCCCAAGAACAACCCATTCCACATAGGAAAGCAAGTCAATCATATCAATGATAATGATTGAAATTCAAGACTTAGCTCACACAGGTATACTACTCACGAAGAGGGGTGGAGATGATAGATGTAGCCTCTGAATCATCTCCCCTACCGAACCTACGTAGGATCCAAGTACAGATGTCGCCGCTGTCGAACCCACGTAGGATCCTAGTACAGTAACCATTGCTGCCGAACCCACGTAGGATCCTAGTACAGTCATTCTCGCTGCCGAACCCACGTAGGATCCAATTACAGTCGTCATCGTCATCGCAGTCGCAGCCGGCTTTAGGGTTCCCGCACACAGCACGCTCGATTCCGAGAGGGTCCGCTCCACGAGCCAAGGGGGTCGATATATCAACTATCACGAAGTCCAGATTTGATGTATCACAAAGTTCTGTCTCGTCAATAAGAACTCAATGCGATAGATGGCGCGTCAATCGGACGCCGGGTCTGAGAGATATTGGATTTTCCATCCCAGGGGCCCGGTTGGTTTTTAAGCTAAAACCAACCCGATCATACTCTAGAATCATCCGAAACTCACTTAGAGTAACGCAAAAGGACCATCTCATCAAAAGATTCCTAGTTCCATAGACGGTGTGTCGATCGGATGTACGGTCTTTAAGTTAACCTCGTTTAAGTGAAATACGGGCCCGGTCCGTTAAGCTCAACGCGCTGACGGATCAGGTCAATTTGGTTTTGGTGGGTCCAACCCGGCAAAGGGGTCGGACCGGCCTGGTGACTCACACAGCCTGGCCCAAAGGGCGTGGCCCGGCCTGAAGTGGTGCGGCTTGGCCCGATGGGGCTCAGCCTAGCCCGGTGAGGCATGGAGAGGCGCGGCGAGGCGTGGCCCGGCACGGCCCGATGTGACCCAACTCGGCCCGACGCGGCCCGGCCTGGCGCGGCCCGACTGGGCTCAGCTCGACGCGGCCCATCTAGGCTCGGCCCGGCGGGGCGCGCGGCCCAGCTGGCTCAGTCGTCTGGCCGAGCAGCTCGGCCGAAGCGGAGCGGTTCAAAATGGGAAGGGGGGGGGCGCCCCCCCCCCCCCCCCCCCCCCACGGTCTTCCGCACCGGCGGCGCCGCCCTTCCCCGAACTGGACGGCTAGACCAGCCGGTCTCCTGCGCACGCGGCCCGCATGGGCGGGCCGCCATTCTTCCAGCACGGCGCCCTCCTGGCACCGAGGTCCAGCACCGCCCGGCTGGCCGACGGGCCGGCTGGTCCTCTAGGGTGGCGCCCTCCTGGCGTCGCGGCTCCTCTTCGCCCGGTCGGCCGACGGGCTGGCCGATTCTTCCACCGAAGTAGCCCGTGTAGCGGTCCACGGTTCTTCCCGCACAACCGTCGTGATGGCACCGGTTCCTTTCGCCACGTTCCCGGCATGGCATGACAGCATTGTGTTTCCTCCACCATCAATTTCCAATTCTAAAATAATAAACAGGAACGACAGAGGGTTGTCAGGCCGTGTTCGTTCGGCCGGCACCCTCCGCGTAAAATGATAGCAATTTGGAATATTTAACAACGATTTCCAACAAGAACGGGGTATGTAAAAATCCACTTTTAAGATTAAACTTCTACCTCGAAAAGAAGTTCGCGGTTGTCAAGCGCCGCGGATGATGGCCTCATTTCTGTCATCGTCGGTGGGCACCCGAGGAAATGACGTCTCCTCTTTTATCACGGAGAGAAGAAGATGATTGTGCGTCGTTGGAGAACTTCCTCATCGGTTTTCCCTCCCTTGTCACGGAGAAATAAGTGGATGGAGAAACCGGGGTTGCCGAGTCATTCTTCATTGAAGAGGTGATGTTCTTCGCGGGAGGATGAAGTTCTTCACAAAAGCTAAAGTTCTCCCCAAATCCTCCTCACATAATAATTCTAACCCCAAAATAAAATAAGATTATCCTTATTTTGTTTTACTTGACCATGCATTCAAATTTACAAAATTCAAACACTTAATTTAATTAATTGATGAGTTTCAATTAATTAATTGGTGTGTGTTGGCATGAATTAAAGTGGGAGAGTGGGGAGAGGAGGAGTTACCCAAATAAATTCAAGGGGGGGGGTGCCAACATTAATCAAAGGATATTAATGGGAGGTTTAAGGGGTTTTAGGGAATGTGAAGGGTTGGGGCTCATGTGGGCCCCACCTCACATTTATCCTCACATGGTTAGTTAGGTTGTTAGTGGGTCCCACCCTAACTCCCCCATGTAGAATAAAAACCACTTTAAATAAAAGAATAAAATTGTCCCTCAATTTCATTCACTTCTTATTTAATCCGCATTTTTTAACACCTCCTCCCGAGAAAACGCATTTACGGTAAAGGTCCCCTTAAGCAATTACCGGAGTTGCGAGTTCATTGGTGCCCTAGGATTTCAATTTCGAGCACTGTTTCAAAAGATAGAAAAACCCGCTCGTTCGTTCACTGAACATACCCGAGCTAAACTTCGGAAACTTATTCCAGGCACATTGGGCCTCGGAATCAGGTGACTTCAAAAACTGCATACTCGTAAAATCCCAAAGTATTTAAGAAAAAAAATTCCTTGAAATTTACGGGTCTTTACAAGAATTATTTTAACATTATCAACAGTTATAATGAAGTGACCATCATTGAAGTTGTTGAGTGATTTCCTGGGTCTAATAATATTATTCACACTAGGTAAATGTTAAATGTTACATCTTCCTATTTACCTTCAGGTAACAAACTAATATTATTTTTTTAGAAAACAATAAGCAATTTAACAAAACTAATATTGATTTTTCATTCCTTTCTTAGCTAGTTAAATCATATGTGATGAAATACTTTGGACTATGTATCATGTGTTCTGTATTTAGTATTCTTATTTGAGTGTTAAATCAACCATGATTTTATATTTAAATTTCATTTACTTAGTTAAGAGTTTGAGTATAGTTACTCTTGAGAATTGAACAATGAATTTAACTACAAATTAAACTAACTCCATACAATTTTCAATCATATTTGTTTAATTTATATTTTTTTTCACCATATCTTAACCATTCATATTTTTTAAATATAGATCCTCATTCAGTATTTTACAATTATCTAATTTTTTAAAACATTCAATCAATGAGATAATAACCCTATAAGTAACATATCAAAATAAATATCCTAAATCTAATCTCAAGTTATACCAAGGAAAGTCATTATTATTTATCAATTCTATATTTTTTATCATCTTTAATCACCATATTCACTCATTAATAGTATTTATACAATATAGTCAAAGAATACATAAAATAGAATAAAAATTACACTAGAATATAATTCAGTATATAATACCTATCAAATAATATCGATTAAATTTACACAATGAAATAATTCATTAATATGTAATCAAGAAAAATTAAATAATTAAATAATTTATTGAATTTCCATTTAATTTTAAACATAAGTATACAGTTCAATAAATCATTTATCCATAAGAAAAATACACACAGTATGAAATTTTTATTGATATTATAACATAATACTCCATTAATGTCGAAATATTTTGGATAGTTTGACTTCCTTTTTGGTTCACCTACATTGATTTTTCATTTCCCAGCACATATAACACATTAACACATACTAACATAGAATGTAAATCCAAAATATTGATAGGTTTCACCTACTACTCATGTGATTTTGTAGGATCAAAATAAAAAGACCACCATATAAGTGACTTAAATATCATAATCTCTCCATCACTGATACCTCTATTTTAGATTATGTTGAATCCATTCCTTTTGTAGCTTAACATTTCTGATCTCTTCAGGGAAATTCCTAGATATTTTTTTGTTTCTTAGAATAAAATCTTCTCTTTTTATAACAAAGGACTCAACATCATTTTGAAGTAAAATGTTCTCTTCAAGGTTTTTAACATGATTTATTTTGAATATTATGATAAATAATTACTTTAATATAAATTTAGATTTTTAGTGGTGGGTTAGTTTATTATTGTTCACTATAAATTTATAATCATCATGAAAATAATGGGATTTGTTCAATTCTTCATGTTTTATATTAAATTGATCAAACCTTAACATTATATTCATAATTTTTTTTACATG
The DNA here is from genome assembly GCA_963277665.1 of Viscum album. Taxonomy (NCBI): domain Eukaryota; kingdom Viridiplantae; phylum Streptophyta; class Magnoliopsida; order Santalales; family Viscaceae; genus Viscum; species Viscum album. The sequence continues at coordinate 207,446,676 of OY728123.1, forward strand.
TCAAACTTATTGATATAAGAAAAAAAACATGGACCTTTAAATTCCATTCAATGAACTAGCTAAAATGATCCAGGGAATTTTATCCAATAAATGAATCTTTATTTGTTCATATTTGGTGTTTAGTTAAACCACATTCATATTCACAATATGGATGAAAATTTTTTAATGAATATTAGTAAATTATTTTTCATCTCATTTAAGTTAACACTAACACTATCACTAGACATTAACCTTCAATTTCTAACATATATGAAGTTTATGTCCCTAAGACCATTTCAAATTTCATATAGATTAACAATGTTAAGAAGGTTTTTATCAAAATGAATTATTTTATGATCCCATTATTAATATTTGATATAACATATCAAATTAGTGGAGTGTGCAATAATTAATTTTCTATATAACATTTATTATTCATACTAAAATTTGTGGATCCTAATCCACATGTCACTCTCCCTATCACCGATTTTCCCTCCATTTTTCTGCTTCCCCTCTAACCCACTTTTCTTATCGGTCTCCCATCTTTTCATCCATTTATTTATTTTTAGGAACTAACTAACTTTAAAAATTATTAATAAATGTAATTCATTAATCGCTCCTGATGTAGTTTAATTTTCATATTTATTAATACAACACTGCTCATGTATATGTATAAATTAATGCAACTGTTTTTGTATATGTTTATAAAACTTTACATATGTATTAATTACTTTAGGTAGAATTTAATTTTCATATTTATTAATAAACATTTATCATGTATATGAAATATAATGACTTATAAAAAACTTGTTCTTAAATTTCAATTTTATTTCATGAAGAATAATTGTAAGTTCATATTTCATCATGAACTATATATTTTGATGACAAAAACAAATTTATTTTCAATGTAAATTTCATAATACAATATATTATAAAACCGCTAATCCTTTGATCAGAAGGCATATGTAATTTTGTTCATTTATAAAATTAAATGGATTCTCATGGACTTCTGTAAATATTTTGACTATTTCTAAGTAGTATTGTTATTTATAATCATATTTTCATATATATTTTTCATATATCTAACCATACTAATTATATTTATGGTATCAATTAATTCTTACCAGGTGCATGTTGTTATTTGAACATCATGTTACAATAGTGTAGTTGTATAATTCATGAGTTCGGTTATCTAGAGTGGATGGAACCCCTGTGGTATGAAACTAGGCATTATAGTTTATTCATTTACTTCAAAAAAACTGTAACATATTTACATCAATATATGCGATGTCTTTAAATAATATTACCTATTTTTAATATATTCATTTATGGAAACACTATACATTCTCATATATTTTGATTCCTTTATATATAATTTATTCTACATTCACATGCATGAATATAAATTTTATCAACCTTCAATAACATTCATGCATAAATAGAAAACTTATAAGAAAAAGAAACACAATAGGTTGATATAAAGAATAAAAAATAAGCTGATAATTGTAATATAAAAAACTCTCAATACATAAACATTTTAAAATTATGAAATATGAAAATATTGTGATACACAACTAACATATATATACCCTTATATATACACCTATGTTTATTCAAATACTAATTTTTATACCAACATGAATACTCTCATGAAAACAATTTTTTTGGTTCTTAAATTTCCTCCACTTATGCTCTAACTTATTCTTATAGAAATACTAAAAGATACACATTTAAAAAAACTATAATATGTATTCTTATAGAAATATAAATAGATACACATTTAAAAAAACAATATTATATACATCCCAAAAGATATTAAAAGAAATGAATTTTTATAATTCTTTTTCTTGTGCTTCAATTATAATATAAAAACCCTATAATACTATAATATATATTTCCATGAAATTACTTATACATTTTATTATGTTCATGCTTATAAAAATATTGAATAGATACCTAAATATGCTTATGAATAATCCTATGCTCATGCTAATCCTTATGAAATTAATAAAATATATACATTTTGAAGTTTATGGTGCATATGTTTGTACTTATTATTAAACACTTATTACAACACAATCACATAAAAAATTAACAATGTGAATGCATATGATTATGTTTATAGCCATGCTTATACAAATACTATAATACATACAGAATTTCAAATATTATAATATAAAAGTATTTTAAAAATATGATAATATATAAATCATAAAAAATTCATTTTATTTGGCTAATTCCTATACAGCAACTTTATTATTTACATACATTCTTATGTTTATATTAATTATTATACTAATAAGTATACCAAAACTTAAATAATACAAATTTTTATGTTATCAGTGAATTTTCCTTCTTATGTTTATAGATATACTACAATATATATATATATTTTCAAGTTTATAGTGCTTATTCTTATGCTTAGGCTTCTAGAAATACTAAAATACATACACATTATCATATTTTATAATATAAAATTTTAAACATTATGACTATGTGTTGCGTTATATTAACATTATTAAATTTAAAAATATAGATAGTTGTGTATGAAACAATCTCCATGATATTTACATATGAATAGTTTGTGAAATTGATCATGTTTTATCTATTAATAGTGTTATTTTTTTATAGAGAGATTTTTTTCTAAACTTTGATGATGAATATTCACTACAAGTTACCCATCAAAGTAATTTATTTTTAACATGTAAAACATATTAATTATATTTTTTTAGGTATGTTACATACTATGAAATATATATTTATCACAACTCTTAATAATTATTGACCTATTATTAAAAAACATGACTCGTTCAGGAGATGGTATGCCAATAAATTTTCTAGAATCATACTTTAATGATGAAAACCATTTAAATTATAGTGACCTAAATTCATCACACTACAATAGTACACAATTAATATAAGACTTCAGTAACAAAATACTTTCATGTTATATATTATCATCAACCATAAATGATGAGGAACCTTTGGATGCTAGTGATGAAAACAATACACATAGTGGTTGGTTCATCTTATATAGCATCCTCTGGTAAAACCACTTCAAGAATGTTTTCATAACACAATCCAAACACTATGTTCTTAGTATTCATATATTTTTTACCATTCAACATTATCAACACATATTTTTTTCACTATATATCTTATTACTCATCCATTAAATTAAATAAATATATTACTATTTACATTAATTATAAATATGTTATGATTCCATATCTTAGAAAATAAATGTGGGGGAGGGGGTAATCACTAGCAATTTTTTGTTCCGTTTTTTTCTATTTTTAGTGTGTTTATTTTGTTAAACAAATATACTATATTTTTGGATAATTTACAAATATATTTATATATTTTTTTCTGGTTTTTTAAAACTTTTATTGAGATAAACTGGAAAACTATAAGAAATTTTTAACTCTATATTAATTGTGAGGAATTTAATATTATTATTGTAACTAAAAATATCAAATGATTAATGAGTAATTTTTTCCCCTATTTTATTAGAAATATGATTTCATAACTAAGGAAATGAGTTTTATTGAAAATTTTTAAGTGGAATTGATATTATAACATGAGGAAACTGGATTTCTAACTTAAACTTTGATAACTTATCCTTGGTGAAACAATACAAATCAAGGAGATAACTTAAAAGAAATTTATATAAGTCCTTTAAAACTAGAGTAAAGTAGTTAATTAAGATCCCACAATGAAGTTTTGAGACATTAGTCACTAGGTGTATGAGTAAATAAATTTCATTATATAAATCCAAAATGTTCTATGAACAAATTATGGCTGATAAAAAATAATTAAGTGCCTAATTATTAAAAATAAATTCACTTATGTGAGGGGAATATTGAATAAAAATAGGAAATAGGTAAATTTACTTATAAAAATATCATTTAATTCGTATCAAATAAGTGTAAAATAGATCTTGGGTTCAAGGAACTAAGGGAGAGTAATAATTGAAAGTTCCACAAGTTAAAATTTTATTTCCACTAAAATCTATTTGTTTCACTCGAACAGAAAATTTTGATTGAATTGAAGTTATATCAGTGGATTAAATTCATGTATAAATCATGATGAATGTTTCAGTGTAAAGAACCAAAAAAATCTTCACTTTTTCTTGCTAGTTAAGATTTACTATGAGTCTATTTTCTCTTTTTAAATGATTGAATTTTCTGAATAATTCTAATTAAACTGGAATTGGAAATTTTTATTTGGAATATAATTTTCATTGAAATACGTGAATATGATTTGGGTGAGATATTAAACTATATAAATACATTAATGATGCTTTTTTCTGAAAATGTAAATACCCTTTGATGATGTTACTGAACCTTTCCACACATTTACATATCAAACAAATTATTTCTTTATTAGGGTAGAACTATTTCATTATTTTACTACAATGAAAAATGGGAAAACTTTATTATTGTGTTTTATTATATATAATCTATTGTAAATATACATTTTTTGAAAAATTTAACAGGAATTATGGATTTTATAAAAGTGAAATTATAGTTAGGAAACACTTATTTTTTGAAAACTATTTATTTTTTTGAATGTGAAAAAACTATTGATCCAAAGTGGTTCTAGTGATTTCCTTGTTTCAAATTTTTTATTTGGACTAGAATTTTGGGACTAATATTTGAAAAAATAAGTGCATTTGGGAGAACTACTCTGACTTTTATTTTAAATATCCATTGATCAAATCTTGATTTTTCTCATTGTTTTACTAAAAGTTTCACTTTTTGGAATGTTTTTAAATAGTTTTCTAATGTTTCATATTGAGAGAAGATTGAAATTTAATGTATTTTATATAAACATTCACATTAAATGTTTTGATAAAACATTATATTTTTATATAAATATTGTTTTTATGTTTGATAATGAATCTTGAACTATTGGTATCGAACAATTTTAATATTCTTTGATCTCCACTGTGCACTTCAGGGACAAATGTTCATGTTTTTTGGTGATATATAGGTGTGTTTTTTGTTTTTTGATGTTATATATGAGTTTTAATAGGGTGAAAGGAGCGGGGTGAAGGGTGTTGTAGATCATATTTTTATGGAAATATTGAATTGTTAAGCTCTAACTTTTTTAATATTCTTTGACCTCCATTGTGAACTTGGGTGACAACGGTTCATGTGTTTTGGTGATATTCATGTGATTTTTTTATGTTCTATATGATTTCTAACTGGGTGTAGGGTGAAAGTTTCATGGTATAGTAGATATACTTTTTTTCTAAAAATATTGAACTGGTGATATCTGACTATTTGTTATTATTTGATCTCCACTATGAAATTTGGTTCCAAATATTCATGTGTTTTGGTGATATCTTGGTTCTTTTGTTTTGTTTTTTGATGTTCTATATGATTTTTAGCAGTGTATTGGGTGTCAGGTGCATGGTACATGGTGTAGGGTGTAGTACACCTAATATTTTTTTTAGAAATTAGAGGATCTATCCATGGTTTTAAACCATCATAGAAGACCTATATTTTTATTCTATAAATTGGAGGATTTATCCATTGTTGTAAATCATGGTAGTAAACCTATTTCCATGGTTTGAACCATGGATATTGGAATATTTACATGGTTACAAACCATGGAAATAAATCTACGTGGGAAGGGTTAACACCATGGTTTGTAACTATAGATACAAGGATGTTTTCATGGTTAAAAACTATTTCTATAGAATTTTCCCTATATCTATACCAATAGGATCCATGGTTGGTGAAACTATGGTAATTACCTATAGCTTTGGTTTTCGTTTCTATATCCATGGTTCTAAACCATGGTTGTATCCTAGTTTTCTAGTAGTGATGCTGGACTTGTTATAAACATTTTTCGTGGTGTATTACTGAGTATATCTCACACCCTATTCATACCACCAGTTGGTACGTAGATAAACTTCATGGATATATTAAGGGATAATGGAAATTTATAATTCATGGATGCTCAATTTTCCTATCAAATGGGAACTTAGATCATAGGACCAAGATGTGGCTCATGATGTTGTTAAAGATAGTTTTGGTATTTTTTTTCTTTTGAAATACCTATATTGTATTTGTTTCTACTTCCATGTATACATGTTTCTTTTTTTAGAGAATCATGTAATTTACATAATTTTTTATATATTTCTAATTATTATCATTTAATTCATTTATACTATCTGGGTGTTTATCATTTCTATTTTTCTATTTGTTCATTATTATTCTTCCATTATTTATTTGTTCGTTATTAACCATTGTGCTACACTTTTGCTAGAGGTAATAGTCTCCCCATGAACACACCCTAGGCCTTAAATTCTATTTGGTTGACTCTGGTGTAATAGGAGGCATTCATGAGGCCATGTGGCCACCGGTTCGGCTATTGTTATCGAGTGATCTGGGTTGGTATGTCAAAAAGTGGTATAATATAATATTTTTCATTTTTTCATTCTATTTTAGGATATTAGATAGAATAGTGAGAAAGTGTTCGAATTTCATAATGATGTTGTGCCTAAGAGTAGTTAACCCATGTATGGGGGAAAGGAAAAATTATTTGGGATGGGATTTTGATGTTTTGGATAATTCCTATTATGGTTGTTCTGATTTCACTATTGGGTGATGCACATGGATTGTGTATTTTATTACTATTGTGGATTTTATCTTTATCCTTTTCTTATTATGGAAATAAAGTAGTGTCTCATGTATCATTATAGGAACCTAAGGACTAATATTCTATAAATTATTCCATTCCACATTTACTTACTATGTACATTTCTTATTGAGTATTATTAGTTACTTGATAGTTTTATATAATACTAAGATAAAAATTATTATAGGGATAAAATAATTAGATTAAGTAAAGTATTTTTATAAACCTAAATAGTGTTTTAGCATATATATTAATGGTTTCGCTTTAATTAGCCAATTATAAAGAGTTTTAATTATGTATCATTGGTCTCATTATCTGAAACGTTAGTTAGTTTCAAGTACATGGATACTAATTGAAATTTAAAAGTGTGTGTGCCTCTATAAATTGGTAACAGTGATCTTTATAATTGAACCATCATGAAATCCTAGTTATATTTACATGTAGTTCTATTTTCGAATTTTAAATCATAGGAATTTATAACTTGGGAATGATACACACATATAATTAGACCTTGGTATATATATATACACACACATAGATGTATTTATGAATAGTTGAGTTCTAAATTTAAATGGAAATTGTTTCCATTAAATAGTGATTTCAATTGAAACTTAAAGGATGTTTTCCAATATAACATGAAATTGAATCACTATTTTCCGGAACCCCTAGTATAAAATAGGGATATTGACCGAGATCCATCCTCAGTAGTGGGAAGTAATTATTATCTCTAGTGGTTTACCATGGTCTTATACTACATCTAGAGATGTCTTTACAAGTGGGAAGATGGGTGTAACTATTGTATAGGAAGTCTTTTTCCTATCATATTCTTATATCTATGGTTTTTATCATTGTTAAACCTTTTTTGAGGAGTTTTCATGGAATTTTATAGCTATTTCACCATGACGTCCTCGGGTTGAGCACTAAGAAGGTAGTGATGACCATGTTTTTGTATTGGTCGTACCTAACCAACCAATAGTGCCACATGTGGTACGTATTATTATAATAAACATGATCATTGATGTGAAAATTTGAACGGTTTTCCTATGAATTGTGAAGACTATTCAGGGATCCCCATGACCTTCCCCTACTATGGTGGAGCTGACATGGTTGTTTCAATAGCAGCATCGACCCATGTTTTTAAGGGGTGGCGGTGTGCAAGATATGGAGTCATGGATAGAGTCCATGATTTATATCTTTGATAATTTGGAGAAACCTTGAGAGAGGATATTAAATATCACTTCTTATATCCTTCAAGACAATACCAATAATTGTGGTGACGATATAACTCATGAAGACCATCAACAGGATATGGTTTGGAGATATTTTCAGGCTTCCTTCTGTGACTATTTCTTTTCAAAGATGTTGTGGGCTGACCAAGCTAGATAATTTTTCACATGGAGCAAGTATCCCTATTAGTTATGGATTATTCATCTCACTTTACTAAGATTAAGTATTTTTCACCATCCTTTTATACTAATAAACTTTAGAGAGTGAGAATATTTGAGGATGGGCTCTGAAATTCCATCCAGTATCAGTTAAATGTATTTTATTTGGATATTATTTCAGGGATTGTGAACCAGACCCTAATCACTAAGTAAAATTTGAGGGGATCTATTCGTATAGGTCATGGTGGTTCAATTCCAAGATAGGTTAGAAGTTTGACCAATGGTAGAAAATTTCATTTGGAGGGTTCTTGACATAATAGTAGCTGCTAGAGTATTTTCACTAGTAGCTCTCAGATATTCCATTAGTGTGGGAGGAATGTTCACATAAAGCATCAATGAAACTGAGACCTCATTGAGTGATGATCCTATAGTAAAACAGGTAATCATTATATTTTTTCCAAAAATTTCCATCTATTACTAGTGAAATAGTATATGCACCAGCTCTGCCTTCTAGAGAAGGATCAGTAGCTCCGTGCTAGGTCGGAAGCTAGACTATCACTGGCTATACTAGTCATAGAGGTGGATGTGCTCAAGGAGGCCATAATTAGTATATGTTGTGCTAATTGACCCACTATAGGTAGTATTGTTTCAGTGTTGAGGCATGGATCAAGACAAATATATGCAATATAGCCTGTACATAAAGATCAAGGTGTCATTTCATCTACAGTACGGTGTATGATCTTGGTAGCCTCAACTTTAGTATATTCCCTTTTTTAAATAGTTATTGTGAATTATTTTATATCTATGACTATTTTGAAAATCCTTGGTCTTGAGATTCATTACTTTTTTGGTGTGATGAAACTTGATACTTCTTTGGGAATTCAATGAGATAGTGTACGTCAGTGCAAGGATTTCCCCCTTGATATAGGTGAGTATCATTTCTTATGGAACCTCACCATCCTTGATATGATAGGATTTTATGTCATTATTGGGATGGAATAGTTGGTTCCCTATCATTATTATTTTTATTTCTATCATCTAAGGGTTTCTTTCACATCACCAGAGTGTGTTATTTATATTTACAAGGTTAAATGTGATGTATGAGTAAACCTAGATGAACCTGATCATCATGGGATAGCTAGAGTGATAGCCTAGATCATTATAATTTATATGGATGATCAGGGAATGTGTCAAGATTATTTCCCTCATTTAGTAGATCATTTCTAGGACATATTCCTTGGTGAAATTTCTAGACTAAATCATGATATATAGATAGAATTTACTATTAATCAAGTGAAATGAGTATCATTGGTATCCATTCATCCTTATAGGATGGATACCATTGAGTTAAAGGAGCTTAAGAGGAAACTGGGGTACTTGGAAGCTAGGGGTTTTATAAGGCCTGGTATTTCCCCCTAGGGTCCACTAGTCCTTTTCACTAAGAAGGTGGATGATACCCTCAGGATTTGCATGGATTACCATCGATTGAACTAGTTTACAGTTAAGAACAGATATCCAATGCCACGTGTAGGAAACCTCTTCAAGAATCTATGAGGAGTGAGGGTTTTCCACAAGATGAATTTGAGGTCATACTATCATCAAGTATGAGTTATACCTTTGGAAATACCTCATATAGTGTTTCTTAGTAGGTATGTTCTTTATGGGAATTAGGTTATTCCATTCGGTTTGATGAAGAACTAACAAAAATTTTACTTTTTATTTTTAAAAAACATATATAAAAGAAACCAACCTTTCACATGGGAAGAAAATGAGGAATTCCAAGGGAATCACCTTTAACAGTGTGTTTAAAATCATCATGTAATGACTCTACCCCATCATAAATGGTGATACTCTCCTCTGGGATTCATTTTATAGCTAACACATCTTCCACAAAATTTCCTTCTCTCCATGTGTTCCTGAATTGAATTCCCCATCGAAGAAAATATTCTACAGTTCCTAATCATATAATTCATATTCCAAAGGTACATTTCCTTCCCCTGGATAAATCTCACTAATAAAGTAGAATCAGTTTCAACTTCAGTAATCTAAATACTATGTGAACTGCACAATATAATATTAGTTGATAAAGCTCTTTCATCTTCTTCAAAGTAATATCTTATCCAGTAAAATACACTAAAACCCATCAGTATTGAACCAATATAGTCCCTCACTAGGACGCCTCCATTCATATTCCCTAAGAGGCATGATCTTTTGACATTAATCCTAAGCCCTATAGTGGTATATCTCCATTGGATCCATTTATCGTGATTATCCATTCTGTTTTTAGTAGAGTATTTGAGTCACAACAACAACCTTTTGAAAGAAGGAGTTGAAAACATTCCTTGAATGAGGTTTCCAAGATCTACTACCAAAAGTTTAACATTCATCTTGAGAGAAAAATTCAACTTTATTTCACCTTATCTTTCCTTGTTCTGAGCCTCCCATAGTTTCCAACATACATCAAAAAAAACTATATCCCAAGCCTTCACCTCCACCCCCTGCATACCAGCACCGTGGAACCAGGTAGATAAGACCTACTTAATTGATTCTTCACCTTAATGGAAACCAAGATCATGGAAAAGAAAAATCCATATCTCATTCACCCATTCACTCATAAAAAAATAAATTCTTAGAAGATTCTTGTTGCAGTGATGTAAAACATAGGCATGTAGATACTAAACACACTCCTTTATTCTGAACATTCTCATCTGTAGGTCATTATTTTTCCTAAATCTCCAAACCAATAAGTTCATCTTTCTCATAATCTCATTGAACCATAATTTTGGTTCCCAATTTTTTGTCCCACTTCTCACATGTGTCATCTCCCTGAATTCCTTAAGATTGAACTTCCTTGAAGCCAAGATTGTAAACACATAGCAGTCAGGATCCTTAAGCAAGAAGATGTTATTATAGTATATTTTATGCTCTTGATTTAACACAACATCAATAAAGTTTTTGTACATGGTGGCTTCTCTGAAGGATGGGTTTAGGACCGGGCACCTTAGAAAAAATAACCCATCTCCCACCCAGTTAGTCATCTATAATTTTATATCACCATAGCCGATAATCCATCATTCCATGTCATCCAAATATTCCAAATGCTCTAACATGCAGTGAGTAAGGCTGGTAAACTTACTTGATCGGCACATCCAATCCTCCCATTTTTTCTCATACTTTTTCTTCATGAATTTTTTCCACAATGGATTCCCAATGATAATTTCCCACATGGATTTCCCTTGCATGGCGTTCATAGCCTCCTCAACATTAAGTAGGTCAATTATGCCTTCATTAATAGGTCTGTCTAAGAATTTCCAAGATTCTCGGTGTAATTTTCTATACTATATTTCATCCCATTGGAATGTGTTCATAAGGATCTTCATACTAGATATTTTCACATTCAGTTGATTTATGATGGAGATAATGAGCATTGGCAATAAGGAGATAACATTTTTAATGAGAGTGATATGTACATCAAAAGTTAGAAGTTTGTTATTCCAATGGTAAATTTTTCCTATGATCATGTTGATAAGATCATAAAATAATTCTTTTTTTATTCTTCAATTGGATATCGGAGCTCCACCAAGATACTTCATTGGGAGATTCTGCCTCTTCATGATAAGTTTTTGTTGAATTATATTGCTTCATCTCCTTAAACATTTGTTTGAAATGTAAATGCTACTCTTACTTTCCTACCGTTGATAAAAAATAACATGTCACCAATGTACATTAAATGTGATATCAGTCTGCTCCCGATTCTGTTAGTGAAAGCCATAATATTCCTTTTATCCATATTATGATTTATGTTCCTTATGAGGGATTCTTGGGCCAAGATAAATAGACAAGGTGATAAATTATCTCCTTTCCTTACACCTCAAATAGATTTTAGGAAGACAAATCCCTTTCCCATAGAAGACATCTTGAGCCACAGAGAGGTATAGCATCTGAAGAATATGTCACATAACCAATCATTAAAACCAAACTTCCTCATGAACCTTAAAATAAATATCAATTCCAATATGTCATAGGCTTTTCCATATCCACATTTATCGTGATATTATACCCAATTTCCTTTTTATTTATATATTCAACCATTTATTTCACAATTACAATAGCCCCTTGAATTCTCCTACCTTTCAAAAAACCATGTTACTCCTCTAATATGAGCCATGGAATAACACCTGTGAGCCTCTTGTTAATAATGTTGGAAAGATTCATGTAGCTAAAATTAAATAAACATATTGGTCTATATTGGTTCAAGGAATTAGGTTATTTCACTTTAGGTATCATAATGACACTTTAAGCACAAAAATTTCTAAGAAAGGCCCCACCTCTAAAAAAGTTATATACTACCTCCTTTATCAGATTCTTGACCAGATCCCATGTTACTGCATAAAAGATTCTAGGAAATCCATATAGACCCGGTGCACTTTCCAGTTTCATTCTAAACATAATGTTTTTAATTTCTTATTTCTCCAGAATAGCCTCTAAAATTACACTATCGTGATCTACCATCAACCTAAGAATATAGCTCATAAACAAATATTCATCTTCAGTATTGGTTAGACCAACACCCATGCCCATATTTTTTCCATCCATCTGAGACTCAAAGTTATCCAAAGATAATTTCCCTAACACTTCCGCATTCTAAGTGAATGATCCATATTCCATCAGAATATTGATTTTATTAGACACTTTCCTCTCCTTTATAAACCCCTGAAAATATATTGTGTTTTGGTCACCTTCTTTGAATAACGTTTTTAAACCCTACTTGGATTCATTTGTGGTAGTATTTGTGGATGATATCTTATTGTATTATCATACTCAATGTTTTCATTCCAAACATCTTGAAATCATATAGAATACACTAATAAAGCACTAGTTTTTTCTAAACTCACCAAATTCCACTTTTGGATCAACAAGTTTCACTTCTTGGGTTGAATCATCTAAGATAAAGGAGTATTAATTGTCCTAGAAAAGGTGAGTGTCATTATCTAATGGGAGAAGCCCAAAAAATTATTTAAAATATGAAGTTTCTTGGGGTTGTATGGCTATTAAATTCACTCTATTCATAAATTTTCATGACTATAAATTACTCTTATAGTCCGCAAAAATAAAGGTGTGAATTTTACATGGTTTGAAGTGTGTAAGAAATCATTTCTGGAGCTGAAAGGGAGAATAACTTAAACATTGATCTTGATTTTTCTAGAGTCAGGAAGAATCTATATAATTTATTATAATGCATAAAGAATTGGGATGGGAGAATTTATCATATAGGAAGATCAAGTCATGGCATATGGATCTCGATAATTGAGGCCACATGAGATGAATTACCCAATGCACAATCTCAAGCTAGTAGTTTCAATTTACACATTTCGTTTTTTGAGTCATTACTTGCTTAGAGAGTGGTTTGTAGTGTATAAATACCATAAGATCCTTAAATAAATATTCATATAGTGTGAAAAAAATCTTAAATATTATAGTTGGGTTTAATAGATTCATTCCTTTAAATTTGATATTTCCTATACGCCTGGGAAAGGCAATGTTGTGCCTGATGCTCTGAGCTAAAGAACTCAGACACAGGAAGTTTAGGAGGCGAGTAGTGAGTGGAAGTTGATGGCCCTATTTTATTATATTTACATAGAGGTCTAGGATAATCATAAACAAACTATCCTTATAGCTTTATTAGTTTCCTCTTTACTTCTGGAGAAAGTAAAAATGAGGTAGCTCTCAGATCCCATGGGCTTAGTCCTGATGGATAGTGTTTTGGGTGAGGAACCACTATCGGGTTAGATCATGGATGAGGATGATATATTGAATATTCATGGATTTTCTTTGGGTTCATAGATATGTTAAATAGGAATTAATTCAAGAATATTATGCTTTTAGTTGGGTGATATAACTTTATATTACAAAGATGTATCATGACTTATGTCTCCGGTATTGGTGTCCTGATATGAAAAGATAGATAGTTGGATTTGTTACTCGATGTTCCACCTGGTAGTAGGTGAAGGAAGAACACCAATGACTAGAATGGATTTTATATCTATTTCCAATTATATATTGGAAATGGGATAACTAAACCATGTATTTTTTTATGGGATAATTGAGATTTCTTCAAGGCAGTGATGTGGTATGGGTGACCATTGACATATTGACAAAGGTCACTTAGTTTTTACCTATTAGAGAGTCTTTTTTAGTGGATTATATTATAAGGATATATTTCTAAGATATTATTCATCTTTATAGAGTTCCATGTATTATTTTATCAGATTTATTCACTCATTTTACTTCTTGGTTATGGAAAGGGTTATAGAGGTAATTAGGTACATAGGTACTCTTGAGTACATCATACCACCCACACATTGATGGGTAGTCTGAGCACATAATACAGGTGTTAGAAGACATTCTTAGAGAATATTTTCTTAATTTTGGATTTTCATGAGAAAATAACTTACCTATATCCAAATTTAATTACAATAACATTTTTTAGGAAACTATAAGGATGGATCCTTATGAGGCCTTATACGGTAAATCATTTCATTCACCCATGTCTTGGTTTGAGGTAAGAGAGACAACGCTACTAGGATCTTGTCTCATTTAGGATACATCAAAGTAGGTATAGCTTATTTAAAAGAATATGGATATTGATCAGTATAGGAATAATTATTATGTTGATCATCTGTTGATAATATCTAGAGTCTGATTTTTGGGATCAGGTGTTCTTACATGTTTCTCCTAGGTCAGGGAATTGATGGATTTGGAGATAGTGTAAAATTTTACATCATTGTGTCAAGCCTTTCAATATTCTATAGAGAGTCAGACGATTACCCTATTGAATTTAGTTACCTTAGGGGTACCGATCCATGCATGACGTCTTCTACATATATCATTTATGTCATTATCACTTAGACCCATATCATATTCTTCATCTTGATGTGGTTGAGTTATACATAGATGCGTCCTTCGAGGATCATCATATATGTATCATTGATCAGATAATGAAGGATCATTGAGGTAGGTTAGTTCATTTATACTGGGTTTTGTGGTAGCAAGTCTATGTATAGGATGATATGTGGGAGTTAGAGGTCGATGTATGTGCTCAGTGGATGGAGTTATTCTCAGATAATTCTTTTTCACCCTCAGAAGGGAAACTTGAATATGATTTGTCTTAAATGGGGGTGTTTATAAGATCCTATCTTTTCCATTGAGGTACGAACCCTTTAAATTTTATTTTGAATCTTTATTTTTAACCTTATAATGGTTCTTAAAGAGGTCAATGAGGTTTCAAGATCATTTAGGGCTTTTTTGAATCTTGAATCTCTAGTTTTTGGAAGAATAGGGCGAGGCACATGGTTAGATATTTGTTAGTTCTAACTATTCCACTCGACCTTGCAGGGCTTCAAGGGTGTCGTGTAGTTTGTAAAACCATTCACCCTAGGCCGCATGGCCATGTGAATTGTTTCAAACTTATTGTGGATGAGTTTTCCATGGTCTTTTCATGGTTAGTCTAACCGTGTCCCTAACCATGTGATTTGGTGCCTCCCTTGGATAGTGATCACATATGGTTGGCACAAGGATTGGCCAATCATGTGGCCAAAACCATGAACCCCTTTAAAGAAGTTTAAAATTAACATTTTTTCCTTAAACCCTTATAACTTCTCACCCATTTTCCTCCTTTTTCCATGCACAATACTCCCCTGACC
The DNA here is from genome assembly GCA_963277665.1 of Viscum album. Taxonomy (NCBI): domain Eukaryota; kingdom Viridiplantae; phylum Streptophyta; class Magnoliopsida; order Santalales; family Viscaceae; genus Viscum; species Viscum album. The sequence goes on from OY728123.1 coordinate 207,462,394, forward strand.
ATGGGAGTTCCTCATATACCTAAATCTAGGAATTGATCCTTTTATATCATCCAGAATCTAATAGGATTATCGTCTATTATGTTAGAAGTATATCAATAAGAGATAAAATCCATTTCCTTGCTTTCTTGGTTTATATCTCCAACTTTGGTGTTATTTCTATGTGAGATAATATTACCTATTTTTAGGGATTTTTTTATTTATCCACTTTCATCCATTCTATCCTAAATTGGAAGTTTATACTAGTTGAGGGTCCATTCTCTATAAGGTAGGTGGTCTATAAATTTACCATAAGTCTCTTCATTTATATTTTTATGTTGTTCCATGAACCATTTTTTACCCACACTTTTCCCCTAAAATCAATTTTTCTTAAATTAGTTGCCTAATTTGACACTCAAACACCTTAATAGTCCCTCTCATTGTCATTATAGTTCGATGACCTCAATATCATCCTCCCATTTGATTGTTCCATGTATGAACCTATATGATAAATTTCATATTATTAACTAAAATATAATTTGGTGTGTTTGTTTTGACTTTCACAAAGGATTTAGTAAATTTAAACATATGAATTATTTATTTATAAATGGGAAAGAATGTTTAGCCTGGATCTCATTAATTTGTAATGAAATGATTAAAGGTGTGACACTATGTATAAACCTTTTTCACTTATAAATGAAAATGTAATGGCTTGAATTAAAGAAAGTGGATGAATTGGAATGTTTATTACAAGGAAAATGATTATTTATTAAATTCAAGGTGCTTATTATAACTATGGACATTTTTATTTTTGATGGAGTGCTCAGGATTGAGTTATCCTTGGATTCTTGAGGGAATTCCTTGAGAACTCAGAGGACACCATCCAGTTCAATGGTCCAATTTCCAAGGGAGATACCCACCTTATAATTTGATCAATGTCTTATGAGTACATGGATTCCTTATATTAGTACCCATGATTCACTCGACTCCTATCTAGATATTTATGATTCCTTGGATACACTCCTTGTATTTAGATGATTTCTTTAGATAGGAGGTGCCTTGGATTCTCCCCTTGGGCCCTAGTCATTCTTAGACCAAGATTTTCTATGGATGTGCTTCATATACTTGGTTAGATACTTTTCTAGTGGAATTCCTCAAGTGTATCCCTTCGATTTCACTAATACCCCTATATCTAGGATGTATGGTTTATTGTTGTGAGCTATCCAAACATTCTAAGGTTAATGATACCTTGGTTACACCTTGGGTCCTATCATCCTATTACACTTATTGGATCACTTGGTTTCACCTTGGTTACCATATCATTATTATTTCTACTTGGAAACCTTGGTTATACCTTGGCCCTGTTATATATATATATATATATATATATATATATATATATATATATATATATATATATATTCAACATTGAAAATTTGGTTATATTCATTTGACCCATACCATTTACATGACACATGTTTAGATGCATCTAACTTATGTCGAAGTAGGTATGGTCATTCAGGCATCCCTTGAGAAGACAAGCCTAACATGGCTATTATTTCATTCAATTTATTCCACTACTTATTATTATACCTACACACTATTAAATTTATATATATGGTCTGGACTTATTATAGACATCATTGGTGGTAGCCTAATGAGTATATCCCACACCCTTTTTGCGCTACCAATTGGTACCTGGATAGACTTCATGGATACAGGAAAGGACAACGGTAAGTTCCTGGTCATGGATGATTTATTTTATTATTGCATGAAATCTTGTTGAATAGGACTTAGATAATTCCATGTGTCCACTAATTTGGATATTGTTATCGAGTTATCCAAGTCAAGAAGTTGAAAATAAAGTTATTAGTTTGAATTTTAATTCAAAATTCAAATTCTAACTTAATGAATATTATTGGTATGGTAAAATAATATATTCTATTGGTGTGAAAATATTGTATTTCACTGAAATGGAAAATTAAAAGAGAGATATTGATAGATAGGAATAAGAGAGTTCTTATTTTTTGAATAAGTAGAAGAAGAATCCATACAAATAAAATTATATAGAAGTCTAATTTAGTTGAAGATTGTTGGTTTTGGGCATTGTGCAAGTGGTTATTAGGGTCGATCCCAACTCATCACTTTTCATATTCGATGGATTATTCACAGTTTTATAAGATGTAAACATCATGAACAATGAAATTTTTTCCAAATAATATTGATAAATAAGGTTATAAAAACCATGAGAATCTATTTTCCCATTAAATTTATAATTAATTTAAATATATTAAAATAAATAATTCCTTGACTTTATATCTTTCTTCAATGAATATATTGATCATCTAAAACCATTTTTGTCAACCATCATTACTTTTGTAGGATCCAAGTATAGAATCCCTCTAACAGTGATCCCCACATTCTCATTTGATCTCCAAACAACTTTGATGAACTGTTGAGTTCTAGCATGATGGATCAATCATCTTGTGGTGTTCGTTTTTATCACTGTGATAATTCCTTCATAATTGAAGAATCATCCCTTCACTCTTATTCTTGAGATGATAGAGGAGGAATGATAATATCTAGATCATTATTTATTCTTGAGAGAGTTCTCTATATTTCATTGTATACAAATATTCTCTATTTTCATAAATCAATACACAATATACATGGTCATATTTTTATTGAGATAGGGTTAGGGTTAAAATATTATTTAATTGCATAATTATAATTAAATAATATATTAAACCTTATATAACCTCATTCCATGTAATAATATTATTATTAATATTTTATCAAGATTTTTAATAACTGGTACAATGATAAATATTATTTTACCAGGTTCTAAATTAGTATTTATCATTGGATAAAATCTTGGTCCATTATTACTCCTTGGAATTTATGAAATAAAAAGTAAATATTTATTCATTGAATAAATAGTTATAATAAATCCTTGTAATTAAATAATTACCTTATCAATAAGTATTTATTTAATCTATATGATCAATAAATCCTAAGTAAAATTATTCCTCAGGATTGAGAATAATATTTATTACAATAATTAAATTCAAATAGAATTTAATTTATATCAACAGAAACACTTAGTGTGTGATCCTATAGGTTTATTTCTCATTGGAATTCGGCGGTCTTGCCTAAAGTCCAAGATTATTTTCTATTAATGGGTCAAGAAACCTAATAAAAATAAGTTGATGTCTCAATTTCAATAACCAGATATTAGTTCTAATTATGTAATATAATTTCATTGTCACGATATCTTATCAAGTAGGTTTCACACTTATGTCATCAACATATACACTTGATACATCTTTCATTTAATATCTAAAATAAACTCATTTTTACACCATGGACATGGAATTTAATGCGATAGTTCTATTTCAATCAAAATTTCTAGATATAAACTTTCATTAATATAGAAGGGACAAATCCTTCCTTGACGTATTCATTAATAGCACATCATTCATGATGCACCTAACATACCCAAATTTTCCATGAACTATTTTCATCATGGTTTATATAAATACATCTAAGTTCACAAGTCATTACATGCACTAATAATGATCTAAAAATATAAGTATCATTACACATTCTCACAGATAGGAATATCCAATGACACATAAACATGTGTAATTCCTACTAGTGGGTTTGTTCCTATAATCTCTCATATTATAGACTACCAATTGAGAACTTCATGAGAAGAATTCTCATCTATTTATGAGTACTCACACCTGATGGTAAACATACTATGTTCCCCATCATATAATTTTAACCAACCATAGAAAACGGTTTAATAATATCTTTATGGTATTTTATGGTTCTCATAACATTGGGGAACTGCTATGCCATTTTCAATGTGACAAATACTCTATGATATTATTACATTAAAGTCACATAGAACAATAAAAAATATGTAATATGATATTTTAATTAATATTCAATTTTTTGAATATAAATTAAATCCAAAGTACTACTATTGGTTCTCAGACACCAACTCTAATTGACTCTCACTTGGACTAGAGCCAACTACCAATAACTTTTAGTTCAATAGATCTCACATGATGATCATGTTTATGCTAAGTTGTAGATTTATTTAAGGGGTTTTCCATGTTTTCTTACATGGATACTCTTCTTACTGTGAATTCACCTCTATAGGTAAAATCCATCAAGAGATGATATTTCCAAAGCATGTGCTTTGTCTGATAATGGGGTCTTGGATCCTTTACGAGATCCATTTTTTGTAGCATTATCACAATAGAGTGTGATAGGATATTTACCTCTAGGAATCACATCAAGATCTCAAAAGTAGTTTTGTATCAAAACTACTTCTTTTTCTACCTCAGAAGCTGCAATATACTTAGACTCTGTTGTAGAATCTATGAAAATTTACTACATTAAGATTTTAGATATCACCCCACCTCCATTGAGAGTGAATATATATCCCAACTGTGATTTTATATCACCTTGATATATTTAGAATCTAGTATCCACTTATTCCCTAATGACTATCTCTTTATGTACTCCATAGACTGGGAACATATCATTAGTTCCACTTAGATACTTAAGGATAGTCTTGAATGGCATCCAATAGCAGTTGTCTGAGACATATATATATCTTTCTACCATGATTAAGGAATAAGAGAAATCTATCCTAGTATATATAATATCATATACAACTTACCCACTCATTAATTTGTATGTAATCCTTTCCATCTTCAGTCTCTCCTCATATTTCTAAGGGACAATTTTCTTAAAATGATGAATGCCATGTGGCACTAGCTATAATCTACTCCAATATTATTCCATAATAAATCTTTTAAGTATATTTCAAATATATGTACTTTGACTTAGATCTATTATCCTCTTGGATATATCATGATGGATCTTGAACCCAATAATATATGTTGCTTCACCTAATTCCTTTATAGAAAATCATGTGTTAAACCATTCTTTAAAATACTCTAAGATTGGTATTTTATTTCTAGTAAGTAGTATTTCATTGACATAAACTATTAATAAAATGAAATTAATCCCACTAAACTGTTTATTGACACAAGGATCAAATTCATTACGTATGTAACCAAATTCCACTATAGATTCGTCAAACCAAATGTTCCATGACCTGAATGCTTTTTTTAATCCATAAATGGATCTATGCAACTTTCATACCTTCCTGGCATACTTTGGAGCCAAAAAACCTTTGGGATGTGTCATATAGACATCTTCTTGAAGGATCACATTAATGAAGGTTTTTTTGAAATCCCTCTTCCAAATATCATAGTCATGGTAAGATGTTATGTCAAGTATAATTATAATGGATTTAAGTATATAAATTAGTGAAAATTATTCATTGTAGTCTATTCTTTGATGTTGTTTGAACCCTTTTACAACCATTCATTCCTTATAAGTATTTAATTTTCCATCCATGTCCAGTTTCTTCTAGAATACCCATTTAAAAATAAATGAAATTATATCCATTTGATGATCTACCAAAACCAAAACATGTTTTCCCTACATGTAATCCATTTCAAAATTTGTAGCTTCTTTCCACTTGGAAATTTATATTCCACTTACTTCCTCCTTTTAGGTTGCAAAATAATTATTATCAACTAATAATGATTCACCATCCATAGTTACTAGAAAACCATATCTTTCAGGTTATCTAGTCTCTCTTGTACTCCTAAATAGTACTTGTTCCTCTAGAACATTCTCATCTATGATGCTTTATGTAATCTTTTCATAAGCCAACTCTTGTATATATTGATTTTGAAGTTCAAGAAAGTGTATTTTTCTCCCACTATTTCCTTTAGATATGTGATACCCTTTATTAAATTTGGGACATATATTAACCATAACTTTATTATTTGTAGGATTATGTAGGTTATTTCCTTTAGTTTCATTAGTATACCCTACAAAAATACACTCGGTGCCTTGGGGTATAAGTTTTTTTCCAGAATTGCTATTAACAAATGCTTCACAAACCCACACATATATATGAAACAACATTAGTTTATTACCATAACAAAGATGATACAAAATATGATTATTCTAGGAATAGAGGAAGTGATTATTGGGGCAGATCTAGACTCATCAATTTTCAGATTCAATGGATCATTCATATATTTTACAAGAAATAAACATCGTAGATAATGAAATTTTTTCAAAAAATATTTTAAAATAAGGTTGTTGAAACCAAGATAATATCTTTTCATGTTAAATTTATAATTAATTTAAATATATAGAGAGAATAATACCTTAGTCTTGAGATATTTATTCAATTAATTTTTTGATCATGTAAAACTATTTTTGTTCAACTATCATTGAGCTTATAGGATACAATTATAGAATCCCTTTATCAATGATCCACACATGCTCCTATGATCTACGAAAAATACTAATGGATTATCATGTGCTATCATAGCAGATCGATCATCTTGTAGGATTTCTCATGATCACTATGAAGATTCATTTGAGCCTTAAGAATCAACCTTGCAATATTGTTCTTGAGATGATGGAGGAGGAAGGAGAATCTCTAGAGTATTATTCAGTCCTGAGAGAGAGCTTTAGATTTTGTTTTGAAAAATGATTCTCCATATAGATCAATCTCGATCAACCTATACACAATGGTTCTAGTTATATATTTATAGAGTTAGAGTTAAGGTTAAAATATTATTTAATTGCATAATGGATCTTAAAAAATATATTAAACCCCATCTAACCTGATGCCATGTAATAATAATAATAATAATATTATTATTATTATTATTATTATTATTATTATTACTGTTATTATTATTATTATAGAATGCACAAATTGGCGCAACTATAAATATTATTTTACAGACATATAAATTAATATTTATCATTAGAAAAAATATTGGTCTACTCATCGTCCTTAGCATTTATAAAATTCCTGAATAAATATTTAAATAAATATTTATTATTTTAATAAATAAAATAATTATTCTATTCAAATTCTGATGAATAAATATTTATTAAATAAATAAATATTATATATATTCGGATAAATAAATAATTACCTTGAGAATAAATATTTATTTAATATTTGTGATCAATAAATTTTGAATAAAATTATTCCTCATCCTTGAGAATAATAATTATTCTAATAATTAAATTCAAATATAATTTAATTAAGATCAATGGAATCAATTAGTATGTGGACCTCTATGATTCCTTCTTGTTAACATTATATGATATTACCTAAAGTCTAAGATTATTATCTAGTAATAGTTCAAGCCTCCCAAGAGAAAGAAGTTAATGTCACAACATCAATAACCACATACAAGTTCTCATTGTGTAATCTAACCCCTTTTTCATGATATCTCATCAAGTAGGTTGCACACCCAGGTCATCATCCTATATGATTGAAACATTTTTCTTTGAATATATTAAATAAAATCATCATTACACCATGTTCATTGAATTTATTGTGACAGTTCTATTTCAATCAAAGTTTTGAGATATCTATTTACATAAATATGTATGAGACATATCCTTCTTTGACTTATTCACTAAAACATTTCATTCATGATGAACCCAATTTACCCTACTTCTCATGAACATATGGTGACATGGTTTTTTAGTAAATCTAAGTGCATGTATTCTTACATTCATTAATAATAAACTTAAAGTATAAAAACCCCTACACACACACTCATAATGGAATATCTGATGACACATAAACATGCGGAATTATTACTAGAGGGTATGTTCCTATAATCTTCCATATTGTATATTACCAAGTGAAAACTTTATAATAATTATTTTCATCTACTTATGATTACTCACACCTAACAGTCAACATACTATGTGTCCCATCATAAAATTTTATCTAATTGTAAAACTAGGTTTAAGAATATTTCCATTAAATTTAAAGGTTATCATCATAGTGGGGAACTGATATAACCTTTTTAATGTGATAGATACTATCATACATTATTAAATTAATGTCACATAGAACTATAGACAATATATAATAATATATTTTAATTAATATTCACCTCATCGAATATACATGTAATCCAAAGTAAAAATTGTTATTTCTAGAACACCAACTCCAACATACTCTCACTTGGACAAGAGCCAACTACCAATGAATTTTAATCCAATTTACCTCACATGTTGATCGTGTTTCTTCGGAGTTGGGGTTTTAGTCAAGGGGTATGTCTTGTTGTATCTATGGAGACTCTACTCACTACAACTTCACCTATTTGAGAAAAATCCCTCAAGAGATAATACTTATGAAGTATGTGCTTCATCTACTGATGTGACATTTCCTCCTTTTCAAGAGTCACCACTGCATTATTATCACAATAGAGTGTGGTATGGTCTTTAATTCTAGGCACCACATCAAGATCTTGGATGAAGTTTCATATCCTACTACTTCCTTAGCTACCTCAAATTCCACAATATACTCAGAATCTACTATAAAATCAATGACCATGGATTTGTTTGATATCTTATAGCTCCCAAAACTTACATTGAGAGTGAATATATATCCCTAATGTAATTTTAGATCATATTGATAAATTTTTGAAATATCATTTTCATATCCTCTGATGAATAGTTCATCATCTCCTCTATGGACTAAGACCATACCCTTAATACACCTTAAATACTTTAGGATAGTCTTGACTGTAATCTAATGGTAGTCACATGGATCATCTTGATATCTTCGTACCCTAATTAGGGAATAGTAAAAATCTATCCTAGTACATAGAATAATATACATGACTAATCCAATCATATACTTGTATATAATCATTTCCATCATTTTTCATTTCCTCATGTTTCGGAGGACACATTTTCTTAGAAATATGAATGTTATATGACACAGAAGTAATCCCTTCTTAGATTATTCTATACTAAATCTCTACAGTATCTTGTCAATATATGTACTTTGACTTGGACTAAGTAGTCTCTTGGATATATCATGATGGATCTTGATCCCAATAATATATGCTACTTCACATAATAACTTTATGGAGAAGCATGTGTTATACTATGATTTAATATACTGTAATACTAGTATTTCATTACCAATAAGTGGTATGTCACTAATATAAAATATTATGAAAATTAAAACACTCCCACTAAATCATTTATAAACATAAGTCTCTAATTATTTCATTATGAATCCAAAGTTTGTAATGGATTCATCAAACTAAATGTTCCATGACCCAGATGCTTGATTTAATCAATAAATAAATATATATATATATATATACAATTTACATACCTTGTTGGAATTCATTGGAGTCATAAACCCTTCAGGTTATTTCATATAGATATCTTCCCAAAGGTTACCATTAAATAAGGATATTTTGATATCCATTTTCCAAATCTCATAGTCATAGTTAGATATCATGAATAGTGAAATTATAATGGATTTCAGAATAAAAACTGGTGAAAAGGTTTCATCATAGTTTATACCTTAAAACTATTTGAAACCTTTTTTAACTAGTAATTATTTATAAGTATTGAATTTTTCATCCATGTATAGTTTATTTTTGAATAATAATTTACAACTTATGGTATTTACATCCACTATAGGATCTACTAAGATCCAGACTTGGTTTTGGTATAAAGAATCTATTTCAGAATTCATAGCTTCTAGATATTTGGAAAATTATGTTCCACTTACTACTTTATTATAGGTTATAGGATCGTTATTATAAACTAATAATGATTCACCATAATTGGTGAATATACAACCATATCTTTTAGGTTCTCTAACCTCTCTTGTACTCCTATATTGTACTTGTGTCTCTGGAACGTCTTCTTCTATTAGTACATTTGGAATCGATTACTGTGTCAACTATTTTATACCTTGAGCCTGGACTTCATCAAAATCTATCTATATCCCATTATATATTTTATATATATTCTCCCTCTAAAATAATGTGGAATTTTTTTCCACAATTACCATTTTTCTAAGGGTTATTATAGGTAATATCACCTTGTTTCCTTAGAGTATCATATAAAGATACACTTTCTGCCTCAGGGTGAAACTTTTTTGGCTGAAGAGTTCATAATAAACACTTCACATCCCCACACATGTAAGTATGACTAAAAAAATTTATTTCCACTCTATAATTAGTATATAATAACATCTTTCTCTTTAGTTGTCACTTGGTTTAGTATTTTTGATATTGTTTGTAATGCATATCCCCAAAATGATAATAGAATACTTGTCTGACTTGTCATTAATCTCACCATGTACAATATGGTTTGGTTCCTCCTCTCTCTTACACAAATGTTTTCCATTGTATAAGTAGGAATGAGTTAGGATAGAATCCCAAAATCCTATAAATAATTGTTAAAGAATTGATTAAGATATTTTATGCTACAATCTGAGTAAAGTTTCATAATATTTTTACCAAGACGGTTCTCAACCTAATTATTATATTATTTTAATTTTTCAAAGGAATATAAATTATACCTTATTAAGTATACATATTCATATCTACTAAAATAATTAGTAAAATTTATAAAGTATGAGTAGCCACGCATTGCTTCAACTAGAAATGGATAACACACATAAGTATGAACTAATTTAAGAATCTATTTATTCCTTTCACTACTTCAACTAAATGGAGATTTAGTCATTTTTTCTTCTAAACATTTATATCATGAACCAAGTGGTTTTAGCTCAAAGTAATCCAAATATCCATCTAGGTGTAATTTGTTTAAACACTTTTTTTACATGACCTAGTCTATGATTCCATAGTTGGGTGTGGTATGAGTTATATGAACTAGTTTCACTATAGATTTCCATTATTATTTTTTGGTTTTCATAATACAACACATAAAGACTGTTATTTAAATATTACTTACCATAATAAATTATTTATTTATAAAAGAAGAAAAATTTATTCCCACTTTTAAAAAATCCATTTTTATAAAGTCTGGATATAAATATAATGTTTTTGGTGACTGAAGTCACATTATAGAAATATTTTAAAACAAATATAATTCTTTTTAGAAATGTGATGTCAAAGTCCCCAATAGCCATAGTAGCAAGTCTATCTCTATTATTTTCTCATATCTACCTCGCCTAAGGAAATAATTTAAAATCTACTTGGTTCCTATATTTGAATACATATGTGATCACCACATGTTGAATATAATACCAAATTTTTAAAAATAGATAAATTGAACTCAATAAAAAATACACCAGAATATTACCCTTTATTATTTTTCTAGGTGGATTTTTTCTTCCATTAGACCTTATTTCCACATGAAAAAAAATAGAATCATGTTCCCTTGATTTTCCCTTGATCCTTATCTTCTTGTAGGGGTGTTGTGAAGGGTATTTATACTTAGAGATATTTTAATGGAATTTCATTTTATTCACCATAAGTATAGAAGGATTTTCGTTCTTCAAGTCCATATCAACTTGGAGAAGTAGAGTGAGAATATCTGGGAGAGACTTATATGTGTAGTTCATATTGAAATTAATAAAAAAATTGGAGGATCTCTGAGGGAGTAATTAAATTATGATATTGGTTCATAGTTCTTCAGGTATATTAAACCCTAGAACCTCTAGGTGGTCAATATAGATAATGATTTTGATTATTTTAGGACCATTTGGTGAACCTTATCCAAGTTTTCTATAAAATAATTCCTTCCATGTGTCAAATTATTCATATCTTACTCTCTTCTAATACAGACTATGAATATTTTTCATCATCCTATAGGAATCCATTACTTTGTAAGTATTCATGAGTTCATTAGACATTTTTAAAAGCATAAAACACTAAACATCAACTAAATCACTCAGGTGTTCATCATATACAATTAAATCATCATCACTCACCTCCTTAGTAGGTGGAATAGGTAGTGAGGATTCTAGAACATAAGACTTTCGTTCATGGAGCAACACTACTTGTAGGCTTCTGAACCATTACTAAAAGTTACTCCCATTTAAGAGATGGTCCTTATCCATAATTTATCATGGTTATAATGTGTTTGAAAATATTTTCATTATTATACAATATTAAATGACTGGGTTTTTATTACTTCGCTTGATTTCAATTTATGTGAGATATAATAATAATTTTTACTAAGTCTCCCACTATTTAATCAAGCCCCAACATCCCTCACCATTATACTTGGAATGTATAGTTTCTCAAATATTCTAGTGGGTTACATCCATATACCCCTTCTCATAATCCTGTAAAGGGGTTGTTCAATTACTTGAAGGTATTTTGGTAGGTAGTTCTTTTCTAACTACAGGCCTAAATATCGTTTATCCATTTATTGGACTCCCCAATCTTGAAACCATTGCTCGAATTTCTTCAAAACTTTCCTCCATGTTTCATCAAGTCCAGAAAGGGATACTTATCTCAATGTAAATTGGTTAAGTTAGCCCAAAACTTTCATAATAACTCCCTGATAAATGTAATTTTTCCAATGAGGTTTGTTCAAATACTTAGTTATATAGTTTCATTCCTAGTAAAGTAATAGAAGTCTTAGTCTAACTTAATATTGAGTTGAGTGTTTTTTATTTATTATGCATAAAATTTTCTTGTTTTATCCTTTATATGTATTATTAATATAAATTTTAATTTACTTTAGGGATTAACCATGTTCTGATAAAACATTTATGCATAACCCATTTATTTTTATTCCATCTTTACATATTAGTCCATTTATTTATATGATCATGGTCTTGCATCCATAAAATAAATCATGCATAAGATAGAACTAAAATAAATAAATAATGACATGATCATGAGATTAACTAATGGTTGGTTTATTTAGTGTAATATAAATCAACCTATGACCCTAGGGGAAATCCTTATGCAATTTATGGCACAATTTTCAGCATTCTACCTATCCACTTAAGTATTTTCTTGGTTGGTTTCATCTCATTTCTATCCTAAACCACCTACATTCTCATTAAGATACTCCTTTTATTACATATGTTTCATAACTCATGTGCATGTGAGGGGAACCAAAGTATTGGTTAAGGGGAATTCAATAAAACAACTTTGGAAACCTATGTCCTACATAGTAAAGGGGTTAGGGGTCTCATGCAGGCCTTTATATTTAATTTAATAAAAAAATTAAATAAAACCAATGAATACATAGGTTTAGTCAAATATCATGATCATTCATACACATACAATGAATATGCCAAAGTAAACTAGTTTTAATTCAATTCAATTCATTATTTATTATTAATATAAACATGTGTGTGCTGATTCAATTAATTAATTAATTAATCAATCAATTCCCTTCATCTTAAGGATCATCCAATGTATCTTGGATATACCCATCATAAATGTATTCATAAAAAATAAACATCATGAAAAATAATTACAAATAATTACTTGGAATTAATTTATCATTTATTAATTATTCAAACCATTATTACATAGTCAAAACATCTCATGATAACAATGTAATTAGGTTTTTAATGTTGTAATTAATTATTTTTTAATGTAATTTAATTCTATTATTGGGAGACTATATGGTGTGTACTAATGAGATACACATCATGTTCATCTCTTTTTGTGGATCCATGATGAATTTTTAGGGACTCGGAATGTATCTCATCTAGATTACATGGTGTTTACTTAGGAGCTAAATGTCGTGTGTTCTGCTTATTGTGTGTCTACATAACCCACTAATTAAATTAGTATGTTCTTCATATGTGGGAACTAATGGGTCACATGATTTTTATATTGGCTAGATTTCATTTTTATCATTAGGTATATAGGATACCATACTCATGTAGTATATACCTTGTATTTTACCACATGGTTAGCGTGAATTCAAGCGCCAAAACATATAGACAATACACCATCTACACTAGCTACATGTCATGTAGTATAATAAAACATGCGTCAAGTTATCCCAATAAACATGTAGTGTAAAATAAATGCATCGCATGTTATTACTACTTGGTGTGTCATGTATCCCGAAACACTTCCAAGTGCAGTGTACTTGGGTACACAACGTGTACTCTGGTCACATGTCGTGTAACCCTATCAACCATCCAGAAATCTTAACACCTCCTGGTGACATCTTCGATCCTTATTCTTCTTGATCTTGAGATATTTCAAAATATATAAAACTAAAACAAATAAAATTAATATGTCGAAAACAAGTTAATTTATTAAGGAATGAATAATATGGAAGTGAAAAAACTGACCAAAATTGTGTATAACTAATCAATAATCAAATAAATAATTATAAATTTAATTTTACCACTCTGATACCACTTTATGGATCTATTCATATTGGTTGAAATTATCAGGGCCTGTCCTGAATCATCAATTGTTGGATTCAATGGATAATTTTCATATTTTACAAGATGTAAATTTCTGGATCAATGAAATTTTTGTAAAGAATATCGACAAGAAGGTCACTAAAACAAAGAGAACATTTTGTTCATATGGAAACTATAATTAATTTAAATAGATGGAAAGAAATAATACCTCAATCCTGAGATATTTCTTTGATGAGGTTTTTGATCATATGAAACCCCTTTTTTAGCCATTAATGTCCTTATGGGATCCAGGTGTAGAATCCCTCTACCTGTGATCCACACATGCTCTTATGATCTCTGAATAATGAAAATGGATTTTTGGGTACTATCATGGCGGATCGACCATCTTGTGGTGTTCATCTTGATCACTTTAATGATTCCTTAAATCTTGAAGAATCTTGTTTATAATCTCATTCATGGGATAATGGTGGTGGAAGGAGAATCACTATAGTGCTCTTCAGTCTTGATAGAGAGATATAGATTTCCTTATGCACAATGATTATCTATGTCAATCAATCTTAATAAAACTCTACATAATATACATAGTAATCTATTTATAGAGTTAGGGTTAGGGTTAAAATATTATTTATTTGCACAACGGGCCTTAAATAATATATTAAACCTCATCTGACCCTGAGTCAATTATTATTATTATTACTACTACTACTACTATTATTATTATTATTGTATAACACGCAAACTGGAAAAATGATAAATATTATTTTATCAGCTTTTAAATTAATATTTATCACCGGACACAATCATGGTACACTCCTCCATAAAATTTATCAAATTCTTGAATAAATATTTAATTATTTATTTATTTATTTATTCATTCAATAAATAAAATAAATATTCTATTCAAAGTCTGGTGAATAAATATTTATTACATAAATAAATATTGTATCTATGTGCATGATTAAATAATTACCTTAAAAATAAATATTTATTTAATATATGTGGTCAATAAATCCTGAATAAAATTATTCCTCAGTATTGATAATAGTATTTATTCCAATAATTAAATTCAAATAGAATTTAATTGAGATCAATGGAAACACATAGTATGTGTCCCTCTAGTATTCTTTCTCAATGGAATTAGGCAAGATTACCTATGGTCCCAAATTACTATTTAATATTAGGTTAAGGAACCTAAGATAAATAACTTAATTCCATAATAAAAAAAACAACATAAAAGTTCTCAATATGTAATATAATCCATTTTTTATGATATCTTATCTTGCATGTTGCACAACCATGTTGTCAACTTATATGCTTGATACATATTTATTTAACTATATAAAATAAACTCATCATTATACCATGACCATGGAATTTATTATGAAGGTTATATTTTTATAAAAGGTTAGACATATAAAATTCTATAAATATGTAAGGGAAAAAATATTTCCTCGACTTATTCATTAATAATATGTTATTTGTGATGCTCCTAAAATACCCCACTTCCCGTGAACATAGGGTATTATGGTTCTGGTCAGTAAACCTAAGTGTGTGAGTCAGTAAATCCATTAATAATCATCTTAATGTCCAAGGACCATTTCACACACTCACATATGGGAATATCTGATGACACATAAACATGTATAATTCCAACTGGTGGGTTTGTTATCATAATCTTCTATATTGGAGATTACCATGTGTGAACATCGTAAGAATAAGTCCCATATACTTATTATTACTCACACCTAAAAAAATATATATTATGTACCCCATCATATAATTTTATTTGTCCATAGAACTAGGTTTGAGAATATCACCATGGAATCTCTAGGTTCTCATCATAAAGGGGAACTTCTATGACCTTTTCAATAAGATGGATATTAAAGGACATTATTACATTAAATTAGGGAATAAATATGAATTGTATGTAATAATATGATTTAATTAATATTCACCTATTTAAATATACATGTAATCCAAATTAAAAATTGATGGTTCTTGAATACCAACTCTAACATAATACCAGTTTCTTATTTAGTTGGAACTCAGATTAGTATGTATATTTTTGTCTATAATGGGTATCCCCAAATTGATAATGGATGAGTCACATGAATCATCATTGAACTCACCATATCTAACAAGGTTTGGATCCTCCTTTCACTTACATCATTACATTGTAGTGTATTAAGTGGGGTGAGTTGGGATAGAATCTCGAACTCCCATAAATAATCAATGAAGTGTTGATTAAGATATTATCTACCATGGTCTTAGTATAGTTTCCTAATCTTCTTAACAAGCTTATCCTCAAATGAATTATTATATTCCTTAAATATTTAGAAGTAATTTGACTTATACTTCATTAAGTAGACATATAAATATCTACTAAATTCATGAGTAAAATTTATGAAGTATGATTACCCACCCATGGATTCATCTAGAAAAGGTCTGCATACATCGGTATAAACCAACTCAATAAGCTTAGTGGCCCTTTAATATTTTTAACTAAATGTAGATTTGGTCATTTTTCCTTATAAACATGCATGACATACACCAAGTGATTTTATATCTAAAGAATCTAAATATCCATTTTGGTGTAATATGGTCAACCATTTTTTGTTTACATGACCTAACCGACGATTCCATAGTTGGGTGTGGTGTGAATCATGTGAAATATTTTCATTATCAATTTCCATTACTTGGTTTGTGTAATCCAACACATAAAGACCGTTATTTAAATATGTCTAACCATAAAAAATAATTTATTTATAAAATAATAAACATTTATTCCCAAATTTAAAAATAAATATAGTTGTATCAAGTATGGATATATAAATAATTTTTTTGGTGATTTAAGTAACATAATAACAATATTTTAAAATAAAAATCATTCACATTGATAATGTGAGATAGTAGTCCCCAATATCCACATCAGAAATTATGACTCTATTTGATTCTCATAGATCTACCTCACCTTGGTAAATCATTTAAAAACTACTTGGTCCGTGTATTTGAATACATATTTGAGTGACACAAGATATATATAATATCCAATTAGTAGAAATAGATAAATTTAACTTGATAATAAATGAACCTAAAGCTTCCCCTTACTTCTTTGTATGGGTGTAGTTTTTCTTATAGTGGCCCTTTTTTCACATGAAAAACAAATAGCATCTTATTCCCTTATATATCCTTTTATTATTCTCTTATTTGAAGGTTGTTGTGAATAATATTTATACTTGGAGTTAGTTTTGGTAATCTTCACTTGGCCTTTCCTTTTATTCATCATAAGGATATATGGTTTTTTTCTCTTCATATCCCTATCAACTTAGCAAAGTAGAGTGAGAAGATATAGGAGAGACTTCTCTATGTTGTTCATATTGAAATTTACAATAAATATAGAGAAACTATAAAGGAGTGATGAAATAATGAGATCATTTTATAGTTATTTAGGTATATAAACTCTAGTCACTCAATGTATCCAATGAGTTTGACTACATGAGGCCCAGATGGTGCACCTTATCTAAGTTTTCTCATTAATAGTTCCTTGTATATCTCAAATTTTTTCCTATATTGATTTATCTTGATAAAGATCATGGATATGTTGGATCATACTATAGAAAAAAAAATTCATGTGACTTTATGAGTTTATTAGACATTGATGAAATCATTAAACAAGGAACATCAACCACTTCACTCATGTGTTTATCATAAATAGAAAACTCCTCATCACTAGCCTCCTTTTCAATAGGATTAGTCATTGAGGATTATATCATGTAATACTTACATTAATGGTTCAATACTACCCATAGGTGTTCAAACCTTTATTGGAATTTGATTCTAGTTAAGTGATGGCCTTTCTACAGAATTAATCAAAGGGATAATGTGGTTGATAAACAATTAATTATTATATAATTATAAAATAATATATTATTAGTACTTTTATTTATTATAAAATAATGTGAGACATAATAATTTTAATTTTATTAAGTCTCATGCTATTTTATCAAGTCTCAACAGCCCACACTATTGAAATCATAATTCCTCTCACTTTAGATATTCTAGTGTAAAGTATCCATATTTATCTCATTATGATTCATACTATGGCTATGAAATCCATAAGAAAATTTTTAAGTAGGTGTTCTTTCTAATTTCAAGCTTGAAAATCCTAGTTCTATTTAGTTGAATCCCCAATCCAGAAATCATGACATGAATTTGCTCAAAACTAGTCTCCAAATTTGTATTGAATTGACTATGTTCATTAAATTAAATACAAGTTCGGTTATGTCAACCCGTCATCTTAGTTAAAACACCCCAATAATTAAAAGTTTCCCCAACTATAGCCTGAACTGACACTTTAACAAAAAAATTTCTTAATCTATATAATGGAAGGAATATTTACTTAATATTAACTTGAGGGATGTTGTTTATTTTGTGTAAAGATTTATTTTGTTATCCTTTATATTTCTTGTTAATATAAATCTAACTTTACTTTAGGGACTAACCATGTTTTGATAAAACATTTATATATAACCCATTTATTTTAATTTAATCCTTGTATATCAGTCCATTTATTTATGTAATGATGGTATTCCATCCATAAAATAAATCATTCATAAAAAATAAATACAAAATCAATAAATTGTGTGATCATGAGATTTATCTAATGGTTGATTTGTTAAGTGGACAATAAATCAACCTATGGACCTAGGGAACAACTCTGTGTGGGTCTTGGAACAAGTTGTGGCATCCCACCTATCCAATTATCTATTTCATAGGTTGGCTTCACCTAGGTTTCATCTTGAACTACCTCCATGCACCTTTGGTTACTTTTTTGATTACATATGTTTTATAACTCACATACAGGTGAGGGGAACCAAAGGATTGTTAAGGGGGATTACAAAAAACAACCTTGGACATGTAGGTCCTACATAAAAAATATTGGATTGGTAACATATAGGCCGTAATATTTAATTTAATAATAAATAATTACAAAACCATGCAATAAATTAAATTAAATAAAACCAACATATACATAGGTCTTTTCAAAGATCATGATCAGTCATACACATTCAATTATTACACATTTAAAATAAATAGACAATAATTATTTCAATTCATTATTTGATAAGATAAAATGCACACGAATTAATCTGATTAGTTGTATTATTGATTAATTAAATCATTTTATATTATTCCATACAATTATCTTAAAATTATCATCCAATATGATTTTAAATAAAATAAATGATTCAATTTTATTTAAAATTAATAACATTATTATACAACATTATACTTGAAATAAAATCGGTGAGTACCTGTATAAACTAATTAGTATGGTTCTTGTTGAATACAATACCCTCATATGACATTTTTTGTACATGGATTATATTATAATTTTATGGTGTGTACTGTCAAATTAATCACACACAAAACATGTGATTATAAAATTTAATGTGTTGAGTCTTTAGTATGAAATAAACATACATGATTCATAGTTTTGAATATTAAATGGAATTAATTAAGATTTTAATATAATATAAAACCTAAAGATCAGAATATAAGTTAAAATTAATGATATATAGAACTCTTGTCAATGATTTTTAATAGGTTAATTAATTAGATTAAATAGTTTTTCATAAATAGGTGAAGTATATTGTGTATGAAATATGGCCACATGGCACGTACTTAGTTTCATCAGATATCCACAGCACATTCCTTGGGACTAGTCATGTACTTCTTGAAAACATTTATAAAGTAAATGATGTGTATAAAGGATGCACAATGTATACTTTAAGTTACATGGAAACTATCATGTATGAATCATGTATTAAATAGACATGATATATTAATCACATGATGCATCTTGACCCCATGTTTTCCACCTTGAAAATGTATGGACTATATGTCGTGTAAGTAATATATTTTTCATGTAGTTTGGAAAAGTTGTGTTCCACCCTGACTAGTCAACACATGGTTCATTTATTGCACATGATTTGTATTCATTACACAATGATCTGGATTTCATGTAGGTGTCTTGGTGGAATTAACAAGGATACATGATGTCTAAAAAAGGAGTGCGGGTCGTGTAACCTTATATTATACATTTTTAATTCTTTTCACCTTTGGATGATTTATTTAGATGTGATATTCATTAATTATTAATTGATCTTGGTTATGTGATTGAGAAATGAAGAGGGGGTAGAATATATCTTGACAACGGATTAAGAAAAAATTAAAAGTTGAAATGAAATTTACGTTTTAAATGCATAATTATCAATAAACAAATAAATAATTATAAATTTGAACATGACTCCTCTAATACCACTTTTTGGTTCTAAGCACCGAGGAAGAGATTATTGGGTCCAATCCCAACTCAATAAACTTCAGATTCGATAGATTGTTCATAATTTTAAAAGACGTAAACATCATGACCAATGAAATTTTTTGCAAAGAATATTAACAAAGAAGGTTTCCAGGACCATGATAATATTTTTTCACATTAAATTTATAATTAATTTTAATAGATTAGATGAAAGAATGACACATCTTGAGATCTTTGTTTGATTAATCTATTGATCATCAAAAACCTTTTTCAATCAAACAACATTTCTTTTGTAGGATCCAAGTATAAATTCTCTCTAATAGTGATCCACGCATGCTCTTATGATCTCAGAACAACATTGATTGATTATTGGGTGTGAACATTATACATCAATCATCTTGTAGTGTTTGTATTGATTGCTCTGATGATTCCTTTAAACTTAAAGAATCATCCTTACACTCTTATTCTTAAGATGGTGGAGGATGAATGAGAATCTCTATAATATTCTTAAATCTTAAGAGATTACTCTAAATTTCATTGTGCACATTGATCAATATCTACACAATAGATATAGTGTTATATTTATAGAGATAGGGTTAGGGTTAAAATACTATTAAATTATAAAAAGGCCCTTAAATAATATATTAAACCCTATATGACCTCATGCCATGTAATAATATTATTATTATTATTTTCTCATGTCATGTACTAATTGGCACAATGATAAATATTATCTTACCAGGTTGTAAATTAATATTTATCATCGAACATAATCTTAGTACACTATTCCTCCTAAACATTTAATAAATATCCGAATAAATATTTATTCATTAAATAAATAAATATTATATATCCATGTAATTAAATAATTACCTTATGAATAAAATTTTATTTAATTTATGTGATCTATAAATCCAAAATAAAATTATTCCTTGTACTTGAGTATAATACTTATTCCAATAATTATATTCAAATATAATTTAATTAAGATCAATGGAAATACTTATTGTGTGACCCTATGGGCTTCTTTATCATTAGAATATGTAGGCTTTCATAAAGTCTAATATTGTTTTCTAGAAATGGGTCAAGGCACCTAATAAGAAGAAGTTAATTTTGCAACATCAAGTAGGTTTCACACTTGTGTCATCAATCTATATGATTGATACGTCTTTCTTTGACTTTCTAAAAAAACTCATCATTAAACCATGGAAATAGAATTTAATGTGAGCATTTTATTTCAATCAAAGGGATCAGATATTAACTTCCATAAATATGGAATGGAAAAATCTTTCCTTGACTTATTCATTAATAACATACCATTCATGACGCACCCAACATACCCAAATTCACTATGTACTGATTTCATCAGGGTTTTCAAAAAATACATCTAATTGTGTGAGTCATGAAATGCATTAATAAAAGTCTTAAAGTCTAAGGATCATTACACAAGCTTGTATATAGGAATATCCAATGACACATAAACATGTGGAATTCCTACTGGAGGGTATGTTCTCATAATCTCCCATCATAGAGACTACTAAGTATGAACTTCATGAGATAAAGTATCATCATTTTATGAGTACCCATGCCTGATGGATGAAATAAAATGTGGCCCATAATATAATTTTATCTGAACATAGAATAAGGTTTAATAATATCATCAAGAAATGATAAGGTTCTCATCATAATGGATAATTGTCATGCCCTTTTCAATGCAACAAATTCTCTGGACATTATTACATTAAATTCACATAAAACCATAGATTATATATAATAATATATTTTAATTAATATTAAATTCATTGAATATAAATTCAATTAAATGTACACATTTTTTGTTTTAGTACACCAACTCTAACAAACTCCCTTGTTGTTAAAATAAATTATCTTTGATTTTTGACTAATAATTTTTGAATAATTGGGAGATATTTTGTAACAAACTAGGTGATGTTAATATAAATCATTTCCATGTTTTATTAATTTTAATTAATTATATTTTATTAATTTATATTCATTATAATAATATTAGGTAATTTTTTAGTCAAAAGGAAGAGGATTTATTTCTAAACAAATTGGGTTCACATGCATTATATAGTTTTATTTAAGAGATTTATTTACAAATTATAGAATTTTAGTTTGAAAATTTTAAATTAATTTTTTAATTAATAATTTAAAAATTATATTTGGATGAATTTTTTGGAATTTTCTAAAAAAATATTTTTTAATAAATAGAGAAAAATACATATTTTTATTGAAAACTGAATTTTAATTAAAATTATTTAAAAATTACCATTCTATTTTAGATTAATTTTAAAATTTCATTAGGTAATTTTTATTAAAAATAATATAATAAATTTTATTGTAATTACCATTATACATCAATTTGGTATAAAAACATTTTTATACTAAAAAAACATTTTTCTGAAAAATCTTTCTCATCACATTTTATGGGATTAATTTTAAATTAAATTATACCACTTCTATGAATTGAATTTGATAAAAACGTATCCCATATTTGGAATCAAGAGGCTCTAATTTGTTAAATAATCCCCTTTTTATTTTTTTCAATATAAATACTATTCATAGTAAATATTTGTCACCTTAGTAAGGGTAAATTAGGTGATTAAGGTTAAAAATAAACGATAAGGACTAAAATGACCATAAAAATAAATTAGACCAGAACCATGTTATTTTAATGATCCCAAATCATGTTTATATTTTTATTAATTATTTTCATGTTTTATGTTAGAAATCAGTTTACTAGAAAAAATTACAAAAATGGATAAGTTAAGAACTTACCAGACCACCTTACCATGTGATGCTCAAGTGACTGTATCACCTTAATACATGAAAAGAAACTTATTACTATGATTCGGATGAATTTTTTTTCTAATTCATGAAATAACTAAAAAATAAATAATTATCTTACCATATGAGGAGAATCACCTTACTTCATGTACAATCAACCTACCGTGAAAATCATTATACCTAACTGCATGATGGAAACTACCTACCTCATTAATATTTCAAGTTACCATGATAATTTAGGTATAATTTTTCATAAATTGATATACTAATTTTTTCTTCTAATGTAGTTACCACATGAATAAAAAAATTACCGCATAAATTCATCAACTTACCGCATGTACAAATGAGCTAACAGTAAGAAGAGATGAACTGACCATGTCACCTTGCTGTGTCAGCTAACTATGTCGTGTTTCTATGAGATAAACTAACCACACTTAAAGTGAATATATATTTTCTTGTATAACTTATTATTGGAGAATTTAAAATATTTAATGGCTAGTTTTGAATCATTAAATGAAGCGTCAGTTTATTTAATAAAGAATGATTATTCTCTAATGAATACTTCTGATGAAGATCTCTTTAAATATAATTATTTGATCTTGTGGGGTAATTAAAAACTACCAATAACATTTTTATAACACATAGATAATAATAGATTATTTTTACATGAGATCATATTCTATATAAAATACTCTTATGATGCTCTATTTTCCATAATTTTATGAGAAACTCATCCAAGCTCCTTCAAAAGAAAAAATCAAGGACTTCAGACAATCGAAGCTACTCAGATTGAGCTGTATTAAATTTCCAATATTTTTATCTATTTTTATTTATATATTAGCTATTATTTCAAGATGTGTTTTATATTTCTCTATTTATTTTTAAAAACATAGTCAAATATGTTAAAATGTAGAATACTTGACATTCTCTCAAGTCATTTATTTTTGTTCCTGTGAATAACTATAGAAGTGGTACTGCATGGCCTGGTATCATTTTCATCCCACAAACAATTGTGGATGAGGATTTGTGCCTAGAAATAATTTTGTATTGTTGTTTTAAAACCCGATCCAGTTTTTGGATAAGTTTATTAACTAATAAACTAATTGGAATAAAGTGATTTCCAATTATATGGGATTAAGTCTCTCTTTGATACTGAATACCTTGTTTAAATTCTATTGTGTGTTTTTAAATGGTTTTTTTAAACTAAAAATTGATTTATGTTTTCTAAATAGTAACAAAACATTAATTAGATAGTTAGTATTAATTTTTTTTTTATAAATTTTTTGATTAAGTAACTTAATTTCAAAAGTTAAAGTATTTAAAATATATTTTAACTGGGCCTTAATCCCTCTTTTGAGAAATTATTTGAAAGATAAAAATTATATGTTTCTACATTTTTGATTAATTGGTAATTTTTATTAAATTTGGTATTTAGTTTTAAAATTATTTTAAACATAAATTTTATTGAGAACTCAATTCACCCCCACCCCTGAGTTACTTCCTCTGAGCAATATTTGGTATCATATGAGGCTTTCAAACATCTTTTTAACTATGATTTAGTTTTATTTAAAGATATTAAATTTTTATAATTTCTAAATTTAATTATTTATGGATAATAATAGGTAAGAAAGAACTTCCACAAATTGTCCTCTTTATTTTAATGGAACTAATTATTCTTAATAGAATATTAGAATAAAAATTAACTTAGAGAGTATTATTTTTGGATCTTTAGATTATAATTGAAGATAAATATGAAAAAACTAAAACTACTAGAGATGAATGGAGTGATGATAATAAAGAAACATGTGATTATAATTAAAAATATATGAATACTTTATATTTTTATTTAGGTGAAGATGGATTTAACAGAATATCTACCTTTTGTACTGGTTTTGAAATTTGGGATACCCTGGTTGTTTCTTGTGAAGGAACTTCAACTATTAATGAAATTTTTCTAAATACTTACACTATTAAATATGATAATTTTAAGATAAATACTAATGAATCAATATCTTAAATTGTTTTAGGGTTAATTATATAGTGAACACGATGTATACATTGGGAAAGAGAATTACTGATAAGGATCAAGTCATGTGACTTATCAAGTTACTGCTAGAAATATGTAGAGGAACATCTTTATCCATATGAGAATCATGTGATATTAGTACACTAATATTAAATGAAATTATTGGAAAACTAATGATGTATAAAAATAACTTCAATAAACAGAGAGGAAGTGGATTAACCAAAAATAAAATTTGTATCTTTTAAAAATACTAACTCAAAACAAAAAGAGAATATAAATAATGAAATATCAAGTAATTAAGAATCACATGCTGATGGTGATGAGGAAATGGAACATATGGATAGTTGTTTCAAAAACTACTATAAAAACAATAATTTCTTCAAGAAACCAAATGGCTAAGGTAAGTATGAAAAATGAAATTAGAGAAAAGATTGGAAGAAGGATAATTCTATAGATGAAATAGTCTGCTATAAAATCAAAATAAAAGGACACGTAAAAGAAAATTATCCCAATATAAATTATAATAAAAATTATGAGTACAATGATAAAAATATAAAAATTATATGAAAGAAACATTGATTTATTCAGAAGTAATTTCAAGTTAATCAAACTCAAGAAAATAGGATAAGCATGATAAAGAAAATATGTGTTTTATAAAAAATAAATTTGAGGTATCCAATATTTTTTATGAATCTCTTATTCATAATTACAACCTTTATGAAAGTGAAAATATTGAATAAAACATTTCCAATGAATAAATTTTTGAATATTTTAATATGTTGGAGTACCCATTCAATGAACTTGAAGATAAATACAAGAGTTTAAAGAAGTACCATGCTCTTTCTACTCACATTAAAACTGATATTTTAGTAGATAAGTATAAAAATACTAAACTAATAAATAATAATAATTAGCTAAAATTATACAATGAACAATTAAAAAAGGATTTGTATAAATTTACAAATGGAATAGATACTTTAACCTAGCTTCTTGTAAATAAAACCGCTCCAAAATATACTACTAGAATAGTATATCAACCTGGATGGGGAAACGTTATTAAAAATAAATTTTTTCCTATCTCCAGTTGTACTGATTTTGTTAATAGTTTTTATTCTGGTAGACAAAATAAAATCTTTATTTCTAAATGTTTAATGTATTATTATATGAAACAAATAAAATTATTATAGTTTTCAAAATATATTATTATTAACATATCTAGACCAAATTAAATATGGGTACCAAAGTCATTTTTGGAATAAATCTATTTTGTAAAAAACCTTCTTAAAGGGTTCCAGTAAAAAAAACTATGGTATCTAGATATTTTATTCTATAGACACATGATTAGAGACTACTCAAAATTCAAAAACTTTATTAAATTTGATGCTGGACATGTCACTTTCATTGAAAATTGCAAAGGTAAAATAATTGATCTTTTCCAAATTGGAAATTCTAGTACAATTTTAATTTCTAAATTATTATTTATAGATTTATTAAAATATAATTTGATTATAATTTCTAAATTATGTGATGATGGTTTTCATATTAAATTTGAGAACAATTCCTCTAATTTTTTTGATTCTGAACATGATTATTTTTTACTACCTTTAGAAGTGAAAATGTTTATACTATAAACAAAAATCATTTCCTTTCTCTAAATGCTTCTTTTTTAAGTTCCTTTCACAAATAATCTTTTATTTGGAATAGGATACATGTCCACTGCAATATTCAATCTCTTATAAAACTTTCTAGGAAAGGTTTTGTTACAGATCTAACTAAGCTAGAATTTCTAATAAAAACAATTTATAATCACTACCAAAAGGGAAATTAGTATAAAATATCTTTCAAATCAAAGAAATAAGTGTTAACTTATCGACCTTTTGAGTTGGTTCACATGTAATTATTTGGAACATATATAGTTTCTATTTTAGCAGGAAAACATTAGGATTATGTTATAGTGGATGATTATTCAAGATATACATGGGTTTATTTCCTTTCTCATAAAAGTGAATATCTTTCCTATTTTTTCAAATGTACTAGATCTTTAGAAAATATTATTGGAATTAGAATTAATACCTTAAGAAGTGATCATGGTAATGAGTTTAAAACCCAATAATTTGAATCATTATTCTTAAAACATTGACATTATCATAAATTTTATTCTCTTAAGAGTCCAAAGCATAATGGTGTAGTATAAAGAATAAATAGAACCCTTAAAGAAATTACGCAAACCATGCTCAATGAGTATGATTTACCTATTTATTTTTGTATATAAAATGTGAATACAACTTGTTATATAATTAATATAGTTTTAATTAGACCTCCCTTAAAAGGTCTCCTTATGAATTATATAACAATAGGAAACCAAAGGTTAATTGCTTTAGAGTTTTTGGTTGTAAAGTCTTTATACTCAATACATAAGATAATTTAGAAAATTTTGATTCTAAGAGTGGTGAAGAAATTTTTATTGGATATTCTACATAAATTAAGTCATACAAGGTGTTTAATAAAATGAATAAGATTAGGGAAGAATCTATGCATGTAAAATTTGAGAGACAGATCCACATGAGCCTAAAACCTATTTATAAAATATTGAGGATGAACTATCTAATCTAAATATAAATGTTAAGACTTCTAAAAATTCTATGAAACATGTAGAAAAATATTCCAATTCTGATGAAAAACCTGAACCTGAAACTATATATGAGAATTAAGTGTCAAATAATTCTATTTCTAGAGTTTTTATGACTCATATATATCAACCCTTATATATTATAGTGGGAGACCTAGATAGAGGAACTCGAACTAGATTTTATATAAGAAATCAGGTATAACATCAAGCTTTATTTTCACTACTTAAACCTAATAACATTGAAGGTGAAATTAAGGATGAATTCTAGTTATCATAAATTCGAGAAGAACTTAATCAGTTTGAAATAAATAGAGTCTCGGAACATGTTAAAAGACCCAAAGACTGCCTAACTATTTTAACTAAATGGGTGTTTATAAATAAGGTAGATTATTCAGGCACAATAATTATAAATAACACTATATTGGTATCACAAGGATATATTCAAGAAGAAATTATTGATTTTGAGGAAACCTTTGCACCAATTTCTAGACTTGAAGACATCAGGATGTCTCTTTCCTATACAACACATTTGGATTTAAAACGTTATCATATGTCTGTCAATTTTTCATTCTTAAATTTTTATATTATTGAGGATGTTTTTTTTTTGAAAAATCCCCTATATTTCAAAACCCTCACATTAAAAATCATGTTTTTAAATCAAAAAAAAGATTTATATGGTTTAATGAAAGCTCCTAGATCTTGGTATGATAGGATCAACTCTTTTATAACTTCCAAAGTTTTTACTAAAGGTATAGTTTTTCTTAATTTATTTATTAAAATTATTTCAAGAGATGTTTTATTTTTACAAATTTATGTTGACGATATTATTTTTGGATCTTCTAGAAATTCATTGTGTACTAAATTTTTCAAAATTTTGAAAAGATAATTTGAAATTAGTTTAATGGGTGAACCTAAATTATTTATTGGATTTAAATTTTTTCCAAATAGATAAGTTATTATTTTAAATCAAATCAAGTACACCAAATATATTATAAAACATTATGTCATGGATATTACTAAAGGTAGTGATACTCCCATGAGTACTAGCTTCAAGTTGTATCTTAATAAAACTGGGAAATTAGTTAATCACTTATAGAGGAATTATTGGAAGCTTACTATACTTAACTTCTAGTTTTCTATATATAATTTTTATCATGTGTATGTGTGCTCATTTTCAATAAAATCCAAAAGAGTCACATCTACTAGATATAAAAATAATTTTTAAATACCACAAGAATATGACCTACTTAGGATTATGTTACTCCAGAGGAAAAGAAATTGATTTAGTTAGTTATTTAGATATATATTTTAGTGGTTGAATGTTAGATAGAAAAATAACTTCTATAACATATCACTTTTTAGGAAAGTCTCTCGTTTCATGGTGTAGTGAGAAATATAACATTGTGGAATTATCCACCATTGAAGTTGACTACAAAGTTGCAAGAAGTTGTTATGTATAGATTATTTGGATGAAACATACACTACTAGACTATAGATGTAAATTCCAACATGTACTTATAATTTTTTATAATACAAGTGTGATAAATATATCTAATAATACTATATCTCATTCTAGACCAAATCATATTGATATAAGAAATCACTTTTTAAAAGATAATTACCAGAAAGGAGATATAACTCTTCAATTCATTTTTACTTAACTTCAACTTGCTGATATATTTACGAATCCTTTTAATATTGATAGAATCAAATATATCAAACATGAATTATTCAGGATAAATTATGTCTATTTTTTTTAATTTAGTTTTAGTAATTAATTTCGATGTTAAAATGTTTTAACTTTTATTCTATATGATTTTATCATAGTAATCATGAAGTATGCTTCACACAGTGAGTAGGACAACCATGACTTTTTTATTCATATGGTCACCATGCCTACCATGAACACTTACTCATATATTCACCATACTCACTAGGATTAGTTACCCCCATGGTCACTATGCTTACTATGAAAACCTGTTCATATGGTTAGTACACTTAAATGTGTTTTTTACAGATAGAATGCTTACCATCTTGAATGGATTTAAGGCCTTCATTTTCTTTTTATTTTTGATAATCCCTGTTTTAAGGGTTGAGGGGGAACCCTTACATAGATCGCAGTCTTACTGACAATTACGTGACTCGAATATCTTAGAGTAAATCATCCCAAACTAGACAACTTGGAACTTTCGCCTCCCCACCATATATATTGTGATTTCAACTCTCCACCTTCACATGGATTGTCGGATAGCTATACTGTATAGAGAGGAAAAGGCCTATTACTGATGGAAATTCCATACCCTCTCATTATTCCAAGTCTGGTTGGCTCTACTCTGGTGAATGTTCCTACTCTGATCCTCATTTAGATCCTTTTTCTTTGTAAATCTGTCTAGTTGAATCTATATTTCATGTGGCATTAAGGACTTGAGGTGTCCTGAAGACCTTGAGGTGTCCCGAAGGCCCTGAGGTGGCTCGTAAGCCTTAATATCCTCTAGTCCTTGGGTGTCCTAAAGTCCTTGAAGGACTCAAGGACCAAACCAGTGGATCAAACACTGAAATGGGTGAATAGTTCTAGATGCTACATTACCTAACAGTACCTACTACATTATCTGCTACAGTACCTGAAAATATGCCTCTGCTCAAATTTGATCTTGGGTCTCTTGGATTCACTTGAATATTTCTCACCAACTGGTCTAAGGATCATGTGCATAGAATTCTTACCATTCTTATGTTATTTAAATATCCATGGTCAATATAATTACCCTTTCTATTTACTTTAAATTTTTAAAGAAAATATTTTGGCAGGATTTATTTTAAGTTTATTATTATTTTCACCCCTAAATGATTTAAATTAAAATTTGAATCAGAATCTAAACTGTTATTGGTATTTTCCTTTAGATATCCTCTATATTTTTATAATATTTTGAGTTGATAATTTAAT
The DNA here is from genome assembly GCA_963277665.1 of Viscum album. Taxonomy (NCBI): domain Eukaryota; kingdom Viridiplantae; phylum Streptophyta; class Magnoliopsida; order Santalales; family Viscaceae; genus Viscum; species Viscum album. The sequence continues at coordinate 207,493,371 of OY728123.1, forward strand.
ATCATCTAGAAGCTATCACTATCTTCATATCAAACCTATCTATTTTACCTCTTTTTTCTAAATCATCAAGTATCTCAAATTGAATTTGGATATCGAGGATAAAGCAATGTTGGAAACTACTTTTCAGGTTTATTATCCTCATTTTAAGAAGTATATGAATTCAAAAGCTAAATCAGGTTCATTATTAAATCTGAATAATTTTCATCTCATTTATTATCTAGTTTCAGTGGGAAAATAATTTTATGCTTAATGGTTGAAGTTTAGTCGATCCCTAGTTTGTAATGAAATTCAGGAGTAAGGATAGAATGATTAGTTTAAAGAAAATGGTATACATTTCTATTCGAATATAATTAAATATTTTTATGAAACCTCGTGTTATTCCCTAGATAGAAGATGGATTCATTAAAATCAAGGATTAATATTGAATTTTTTGAATTCTCTTCAAATCATTGGGAAAAGTGTTTAGGCATTCTGCAAAGTAGACAGTACAAATATTATCAAAGTTAATATCTTGTTAATCATCCACACTTTTAATTTTATAATTCCTTGTATGATTTCACTAGGAATGGAACTCCTAGAAGATCCACTACTTTTGATTTGAGTGGTTAATTCAGTCTCCTGGTTAATTTTATTCAACACATAATATGTCCAAGACAAGGTTACTTTAGTATCCTGAGGCATCAAGACCTATTTTTATAGTTTTTGATAAAGAGTAGTGTTTAAATAAATATTTGAATATATGTTATGAGACACATGGTTGAGTTATACAAGATAGATTCAAGGTTCGGTTCCTTACCCTATCCTAAGTTAATCTATATCTTTCTAGAGTATAAATATTTATTTACTTAGGGAGAGTGTAAGATAATTGCTTTTGATAGATTTTATCTCCCCCAGAATATTTTTAAGAAAATTAAAGTCAACTAGAATTCATGGAAAAAATCATGGATGGTTGACCCATAGAAAATTTCTAAACATTTTAACCCAGTAAAGTATCCCATAAGACCTAGGGATATAGAATATCTAGGTCTTAAACCAGATGAGGTCGTGGAGTATTCAGAATATAATTTTTATGAAGAAGAAGAATTAGTAGTTGTAGAATAAAAAGAAGAAGAAATAGAGGCTCTAAACCTTAATGAAGAATATAGATTAGATTATGAGGATGATCCAAAGTGGGATTAATTAGTTCGATCAGATAAATATAGGTATCTCTCAGAAGGATCTACTATTATTAGGAGTACCCCTAGACAGTCTATACCATATGCACCATCTAAGGGGGATAATTCCCCTAGATCTATTGGATTATGATTAGAATATTCTGATTCTGATGATGAAGATCATGGAGGCAGACCCCATAGACATGGTAGACTTTCCATTTTCTCTATTCAAAGAACTTCGGAAGGATATCTGATTGCTGAGGTTGACGTTCAAGAGAGAATTGAAGATTCCTAATTTTTTATTCACGGGGACATTGTTGAAGATTCAAATAATGATGAAGTTTAAGTTTTTACCAGATTTGTGGATCGAGCTATGTCATATAATACAATATAGGAAATATCTAAGGTAGATGGTAGGAATTCGTCTAGTGATCAATCTTTTTGATCTCTTATACCCTCCATTCCATCATCTTCTTATGTCACTAAAGAGGAATTAGTTGTGTTTAAATTAGATATGTTAGAAATACTCAAAAACACATTTGATTAGTAATGAAAAATAGGCCCATGAGTGTTGGGACCAAGTTTTATTGAGAAATAAGTTTCAATAGTTTGCTTTTGCAGAGTGTTGTCTTTTGTTTTCAAAGAGAATAACTCAATTCACTTTGTAAAATCCTAGGAGAAACTAGAAGATGCTTTGTTATTTTGTATTTCCAAAATATCATAAGTTTTGAGAACTTGTGATGCAAGACTTATGAAGGAAAGGGGAGGTAAAGGTGATGCCAGTCATATTCTATTTTGATTGGAAGGAAAGATGCTAGTGGAAGAGAGGGAAGGTTCAGTACTTTCTGTTGAAAATCTAACGATGCTAAAGATGCTCAATCAAAGGATGCATATCATGATAGTGGAGTTTGTGATTAAAGTAGAAGAATGGTTATAGAATGTAGTGAAGAGAATCATGATAATGTAATGGAAGATCTGGAGGTGGAACAAAATAACATTTTAAGGTGGTGTCGTTTTCCAGTGTTTTACAAATTTTTTGGCCAGAAAATCAGGAGGTGGAGAAATGTGTTTTTGGAAAAGGATGTTGTGCGAAAGATTGAAGAAGGTTTGGAATGTTGCGTGCAAGACATGATTCAAGGTTAGAAATATAATGTATCGGATTTTCCATGTATTTTTTTTAAATATTATATGGAATTATTTCAACACAAGACCTTTCGACGACATGCGATTCCGAGACCCGGAGTGCCTAGAATAAAAGATTGAATTAAATTAAACTTTAAATAGTGCACAGGAGCGGTTTTCTTGAAAAAGTGGAATAACTTTTAAACCAATGCATGGATCAGAAATCTAAGGGAATTATTGCGTACAGAGAAGTTACTTTACCTTAGGAGGGTCCTAACATCAACCAGCACGAGTCAGCTGCAAGAGTTAGTTTTTGGACATTTTAATGGAAATAAAATAAAATAATAATTTATTTTATTTAAAAGTTTCCTTTTTGAACAGAGACCTAATTCCTCCATTTTAAATACCTATTTATGGAAGGTTCACAGGGTTGTCCTCATAACCCTGCGAATTTAGAGAGAGCCTCTTGGATCTTTGGAGGAGAACCCGTTGGCGGATGACAACGACACGATTGATCAACGCATCTCGGATTTGACGGGCCCCACCAACGAACGCAATGCGATGATCGTTATTCAACCGTATCAAGGTAGGGTTTGTTTTTTTATTCTTATTTTCCCCATTTTTTATTTAAAAATGAACGTGGATCAACCCATGAACATGTTGATCTTTGGATCGCGCATTCTTGCGAGAGGGTATTATTTTCTGTTTCTTTGGGGTGTGAATTGGGAATAGGATTTTGATAATTGTGGGTTTATCATTTTCCATGTTTAATCCTTCTAAACGGAGTAGATCAACATCATGAAAAACGACGATGGAGGTTCATTCCTCAATTTGGTTTGTTGTATTTTCCTTTCTCTTTTCTTCGTGTTCTTCGTGTTCTTCGTGGGGCGACGAACAACGGATTTTTACATGTCCTTTTTGAAACACAACGATCCAAAATTGGAGACCCGAAATCATGATGAATCAATGGAGGTGCTACGAAAATGGCGGATGATGAATCAGATCTGATCGGGAGAGATGGTTCTTCAAGCGTTCTTCGTGCAGGTGGCTCGATACGCATTTCAGGGCTGATTGGAAGCCCAAAAACAACAAAGATGACTTCGTGGTGTCGGGGCGACCGTAATATTCAAGTTTTTTGGAAAATGGACGGCTGGATCGAATATCGTATCTCCACCTAGGGCACGACGATGGAGGTTCGTGATTTTGGAAATTTTCAGAACACACTGCTTGTATCCCAAAGAACACGGCGTGTAGGTTCGGCTAAGTGGAGGGCAGGGTTCTGCGGGGTATGAAGCGATGAAACAACATGTTATCCAAATAACATGGCATGCGGGTCCTTACACAGGAATCGGTGTGTATCCTAAGCGATACATGGACACGGGGTGGAGTACACTCGGTGTACTCCACCACACGGCCATATGAGGTCAGTAGTGCGGGTCACCCTGTGTGATGATTACACAGGTTGGCACACATGGGTTGAGGTCGTGTACAAGAACACGACCATCATAAATGGAGCGGACCCCATATACTTTGACACATCATGTGACCCTTTCTACATGTTTTGTAGTTAGGTTTTATAAGAGGAGCCTTAAGACATAGTCTGTTGTACACGGGTAGTACTCGGGGTCAGAAGTCACGGTGTGTGACACTTCTACACACCATGTACTTCTCAATACATGACTTGATATTCTTTTCCACCGTATCTCATACATGTTTCATTTGGTTTAGTGCCCCTTTTTCTAGTTCCCCTGAAGCTCAGGTATCGTTTCCTTATACCGGAGTATGATCCCTTCAGTAGGACTTCCCAGGACAGAGTCAGGTATCCCTTCGAGAGGCCCGGAATGAGATCCTCTACCCATTCTGGTCCCTAGGTAGAGTAAGGTATCGATGTGACATGGAATGTATCCCAGATCGAAGATCATATCTCCACCTGAGGCGTGACAGTGGAGGTTTGCGATTTTAGAAATTTTCAGAACACACGGCGTGTATCCTGGACGAGTGCTTCATGGAATCTTCAAACAAAATCCCTAGCAGTGGTATACGGTTGGGTGACTTGTCTCTAGACTAAAAGTCTGGGTTTTGAGTATATCTAGATTATATTCTCTTATTATATGTTCTGTAGGCATATACTGTGTAGATTTGACTGTACCTTTTCTTTATGTATATATTTGTGGTTTTTAGGGTCCTCTACTGAGTATTTTATACTCTCCCCTGCACAGGATTTTCCCGCACATGTCATGTCTTGTGCATATGACCGGACTTTTGACGTAGTCTAGGGAAAACCAGGGCAGGACTGAGATTTTTGACTTCCCTACAGGCTGAGGTGTTCCTACGGCTACGAGAAGTAGTCACATTACCTCTTTGTGCTTACAGGTTTGACTTTTTAGTTTGTAGTCTCTTGTTTTTTGTGGGCTTGTATTCTAGCCCAGTTTTCTTTCAATACTTTACCATATGTCGTACTCTGTTTGGTTGGGTTTAGTTGCATTCATGCATTTTTTTTCCTCAGTGGTTTTTTCATTTCAGCATTTTTGGTCTTGGAGATGTGTTCGTGTGTACAGGTACTTATGTAATGTCTTTCATGTTAGTAATATGCCTACTTAGTGCTATTCACCAGCCCCTGGCCTATTGGGGGTAGGCTTGGGGAGTCTCGGCGTGGGCCCCACTCAGACAGGTCGTGACAAAATGGTATTATAGGTGGTCAGTTCTACCTCAGAACCAAGAGTCTATGAGATTGGTTTGGGGCAAGATTTTTAAGTGTTTGGAGCTCGGATTTTAGGCTAGAGACTCCATTGTTGGTGTGGGTGGCCGACGTATCCATACACCAGGACTCTGATAACCTGATTTTCAACTCAAAACATGAAAGCACTAGTTTCGGGGAAATAATAGATTGGTACATGCATCATATAGGAATGGGTTGTGTTTTCCATGTCCTTTGTGTCAGTTATCCAGATATACTCTTTGACCATGGTACATCTTTTTCTTTACAGGATGCCTATGCGACGCATACTCACTAGGATTCAGTAGCGTGATCACGAGGATGACCCCCTCAGTGATGAGGATACTATACAGGGACCAGTTCTCCAGGCGTATCCTCCAAGTGGAGCACCTACTATGCCACCACAATTGGGGCAGCCCGTGGTACCTACAGTACTAGAAGACGAGAGGCGCAGGTTGAGCGCGCTCCATGAGTTTCAGAGACAGAGACCCCTCAGGTTCCAAGTTGAGCCTGACCCTCAAGAGGCTGAGTACTGGATTGAGGTAGTGACCAGAGTTTTTCATCTCGTGAGGACACCAACAGATCAGATGGTTATCCTAGGAGCGATTCTTCTTCAGGGTTCTGCGGGACGATGGTGGATTCTCACCACACATACTCACGATGAGGAGACTCTTTTGTGGACGGAGTTTGAGCAACTATTTAGGGAGGATTTCTCACCAGTTACACTGAGAGAAGTACGTATCCAGGAGCTTATTCAGCTCCATCAGGGCAATTTGATAGTGGATTACTATTCATCGAGGTTCACCAACCTCACCCGGTACTCGATAAATATGGTCAGGGATCAGTACTTCAGATCTTGGACCTTTGAGATAGGTCTACGATAGGACATCTGAGCTAGTTTAATGCCTCTTTTCATTCCAACTTATGATGGAGTGCTCGAGCGGGCCTTGGTGATCGAGAGATTCTTGTCGGAGCAGAGACATCCGACGACAGTTAGCAGTAGACAGATAGGTGTGAAGACCTCGGAAGTAGGGAGATAATGTCAGAAACAGGGATCAGGACATGGGAGACGTCATAGGAGGACCCAGGACAGGGGTTTGGAAGTCCAGGGATCTCAGGATGGATCCAATTGGCCTAGGGAGAGGCGATACTACTTGTGATACGGTAGGAGAAATCTGGCTAGATATTGTCCAACCTGTCGAGCTACTGATAGGGAGGCGGTTGATGGACCACCAAGGCAGAGGAAGAGAGTGGAGCAGATAGACCTTCCAGGCGGCGGACATGGTAGAGGAGTAGGTAGAGCTACAGGTGGTGGAAAATGCTTCGATCTACTCCCACCACCACCCCTAGGAGGTCCGCACCAGGCATATGGAGATGGGGGATAGGGGTGGGGACAGCTACATGTGTTCAAGGCGTACGACTAAGGGACTCCAGGGATGATCTGAGGTATGATCTATGTCTTTTCTACCTTAGATTCTGTACTTATAGACACGAGTTCCGGTCATTCCTTCCTCGCCACATGTCTTGTGTAAAACCTTGAGATTTTGGTAGATCTGTTGACTCGACCCTTATGCTTGGAGACACCTACGGGAGGAGACTCGATGATCACGCACCTTTTTAGATAGTGTGACCTCACCCTTGGAGGTGAGAGTTTCAGTTGGAACCTCTTGGTGGTAGTGTCGAGGCCTTACGACATCATTCTCAGTATATATCAGTTATCCTCAGTCCATTCCTAGATTGAATGCTTTAGGTGAAGAGTGTGGTGTGTCTGTAGCAATGGGACGAGGTTTTCCTTTGTCGGTGAAAGGGAGACTTAGGTAGCACAAAATGGCCTCATGCATAGGAGGGTACAGTTGATCACTCATGAGTTTTCTATCCTTACCCTCAGAGCAGTTGATGTTGTGAGCTTCTAGTTCCTAGTAGTAGTGGCGGAATACAAGGACAACTTTCCCAAAGTTGTTCCAGGACTACCTCCCCACCAGGAAATCGACTTCTATATTGACTTACACCTCGGGATGACACATATTTCCTCATCAGCATATCATATGTCTCTTGCATAGCTTCGTGAACTGAGGGTGCAATTGGAGGATTTGCAGAGCAAGGGTTTCGTGAGACCTAGTGTTTCACCCTACGTGGCCCCAGTTTTGTTTGCCAAGAAGTCAGATGGGAGTTTGAGGTTGTGTGTGGATTACCAGTGCCTAAACTAGGTGACGGTCAAGAAAAAGCATCCACTATTGAGGATAGACGACCTCTTCGACTAGCTGAGAGGGTCACAATGGTTCTCGAAGGTTGACCTCCAGTCAGGTTACCACCAGTTACGAGTATGGGATGAGGATATACCGAAGATGGCATTCAGATGTCGTTACAATCACTATGAGTACTTGGTGATGCCTTTCGTCATGATGAACTCCCCACAGTGTTCATGGGACTTATGAACCGGATCTTCTAGCCATACTTGGACCAGTTCATAGTGGTCTTCATCGACAACATCCTTGTGTACTCGGAATCAGAGGAGGAGCACGCGAGACACCTGTGAATGGTTTTGGACGTACTCCGAGAGAACCAACTTTATGGGAAGCTCTCGAAGTGCCAATTCTAGATTCAGGAGGTCCACTTTATGGGACATGTCATTTCAGCATTTGGAGTAGTTGTGGACCTAGCCAAGGTGGAGGCAGTGTTAGCATGGGAGCCACCTTGGTGTGTGACGGAGGTGTGGAGCTTCCTTGGGTTGGCAGGATATTACTGAAGATTCATTCCTGATTTATCCCAAATATCTGCACCGATGACATCCTTGACCAGTAAGGGTAAACCCTTCATGTGGACAGAGAAGTTCCATCAGTATTTCGAGCAGTTGAGGAAAAGTTTGATGAGCTCCCTGATCTTGAGATTTTCAGAGGAGGGTGTCAAGTACATAGTTTTCTGGGATGCATCGGGGACCAAGATTGGTTGTGTCCTGATGCAGAGATAGGCAGTGATTGCTTATGGTTCACACTAGCTTAGTCTACATGAGTATAACTATGCAACCCATGATCTCAATTTGGAAGTGGTAGTATTTCCATTGAATATGTGGTGACACTACCTTATGGGTGAGTAGTTCATCGTCTACTCTGACAAGAAGTTCCTCAAGTACATCTACTCACAAAAGGATCTGAATATGAGATAGAGGTGTTGGATAGATTTCATCCAGGAATTTTATTTCAATGTCATATATACTCCTGGGAAGGGGAACAAGGTGTTAGATTCTCTTAGCGTGATATTGAGCTCACAGCTGTTGAGTGAGACGATAGAACAGTTGGCCTCATTACAGTAATCCTTTGTAGACCGAGAGGATGCAACTTACCTTCATTCGATGGTTTCCACACCTCCACTCTTACAATGAGTTAGGGAGTCACAACTCGGGGATGTCGACTGTGAGGCTTTATGTGCTTAGTTATCCTCAATTCATGCCCCTGATGGATATTCGCAAGGTGGGGAGCACGTATTTATTTTCAGAGTATGCACTGTTGTACCAGTGGCGTTACGGGAGGAGGTCCTGAGTAAGTTTCATACATCCACCTTGGCGGTGTATCTTGGAGTTGCGAAGATGTACCAGGATCTCCGACGATATTTTTGGTGGTCATTCATGAAGAAGGAAGTAGCAGGGTTAATTTCTCGATGCCTTACGTACCAGCAGGTGAAGGCTGAGCACTAGATTCTAGCGGGATTGGATCACATCCTGGAAGTTTCAGAGTGAAATTGGGATGGAATATTGATGTACTTAGTGATGGGATCACCACGAATGTCCAAGGGTCATGATTCCATCTGGGTGATCATTGACCGACTTACCAAGTTGGCCCACTTCCTAGCTATCATAGAGTAGAGTTAAGTAGAGATATTGGGACACCTCTACGTGTAGAAGATAGTTCGGCTTCATGGAATACCTTAGACAATAGTCTCAGATCGAGACTCCTTCTTCACATCTCTATTTTGGAAGGGATTGGAATAGGATTTCGGAACTCAGCTACGCTTAAGCACAGTGTTCCATACCTAGATAGATAGTCAGAGAGAGAGAACCATTCAGGTTCTGGAGGATATGTTGTGGGCATGTATCTTGTAATTTGGTCACAGTTGGGAGGGCCACCTACCACTGGTGGAGTTTTCATAAAAAAATTGCTACCAATCCACCATTTGTATGGCACCATTCGAGGCTTTATATGAGAGACCCTTCTGGTCACCGCTTTGCTAGACCAACCCCGGAGAGTCAGCACTCATGGGTCGATAGTTGGTACGAGCGACCACCGAGAAGGTGAAGATCATCCGGGAGAGGATGAAAACTACACAGAGCCAGAATAAGTATAATGCTGACAGATGATAGAGGCCTCTAGAGTTATTGTAAGGGGACCATGTCTTCCTTAGGGTCTCCCCTCGGCAAGGGTTGTGAATATTTGGTTGGGCGGAAAGATGTATTTGAGGTTCATCAGCCCTTTTCAAATACTACGCAGAGTTGGAGAGGTGGCATACTACCTAGCTCTACTTCCACAGTTGCACCAAGTACATGATGTCTTCCACGTGTTGTGGCTGAAGAGGTATGTACCTGACCCATCACACATCATCCACTGGGGCGAGCTGGACATTGAGGATAGAAGAACCTTTGCTGAGTACCCAGTGGAGATTGAGGATCGTCAGGAGAGTATCCTTCGTGGGTGATTTATTCCCTTGGTGCATGTTCAGTGGAAGCACGAGAATCTTCAGGAGAGCATGTGGGAGTGGGAGACTCAGATTCGTGCCCAATACCCACATCTTTTTGAGTATCCCCTGTTTTGGATTTTTGAGGATGAAAAGCCCCAAGGTGGAGAGAATGTAATTTATCATATTTTCTGGGTATTATTTTTAAATATTATATGGAATTATTTCAAGACCATACCATTTGATTTTGTGCGGTTTTAAGGCTCGAAGTGCCCAGAATAAATTTTTGAATTAAATTAAACTTTAAACAGCATGCGAGAGCATTTTTCCTAAAAAAGTGGAATAACTTTTAAACACGTTCTCAGATCATAAATATAAGGGAGCAACTGTGTTCAGATCAGCAACTTTACCTTAGGCGGTGCCTAATATAAACTGGTGCGGTTCATCTGCGAGAGTCATTTTTTAGATGTTTTCATGGAAATAAAATAAATTAATAATTTATTTTATTTAAAAGTTTACTTTTTGTGCAGTGACCTAATTACTCCATTTTCAATACATGCTTATGGAAAGTTTGCAGGGTTAACCTCATAACCCTACGAATTGAGAGAGAGCCTTTGTCAAGACCCATCCCCCGGGGCCCGTGTCGTAACTACCCCAAGCTCGCCTTCCATAGGCCAGGGGATGGCGACTAGCACCAAATGCATAATTCCCAATAAAAAGGGAAGGCATTGACTTTATGAAACGTAAACACACACAAAATCAGAGAAAAGGCAGATGAAAACACTAAGTAAAGCAGTAACAGGAGTGCTGAAAGTACACAGGGGGCCGGAAATACAAGCCCAACATTAAAGTACAAGAAAAAGACAAAACAGCAGGGAGGTGTCAAGCTGCTCCTGGATCATCCTCCGGAGTCCCTACCAGAAGGGTAGGTACAGATGGCCACCTCAGCTCTCCACGTCTGTCTGTCACCTCTGGGTACCGTCTCGTCGTGAAGTCTACCTCCGGGTACCATCCAGCTCTACAAGCCTCAACCACGATCAGTGTTGTCCATCGTCTGCATCCAACACAACGAGGTGCGGGCATAGCCCGTGCAGGGGTGAGTATAATGATACTCAGTAGGAACCCCAAGAACCTCAAGGTCTCACTAAACCAACGAGGATAAACCAAAAAGAAATATCTCAAAAAATAACCTTTACTTAGGTATATACCCATACATATACCTAAGTTATCAAGTAAACCATCTCAATAATTAGGTAAACACAAAGCTCATTGACTCAGCTCAAACCAGGATTTTCATTATTGAAACCACAACTGCTGGAGAACTCCTCCTCTGTCGAGTACAGTGGCCCTGTCATGACTCTGAGGTGCTACTCACTAACCTTAGACTGCTAAGGTACTCCTCTTGTCGAGTACCGCGGGTCTGCTGCCAAATACCGGGCGCTCCGTCCGCTGAGGGTATGCCGCCAAATACCGGGCGCTCTCCCTAATAGCCTACAGAGGTACACCTCCTGTCGAGTACCACAAGTCAGCTACCAACTACCAGGCACTCTGTCCGCCATGGGTCTACCACCAAATACCGGGCGCTCTGTCCACTGGCTAACCGAATCACTACGAGTCGAATCGGTCAAGCAGTCATTAGGTCTACAGCTACTCGGTCCCCTGCACTTTGTATGCTCATATCTAGGAGGGTCTGCTCCACGAGCTACTAGTCAATACTTACAAGTGTCACGTAATCTCACGTGGAAGTATCTCAAAGGACTGCCTCGTCATAGAGGTCTCAACGCAACATACGGCGCGTCAATCGGACGCCCGGTCTGTGAGTTATTAGCATTACCGTTCCAGGGGATCGGTTGGATTTTGGGTACAATCCAACCCGAAAATACTCCAACTATGTCCAAACCTCGGGTGAATTATTCCAAAAGAACCATCTCATCAAGAGGAAACAAAAAAAGTTGATGGCACTTCAATCAGACGTCCGGAGCTCAAGTTATAAGCATTTTTGCTCCGAGGGCCCGGTTGGTTTCAGGTTCGAACCAACCTGTCTATACCCAAACTTCACTGAAACCTTGGGTGTAATATACCAAAACGACTGTCTCGATCCTAGGAATCTTACGCAACTAACGGTGTGTCGATCGGAGATCCTTAGCTAAATATATGTCAGTCTAACTGAAAACGGTCCGAAAATAGGGGGTCTGGGCCCGGTCCGACCCGGCCCAACACCCCCTGGGTCGCCCCGAACCGGGTCGACCTGACCCGAGTTCGGGTCCGGCTTGGCAGGGCGTGGCCTGGCCTGCGTAGCCCACATGGTTGGCCGCATGGCTGGCCGACCAGGTAGGGTGGAGGCAACCAGTGGGCCCCGCCCTAGTCGTTGATTGGGGGGTTACACCGCCTCAGTTCTTCGAAATGGCCGTCCGTGTTGGTCGGCCCTTGGCTAACCGCGGGACCCCTCGGGTCCCGCCTCTTGATGGCACCGGCGGCCGACACAGCCAGCATCCCTTTCAGATCCATTGTGGCCTTAGGTCGCGGCTTTGTTCAACCGGCGGGGCGCGACGGCACCGCGCCCCACCGTCACGCCCCCCCCCCCCCCCCGGCCACGGCCCCTGAAGCTCCGGCGCGGTGCAATGGGACCGCGCCACTCCGTCGCGGCCCGCCCCAACCACGGATCATGTAGCTACGACATGGCATGACTGCGCCGCGCCCCTCCGCCGTAGCCCAGCTCTACTCCACGCGGCACGACGGTGTCGCACCTTTGTGGCGACCCAGCATTCGTGTGCTAAAGATATGCTCGTGGTCGGCCTGACACCGGTCGGTTCTTCACAATCTGCCTCCATTGTCCACAAAAAAAAATGAGATGGTAAGGGTAGGACCATGTTCATGCGGTCCGAACCCTTCCTCGTTAATATGGTATCATGCGGCCAAACGGAACTCAATAATTGAAGGACAATGTTGAACGGTATTAAAACTTGAACAAAACAACCCCTACCTCAACAATTGATGTCGAACATCGGCATCGCGGTAGATGGAATCGGAGAACAGCGTCGTGGAGATCGGTCGATGATTCTGTGGATGTCGGGGTGCATCCGAGGAGGAAAGAGCATTGGCGACAATGCATTCTTCGAATCGTAAAGCGTTCCTCATCGAGGGAGAAAGTCCTTCGTTAGAGGCATTCTTCGTTGAAGAAGGTGGTGTTCTTTCTTTGAGAGAAGAACACCCTTCTCTATTCCTCCAGAGCTCTCACCAAAATCTCAACCCAAAAAATGCCCAAAATAAAATAATAGCAAAGCTATTATTTAATTTGAACAAGTATTTCAAAATTAAAACAACTTAATTTAATTAAGTGAAGAGTTATAATTCATTTATTAACGTGTGTTGGAAAACATTTAAAAGGGGAGAGGAAGTGGAAGAGTCCTCATAAATAAGATGGGAGTTTTCAACATTAAATAAGGGAGTTCAATGGGGTTAAGGAGTTTAGGGTAAGTGAAAGGTTGGGGCTCGTGTGGGCCCCACCTCACATATATCCTCACATGGGTAGTTAAGTGCTTGTGGGTCCCACCCCAACTCCCCCATGTAGGATATAACCACCTTATATATAAAATAAAATTGTCCAACAATTTTATCCACTTCTTATTTAATACACAAATTTTAACTTATCCTCCCTCCCAAATGCAACTGCGGTAAAGGTCCCCTTAAGCAATTACCGGCATTGCGAGTTCATCGGTGCCCTCAGATTTTAATTTCGAGCACTGGTTCAAAAGATAGAAAAACTCGCTCGTTCGTTCACTGAATGTACCCGAGCTAAACTTCGAAATTTGATTCCGAGCACACCGAGCCACAGAAACAGGTGCCGTTAGAAGCCACCGACTCGTAAAATTCCAAAGAAATTAAGGAAAAAAAATTCCTTGGAATTTCTGGGTATTTAAATTACTCCCACCTCAGGTATTTACATCCCCGTAAAGCTACAACACACACTAGGGAAAACAAAAGTGGTACTGAGCATGCATCTGATCCTTCCGCTCCCATGTGCTCTCTTGGAGGTTCTTGTGCTGCTAGTGAAAGCACACCTAAGGAATCGACCGTCCACGTAGGACCCACTCCTGTTGATCCTCGATCTCCACTGGAACCTCCATGAATGTCGCCCCATCATCAATGTCCAGATCTCGGTGGTCGATGATGTTTGAAGGATCATGCACGTATCTACTCAGATGAGATATGTGGAAGACGTCGTGCACCTGATGCATCTGAGGTGGAAAGACCAGATGAAATGTGGAGATAACTTGCCACCCCATACAAAACTCCGTAGACCCCATCAAGGTGAGACTTGTAAGAAGATGTGGTCACTACCCTCGAAATCCAGTGGTCTCATCTCCTATCAGCATAGGACTTCTGTCTGCTCTATGCAGTCTTCATCCGCTCCTGCATGATCTGCACTTTCTCCGTCGTAGCCAGAACCATCTCTGGTTCTACACGTGCTGACTCCATCACTATCCACAAATGATATCTGAAACGTGGCTAGCTATTATCTTGCCACTCCTAATAGATGAATTCTTTATCTCCTACTAAGAGCATCTGCTACAACGTTCCCCTCTCCAGGAGTATAAACTATCTCAAAGTCATGGTCCCAGAGGAATTCAATCCATCACCGATGTCTCAGGTTCATGTCCTTCTGAGAGAAGATACACCTGAGACTATTGAGTTGTAGAGATCCTTAAACTGTTCACTCAAAGAACAATGGGTGAGACTAGCCAATTGTAAGAACTCATCTCCACCCTTCTTTAACTACATTCTTCAAGAGCTGCTGAGATTTCTCCTCTGCCAAAAAGAGAAATCTGGTCTCATCCCCTGGATGAACCACGTTCTTTGCCTAATATATTCAATCCTAAAATGAATGGTAAAATTCATGTCATGGGTGATGTCGTAAGTCCTCGAAGCTACTACCAAGAGATCCAACTATTACTCTCACCTATAGGGGTTGAGTCACACTGTCGGCATCAGTGTGTGGTTACTGGGTCTCCTCCAGTAGGAATCTCACAAGTGAGGGTCAAGTCAATAGTTTTTACCAAAACATCTTAGTATCAACCATACAAAAAGGACAGGAAATTAAAAGTCACAATGATAAGTGTATTTTATTACTGCATCTCAAGTACAAGACACAAAGCAAACACAACAAGAACAACACAGAAACTAGAAACACCAAGAACAAAGGCCTCCATGCCTGGAACTAGTCCCGCTCTTGTCCACCTGCTTCCGAAGCTCCATAGTCGTATGCTTCAGCTACCTGAAGCTGTGCTCTCCCTTCTCCACCCGCTCTGTGCGGTCAGGGTGGACCTCCGGGTGGTGGTGGTGGCAACACCTCGAAGCATCGTCCACCTCCATATGCACATCAATATCCTCTGCCTCTGTCTCCTGCTCCTTGCGGTCCGCCTCGATCAAACCTCTGCCTCTGCCTGGGAGGTTATTCATCTATCTGTTGATCGTCTGTACGGCGGGTCGGTCAGTCACGTGCCATGTGACCAAGCTCGCCGCAGGAGTAACACTACCCACTCTTGGCACGACTGGCTCTGACTCCACTCTAGTTGCCCCGCACAACTAAACCTGAGTCGTGCAGTCGGCCATCGGTGGGTCTGGTCCTCTTGGACCCCTGTGTCGTTTTTATACTTCCAGCTATAGAAGACTCCGCAGCAAGTCAACTAGTGGTGGGTCCCACTACTGGAGACTTCTCAGTAAGGAAACTCTCCACTCGAAGGGCTCACTCCAACATTCCCATCTACATCGGAAAGTTGTGAGAAACAACTGAAGCTCTAATCTCCCTCCTGAGCCCCTACTCGAAGGTTCGGGCCCTGATGAATGGGTCATGTACCATATCTGTAGAGTAGCGCGAGAGGTCTGTGAACCTCGCTAAGTACTGAGCTACACTCATGTTGCCCTGCTGCAGATGAAGTAGCTCCTGTATCTGCACTGTTCAAAGGGTGGATGGTACGAACTCTGCCCGGAACAGGCTCTCGTAGTCTTCCCATAGAAGTGATGCCTCGTCATGCATTTGGAGTGCCAGGCTCCACCATATGCCTGCTTCTGCCTAAAGGAGTCTAGCAGCAAGGATCACCATGAAGTCCGTTGGTGTACCTTCTAGCTTGAAGACTCTCACCACAGCCTCCATCCAATCCTCAACCGCCTGTGGGTCCGTCTCTCCCTAGAACCTGGGTGTCCTCTGGAGCTGGAACTCGTGCAGCGTGCTCAAGCGGCGTGCATCGCCTGCTGCTGGGGCTGGTGGCATCGGTGGCCCAATGGGTGGTAGTACAGTTGGTGCCTCCGCTGGTGCCTCAACTGAAAGAGGGCCCTGTACTAAGGCCATGTCGCTCGGTGGCCTGTCAGTATGTACAAATCTCGGGGCTATAGCTGG